>CP097507.1:19557232-20757232 GCA_023547065.1 Musa troglodytarum | reverse complement strand
GTCAAGATCATGATTTCAATAAAATTTCTTTGTAGCAAAATAAAATCTTTTAGAACATGATTCAAGCATTATATATATATATATCTCAAAAAGTATAATTCCAAGAGATTAAGAGAAGAGCCAAGAATCATTAAAAGAAAAATTATTCAAGTTCAATTCGACAACTCCATACTCATTATTAAAATCATTTTCATAGATTCATATAAATGGATTCTTTAACACATCATCCAAATCTCATTCATAAGAGATTCACAAAATATACATGGATTTATCATTTATCTTTTATCAAAAAATCAAAAACTTTAGAGATAGACAAATTTTAAGAATTATGTATTTTCTTTTATGAATTATTTCATATAATCATGCCTTTGTCTTTTAATGTCAAATAGAGACAAACATGAAAGTTCAAGACATAAAAGCAAAATATGTCATTAAGATATTTAAAGTCGAAAAATATAACACGTCATATAAAGAATTTATCACAAAAATGATTAAGACCAAAACACATTAATTCAAAACATAAGATTCACTCATCATGCATAATGTGTTTTATTTTAAGTTATTTGTTTCATATAAGTGTGCTCATATTTTAAAAAATGAGTATCATGTTTAAAACCAAAACATATGTTTCGTCATCAAGATATAACACATTCAAATCTTCATGCATAGAGTCATTAAGCATGATAATAAACTTTTAATCTTTTCGTTGTCAAGGATAATTTCATAAGGTATGTTTAAATATTTATACGAAAGTCATCATTGTATAAATTTGAAATACAAGTTTTGTCATTAAGGCCATTAAGATTAAATACATCAAACATAAAACATCATGATAGTGCATTTTCTCATTTTTATGTGTTTCAATTTAAGTGATTTCATCTTTCATAGGAATGTTCAAAAATTTTTATATGAAAGCCAAGTATCATCACAAAGTTACATGAAAACCATCAAGACGAAAAACATATCATTCCAAAACAAAGGATTTCAAATTATCATACACATGCATGATATAAAATAGTTAAGCATTATGTTTAAAACCAAAATCATCACATACGTTTAGTATTTTCATTTTATCATTATCAAGCATGATTTCATATGAGCATGCCCAAGCATTTATGCCAAAATCATGCATTTAAGAAAAGCCATACGGAAATCATCAAGATAAAAATTCATGGTTTTAAGCATTATCACAAATCATGCAAGTATCATTTTAATTTTTAAAAACACAAGAAAAGCATGATATTAAAAAAATCCTACTAATTAAATCAAGCAACTCATGAAAGGCATTGATAAGGCTTTGATACTAAATGATAAGACCCCTTAGGGTTTTATCATGGAAAAGGTGAAAGAAGCGGAGGAGAATTGGAAGAAGTGGGGGAAAAGGGGATAAATGATCACTTCGAGGGGATTGGCCTCCTTGATCGCCTTGAGGGGATTGGCCTCCTTTGATCGTTTCGAGGAGATTGACCTCCTTAGTTTAGCCAAAAGACTAAATGATTCTTCCTTCCTTTCTCCTTGTTTGAAAGAAATAGTTATATTCCTTTTTATAGTCTCACATAGAGTCCCCCAGGACTTGGACTCTTATTAGCCGACTCCGTAACCGACTCCTAATCGAATCAGTAACAGACTCCCTACTAGATAACTCCATAACATTATCCAAAGCTTAGAAAGTAAAAAATTCGTAATAGTTCCGCCCTCCTCAAATCAGCCTTGTCCTCAAGGCTGAGCGGCATTAAATTCGGCACAAGGTATCTGTGGTGCATTACAACTCATTGATAAAGTAAGTACGACCTCCACTTGATGGTGTGAGCAACAGGTCAGCCTTTTAGTGTAGTCGTCTTTAAAATCTTTTGGAGAACCCTCTTCATCCAATGGTTAGTAGCAGTTGCGGCCTTACTTCTTTGTCTTCCATTTAGGATCACCATTTTAAAGTCTTCTAAGGGTAACAAAAAGAAATCCCACAGTAGTTTTTGGCCCTGTATAAACAATTTTATCTTTGAACATTTGCTGTCACAAGTCAAAGGTCGTCCATCAGTGATCTTTACTTCGAATTTGTCCCAGTCTTTAATATGATAGGCTAATCTGTCAGCAACTTTACTGTCCATGAAATTGTTAGTGCTACCGGTATCAATCAGGACTGTAATAGTTTGATGTTCTAAAATTTCTTCAGCTTTCATAGTTTGTGAGTTAGAATAATCAGCTAATGTATGCACTGTATGTGTAATAGGTTCAACATCTTTATCAAAATTCATATCTTCATTATCGAAGTCAACTTTGTTAGCTTTTGGTTTCTCTCTAATTGGTTTAATCACCAGAGGTTGCTCTTGTTTATATTGGTGCTCCTTACTAGGTGGCTCATTGATCATTTGTTTGTAGTCACTTCTGTATCGACGATTTTCTCGATTGATTTTTTCCTCATGTAGACATGCAAATGAAATTACAGCCATCATAGTGTGGGGCTGTCAAGCCTTAACTTCATATCTGATATCTAGATTAAGCCCTTGAATAAAGGTATCCATTAGCTGTCATTTAGACTAATTTATGGCTTGATTTGACAATCGTTGGAATCTGTCTTGATATTCTAACACTGTAGAAGTCTGACGAATTTTAACGAGATATTCATCTTGTTGAAACTTACTAAAGTTCTCCAGCAGGCTTCTTTTGAATTCGTTAAGGGTCTCCTATAGCCGATTTTTAATTTTGATTTCAAATGCTTCAATTTGGGCCTTAACTTAGTTGTCGGTGGCCATTCACTATTTCTGTTGCTACGTGCAGTATTACTATAGCTACCAAGGGCTGGATGGTGGAAACATCGATGTTGGAAGGCAACGTTCATGAGAAGAAGATAGTAGCATCATGGGGAGAAGGCAGCAGCGTCGTGGGAAGTCGGTACTGATCGTGGGTGGCTCCCGCAGTCGTGGCGGTTGAGGAGTTTGTGGTGGCTATCGACGCTTGCGATGGTCGTGGGAAGAGCTTTGTTTTTTTTTTGTTTTTTTTTTTGGTGATGGTGGCTGCGGCAAAGTGATGCGAAGTTACAGTGAAAACGCCGAGGATCGTCACTCTGATACCAAATGGCTTTACTTCTTCTTTCCTTTAGGATCATCACTTGGAAGTCTTCTAGGGATAGCAAAAAGAAATCCTCCAGTAGTTTTTTGCCTTGTATAATTAGCTTTATCTTTGAACATTTGCTATAATAAGTTAAAGTTTGTCTATCAATTACCTTTACTTCTAATTTGTCACAGTCTTCAATATGGTAGGCCAATCGGTTAGCACTCTTATTGTCCATGAAATTATTAGTGCTACCGGTATCAATCAGAACTGTAACAGGTTGATGTTCCTAAATTTCTTCAACTTCATGATCGGAGTCAACTTTGTCGGCTTCCGGATCCTCTCTAATTAGGTTAATCACGAGAGGTTGCTCTTATTTACATTGGTGCTCCTTACTAGGTGGCTCGTTGATCATTTGTTTATAGTCACTTCTGTGTCGACGATTTTCTCGACTGATTTTTTTCTCATATAGATGTGCAAATGAAATTACAGCTATCATAGTGCGGGACTGTTGAGCCTTAACTTCATATCTGATATCTGGATTAAGCTCTTCAATAAAGGTATCCACTAGTTGTTGTTCAAACCAATTTATGGCTTGATTTGATAATCATTGGAATCTATCTTGATATTCTAAAACTGTAGAAGTCTGACGAATTTTAGCGAGCTGTCCATCTTGTTGAAACTTACTAAAGTTCTCAAGTAAGCTTCTTTTGAATTTGTTAAGGGTCTCCTATAGTCGATTTTCAATTCTGATTTCAAATGCTTCAATTTGGGCCTTAATTGAGTTGTCGGTAGCCATTCCCTATTTCTGTCACTGCGTGCGGTATTACTACAGGTGTCGAGGGCTGGATTGTGACAACATCGATGTTGGAAGGCAACGTTCATGGGAAGAAGGCAGTAGCGTCGTGGGGAGAAGGCAGTAGCATTGTGGGGCTAAAGTAATGATGTCGTGGGCGCAAGCAGCGATGGTTGCTAGCTAGGAGGGCAGCGACGACAATGGTCGCTAGTAGCGACGGCGGTGGAGAGGGGCAACGATTGTGCGGCTAGATCTGCATTGCCGAGGGAGTGACGGGGCTAGATCTGCGTTGTCGAGGTAGCCAGGGAGATGACCGTTGGCCGGAGGCTGCGTCGGTGACGGTCGTGAGTCGAGCACAGTGGTGGCAGAGGGGGGTGCGTGGCCGCTGATTGAAGCAGGGGGGGAGGGGGGAAACAGGGGAGTTCCACCCCTTGCGTGGCCACCGGTGAGGTGAGCATAGGGAACAGGGAACATGGCCGCATTCTTTTGCATTCGTCCCCGTTTCTTTTTTTTATTATTATTAGGAATGCAACAAGGTTGATGCAAAGTTGCAACGAAAATACTGAGGATCGCTGCTCTGATACCAAATGATAAGACCCCTTAGGGTTTTATCGTGGAAGAAGTGAAAGAAGCGGAGGAGAAGCAGAAGAAGTGGGGGAAAAGGGGATAAATGATCGCTTCGAGGGGATCGGCCTCCTTGATCACTTCGAGGGGATCGGCCTCCTTGATCACTTCGAGGGGATCAGCCTCCTTGGGTTTAGTCAAAAGACTAAATAATATTTCCTTACTTTCTCATTGTCTGAAAGAAATAGTTACATCCCTATTTATAGAGTCCCACATAGAGTCCCATAGGACTTGGACTCTTATTAATCGACTCCTAACCGAATCAGTAAGCGACTCCCTACTAGACAACTCCATAACATTATCCGAAGTATTATCCAAAGCTTAGAAAATAAAAGATTAGTAACAGTTCTGCCCTCATCAAATCAACCTTGTCCTCAAGGCTGAGCGGCATCAAATTCGGCACAAGGTATCTGTGGCGCATTACAACTCCCTGATCAAGTAAGTATGACCTCCACTTGATGGTGTGAGCAACAGGTCGGCCTTTTAATGTAGTAGTCTTTAAAGTCTTTTGGAGAACCCTCTTCATCCAATGGCTAGTAGCATTAATATTTAAACCATGACAAGTGATATATCAAATGTTTGCATTAATATTTCAATCATCAAGTCATGTGTATTGAAACGTAGGAGAAAAATCAAATTATTCATGCAATGTTTTAATCATCAAAGCACATTTTCTCAAGTTGAGTATTGAAAAGTCAAGAGAAAATAATTTATAATTCATCTGCGAATAGATAATAAAACAACTTGATTCATGCATAATAGTTTTTATCAAGATTATATTTTAAAAGATATTCTAAGTATATAGATGTCAAGATATCAAGACTTGGATTGTGAAAAAAGCTCATTTAAGTTCGAATCATCAAAATCATTAACATAGTTTATGAGATGCATAAATGACATGGATTTGAATTATTTTCCTCTTTAGTAAATGATAAAAAGAGGCAATCATAGAGGAAAATATTTTGATTCGCAAAAATATCTCAAGTCAAGAATTCAAAGTCATGATTTTAAGTGATCAAGAGAGGAGTCATAAAATTATTCAAACTCATTTTGTCAACTCAAAACTCCTAATCAAATCAAAAACATTTTTGAGATTCACTACATGAGTGATTATCAACTTTTTAGAGATTACAAAATGATAAATAGATTTTTGATAAACACTTATTATCAAATCATCAATATCATAATTCATTTAGAAGGTTCTCCTCTATGGTAAATAAAATGGAAATATAGAAGAACAACATGAATTAGGGGAGATAGAGCATGATTGAAGCATTGAACATGATTCATATTTACAATGTATCTCACGTCGTAAATACGAATCAAGTATTTGTCAAATCCGAAATCATCCTCAAAATTATATTCAATAAATTCATACATGACAAACATAGATTTATTGAAAAATCAATAAGATAGAGGATTGTATTTCATTTTTATAAGTGATTTACTTCTCATAATTATGCTTTTGCCCTTAATAAAAACAAATGTCAACATTCAAGATGAAAAGATAAATTGTCATTAAGTCGAATCACATTAAGCATGTGGCATTTTCCAAAAGATTTGATTCAAAAGATTCACATGGATTCATCAAACTGAAAGATAAATTTTATCATAAAAATTGTCAAGACAAAAATATAACACATTATTTCAAGACATGAGATTTAATTTAACATGATAATGTGTTTCATTTTAAGTTGTTTGTTATAAGTGTACTCATGTTTCAAAAGATGAGTATCAAATTTTAAAACCAAAACATGAGTTTGTCATTAAGATATAACAACTTCAAATTTTCATGATATTATAAAATCATTAAGCATGACAACAAACTTTTAATATTTTTATTTCATCATTATCAATGATGATTTCATAAGGTATATTTAAATATTTATACATAAACCATCATTGTATAAATTCAAAATATAAGTTTGTCATTAAACCCATTAAGATCAAAAGCATTACATATAAAGCATCATGATAGTGCATTTTCTCATCTTTATGAGTTTCAATTTAAGTGATTTGACCTTTCATAAGAATGTTCAAATTTTTCATATGAAAATATCATACATCATATTTAAAAATGAAAACATCATCAAAATCATTTTAATTCTTTCTTTCATTAGTTATTAACAAGATGATCAATACTCAAATTTTTGCTAAAATCATGCATCATTTTATAAATCTGAAAAAATAATTTTCATCATGAAAACCATCAAGTCCAAAAACACATTATTCCAAAATATAGGATTTTAATATTCATCATTTCAATTCCTCATTAAGCATGATACAAAAGTTTAAAGATTAAGCATCATGTTTAAATCGAAGAACAATATAAAATATTAAGATACATACACAATCATAATCATGCTAATTAATTTTTGTGTTAAACCATACATCAAAATATGATATGAAAATCATAAACTAAGCAATCATCATTCATAATTTTTACTTTTTAAAAGTACTAGAAAGAAAAGCATAGTATTATTTTTAAAACATATTTTTTTAATTTCTAAAAACACAAGAAAAGCATGAAAAAATTCCTACTAACTAAGTTAAGCATTCATGGAAAGCGTCATGTAATTTTGAAATAAAGTAAAAACAACTTGGATGAGTTTCTTACCTCATTGTCGAAAACCGTCAAAGCCCATTTCACCTCTTCTTTACTTGATTTCTCTTGGCGATCCTTCTTCTTCTTCTTTGGTGGCCTCTTCCTCCGTTCAAGTTCATTGTTAATTTTAGATTTTTGTTTCATGAACTTATTAAGATTTAGTATTGGAAGTTCAAAGTTCTCAATAGTGTCCTCATCACTTGAGTCATCATTCAAGTGGCATTTCAAAGTTCGGAGTTCCAAAACCTTCTTGTTCTTTAAAAGGTGGTTTAAATGTTCATCACGTTCATTGTATTCCAAGAATGTCATTTCATAGGTCATTAAAGACCCAATGAGTTCTTTAAGAGCCAAGTAATTTAAATTTTTAGCTTCTTGAATAGCGGGTACTTTAGGATCCCACCCTTTTGGAAGGGATCTTAAGATCTTGTTTACAAGTTCAAAATTTGAAAAAGATTTACCAAGAGCTCTTAGACTATTAACAACATCCGTGAAACGGGAGAATATATCATCGATAGTCTCACTTGGTGCCATTTGGAAAACCTCAAAATCGTGCATCAAAATATTAACTTTCGAGTCTTTGACTCTACTCGTTCCTTCGTGCGTGATTTCAAGAGTTCGCCAAATGTCAAAAGTCATTTCGCATGTACAAATCTGATTGAACTCATTTTTGTCTAAAGCACAAAATAAGGCATTCATAGCCTTTGCATTTAAAGAAAATGATCTTTTATCCAAATCTGACCATTCGTTCGTCAGTTTAGAGGAAAGTTGAAATCTATTTTCAATGATGTTCCATAAGTTTAAATCGAGAGAAATAAAAAAAACTCTCATTCGAGTTTTCCAATATGTGTAGTCCGAACCGTTAAAGAACAGTGGATGAAAAATCGAAAAGCCTTCTTGAAAGCCATGAAGAGCCATTTCTTACAAATGTAAATCCGAATGAGAAATAACGTGGCTGTGATACCAATTGTTAGGGATCGAGCGGCACTAACAGGGGGAGTGAATTAGTGCAGCGGATAAAGATGATAAATTTTTGGCGATTTAAACCAACTTCGAAAACTTCGTATGGTGAAAACTTCATTTCGTATTATGAAAGTCATATCGGTGGAATCATATAAGAAAAGCTCTAACTTAAAGATGCTTGCAGAGATGAGAAGTAGAGCATCAAATTAAGTAGAAAGGGTTTGTAGCAAAGTAAATAGCATGAACGTAAATGCAAACCAGATTTTTATAATGGTTCGGTCATCCGATCTACGTCCACTCCTAATTCCTCTTGCTTGAGGCCACCGTCTTTCCACTATCTATCCTCCTTCCAATGGGTGAGGATGAACTCCCTTACAACTCCTCTCCTTTTGATGGGCTTAGGAGGAAACCCTTACAAGTACTCTCTTTTTTCTTTTGGTGGAATACAAGTGAAAAACTGAGGATTTTCTAGAGAGATTTGAGCAGAGTTTTCTTGCTTTCAAAGTGTTGTGCTTGTTGTATTTCTTGCAGGAACACTTGGGGTATTTATAGATCCCAAGAGGATTCAAATTTGGGCTCCAAATTTGAATTTTTTTTTTTAGCTTCCCGGTGCTGGCTGTGCCATCGCCTGTTAGAGGTGGTGCTACCGCTTGTGAGTCGTCAGACTGATAGTGCACAGGAGGTTCCACCGCCCAAGGCAGGCGGTACTACCATCACTGCACATAGGCGCTGGGCGGTACCACCGCCTATGGCTCAGCTCCTAGACAGTGCTACCGGGCGGTGCCACCACCCAACCTAGGCGATGCTACCGCCCAGCATATTTTAGCCCACTGGTTTGGGCCGAAAACTCGGACTAAACTGGTTCAAAACAGCCCCAAATGGGCCCTAACTTGGTTTATAGGATTAACACCTAATCCTAAACTAAATTACATGCTAACTACGAATTTAAAGACATTTTCTAAGCTATTACAATGTCCGACAAGTCAACTTCTTCCGGCGAGCTTCCGGCAAACATCCGACGATCTTCTGATGAACCCTCAGAAACCATTCCGTGGTCTCCCGGCAAGCTCCCGGACTTCACGATGATCTTGGCGAGTTCCACCGAGCTTCTTTGGCAAGCTCCAATATTTCTTGGCAAGCTACGCGAACTTCCGACAAACCTTCTGACAAACTTCCAAAATCCCTTCGGCAAGCTCCCTACTCATTCTCGACCGGTTCCGACAATACTCCCAACGAATCTTCGGACTTCCGTTGAACTCTCGAACTCCCAATGATCCATCACACATGTCTTCCAGCACTTTGTTTCACTTTACGTCTTCGTCGTCATCGTAGTTAATCCTGCACACACACAAACAAAAACTTTACTTCGATCTAGACAGTTATTACAACACGAATTGATATTCAGTTGCCCGGCACGTCATTGGTCGGTGCTTTGTCCGATCCTTCGGCACATCGTCCTCTTTTGCGATTCGTTGCCTAATCGGCGGTTGACCTCCGTAACCCCGATATCCTTGGTGCAACACGCTCTTCTTGGCCGGATGCCCGACGTACAAAGCCTTCTGCCGATTGTCGACTGAACCTTTGGCTCGACATCCAATATCCTGACGTGATCACCTCTGGCACAACGTCAATTCATCCAGCGTCAACTGTCTAATCCTGATCGATAGTAGACCTGCGTAGCTCAAAATGTAGTTAAATAATAAACTACAATCAATTAGTTTCATCATCAAAATCCGAGATTCAACAGTTGGGATCTATAGTGGCACTAAGAGGGGGGAGGGGTGAATTAGTGCAGTAGATAAAGACGATAAATTTTGATAATTTCAGAAACTTCGTACGTTGAAAACCTTATTTTGACTAAAATCGATTTCGATTGAAGCATATCAAAAACGTAATTAACTTGAGAGAGTTTAGAGATGAAGAAAGATAGTGATAAAGAAGTAGGGCAGCCAAATAAAATGGTTTACAGAAAGATAAAAGCAATAAGTAAACACAAACCAGATTTTTATAGTGGTTCGGTCATACGATCTACGTCCACTCCCGATTCCTTTTTTCTTGAGGCCATCAGCTTTTCCACTAGTTGTCTTCCTTCCAAGTACGAAGACCAACTCCCTTGTAGCACTCTCTTTTATACGGGCTTAGGAGGTAACCCTTACAAGGCCTCTCAACCCTCTCTAAAGATCACACTTTAGAATAAGAGGGAGGAATTTGACACTATTACAGTAGCATTTTCTTTTTTTTTCTCAATTCTAGTGTATCCTTCAACCATGAATGATAGGGGTATTTATAGGCCTCAAAGTGATTCAAATTTGGAGCCCAAATTTGAATCATCCCGGATTTCTATGTTATTGGCGATACTATCGTCTAGGCTTTTTGATCTTGTTAATGTACTGGGCAATACCACCGCCCAGCCTGGTGGTACCACCGCCTGACATACTAACACGGTCAGTGTGTTGGGCGGTACCACCGCCCAGGGCACTCTGCCCCAGTCGGTACCATCGCCCAGTCTGGATGGTACCACCACCTAGACCACCTGGGTTGCTGGACCTTGGTAGTGCCACTGCCAGACAGGTCCAGCACACTTGGTTGGGCCTTAAACTCGGCCCAAACCAATCCGTTATCAAGCCCAATTAACTCCTACTTAGGTTATAGGATTAACACCTAATTCTAACCCAAATTAACGTGCTAACTACGAATTTTAAAGACATTCCTAAGCTATTACAAAGTCTGGCAAGTCAAGACTTGGTCCGGCGAGCTTCCAGCGAACTTCTGACGGTCTTCCGACGATCCCTCGGATACCATTCTGCGGACACCCAGCAAGCTCCTTGACTTCACGATGATCTTGGCGAGTTCCGATGAGCTTCTTCGGCAAGCTCCGATCTTTCTCGGTGAGCTTCGTGAACTTTCGATGAACATTCCAATGAACTTTCGAAAACCCTTCGGCAAGTTCTATACTCATTCACGACCAGTTCCAGTAGCACTCCGACGAATCTTCGTACTTCCGTTGAACTCTCGAACTCCCAATGATTTTATCGCACTTGACTCTGACACTTTGCTTTGCTTTATGTCTTCATCATTATCGTAGTTAATCCTGTACACACAAGACAAAATTCTAATTCGATATAGACAATTACAATGCTAATTGACATTCTGTTGACCGGCACGTCATTGGCCTATCGACGTTTCATCCGATTCTTGGGCACACCGTCCTCTCTTGCGGTCCGTTGCCCAATCGACGGTTGACCTTAGGAACCCCGATGTCCTTAGCGTAACCCATTCTTCTTGGCCCGATGCTCGACGTCCGAAGCCTTCTGTCGATTGTCGACCAGACCTCCGGCTCGACGTCCAATATCCTGACGTGATTTTCTCCGATGTAACGGTAATTCCTCTTATATCAACTGTCTAATTCTGATCGAATAGACCTACGTAACTCAAAACGTAATTAGACAATAAAATATAATCAATTAGTTTGATCATCAAAATTCGAGATTCTAACACATATGCTTAGTAGTATATACTAAAATTATATATAGAGAAAAAAAATGTTGAAATCAACAATAACATATACTTTTTTACTTCATAATTTTGCGCTGGTTTGTCTGGTGTACAGACCTCGGTGGGTTGAATAGACCAGTTGCCACGCACCTTTGCGCTTATTGTGGCGCAGAACTGGTTCCATCCGATTTCCTGTTGCTGAATACAGTGAACCGCGATATATGCTTTTGATACAGGGTGCGTGCCATCCTCGATTGACAGCGGCTGGCTGGCCACGCGGCTCCCTACTGTGATATGCGGCGCCACGAGGTCGAGCGGCAGCTCATCGGTGCCATGCATGGCGAAGGGTGGCCGAGGCGCGTCAGGTGCGTCCAAACCCCTTTGGTGCCTTTTTGTCCTATAAATACCGTCCCTCCTCTGTATCCCCCTCGACCCACGCGTTAGTCGTAGCACGCCCTAGAAAAGCCATGGCGGCCTCCTCTTCAGCTGCTTTGCTCTCCATCTCCCTTTTGCTCCTACCCCTTTGTCATGGCTCTCTCGGCTTCGGTCGGGGAGGGTGGGGAAGTGCGCACCGGCGCGGAGCTGAGGAAGGCGAGTGCCAGATCGAGCGGCTGAACGCTCTCAGCCCCACCCGGCGTGTCCAGTCGGAGGCCGGCGTCACGGAGTACTTTGACGAGAACAACGAGCAGTTCAAGTGCGCCGGAGTCAACGCTTTTCGCCGTACTCTTCTGCCGAGAGGCCTCCTCCTCCCATCTTTCTCCAACGCCCCTCGCGTCGTTCACATCATCCAAGGCTCGTGTCTTGATCACTTTATGCACTCTATCGATCACTTCCACGGTTGACTTCATGGTGCATGCACGTACATGCACATGCAGGCAGGGGTATCGCTGGAATAGTGATCCCTGGTTGCCCAGAGACGTTCCAATCTTTCCAGGAAGAACCTTTCCAGGAAGGGCAACAGGGCCAGAGTTCCCGAGACGAGCATCAGAGAATCCTCCACTTCCGGGAGGGAGACGTCATCGCGTTGCCCGCTGGAGTCGCTCACTGGTGTTACAATAACGGTGACAGGCCAGTTATTGCCATCACCGTCGTCGATATCAGCAACAACGCAAACCAACTAGATCGGAGCCACAGGGTCATATCAAATCCCGTATCGCACGTGTATTTCTATGGAATACTGCCATGTGATCTAACGCTCTCTCTCTCTCTCTCTCTCTCTCTCTCTCTCTCTCTCTCTCTCTCTCTCTCTCTCTCTCTCTCTCTCTCTCTCTCTCTCTCTCTCGGTATCCATAGGAATTCCTACTTGCTGGAAAGCAGAGGAGCGGCCGGGAAACATCCGGAGGCAAATGGCAGGAGACGTCGGGTAATAACGTCCTTAGCGGGTTCGACGTCGAGTTGCTTGCCCAGGCCACGGGTCTGAGCGAGGATACAGCGAGGAAGATCCAGGGCAAAGATGACGAGAGGGGTGAGATGGTCCGAGTGGAGAAGGGTCTCGAGGTGCTGAGGCCGTCGAGCAGGGAGCAGAGGGAGAGCGAGAGAGAGAGAGGTGAGAGAGAGGAGGGTGAACGGGAGAGAAGCCTTCCCAACGGCTTGGACGAGACCTACTGCTCCATGAAAATCGTGGAGAACATCGCTGATCCCTCACGTGCTGACGTGTACACACCGCGCGGTGGAAGCATTACGACTCTCAACAGCCTGAAGCTCGGTATTCTCAGAGAGGTCCAGTTGAGTACCGAACGAGTCGTCCTCTACAGGGTACGCATACGAGAGAGAGCAGTTAGAGCGAACTCCCACAAGGTTTCTTTTTAACTCTTATCTTCGGTTGTAGAATGCCATCTTGGCGCCCTACTGGAACATCAACGCACACAGCATAATGTACGTCACTGGTGGACGAGGCCGGGTCCAGATCGTCAGCAACCAGGGACGAACAGTCTTCGACGGCGAGGTCCGGCAAGGCCAGCTGCTGATCGTGCCCCAGAACTACGCGGTGATAAAGCAGGCACAGGGCGAAGGCTTCGAGTGGACATCCTTCAAAACCAACGGCAACGCCATGGTGAGCCAGATCGTGGGGAAGGCATCGGTCCTCCGGGGAATGCCGGAGGAAGTGCTTATGAACTCTTACCGGATCTCTAACCAGGAAGCGAGGCGGCTCAAGTTCAACAGGGGGAATCAGATGGCAATTTTCTCCCCGAGGTCCGAGAGAAGAGGACATTATGATGTGTGAAATGGCAAGGGATAACTGAGTCAGCTACGTATATATATATATGTATGTATATATATATATATATATGTATATATATATATTATATGGAAGAGAGAGAGAGAGAGAGAGAGAGAGAGAGAGAGAGATGAAGTATGCCGTTTAACATAAATAAAGCTCTAACGTGCAGTGAGGAGTCAATCTCGTGTAGCACGCTTTATGTACGATGTGACAATAATATGCATGCTTCTCCAAATGCACGTCTCGCTATTGCAGTGCAGGCCTCTTATGGTTTGAAGGTCTTGTTGCAATCTGATGCTCCTCGATTGCGAAGGTTTGTGTTATATTCATTACCTTCTCTTGTAAGTATTTTAGTACGACATTCCCTTTTTCCAGAGATATAATCTTTTTCGGAAGACTAAAGTATAATTTTATTTTATAAAGAATTATCAGAACATTTTTATGAAACCAAGAAAGGTTTCGGGAATTAAAAAAAAAATAGAAATTGAGACTTAGCAAAGAAAACAAAGATATAACCTGTAACTAAACCCAAGATGATTGGACACGTTAGAAAAGGGTGTTAGAAGCTGCAGGTGCAAGCACGAAACGGAAAGCAGAGGGAGGGGCTGTAACGTTAGCAAAGACTTTGATAATGGTGGTTTACCCAGATTGCTTATTATTTAAATTGAAACAGCAATCATTACCAATATATCTAATTACTTCTTACTTAGACATTATGAAGATCCAGTATCACTTCTCATGACAAACCTAGCGCTGGTAGAATAACCCATTATGGTCAGGCCGACGGCATGTGGACCATACATGGACACTTAGGCGAGTTATTGACAACCCAATTACACGAAGTCTAACCTCTCAGTGACCGAACATTAACTCAGTAGATTGCCACATAACAATGATCGAATACCAACTCAGTAGATTGACCCACGACGAGCTCTTGACAACTAAGCTACACGTAGTCAATATCTCAATGATAAAAGAATACTAACTCAATATATTATCGACACTACTGTGACCAGTACTTCCAACTCTCGAACAAAGATATCATTCATCAACAATGAGAATCTAAAATAAGTTCATAATTTTCAGAGTCAACATAACTGTCACTTATAATTGGATGAGTTGTAGACCGATAATTATATCTTTTATTCTTCCAGACAAATCAATCTCCTAAGATTCTCCTTCACACTATAAAAGGCCCCAAGTATTTTATCAAAAGAAAATAATACCACTTATCAACTCAAATCACTTTGAATACTTCTTTTTATTCTAAATAAATCTTTCTAAGACTTAATATTAACCGAGTCAAGTTTTTACTAATTTAAACACTAGAGGAGCTTTATCGGATATATTGTTGGTACAATTTTACAAGTTCTAAAGTTAGTGGTTTTGATACTCTAATTTGTTCTACCAATAATAATTTTGAAAAAAAATAAAATTACGATTGGTTCCAAGTCACATTCCACGTAAAACAATCAAAATTTATTTTAACAAATTAGTGCAACAAGAAAAGCCCTTCTTTAAATGTCTCAATCGAACTGTGTCAGATACTCTTAGATCAACAAGGAGGGGATAGATCTCACAATTTCCTAGTCGAGATCCTCCCTCCTCCCACAACATTCCCCTCAAGATGTCTAATTCCTTGATATTTTTATGCATGTTCAATGATTCGGCTACGGATCATAACCCATTCACTCCCCAATCAAATTCCCCTAGTCAAACAACAAAGTTCCCATTATGCCTTGACAGGAATCGTGTAAACAATCAATTCCTTCTTACTACAATTGGATTGGTTAGCACAACAACGGTTTAATCCCCAATCAACACAATTAGCTCCCCTTTGAGCACCTTATCAAGATGGATCTGTGACCTCAAGATATAAAGAGAGAAATCAAATTAGGAAAGGTAAACTACATCTTTTGGTCATTCTCTTTTCTTTGTTCTCCTCTTATTTGAAGCATTTGGGAGGAACAAATTTCTTTTGGCTTTCATCTCATGGAAACGATCTATGAGAGTATTGTTAAATTATGTAGTAATATTTAATTGATAAGATATATTATAGATTGATTGGATTGTGATGAAAGTTATAGTCAATAAAAAGGAAATCTATATTAAGATAGAATTCCTTAGGAGTTACTCTTAACGAGAGAAACTCTATAATTATTTATCCTATACCCTCTTCTCTTACTTATATATAGACATGACCTCTTAGGGGACTACATATGTTATTACATGTGGTTACACGGTGGTCTTAGAACCGAGTCAGCACTAAGAGAGGGGAGGGGAGGGTGGTGGGTAAATTAGTGCTATCGTTAAAAAATATTTTGGTACAAAAACTTTCATTTTGATAAAATCTTTCATATAATGAAAACTGATATTGAAAGTGTTCTTGACTTAGAGTAAATGAACTTAAGCAATTAACTTAGAAAGTATTGGCAATGATAATGAAATGCAGAATAGAAATTACACACCGAAGTTTATAGTGGTTCAATCGTCCGACCTACGTTGACTCCCGATTCCTCCTTCGTCGAGGCCACTAGCATCCACTAACAGTCTTCCTTTAATAGGCGAAGACCAGCTATCCTCTTATAACCCTCTTCTCATTTTTACAGGTTTAGGAGACAACCTTTACAAGTCACTCCTCTCTTAAACTGAAATCAATCTTAAGGCTAGAGGAGTGGATCTTTCAAGTAATTACAACAGTATTTTTTCACTTTTAAGTTCTCAGTGCTTATGTGTTCTAAACAGGGATGAGAGGGATATTTATAAGCCCCAAATGGATTCAAATTTGGAGCAAAAAAGGGTCTCATCCTGAGTCTTTTGGTATTGGTGGTACCAGCACCTATGTTGGGTGGTACCATTGCCTACAACATTGACACTAGACGGTACCACCGCTTGACACAGTATGGGAGACTATGTCTAGGCGGTACCATCGCTTGACATTGGATGGTACCACTGCCTAGACTTAGCATGAGAGGCCAAGCCTCAAGTAGTTCCATCGCCAACCTTAGCAGTGCCATCGCCTAACATGGCTCCAGGTCACTGATTGGGCCATCCATTCAGCCAAAATCAACTCTGATTCAGGCCTTGTTGGCCCCTAATTGAGTTAGCTTAATTACATTTAAAACTAACTCGATTAGACCTTTAACATACTTCGATCTAGATAAATTATTATAAGCACGAATCATTTGTTGTCTAACATGTCATTGGTTTATCGGTGCTTCGTCTAATCCTTCGACGCATCATCCTCTCTTGCGGCCTATTGCTCAATCAACAAGTTGACCTCTGCAGCTCCGATCTCCTTGGTGCAATATCTACTCTTCTTGGCTCAATGCCTAAACTTATGATATGAAGCCTTATGCCGATACGTCAACTGATCATTCGACTCGACGTCTAATCTTCTGACATATTCCACTCCGACCCAACATCCACTTCCTCCTACTTTAATCGTCTCTCCATGATCGAAGCTAGTCTTGCATCACTCAACGTAGATTAGATCACAAATTTTATCAATTGGTTTCATCATCAAAATCCAAGATTCAACAATCTCTCCCTTTTTGATGATGACAACCAATTCATGACGGAGTTTAAACCAAACTCCCCCTATCAATATGCCATATTGATAGAAATTTTAAATTAAGAAAATCATGGGTATTGCATGTATTATCATGGTTTCAAATCAAGGTATAACATGCATAAAAGCATCAAGTATAATACACAAACATTTACATTTTCAACTTATTCATCATATCATACATCAAATTTTAACATCATCATCATACTTCTCCCTCTTTGTCATCAATAAAAAGGAGAAGTGCATCTAGCAAGTTTTTAAGATATTCAAGATAGCAAGTTCTTTCTTCTCTTTTGAGAAGTGCAAGTAAGTTTTGCTTTCCTTGCAAGCTAGCAATTTTGCCTTTCTTAAGATAGGATAGCTTTTGCTTCTCTTAAGATGTGCAAGCAAGCAAATTCTTTATTTCCTATTGCGATATGCAAGCTAGCAAGTTCTTTGCTTCCATTTGCGATATATAAGATAGTAAGTTCTTGAGAATATGAAGTTTAGCAAAATTTTTGCTTCTCTTTACAATGTGCATGCTAGCAATACTTTTGCTTTTCCTTACGATGCATAAGCTAGCTGTTGAATCTCAAATTTTGATAACAAAATCAATTGATAAATTATTAATCTAATCTGTATGTTGAGAAAAGTGTACAGGATTAACTATTATAGCAAATAAGACATAAAGCAAATATAGTACTGAAGTAAAAAATCGAACAATTCGTTGGGAGTCCGAGAGTTCGTCAGGAGTCTGAAAGTTCATCGAGAGTGTTGTCAAAATTTGTTGAGAAGTTCATCGGGAGCTCGCCAAAATATAAGTCGGGAGTTCACCGAGAAGTTCGTCGGAGCTCACCGAGAAGATCGAAGCTCGCCAAAGAAGCTCATCAGAGCTCGTCAAGAAGATCATCGAAAGTTCAAGAGCTTACCAGGAGTCAGTTGGAAGATCGCCAAGAGTCCGTCAGAAGTCCACTAGAAAATCATCGGAAGCTCGCCGAAAGAATTTTTGACCTACCGGACTTGCTTGCTTTAATAGATATCTTAATTATAGTAGTTAGGGTGTAGTTAGAGTTAGGTTTTGGAGATAATCCCACTAACTCAGTTAAGGGCCAACTGGGCCCAAATCCAAACTATTTTGGGTCGGACTATTGGCCCAAACATTGTTGTTGAACTTTATTTGGCAGTGGCATCACCAGAATTGGGTGGTGGAACCACCTAAGGCTCAGTCTCCTAGGTGTCTAGGTGGTGGTACTACTTGTAGTTATTAACTGTCAAGCAGTGATACCGCCAAACTAAGTGGTGGTAATGCACAGTTCCAATAGCTATGACTTTATACGACAGTAGTGCTATCAGAATGGGTGGTGGTACCACCTAGTGTTAGAGTCCACTGGTGGTGGTACCGTCAATACCTCAAAAATCTGGGACAAGACCTTTTTTGGCTCTATTTTTGAAGCCAATTATAGCCAATAAATACCTTATACTTTTTTGACTGACACACCCAGGCGGTGCTACCGCCTCAAATGGTGCTACACAGCTCGATGGCAGGCGGTGCTACCTGGCTCTGATGCCGAGAGTTCTGATGGCAGGCTACGATGGCGGGTGGTGCTACCACCCACACAACAGCAAGGCGTGGCTGCACCATGCCATGCATGCATGCATGCATGCACACATGTTCTTTGGGCACATTGGGTCTTGGGCTCCACTACCCACAAATCTACATTTGGTTTGGGCGAAACTTGGCCTAAACTGGTTCCAAACAAGGGCCAATGGGCCCATACTTGGGTTAAAGGATTAACCCCTAATCCTAACCCAAATTGATGTGCTAACTACAAAATTAAAGACATTCCTAAGCTATTACAAAGTCCGTAAGGCAAGTCTTCTTCCGGCGAGCTTCCGGCGAACTTCCGGCAATCTTCCGACGATCCCTCGAAAACCATCCTGCGGACTCCCGGCAACCTCTCGGACTCCACGATAATTTTGGCGAGTTCCCCCGAGCTTCTTTGGCAAGCTCCGATCTTTCTTGGCAAGCTCCGTGAACTTCCGATGAATCTTCGGACTTCCGTTAAACTCTCGAACTCCTAACGATCCATTGCACTTGACTTCGGCCCTTGGTTTCGCTTTACGTCTTCATCTCTTTCGTAGTTACTCCTGCACAAACAAACACCAAACACTCTACTTCGATCTAGACAGTTATTACAATGCGAATTGACATTCAGTTGCCCGGCACATCATTGGTCGGCGCTTCGTCCGATCCTTCGGCACATCGCCCTCTCTAGCGGCTTGTTGCCCAATCGGTAGTTGACCTCTGCAACCCCGATATCCATGGCGCAACTCCGCACTTCTTGGCCCGATGCCCGACGTACGAAGCCTCCTGCCGATAGTCGACCGAACCTCCGGCTCGACATCCAATATCCTGACGTGATTACTTCCGGCACAACGTCAATTCCTCCAGCATCAACTGTCTAATCCTGATCGATAGTAGACCTACGTAACTCAACACGCAGTTAAACAACAAAACATACTTAATTAGTTTCATCATCAAAATCTGAGATTCAACAAGTATTAGACGATGGTACCATCAAACTGGACAGTGGTACCTCCCAGCACTAGTGGTGGTACCACCAAACTAGGTGATGGTACCACCCAACACTAGTGGTGGTACTGCTAGTACCCCGAAGACCTAGGATGAGACTAGTTTTGACTCCAAGTTTGAATCCAATTAGGGCCTATAAATACATCTCTCATCCCTATTCAAAATACACAAGAACTGAGAGTAAAAACTTGGGAAAACAGTATGGAAATCTTGTGAGAATTTCCCTCTTCTAGCTCAAGTGTTGAATTATATTTTAAGAGAGGGATGAGTGCCGGGGAAAGGTTGTCTCCTAAACTTATGAAAAGGAGAAAGAGTTATAAAAGAGTAGTTGGTCTTCATCCATTGAAAGAAGACCATTAGTGGATGCCGATGACCTCAATGGAGGAAGAATCAAGAGTGGACATAGGTCAAATGACCGAACCATTATAAACTCGGTGTGCAATTTCTGTTCTGCTCATCATTATCATTGCTATTACTTTCTAAGTTGATTGCTTAGTTCATTTACTCTAAGTCAAGTACACTTTCATTATTGGTCTTAATCAAAATGAAAGTTTTGAATCGAATGATATTTTCTAAACCGATATTTTTACGAAAGTACTAATTCAAACCGCCCCCCGCCCCCCCTTTTAGTGTCGATTTCGATCCTAATAGAATGACTTAAATTATGAATGAAATGAATTAAGAATAAATTATACCAAAAAAGACTTACTAACATTCATGACTAAGGTATTAAGCTCAACTTTATTGGCCATATAAAGATATGATCTCTAGTTTTTTTTAATGTCATCGGAGCTATAGTCAACTCTTTCACCAAGAGTGTTAGCTAATGACTTGTCATCAATCTTGTAACGTTCTTCAATAATCTTTAAATATTTCACTATACTATTTATTGGTGATAATAAAATCTTAATATTATTCACAAGTATCATTTTTATGAACAGCCTATTAGATCTTTCCTAAGCATTAAGATCTAATACATCCAATGTAAATGACACATGCTTAAGCCACTCTAACTAATTTGATCTCAAAGGAACTGAGATACTAGATGCTTGAGTATGTAAAGAAAGAAGAGTCATTGAAATTATAAATAAAATTTTTTTGAGTTATCAAGTTATAATGAACTATTGATATCATCAATATTTATTCAATGAGTGAAATATTAATATATCTAGTATTTAATTAAAATTACAATTATGAAGTAATTCATATGTGTGTTACCTTTAGGAATATAACCCTAATATGCATGGTTATTCAAATAGTAATATTCTTCCTCACCACATAATTAATTGAAGAAGACTATCCTTTGAAATTATATAAATCTCTTAATTATAAGTGTTATCATAAATATTATTTTTAACTAATTTTTTAATATAATTTTATTAATTTAGATCACTTTATCTACTATAAGATCAATAAAAATATAAAATATATTTTAAATTATTTATTATAATTTATATCTCAAAAATCTATCATTCAATGTCACTTTGATGACTACCAATCAAACAAAATTTAAAGATATAAATTATAAATAATATTCACTTAATTATTTGTTAATACTATTATTGTGTAAAATATATTCAATAAAATATCAAAATCATAATTGAATATAAATATTAATAAGCACAATCAAGAAATCAAGAATAAACATCAGGCTTTCGTGTGAAAATAAATAGTATTTCATAATTTTCTTTTATACTCATGTATTTAATAACTACATAAATATCTTCTATAATAATAATAATAATAATATCTATAATTTATTTTTTTAATTCTGATAGAATTATTTATCAATTTTTTTATGACATAACTTATATTATTGTTGATGAATTATGGCTACCGAAGAATAATACCAAATATGAAGGGCAAAAATATAAACAAAGGATATTGATTGAAAATAAACAATTCATATGGGCAAGATTCGAATTTTGTCATTAAGGGCATACTTCAAAAATAGTTAATATCGATCGAAAATAAACAATTTAATAAGGGTAAGATTGGAATTTTGTCATTAAGGATATAGATAAGAAATTGTTAATTTTGAAGGATAAAATTGAAACTAAGGATATAGATTGAAATTAATTGATTCAGAAGGGTAAAATTGACCTTTACTGGGCGGAACCTGAACCCACTTTTCTCCCAACCGCTACCGCAGCAAAGTGCGATTCCCACGCGCGCGGCTATCATCGCCACGTGAGTCTCAACTCTTATGCACCATCGCCGGTGGATTGCCGCTGCCAGCCGACCATCACAGCACTTTGAACCACCGCGAGCAAGCCCGCAGCTTTTGCTAGCTGTCGCCGTCCGTCACCTGCCTGCGCTGTGCAGGCCTACATCACCCTCCGCGCGTGCCGTCAACGCAGCACCGCCGTCCGCATTCAGCTGCGCACCCCGGTAGGGCCGTCGTAAGCCGTCGCCCTCAACAGGGCTGTCGCATCCGCCGTTGCCCACAGCAGAAGTCGATGCACGCCGCGCTGCTGCCAGCGCAACCGCTGCACGCGGCAAGGCCGACGACCAAGGCAGACCGCGGCTCTTGACAGTCCTGTTGTGTGCAGTAACAACCGCCTAGGGCCGCCGCACACAAGCAACTGGCGGCGCCGAACGCAGCAACGCTACAAGTCAATGGATCCTATGATGCGAGCACCATAATCGGAATAGAAAATATCTTTTCCCATGCGAAGATGATAATATACATATCTAATTAAAAAATAAATCTTTTTAAATGACTATTTTACGATGTGATTCAAATGATTAAATGATAAATAAATTTAATCACATACATAGTTCTCAAAAAAATTTTATTATATAAAATAAATAGATTTCATTAACTTATGATTCTGATATCATATCAAATGTTAAAAAATAACTATAATGTGAAAAACAATTATACCAATGATAGAAATTTGTTTGAGAAAAAGATATGGACATACATATGTCAACTTCGTCTCCGCTTATATCCAATTCCTCTCTCTTATTTCTGACCATTGTTCTTGATGAAGTTAGGCTCTGCCTATTTTTAAGCAAGAAGACGGAATACATAAAATGAGGAGAAAAAATTTAAAAAGGTATCTTGAATATTCTTTTCATCTTGATCAATATTTAATATTTAGATTTACATAAATATTAATAATTAGATATTCGATTAGAATTCAATCATAAATTTTAAAATATTTTATTTATTTAATTACGAGTCAAATATGATTAACAGCTTATTATTCGATAAAATGATATGAAAATTACTTTGTCTACTCATTCCCATCTTTTATAATTTTTTAATTGATTAATCGTGACAACCGCAATGGATTCTGGATTTGGGAACAACAGTCACTGGAAAGAGCGAGAGAATGGTTATAACATCAATGCAAATTACGTTGTTCCAGAAAATAAAAGACATCAGCAATTGAAATCCATAGCTTTCAGCATCAAATGAGTTTAAGAATATCATCAGCACAAGTAACCCGAATACAGTGCAGTGCATTTCGGTCGAAGGAAAACTGCATCCGAAGTGAGGAGATGGGATTTAAGAGGGTAGCTTCCTTCTTGTTCCTTCTTTTGGTTAGCCTACCTCCCCCGGATAAGAGCCTTCTCGGCGGCGTCCACCTCTTCCAAGATGCGGGTCTTGCGCTTGGCGGGGATGGGCGACGTGGGGCCGAAGCTGATGTAGTGGCCGGAGACGGCATTGAGAGCGGAGTACGTCTCTAAAGGAGGCCCGCCCCAACATCACCTTCTCCCTCCGGTAGTTGGCCACCCATGAGTTGGACGCCTCCCGCAGCTCCGCCACGGCGGCCACGTTGGCGTCTTTCTTGTCCATGCCGATAGTGATACGCAGCTTCCCGATCATATCTGCCGTCTCCCTAACGTACTCCTCGTCCGAGGCCGCGATCGCCGAGTGGGGCACCGGGACGACCAGCAGCCCCGCCGAGACCGACAGGATCACGGCGAGTTCCCGGCGGCTTACGGCTTGGCTGCTGCCCGGAACCGCATTGGCTATGGTGGCAACGAGGGATGGAGATGGAGAGGCTGCAGGTCATGAGAGTTTAAAGGAGTAAAGAATGCAATTAGGCTAACGGGAGAAGAAAAGGACTCGTGTTAATGTTGATGGGTCTTCAATGATGCAAGACGGTTGTATTGGCTTCATTCCACGGGATGCTAATGGAAGATGTCTGCGGACCGGACGGTAGCATGTGCAACATAGAAATCCTTTACAATATGAGACTCGAGATTTAAGCAAATCCAATTCAAGACAAATCCCGTCTTCAAATCGTAGGCGAGCTAACTAGCTTGGAATTTTTGTTAATATTTTTTTCAGAAGATGCTAGCTAGTAAAAGTTTAAAAGTTTTGACAGATTAAGTCAATATCCTGAAATCAAATTCCCTTCCCTTTCACCACTCAGCCTTTGTTATAATAAAAAAAAAAAAAATCTAATTCAAGACAAATTTTATGACACTCAGAATTTTGATGGATGGATAAGGCTCATTATTTTGTCTGCATTCACTATTTTAGATAATACAATCAAGCGATCATCAGAATTATCTGCTACTCTTTAGAAATAATTATTTGTGGGTGAATCACATTCCACCCGTGTTGCTTTTCCTTTGGATAAATGTCAGTACGAACAACTTGCAATCGGAGACACACCACATTCATTCATGATGAAAGATCGAGGAGACCGTTCAACTGTAGCACATAATGTACCATGCAAGACACGAAATTACTACATCCGGCGGTTAATGATTTCTTGCAGTTCCTTTTACCAATGATCCTTTCATCTCTTACTCGCAACTTGAAGACTTCACCCATGCTAAGAAGAAAACCATCTCATATGGCTCTTGATAATGAGCCTCAGAATTGTTGGCAAGAACATGATAGAAATGGAAATGTTTGACTCCTGCCAATCTTTTTCCTCTACCCAGTGGGAGTTAGAACTTCTGAGGATTCCTTATACCAGATGGACTAGGAACATTGGAACTCATGCTTGCAGTTCTTAGTAACTTTCGGAATTCAGACAAGCTAATCCTTCCATCTTTGTCAATATCAGCTTCCTCTAGTAATGGTTCAATAGAACCCCTCAACCCTGTATGCTGCAAATGAAACACAATAGCCAATTAGAAGTTGTTTCTGACTAAAATGCTGGTCCAATTCATGGACAATAAGTAGACTGACTTCTATTCAGGAGGAAGTTTCATAAGGTATAGAAAAACAATTTTTCTAGAGTTCAAAATTTTATGGTGGTAGATATTTTGGCATAATTCTTCAACATTAAGATGCATGAAGTTGGAACCTTACAAATACATATCAAATTGTTTTTCGTTCTTTTGCATAACAACAGAGGGGATGATCCCCCAACCTACACAATTTCCAGGCGAACCACTTTAGGGCCACCCCTAAAATTATTTGAAATTGAAAGCTCCTCAAAGTGAATAGGTAACCCAAGATCCCAACCACCAGGACAAGATTGCTCGACAATGAACTATGTTGCTGGAGCACTCTATGGAACTCTAAATAAGGACTATACAACCAAAATTTACCATTCTAAGTTCCTCTGGTGTAATATATCCATCTCCATCCACATCAAATTTATCAAAAGCAGCTTTACAACGTAAACGCCATTTCTCAGAATCATGTTCCTCCATCTGATGCACATGCAAAGTTGCTGCAACAAATTCAGTGAAGTCAACAAGTCCGTCGGTGTTGCTATCAATCTGCAGAGTAACATTAGCAGTCCATTCAATGAATCACAAATTTAAATATACAATACTGAAGCAGAGACACCTAAATGCGTTAAAATTAAATGGCTATCAAAATTCATGGATCTGAAGCACTGAATAAAAACTTGAATCTTCTCAATACCATTAGCATATAAAAGTGGAATTTTAAAAAATTAAGTGATAAATATCTTTACTACATAAGTGTATAATAACTTCAACAAGACAACAAATTATAGATCTCAACTATTTTCATTGCTTCTCATAATCACAGACAAGGTGACATGTTAGAGTCCTGCTTAATAAGCTATATGAGAAAGAATGCATTAGCCTGCCTATATATTGTGCAAAAGTGTGAGCAAGGAACTTTACTAGAAAGGAGATACACAAATTTTCTGGTCATCCAAGATAACCCTCAAATCTAATTATCATATTATGTATAGCTTTATGATTTTAGGCATAGGCATTGTGCTTATGCAGAAAGATCCGAAACTGCCAGCAACGGCAAGGCCTAGACAACCAGAAGCCCTCACAGTATTTGGGGTTTTCTTGGCCACAATCTTAGTTGAGAAGAATGTTTTACCTTAGTCCAAACTAAAACAAAATAAATAGACCAAGGAGTAACAAAATGACATAAACAAGATGAATCATACTTTGATGAGGGCCTATCTCTTCAACAGAAATGGTAACTTTAATTGTTGGAAAATCCTTTTGAATCTAAAAATCATAATTCATATCAGGAGACCAAACTATGATGTTTACATGGTTATATCATATATGTTGTTGAAATATGTTCAAATAATTTAATGACAAATAAATTCTGATTTTATATTTAACATCAGAAACAGTGTTTCACATGTTAGGATGCCCAAGTCATGTTTAGATTAAAAAAAATAAACTAAAGCTGACAAATTGTTTCTTTGATTGATTTATATCCATTTCGGTTCTATTCAAGAACCTAATTTTGTCTTGATCAGTAAAACACATTGATGAATGTGCAAGTCTCAAGACTATGATTGACAGCAATGTTAGGTTCTTTACATGTGTTTGAACTGGGTTCATAAGCTGCAGTTGGAGTTGGAGCATGTGATTGTCTTATTTTGCTTACTAGTATCCATCTTATAACCTTTAGATCATTTAAATGTGACTTAAGATTTCATGAAAATATTATACAAAGAAAATTGCGGGTTAGGCAATAGGGGAAAGTCTTTTATCAAAGTTTGGAAGGCACAAACAGATAAAAAAGAGCAGCCTAGTGAACAAGGGAGATAATGCAAAACTCAAATTTTACCCTTGCAAGGATAGAGGTTTATTCTAAAGACTCAAATTTTGTCCACCTAGATCATAAAATGGGCAGTCTTTCATAACACTAAGACCCACTATTTGATAAAGAAAAATAGATAGAGGAAAGCATCTTTCTTTTTACACAGCAAATGAAAGATTAAAGTCATGAATGTAAATTTCTATGATAAAATTAACTCTATCATGATAGACATATGTAGATGGAAGAAATGATAGGTCGAATGATTTAGATTATTGAATAACACATAAATATGGCAGATAAAAGAATGCCAAAGATTTTATGCAAATAGTGTGTAAAAGAAAATTAATCCAATTTCATGTTTCTATTAAATAAATTTAACACATTTTTCCAGATTTTCAAAGTAACATATTGTAAAACCGAACTACAGTAAGTATTCAACTATAGTGCACCATGAAAGAAGGAACGTCAAGACTAATTATATGCATTATTTCACAGAACATTTGCCAAATAGTATGATCAGAAAGAGTAGGAGATGACAGAATCATATCCATGTGAAATGGATATAATTAAGGAAATAGGGGAGCTTGCAAACAGCACCATATGAGAATTTAAACAAACTTACAGCTTGAAGAATCTCCAGAACACGTGGTCCCTTTAATCTCCAAGGAACATCCTTGGCAAGTGCCTGTCAAAACAAACATCATTAGGCCATTTAGTGTGAAAAATAAAACTGTATACAATTTTAAATTAAATCCCAAAGCCAAAGAGAAGTACCACATCATTTTCACAATGCACACATATGTTCACAGTAGCCAAAAAAAAAAGAACATCAAGGTAAATAAATTGAAAAAAAAGAATACAAGGGTCATGAGTGAGGATAGAGAATGTAAACTAAGGATATCTGTTTAAAGATATAAATGCTACCCAACCAAGCCACTATAGTCCACAAATGGGAGATGTACACATGGCGGAGAAAATATAATATAGAACAAGGAACTAGTGCTTAAAATTGTTGACCAGTACAGTGCATTGACATAGGAGTTTCAGCCTTAAATCTTCCTTCCTAAGCACATGCTTATTTCTCTGCACCAATCTAATGCTTCTTTTGAAGAAAAAACAATTACAAAAGTTCACAAGCACCACAAGATGCTACAGTTAACATCACAACAAAAGTAGGATATGAACAAGTCTAGTTTATCCATAGATTGAAATATTTGATACGATACCCCAAATAGTCCCATATCAAAATAATATGGCTAGATAAGCCTCTACATACCATTAACTTTGACTTAAGAATTTTAAGCCAATGGTTGTAGGCTCATCAAGCCAATGAGTTCATTTCATGTCAAACCAATAGTGACAAGTGATAGCAAAGCAACCAGTAGTCATGGTGAGGGGACCAAGTAGGAAAGAGGCATTTAGATAAGAGTTAGTTTTATCCTATCAATCCCTTTTTTTAAGGCAACACTATACCTGATATTTTATTCCACTATACTTTTAAAGGGTGGCTAATGCACGAGCCTCTTGCCTATGCATTGGTCAATGGAAGGTCACTCTATAATTATTCTACTCCATTAGACTTTAGCTTACTAATTAATTGGCTGTGTACCAACCTATACTAAAGCTCAACATTCCCATAACTAGCCAACCAGGTCTAAAAAACTAATCAGACTGGTACACAATAATAAAAACAAGGCCATATGTCCCAACTAGTTTGAGACAACTACATTAATCTTTTGTCACCATTAAGATCTATAAAAAGCCATATGTTTAGTCAAGGATTGCCTTTTCAGGTACTGGACCTATTCCGGCAATTTGTCAAACTGGTACATACTAATCTATACCGATGTACCGACACATAGTACATCAGTGCGTACAGGTGGTCCGGTAAGAAAAAAAAAGAGGGAGAAGAGGAAATGGCAGCAGAGGAACAAAGGAGGGAGGAAGGAAGAAGGAAGAAGAGAAAGAAGAAGAAAGAAGAGGAAAAGAGTAGCGACAACAATGAAGCGATAGTGGCGAGGAAACGAAAGCATCGAAACTACAGTGACAACAACAAGCGTTGAAGTAGCAATGACGAAGCAACGATGACGAGGCAACAACATCTTATATAAGAAAAGGGCAAGCATTCGCAAGCCCTAATCTGTTTTATTTTTATAATGCTGATTTGGACAAGGGCCCACCATATTTAAATTTTTTTTATTATTTTAATTGGACCACCCGAAACAAGTTGATCTATGTATCAACCCATGCTCGGACCGTTATGTACCACCCATACCGTACCATTTCGGGCGATACAACAAACATTATGTTTAGTTAAGAGTATTTAAATAAAGTAGTTTTTATTAAAGTCTTTTTAGGTATTCTTCTAGCTTTTCTCATACCTAATCATTTCACATCTTCTGACTATCACATATTTAGGTCTCCCAAGCACATGTCCATACCATCTTGAGTAATTCTCTCTTATTTTATCCTCTATTAAAGAGATGTTTCATGAATAAAAATACTTTTTCCCAAGGTCTACAATACCGACCTGTATTGCCCGGTACAGGCGGTATGTACCGGTCCGACAGGATACCGGTACGCAGATCGCCCGCTACCGGTCGGTATGATTTTTTTTTAAAAATAAAAAATTATTTTTTAATAAAAAAATAGTTTTTTAGTTTTTTTAAGGCTCGAGCGACGTCGTCGAGGCTTCGGCAACGTTGTTTTTCCATTTTTTAATAGAAAAAATCTTTTTCTTTTTTTACTTTTCGGGCGACATCGCTCGAGATGGGAGGCGACGTCGCCCGTTGACATCTCGGGCGACATTGCTGAGGGCGACGTCACCAAGGGAAAATATATATATATCTATTTATATATATATAATATTTATAATTATAAATATATATACCGAACGGTACGTCGAAACGTACCATTCGGTATCGAGTACTGTACCGTACCAGAGAAGTGTTGAAACTCCGGTATGGTACGGTATTGCATACCTTGCTTTTTCCTATCTTTCCTAATAATTCCTCAACATTCATTTCAATGATACTTTCCTAATAATTCCTAGACATTCATCTTAACAACATAAATTTTTATATATGTTTTTTAAAAGAGTGACACTCGGATCCAGAAAGTATTATTGGTCTAGCAACTATCTTATAAAATTTTTCTTTTAATCACAAAGGGTACCTAATAATCACACGACTCCTAATGTTCTTTGTCATTTTAATCATCATGATCTTATTGAATAATTGGTCCAAGATACCTAAACATTTTAATTAAAGGAATTTCTAGCCTATAGTATTACTAAAATTGCATCTCATATATTCAGTCTATCTTACTTAATCTAATACCTTTAATTTTTAATGATTGCCTTCATAACTCAAGTTTATAATTAATTTCATTTAAACTCTTATGAACTAAGATAATATTTTCAACAAATAACATACACCAGGGATGTTTATCTTGTGAATGACTAGAAAGTTCTTTCATTATCAATGTGAAAAGCTAGTGACTTAATACAGATTGTTGATATAATCCTATAGTAATAGGAAACTCACTAGATACACTTCCTATATAACACTAGTAACTATATCATTATACATATCCTTAATAATATTAATATAATTAGTAAATATATCTTTCCCTTCTAAAATCCATCATAATAAATCTCTAGAATTTCTATCACAGATTTCTCTAAATCAATAAAAACCATATGCAAATATTTTTTTTTATCTCTAAACTTTTTCATTATTCATCTTAATAAATAAATAGCTTATATTGTTGATCTTCTAGGCATAAAACCAATCAAACCAGTACATATAATCCAATATTTAATGATCTAATAAAGCACTAGTAATGAAGCATTTAGCTTGATATTATTAGGTACACAGCTTTTTATTATTTTTCCAATGATACTAGGTGATATAGACATATATATTATTTGATATCTAAATATCCAACCAATTTGATGCATTGTCTAAAATATTATTCAATTAGTATTTAAAATCTTGCCTTCAACCTCAAGGGTCTCAAATGCCAAAAAAAAAAAAAAACTTGGGCTACAATCAACAGGTAAATGTTTTTTTCATTCATTTTGATTTATTCGTCTGTTGCTCAATATAGTCAAAGCATCAAAGCACATAGAATACTTAGATAAGGTATAACATTAACGAGTATTTGAACTTACCTATGCACTATGCATATCAAGAATGCTTCCAATAGCCATTTGATATGAAATTTTGATATATTATTTCACACAAAGAAAAGCAGTTCTATGGCACTTTGCTGTAGAACTTGTTTAACAGAATGCTGATTTTCCTATTGAATCACACAAAAACCAAAGAGTATTTACTATTTAGTATTTACTACTACAAAGCAGAAAGCAGTGGCCAATACTTCCAGAAATTCTAAGTTGAAATAATATTCTCTTAACACAGTGCACCATTAAGAGGAAGTCCACTGAGGTGAGCTAAAGATATCTTATAAGGGCTACAACCAAAGATTGAAATTTCATACCGTACCGGAGTTTTGAGATTTGCTCGATGCGGTACATACCGGTATGTACCGTTGGTATGTTAGGGCATACCGACGCTAAGTCGGTATACCCTAAAATCTTAAAAATACATTCACCTACCACGTTAAGTCGTACCGATCGGTATATCTCAATAATGGTCGAAATTTGGGGCGGTACTGATCGGTACACCTCGTTACCAATCAAAACACTCATACCGCCCAGTAGAGGATGGTCCGCATACAGGTATCCTCACGGACCTGTACGTACTGCCCGTTCCGGACGGTACACATCGAAATTGAGAATCTTGGCTACAACTTATCAGTACTACTATGGCTGATAACAATGAATAGATTTATTACCCGGTAATTAACTGAGCTCTACTCTATGAAGATTGATGAACAAACACCAGTGCACAATTTTGTATAATAGAGTGACAAGATCTTGAAGTAGATGCACTCTCATTTTGTTTTAATAGTGTATGAAGTCAATCAATTAAGGGATCGATTATCTATGCATCTTTTTCGATAATGAACGATATGGAACTTGTAGTCCAAAAGTCAGTAAACAAATCACATGTAAAGATAATCTAAGGGATGAAATAACAAACAAAATGAAAGGGAAAGGGAAAAATAATTGGGAAGTTATACAGCAATTTTCAACAACATACTTAAATCCTTAAAAATTTATAACTTTATAAAACAAAGTGTTTCAGGAATATTAACCTGTCTCATTTCATCAAGGCTTATTGAACCACTTTTATCAACATCAATTGCTTGAAATTGATCCCTAAGATTTGCTAGCTCATCTTCATCAAGAGTACTTGCTAGCGCCTGCATAAAATATGAATTAGATTCTATAAGAAATTTTTGAAAATAAAACAAAATATAACTCCATCTGCATAATAGTTTACCCTCAGAGCAAACTGCTTTAGACGGCTATACTTTACAAACTGGCGCATGTTTGATAGAACAGAGATATCCAATGGTATCTCTAATGCATTGCCCCCTTCTCTCACCCATGGATGTGCTGTATAAATGCACATTGATCAAAAAGCAATTTATAAGAGAACAAAACAAAATTACAATATCATTTAGAGGTTTCATATAACAATGAGATAGAATGTATACAAGAATTGCAGTTGAAAATTTAAATAATGTGCTGCAAGATTAAACATCAATGGTGATGTATAATTTTAAACTAAAAAGCCATGACAAACAGTACTGAAGCACTAAAATTAGAAATTCAAGGTGAAACACATACATAAAGCTTGAGCAGCAGTGAGTCTAACATGAGGATCTTTTACTAATAACTTCTTAACAAAGTCCTTGGCACTGTTGCTTATGCTAGGCCATGGTTTCCGACGAAAATCAGGCTTGTTCCTTAACACCTGCGAGCCAGCAACAAGGATACTTATAGTTTCTGCAAAAAGGAAAAAGAAAAAATATGTTTTATGCAGAAAAAATGGAGAAAGGAATTATATGCTGCAAAAGGACAAACATAACCTTTTACTTATTCCCAGATAGACCTAATACTATCAGCTATCATAAAGAACTACTTTATCAACTGAGGCAGTTTCCATTAGATCTACAAAATGAGATTTATTAGGCATAACAAATAGAATTATTACCAACTTAGTGGACCATGAGTTTCTTTTTCATTTAACCAAGAATTCTAAGCTGCTCTGTGGAAAATGAGATGCTTGCTAAAAGTCCACTGAAATTTGACCAAAATATATCAAAGGAAAAAAGGCATTTAACATGGCATACAATTTGTCAAGGGACCAAAATTTTGCTATGTGCATCTTTAATTGTTTAAATTGATTTGATAGTATTTGCCACATAGGACAAGTTGAAAACTTAACAACTTTCTGTTTCTACAATCTACATTTGTAGATTCTAATATATCATAATAGTCTTTAAACAAGTAACTCATCAAGAATTAGGCACCAACATTAATGCTGTGACAATTCTAGAAAACTTGTGTCATGCCCACAAGTATGTTAAAAAATAAAGATGTTTTCCATATCATAACAACTAATTTAGACACCGCAAGATGGATTGGTCAAAACATAATCTGCACAGGCATCAGTAGACCACACCTAAAAGACTTATGAGAATGACAATTTAATAATTTGAAATTTGATAACCAAACACAAGAATTAGAGATACAAATATTTAGGAAGCTTATTATTGGCCAAAAACCTCAGACACCAATGTAATACTTTAGAGAAGAAAATTTTCAAGTAATGTAATCTGACAAGCCCAGCTAAAATTTTAATCATAATGCTTTAAAGTAGAAAACATGCTTTAGAGTCATTTCGGTGACATGACATTACAGTCATTATGAGAATCACATGAGCAGGAAATACAACATGCTACCTGTAGTCTTCAGGAGTGACATAAAAACACTTCTCTGAAGCAAGAAGCAAGAGTACTATGGTTTTAATAAAAAGAACATATGAACTGTTGAAACATTAACATATTTCTATATTATGACTTGACAAATCAAAATGCAAATGTACCTCTCTAAATATTCCATCCTCGGTTCTATCCCAAAAGGGACGTCTTCCACAAAGAAGAATATAAGTGATCACCCCTATGCTCCAAACATCAGATTCAGGGCCAGACTTCCGCTTTAATACCTCTGGAGCAACGTAATATGCACTACCAACAATATCATGGAATTTCTTCCCTGTATAATGTCATTATTAACTATTTTAAAATTTTAAACGAAATATTATCATTTAGACATTTATGATAACTTTTAGTGTAAGAAAATCACTTGAACCTACTAAAATTTCATGAGACTCATAAAAAAGACCTGGCTCTATAAAATCAGACAAGCCAAAATCTGTTGCCTTCAGAGGTGAGTTCTCTTCAGTTGATTTGAAAAGAAAGTTCTGCATATAGACAGGGATTTCACAGTAAAAATCAAGAGAACTTCAGTAGGTACTCAAAACTGTATTTCAGAAAGCCTGTTTAAATTATTCAAATTGTACCTCAGGCTTCATATCTCGATGTACCAAACCATGCAAATGACACTCAGCTGCAACTTTAAGCATCTGTCTTACTACTATTGCAGCATCTTTCTCAGTGTAGCGACTATCCTTTCTGTAAAGATAATATCAAAATTAGAAGCCCTTAAACTTGTGTAGAGGCTATCCTTTCTATAAACGGCAAACATTGTTTAGTACATCGTAGTACGTCGAGCACAAGATGAAAACATCAAAGAAGACACAAGGTTACATAAATTCAAAGATTGTATAGATGATTCATTTTACACCAATTGTATCTCAATATGTCAAAGAAGATACATTGGAGGCACTGTAACCCTAAAACTCCAAAAATGCTAGGAAATCTTACTTGGCCAATATCCGATCTAGTAATTCACCTCCCTCGCATAACCTGATAAAGAAGTAAAAGAAAATAAACATGACATTAACATCAAAGAAAGAAAACTCAGTCAACAAGTTTGACTACAAACAAATTAGCCTTGACATTACTGTTTCTAATATCTTAAATTTCAAAAGAAAGCTCAGATAAAGAAGTTGAATCAGGCTCCTGTCCCTAGAACTCTAGCAAGTGAAAAGTTTTAGGTATAAATTAAACCTAAGAAAGTAATAATATCAGTTATGATACTATATCTAAATTTTTCAGAATGTTAATCTGTCATTGAATTCACGATCAAAATGAAAGCTTTTAATTGAAGAAGTTACCAGCAATCTTGGTCATTTTCATTACCAGATTGAAGTCTTAACAATTAAGATAAAAACAAGTAGACAATATTCTTAAGAAAAAATAACCATTTAATTTAAAGAAAAAACATCAGGTTCATTAAAAGAAGGAAAAAATATCAGAAGATCAGAATTGGCAGTTGGCAACTTTTCATGATGCTCCATATGTAAGTCAACATGTTAATTCCTTTCTAATAAGAGAAGATCAGAAAGATACTTTTCCATCTATGTTGAGCAGTTTGTAACAATGTGTTCAAAAGAATAAACGGAAGGCATGAGACATAAAATGATAGGGAGAAATTGAATGTTGTGTTGCAATAATTCCATGCTACTAAATAGATCACGGTAAAGAAACTTACTCCATGACTATATACACATAGGAATCATCCTCATATGCATTATGAAAATTGACAACATTCTCATGGCCTTTCAGGGCTTGCAGTATCTTTACTTCCCGCTTTACATCCTCAACAGCAACAGGAAGGATCATCTGCCAGAAAACAGAAAGTTGCGATGAATACAAATGCCTATTGTAGAGCATGTGGGCATTACATAAAAAAGGACATCATATGATGCCAGATTATCCGTACTCACAGCTACTATGTGATTTTTTTTTTTTTACAGCTACTATGTGATTATTAAAGACTCATGCAATATCACTTTTTATAGCAAACAAAAGGACACAATTTTTAGTTTTAATTTTTGGTTTTCCAAATAAAATAACTTTGCCAAAAACAACTGATGATGAAACAAGTTTTGAGATTTCGTATGATGTTTTATCTATATATTAGTTTACATTTGCTGTCACTTAGTAATTTCTCTTCTTGGCACATCTTGCGAAACTTTGCAGCACAAGTGATAACTAACAGAAACTAAGAAGTGAAAAAGCAAAGTATTGCCAACATTAACAAAATCTGTGGAGGGCAATATCTGATGGTACTTGCTGGACTAGGAGGCAACCCAAGAGGGATAAATTGAAAAATAAAAGATAAGAATCTCAATTATTGTTCAATTACACATGGAATGAGCGAGGCAAAAAAACAAAACTACTAAGAAATGAAGGGGAAAGAAGGGGCAAACTAGTCAAGGAAAAAAAATCAAAGACAAGTTGATTTATAGTGATTGGTTATCAGCCAAACAAGTTAATTTATCATCGTCACTATTCCGAAATGCAAACTTGGGATCCCACAAATAGACATTTAAGTAAATACTTTATAGGCAATGCAATATACAAAGATAACTTCGTAGGCTATCAATAGTTGCATCACAAAGGGTCCAAGACAATCCACCGCATACAAAAGTCCCTATGCACAAGTGCTCCAGTGACACCACCAAAGAACCAACCAAGTTTTGATTTATCTTTTCTTGAAAGTTTGGATTTATGTTTTGAAATCTTTGATATTAGAATTGTTACAATTTTTATGATGCATATTTTGATGTTAAAATAATTATTTAATGTCATGTTGATGATGGGTGAATTAAAATGGTGTTTTAAGCATAAGTTGTTGAACCATACTTTTAAGATATGGTTTAATTGTTAAAGTTCTTATTTTTAGATTAAAGTAATAGTTTTAATTCATTTAAATAGGCATATCTCTATTTCAAGAATTTATGTATGAATTTTTATGAATTAATTAGTTTTAAATTTGAGATCATGAATTTATCAGATTATTTAATTCATGAAAAATAGATTTAGAAATCTATTTTGATGTATTAATATTGTTTTACCGAAAGTTTTAATGAAATATTTATCCTGGTAATTCGTTCAGGTTTAATTATTATTCTGTAACATTTTAAAGTATTTCTTAAAAAGTTTGAAATCTAATTTAATAAAAGGGGTCAAGCTCGAGTCTAACCTGAGTCAAGTTGATCTACCAAATCAGGTTGACCAAACTTGTATGGCCAAGCATAACCCAGTCCATGTGGTTAGGTGCAACCTAGTCCGTGAGCTGGGTATCGCCAAGTCCATATGTTAGGTGCAGCCTAGTTCACAAGCCAAGCGCGGCCCACCTCAGTAGCCAGGCCCAACCCAACTCATGCCACTAAGAGGTCCAGCCCGCGAGCCAGGTAGGGCCAACCCGTAAGGTCAAGCAAACCCAACCCGCAAACCAGGCGTGGCCCGTGCCTACGAGCCAGGTGCAACTCAACCCATGCCGCAACCCCTTTTGCCTAGCTCGCTGCACCTCAACCCAGCCTACTACCTAGGATAGGCATGTGCAATGCTCATGAACAGTCCAGGCTCAAGTGGGCCGATCAAATTTGGGCTAGTATTGTGCAATCTAGCCCAATTCTCTCATTTATTAAGCTCATCAATTGATTAAACCAAACCAATTTGACAAGCTAAGTCGATTTAAAGTGATTTCAGATCGATTTGACCAGTTCAAGCTCTTTTGACCCAATTGAAATAATCAAATCCAAATTAGACCCGTCTAAGGTAATTCCAGACTGATTCAATAAAGATTAGAGGATGGTTCAATTAGAATTGAGTTTGGTTCAAGTCAATGGGCTATTCCAATTAGAGTTCAGGTTGATTGAGGATTGTTAAGAGACTGATACCTCAAGTCATTATGATTTGATAAACTTAAAAGTTTTATTTAAAATTATGATTTGGAAATGATTAGTGGTTTTTCATTATTTTAAGATTAAGTTGATATTAATGTAATTATTACCATGTGGTAAATGTAGCTATGACGATTTAAAGTGATTTCAAATCGATTTGATCAGTTCAAGCTCTTTTGACCCAATTGAAATATTCAAATCTAAATTAGACCAATCTAAGGTAATTCCAGACTGGTTTAATAAGGATTAGAGGATGGTTCAATTAGAATTGAGTTTGGTTCAAGTCAATGGGTTATTCTAATTAGGGTTTAGGTTGATTGAGGGTTGTTGAGAGATTGATACCTCATGTCATTATGATTTAATAAACTTAATAGTTTTATTTGAAATTATGATTTGGAAATGATTAGTGGTTTTTCATTATTTTAAGATTAAGTTGATGATATTAATGTAATTGTTACCATGTGGAATATATAGCTATGCTGAGTGATTCATATTGAAAATACACCTTATGAACAGAAGCTATGGGCTCATCACAGTGGAGAGCCGCCAATAAATATAGTCTAATATGTCATACACCAAGCATGGTCACACATAATATTGTTGAATATATGCATGAATGAATTAATTAATGAATATAAATGAATGATTATAGATAATTATGTATCCTTGCTAAGGGTAGGTAGGGCGATTTCCTTCAGGGATTAGCAAGTCGTCAAATATGACAGTAAGACGATTCCTCCATTTGTTATTGAGAGTGTGATATGAGTTCTCTCTCATCCGCTGTTAGAAGGAATCCATCTCATGTCGTATGCCTCTTCATCTGCTATTAGGAGAGTGCACCATCGAGTGTGATGTACGTCTTTGTTACTTGATTGTTGTGTATCTCATCAAGATATGTTGCATATGATTGATGCATGATTTTATTTACTGTATAAGAATTATCATTATTTATTTGATGCATAATGAATTAATATGTTGTCATTTCATATTAAATTGCTAATATTTGAATATCTTCTATAAGTATTGAAGATTATTTTTTTGATTTTTTCAAAGGTTGCTACTATGGTTGCTGATGTGTATTTATCTTATATTTATTCTTAAAGTAATCTACTAATTTATAATAGATTTGAGGCCTAGGTGGAAGAGGCTTTTTCGTCATTTATGGCACTCACAGGAAGTTGCAGCCCTTTTATGAGTTGAAAAAGATAAAGACAAGGATATTTAAAAAAAAACAATCTTTCGTAAATTTTGGGAAGTCATGATTTATTTTTTAATAAATCTGGGATATGATAAGAGGACTGTTGAGAAGGCCAAAGAGGGCTCTTGAGGGCTAAGAAAAATTCCAAAAATGAAAAGAATCCTTTCAAAAAGAGATGTGACCACATTTGTGATAAGAAGACTACTGAGAAGACCAAAGAGGGCTACTTGAGGGCCAAGAAAGTTCCAAAAATGAAAAGAATCATTCTTCCTCAAAGAGAAGAAACCTCTTTTGTAAAATTACACAACATATAAGGGAGAAATGTCAAAAGGTTCACTTGGAATTCTTCCCAAAAAAGTAAAAGAACAATTAAGTCGACAAACAATGGCTACAATTGTCAATGACGATCTAAGTGAACTTGTGCCGGTTATTTATGCAAATCCGAGTATATCATTAATGGCAAGGCTAAAGGTTATAGACTCAACTTCGTTCATTTATCAAGAAGTTCTAGAAGAGCTCCTTGAATTGAAAATTTAAGTGAAGCAAGAAGTCATCGGCATCGTCAAGTAGTCAAAAGAACCTTATCTCAGCAAGCTAGGTCCATAAGCTGGGCCCAAAAACCACACCTCATCAGAACCCATATCCATTGGGATTGATCCAAAAAGATATGGTGATGAAGATAGATCAATAGTGTAAATTTTGTTTCATCATCACTAGCATATATATCAATAAGGTAATGTGCAAAGTGGTGCCCCTTGACATAAGCCAAGTAATCTTCGTAAGTCAACCTTTGTGATCGAGATGTCATCCGATACCGCTGGCCCCAGTAATACGAGTTCTTGAAGGATGGCGAAAGGTTCATCTATAAGTGAGAAAGGAGTGGACGTGCAATCGATCTCATGATAGCCAACCAAGCAAAAAGATAGAGAATGCATGCCAAAGATTTGTGCTAATGTTATCCAACTGTCGAGGTAGGAACGCACGCCTTAGCTTTTATCAATGGCATACACGAAAGAGGACGATGGTAAGTTATGGAAACACACTAAGAGGTATCCAGACCTCTTCACCAAAAATGGCACAATCCTCCACGACAAACGGTAAAGCATGAAATACAACTCATCTCTGATGCACCATTCGTGAATCTCAACATGTACCAAAACTTTGTTTTGGAGAACAAAGAATTCTTGTGATCTTGTGACAAGTGGATGAGTTAATTGAGAGTGGCATCATCAAACCGAGTTGTTCCCCTTGTGGATCACCGTTAGTGGTGATGCAAAGGATAGAGGATAGCACATATGCATTAACTACCATACCTTAAACGAAATCATGATAGGAAGTCAATATCCCTACCTCAAATAAATGACCTGCTAGACCAGCTCCAACATGCCACCATCTTCACCAAACTGGACCTCAAGTCGAGCTAATCATCAAGTTTGACTCCGAGAAGACACGTGTAAGACAACTTCCAAGATGTCTTAAGGGATGTTCCAATGGTAGGTCATGCTATTCAGACTTTGCAATGTTGTTGCCATGTTCATATGACTGATGGATGACATGCTGCGTTTGTACATCGATGACTTTATCATTGTCTACCTTGACAACATTCTCATCTATGGCCAATTGAGGGAAGAACATATTAAGCACGTGCAGAAGGTGCTCGACCTTTTGGAGAAACACCAATTATGGTCCAACCTGAAGAAGTACGTGTTCAGGAAACAAATCCTCGTCTACCTCGGCTTCATCATAGGCGGAGGGAAAATCTAGACCGAGCCAGACAAAGGGAAGGCAATCCGAGAGTGGCTGAGGCCAAAAACGATCATTCAAGGAGCTGCACGATTATTGTCCCGACATATGTAGATGCACTTCAGGTTCCCTAGCTCGATCGTGTCCGAAAGAAATGGACGATCCTCGAACAACTTTTGGAGATCGCTTTGGGCCATAATGGACTCTCAATTGAAGAAATGCATTGTTTCAATGGTAGACAGATGAACAAACAAAAGTAGTGAATCAACCAATAGTACATCTTCTAAAAGGATATAACTCTTGGCATCCAAAGACATGGGATGAAAGCTTCCCGTGTCTGCAATTCACATTTAATTGAGCGACGAAGAGCCCCATGACCAAATCACTACTCGAGGTATGCTTAAGCTACTTACCCTAAAGCCCTATTAATCTATAGTTTACGATCAATTCTGATCAGGAACGATTAACCCAACTTAAGTCCACTCAATCATAGTGATTTAAAAAGGCGCCCGAGTGCTCGCTTAGGTGCTTAAGCGAGGCGAGGCAAGGCTAGAGCACCTCGCACAAAAGCTAGGCGACGTGCTTTGATGAAGCACCACTTGGGCGCTTGCCTAAACCCATGCGCCAGGAACCTCGGGCAAGCGCTTGGTTGAAGGTGAGCAATCAAACTAGATGGTCAACTCTAGTTCAATTGAACCAACTAAACATTAGAATTACAATAAAACCACCCCCACCTCGTGCACGAGACCCCCGAACTGTACTTCGCCACCTCAACTCACCTTTGGTCATGCTGAAGGCAATTGTTGCCAATGCTTGTGCTCCCTCTGCCGACACTTATGCTCCTTGCCTCCGCTACCAATGCTTATGCTCCCTCCACCGCCAACACCTATGCTCCTTCTATTGTCACTACTATCGACGCCATAGATTCATCCGCCACTATTGATGCCATCTAAAAATTCTTCCGTCACCGTCGCCCTCTCCTTCTCCACGTTCTACCGTCAATGACTCCTTTTCTCCACTGTCGGTGATTCTCTTTTGTCACAATATTTAGCACTATTATTATGGCTACATCTCACGTATTGGAGAATTGCCAACATATACAAGACAGATGATGGAGAAAAAAATGAGTGCAAAAGCCTCAGGTTCATCTCCTGCCATTGTTGAAGATGAGGAAATATATTTTGATGAAGATGGACAAGAGAAAGAGAAATATGATGATAAATTTGAGAATGACGATGTTGATTATGATGATTATTGAATTTAATGTAAAGCTTTATTGCTTTAACTCTTTTGACTTTTTGCCATTAGAAGATGGATAATATGACTTGGTACTTTAGATTTTTTAATTTAATGTATTTTATTTATATAATCATATTTATCAATTATATTATATATTTTTATATTTTAGAGTACCTCGCTTCGCTCCGGCAAGCGCCTAGCATGTCGAGCGTTTTGGAACCTTGGCGCTTAGTGCTTTTAAAAACACTACTCAATCAAGATCAAGTTCGAGTTCGAGTTCGAGTTCAAGTCCAAGTACAAGATCGACCACATTCAACTCCAAGTCTAAGATCGATAGGCTTCAACTCCAAGTCCAAGACCAACCAACTCAAGTCTTTTGTTCGGGGTTTGCCCCTTTTACAACTCATGTCCTTGACCTCTATCTAAGAAAAGCTCCATGAGGTTAGTGCATCTGCTCCATGTTTCGTCTTTTAAGTCAGACTCCATGTGACATTCTTCACCAAGTGCAACCCAAGTTGCTCTACCCTTCATTGAGCCCGATGTTCTCCTCATCAGCTCCAAGTGTACTTCATCTTTATATTACATCTCATTACTACCCCACTTAATCTCTTAATACATCCACTAAAGCATTACCTAATGTGAGATCTTGCAATGACTCATCATTTGCTCGATTCTAACCTCCTATAACCTTTACAAACATCTTGAAGTACCTCCCTCATAATGTGTGTCCTGCAAACATGAATCCTTCATCGGCAAACCCAAGACTTATCCCTAGATACTTGTCTCGTTACATCAACTTTCCTTTTCGTATACTTCCCCTGAAAGTTTCGAAGACCACTGTCTCTTAAGAATATTCTGTATTCCCAAGACACACCATTGCGAACACAATTGTTAGATTAAGGACACTTCATCGATATAGCCATCCACTGTGCCCCTAAAGCCTAGCAACATGGTGAACCCACTACATAGTTTAAAGTCGCATGAACGTATTCTTTTCCCTCATGTCGAAGAGAGTTTCTATACTCCAAGCATCGAATTTCGATCACCTTAGGATAGCCATAAACACCCCTCGTTTGCATACAAGTCTTTACATGAGTACCAAACTCTTTTAATCGACGATTCCCCTCACCTCTATAAACTTTACACAAACTTTTTCAATCAATAAGCAACCCATCTTTACTTACACGATCTCATCCTTTGCATAGCTTTCCCACTTGCATTGAGCATCATCAAGTTAGGTTGACGATGTCGAACCATAGCTCGAATTCAACCATCATAACTTTTGTGTGCTATGCATTCTTCCTAGTTTGTTTGTCCTCGTAGAGCCTCTCGTATGAAAGGTTAATCATTTCTTCGAATATCAATCTCAGATGCTCGCTCCTATAAGCAACTCCCTTTGTTGCAACACCTAGTTAACCCAATCAGTCACACATGTTGACTGCCCTTTAAGTAGCTTGGGTCCCCACACTACATTCCATGTGTTTCTTAGTGTGCTTGTGTTTCTTAGCGAACTATTGGTTTTATCTAAATCGTGTGGTGCCCTTACATATTTATTCAAAAAGAGTCAAACAATCCGCAAATCATATGGCACCTTTACATGTCCATTCAAAAAGGGTTTATTTAAGGATTGCAAAATAGAGAAGGGTTAATGAACAATGAATGCACAGGCAATTTGCTATAACTACACCAAGCACAAACTTAGGATCTCATAACTAGATATTTAAAATAAATATTTTATAGGCAATGTAAAATACAAAGATAGACTTCATAAACTCTGAACAATCACACGACAAAGGGTACAAAGCAATCCAACGTGCACAAAAGTCCTCATGTACAAGTGCTCTTATGACACCACTACGGAACTAAGCAACGAACCATTCCTAAACACTACTCAGAGCCCTATCTAGCCATATGCAACGTATCATATCGCTATAAAATATAGGATCCGACAAATTTATTATATCGATATAGGACATAAGATTAAAGACCTTGATCCACTAACCATAATGAGAAATATAAATATTAATTTATTTTGCGTAAATTTTAAATTTCTAACACCTAATCCAACATCTCAACTATTTTCTTTTTTTGCTCAATGATATGAAAAGATAAATTTAATTTTTCATCCTTAGAACTTAGAATTAATATTCATTTATGGCTTAGACTACTTTATTCTACCAAGAAATGAGGGGAAAAAATCCTAAAAATAGGATTTTTTTTATGTTAGGTCATTTTTAGCCTTTTTTTAGAATAATAGTACCAACAAGTATGTATTGATCCTATCAGGACCGATAAAGCTGATCAACATGAGACAGCATTCCTTGGAAAAATCTAAATTAAAGTTTATAAAAATAGATTTATTTATACAATATAAGATTCTTTGACCTTCATTTTTCTAAAAATAATTTAACTTGAACAAGAATAACACAAGAAGCTGACTATAAAAAATTCAATAAAATATAATAATAATAAATAATAAAGATAGATACATAAGGAAATCATTAATGTATATTTATTGGAAAACAAATATAAATTATATTGTACAAAGATATGATAGTAAGTAACAATTACATAGGCTGTATTAAGACTATTAAGATTGATTAGTGCATTATTACACAAGTGATAGGCCTCAGGTTCGAGTCCACATGTAAGCATCTTGTACTTCATTTGATATAATGAAATTTTGTAAGAAAAAAAGTAGTAATTACTTATATAAAAATTAAAACTTAAAACTTATCTAAACTTTGCATATTGCAATAGGTCCCACTTCAGCATCCAATGTAGTTTAAAGTAATATAAAATAAAATTAAAGAGAGTGCCCACAAAATTGGAAAGCAGTTGTGTTCTATTATTCCAACTGATATCTTAATATAAAGATGAGAAATAGGACGATCTTGGACAATTTAGATATAGATGGGCTGTATAATATCAAAATTCGTTGATACCACAACTTAGGGCATTTATGCCTTCCTCCTGCAAAGATGGAAGATTAGTTCATAGTAAAAATATATAATGGACTTTAAAGGCTTCACGAATGAAGTTCTGAAAAGCATGCAAGTCCTATACTAAACCACTATAGAATTGATTTTTTTTTTCCTCTATCTATTCTTGCATTGTGTAGACTACTTGGTGCATTTAATTGATTGTCAAATTGTTTTATGAGGTCATTTATTACTAAAATATATCATTAGAATTTGTCTGTAACACCATATTCCTAGCCCTCTTCCTCTTGGTTGCTTTTTGTCCTATGCTAGCAAAAAAGTGAACAAACCTACAAAATCTTTAGAAGATGGACAAACCAACAAATCAAACTTCCTATACAATCTTTGCTGGAGAACTCAACTAGTTCTGAAATGTTTGGGAGAAGGATTCGAAGAGTTTGATCCTTCCTCCGAGCAGATTTAATGCTTTCAGGGAGGCTCGATAAAGGTGCTAAAAGAACATAGACCAAAGAGAAAAATGATCTAGATTTTCTCTTGAAAAAGGGTACCTAAAAGGCTAAAACACACATCTATGAAAGAAGTTCATGAGTGATAAATCTCGGACATCTCGCACACAAGCACTTACTTCATGAGGCTAGAGTTTGCTGCCACATCTAGCTTTCTATCCTCTTCTAGGGTCAGCTACTCCCTTCTTTAGGCTTTGACGCCTGCTAGTTGAAGGCTGTCGAATCTACTACTATGGTGTTCCCTCTCTAGGGTCGGCTGGAGTTGTTGATTTCTCTTTGACTATTGCATCCCAAGACTAATCCAAGTTTTAATTACTGAAACTCGAGATGAGTTCTTGCATAGGACCATTTTGATTTATCTTTATTTTAAATTAATTTTATTGTTTTCGGCAGTCTTTTGCAAGTTCCATTACTTGTAATATGGCAACATCTTTTATACCATTCATTTTTCCAATGGCGTGATTTTAATGTTCATTATGGGACATGTGAAGTGATGGAAATCAAACCACATTTCACAGACGTAGAAAAGCAAAGGAATAACCCGAACTACTTTAAATTAATGGTGAACTTGGGTTCAGGTTCAATTGACATATTTGGGTTGCCACATGGCAATATCTTACACGATCATGATCTTTTTTAATAAGATTGAAAATAAAGAAGAGAAAGGAAATAAATAAAAGAGAAAATTGCAAGAATCATTATCTTGTGAAAATGGAAGAGCATCATTCACAAAGAACGAAAATTATATTACAGAATTGTCATCTTGCGATAAAGAAAGAGCATCTTTGTAAGACAATTCTAGATGTTTATTTTCTCATAAAATTACTAGATATAATGTTTGAATCTTATTGATGTGATTTAATTTTATGTTTTTTCTTGTACTCATGGCCAATATAACGAGGCCAAGAATTGTAATGGGATCATTAGTCACTGGATGAAGAAGTGTTATTCCCTACAAAATGTGTGAGTGATGCATCGCCATAGCTTCCCCCATGTGAATCGAAGGATTTGGAGCAAGTAAGCAATGTAAACCATGTATTGACCTCTCTACAACGTAAGCCAAAAAGATGTCTCAAAGCCCTCCTCCTTTATGATCATCATGGTACACGTTGAATTCAAGCACTTGTTTCTTATTGTTTAAATTAATATTTCTGCAAGTCATTTTTATCATTTTCTCCCTCTCCCTCAATTTTAGCCTTTTCTTTATTTATTACCCACCCCATTAATTCTCTTTTCATATTAAGCATCCCCTTTAGTGTTGTCCTACTGCATAAAGTCACAAGACGTTCATCCTTGGGAGTTACTCCTTGAGCCAAAATGAAACTGATTTTTTTTTTCTCCATCTTATTTAATATCTTTTTTTCTCTATTTCATAACTATCAAATGTTATAAAAAGATATTTTCTTTATTCAACTATATTGACATCCATTTGGTATGAATCGACTTGTGCCACGTTAGGTTGGCTATGTACCTTCTAGTTTAACCAAGATTTCCTCCTATCAAGGCCAATCCAAGTTTTTAATATCATGAACTTGGAATTATGTTCCTACATAATCAAAAGATATGTCCATTTTGATTTATTTGTATTTTAAATCAATTTTATTAGTTTAGGTAGTCTTTTGCAAGTGTCATTACTTGTCTTATGGCGATATCTTTTATGATATTACATTAGTTACCAAGATGGCCCCAAAAAAGAAAAATAAATAAAAATGATAGGGTTACTTGGAAATTACAAAGAGAAAAACCACAAATTTAAAGCTTAATTGGGTTTAATTGAAAATTCCATTATTATGATGAAGTTTCCAAATGATTAAAGAATCCATAAAGTAAGCATATAAATCAAATATCTTAAACTAAGAAAAAATTATTTGTCGAAACAAACAAGAAACCTATTTTCTCCAAAGCAAGGTATGCAATTTCGTACCATACCGGAGTTTTGATAATTCTCTAATACGAGACAATATGGTATATCGAACGATACGTTTCGATATACCATTCGGTATACCGTTCGGGCGACATCGACGTTGCATATAAAAAAGAAAAAGAAAAAACGACGTCTCCCGTGCAACGTCGCCTGAGAAGGGAGGCGACGTCGCCTCGCTTCTCGAGCGACGTCGACGTCGCATGTAAAAAAAGAGAAAAAACGACGTCGCCCGTGCGACGTCGCCTCAGGAGACGTCGCCTCCCTTCTCGGGCGACATCGTCGAGGGAGACGTCGCCCGTGCGACGCGACATCACCTCGCTTCTCAGGCGACGTCAAGGTCACATGTAAAAAAAAAAAAAAAAACAACGTCGCCCGTGTGACGTCGCCTCAGGAGTCGTCGACTCCCTTCTCGGGCGACGTCGCCCATTAAAAAAACAAAAAAAATAATTTTTTTCTATTAAAAAATAAAAAACACGATATCGAGTGGTAGCGGGCAATCCGCGTATCGGTATCCTATCGGACCGGTACGTACCACCCATACCAGGTGGTACAATTCGAAATTGCATACCATGCTCTAAAGAACAACAAAAGTAATGATTGATGTCTTGATCCATGAGATGTAATATTCTTTGTTGTACCTTTCCTTCTTATAGAAGTATTTAAGGATCTAAAAAGTGGAGAACATCATAACTAGAAACATCATAGACTATCTGATTGAATGTGTTCCCACATTAAGTGCGAATGACATGAGACCACAATTTTTTCCCGATTGTGTGATTCCAACGTCTGAGTGTGAGAGGTATGGCACATCTCTACAAGTTAATCCTTGAAACATAATGATTTTGGTGTTCTTTTTCTTTCATGTCATCTAATATCTTCTTTTCTCCAAATCACATCTATCAAATTCCTGAAAAAAGATTCTTTGCCCATCTATGTTGTCAACCTACATCCGATTTAGTATTAAAGCGCTTGTCCAAATCACTCAGGACATGCCACTACCACACTTGCACAAGCATTAGGTGATTTGTAAGGGGAAGGACTTGATGACATCAAACCCTCCAAGCGAATTTACATCTTTGTGGAGTTGTCTTCTCTTTTTGCTGTAGAAAACAAAAAATCTAAAGGGGAAATCAATCTACTTTGCTTTGAAACGAAAGTACCTAAGCACGAAACTAAGACTTCGTAAGCAACAAACGCTCAGAATTCTTGCACACAAGCGCAGGTTGAAGAAGTCACAGCTTGCTTCTGACTCTCTCCCTTTCTCTCCTCTTTTTTTCTCAACCAACAGCCTCTCCTTGGTGTTGCAGAAGGGGCTGCTTCTGTTGGAGGTGTTGCTGCATTTTTTGATGTTGGAGATGAAGACAAAGGTGTTGTTTGGATGATGCCCTACTGCAAGATTCTGTCATAGGCTGAGGGAAAATCTGTTGAAGCATGATAATCTAGGCTGCTGTTGGAAGAGAACTCTTGCCATTGCTGCTAGGAAGAAGATGAAATTTCGGTAACTGCTTGGAGTAAGGCAGTCGAAGCTCTTCTGCTTCTCTTCTTCTTGCTACTGTCAAAGGCACCTTCTGCAAGCTGTTAGAGCCAACTAGCCTTAATGCTGAGAGGTTGTCGAACACTTTTCTTTTTCTCCTCTTCTTCTTTCGGCTAGGACTCTCTCCAGGGCACTCTTCATAGGGCCAGCTGGGACTTGAGGAGGCTCTTGACTTCTGATGCCTTTGGATGATCCGAAAGTGGGGCACCCCCCTTGTTTTATAAGTTTAAGGAGTAGAGTCCTAACTAGTTAGGACTCTCTAGTTAGGACTCTCTCCTAGTGAGTATAAGGATAGCATCCTAACTAGATCAGGACCAGTGTAGTCAAAAACGATAGGCGTCAAAAGGAGCCATAATCCCAAAATGCCCGAGGTGCTAAATGCTCGCTTAGTCACTCACCCCAGAGAGGCTAAACGCTCCCAAATATTATAATTTAAAAATTATATATCATGATTAATAAAATTAAACTAAAACTAAAATAACACATCAAACAAGCATCCATTTAAAGTACCAAACTACATTGTCCATATCCAATAGCAAAAATGACAAAATAAAACAAAATTAACATCAAGAATCATTAAAATCTAGTTCATCATCGTCAATCTTGTAACCATCTTCCTCTTCTTCCTCTCCAGATGATTTATATTCCTCTTCTTCGTCTTCTTCCACCTCTTCCATAATAATAGACATTTTACTGATTCACTACAGCAAAGAAGGCACTGCTGTTCAGCAGGCAGCTACTGTTAACTACAGGAGAGAGCTGCTGTTCTTGCAAAACCAGATGCTATTTCCTCTAAAAGCTTTGCACCCAATAAACGATAAGTAACAAACCCTCATTTCATGCATTGCAGATTCTTGTAAAACCAAATTCCAAGCCGATTACCCCAAAACTCAAGCATAAAAACATCCAAAGAAACAATTCCAAAATCTGCAATTTTGACATAGAGGGAAGAGCGAGGAACATAGGACAGTAGGAGGGAAGCAGTGAATGGGGAAGAGGGGGAAGAGGGAAGAGGGAAGAGGGAAGAGTGATTGGGGATGAGGGGGGAGACGGGAGCTGCGGTGACACTATACGAGGGCTGCGGTGAACATAGGGGGGTTGCAGCAAAGGGAAGAGGGGCGAGAAGGCTGCAGACTGCGGCGGAGGGCTACAGTGAACATAGTAGAGCAGTGGCGGAGGGGTGAAGAAGGAACACGGGAGAGCCGAAGAGGGAAGAGAGGAGCGATTGGAGAAGAGGGGGAAGACAGGGGACAGTGGTAACACCATACGAGAGTTGTGGTGAACATAGGAGGGCTACTGTTAGAACCCTTGCGGATTCTAAGCTTGGGGTTGATCTCTATAGGGGATCGGCCTCCTTGGAACTCTATAGGGGTTCCTTCCTCCAAGTTGCTGCTCAAAGGCTGCTAAAAGATTGATCTATTCCTTAATGAAAAGAGGGTGAATACATGGCTATTTATAATGCTTCTAAACCCCAACTCCTAATAGGACTCTTACTCAAGACTCCTACTTCTAACCAACTCCTACTTCTAATTAGGACTCCTAATTCTAATAGAACTCTTTCCCTAATCGGACTCCTACTTCTAATAGGACTCTTTCTCTAAGAGGACTCCTACTTCTAATAAGACTCCTCTAAGAAGCAACCTAACCCTAACCTAGCCGGCCTCTTCACCTCTTTGATAAGGGTCGACTAGATAGGATTTACATGAATGCCCTTATCAATGAAACTAAATTAGGACTCTCATAGCTAGAGTCCTAACAGAGGGACAAGAAAGCTGCGGACTGTGGCGGAGGGCTACAGTGAACATAGTAGAGCTGTGGCGGAGGGGTGAAGAAGGAACACGGGAGAGCCGAAGAGGGAAGAGAGAAGAGAGGAGCGATTGGAGAAGAGGGGGAAGACAGGGGGCAATGGTAACACCATACGAGAGTTGTGGCGAACATAGGAGGGCTACAGTGAACATAGGAGGGTAATGGAGCAAAGGTAGGAGAGAGGAGGGAGGGAAAGAAGCTGCCGTTAAAGGAAGACCCGCAACTACCACTGAAGGAAGATGCCACCATTGTCGCTGCTGCCATCGTTCGCCGATGGCATGAACCCCGCCATCGTGAGAAACATAGTGGGAGAAAGGACTGCAGCTTTAGGGCACTCATGAGTGGGTTTCTATGTTAGGGCACTAGCAGGTGGGTTTCTATGATGGATACTTGGTTCGATTGAACCAGATGAGTATTTTGGTTCGACTCAAGCCTGAGTTGAACTAGGTGAGTACCCAAGCCGCACCTGAGTTAAGTTGCTCACCTAACCTAATAGGTGGGCACTCGGGCCTTGCCTCGCCTCACCTAGGTACCTAGGCGAGTGCTCGGGCACCCAGTGACTTCATTGGTCAAGACTCTCTCTTCCTAGTGCTTTTAGGGATAGAGTCCTAAGTAGGTTAGGATTCTCCCTTACAAGGGCCAACGCCCCAAGCTCTCTTCCTCAATTTGGAAGCCTACCCCTCTCCCAGACACAGATTTCTGGAATCTAACTTTTGGGCTTGGAATTGAGCTCGAGTTGGGTTCAGCAAGATGGAGATTTAATCGGATTGATCAACACTTGGTTTAAGTTGAACTTGAGCATTAAACTATGCATGATCTAGTCCATGATCTCAGATTTGAGTTGGAGCTTGGTTCAGATAGATCGAGATCGATTTAGAGTTTGATTCAAACTCCGATTGAGCTGATATGGAGTTTGACTCAACCTCGACTTGATCATAGCTCCCCTAATTGGGTGATTCAACTCTTGTTGAATCTTAATTTGAGGTTTTGCTTCTCGCAATTAGCGAGTTTGAGCAACCAGAGCTTTTGCTTTGGTTCGTCATTATGATCGACATCGTCAAACCCAGTCATGTCGTCTTCTTGTGTCGTTTCAATGAGGTTCTCCTTGTTGCCTATCACCATCGCCTCGAGGGTCTTATTTTTCAAACTTCTCAAAGCTACAAGCTCGCTACTACCCCTCTTGGTTTCTCCTATTTTGTCATTTTGGAGATAGATTTTAGTTTCTTGCATGTCAAAAAGAAAGCCACAAGCTTTTAGCAAGCGTTCACCATCCTTTCTTTCTGGCCAATGGTTTCCTCCATCGAACTAATCAGATCTTGGATGACAAGAAACTTCCTTCCATCCATCTAGAGTTGATACTTCTGGGCTCGACATAAGTAAAATCCCAAAGGTAGAGGCTCCTAAGGATGACTTAACAGATGTTAAGTGGTGCCACTTTACACATCACCTCATTGATGTATTGGCTTGTCATAGTGAAGCATATCTTGCTTTGTCAGTTAATATTCATCTCCACGTCCTCATGGAGTAAACCTTGAGGAGGATATGGGTTTGGATGTGATGTTGTCCACATCCTCATGGAGTAAGCTCATTGAGATGAGGTTCTTTTGACAATTGATATCGAAGATAGTGCTATCAACCTCTTGCTTCACCGAATCTTTATAGTGAAGAATTGTTCTCGAAACTTTTGGACCGAGGTGTCACGGATAAATTATAAACGGCTTGTTCAGTGTAATGCTTATGCGTGTTCGTGTCTCTTTTGGTTTGTTATAGCTTGTAAAGGGCTTGCCAAAGGCTAATGCCCCATTTGAGTGAGTTTGGCAGCCGTTGTAGGCTTGTACATAAAGTTTGCGTCGAGTGAATACTTGTACTAGAATTCGGTCTGTAGTGGACCAATCTTATACCTTTGTTGTGCAACCATTCTGAGCTTGTGATGTCCATGGTTGGAATTTGCTTTAGCTATAAAGTGTTTGCTGAAAGGGTGGCTTGTGGATCCCATGTGAAGAGCTTTCGCTGTCCCGTCTTCTCTTTTGCAAGTCCTAAGGGATCGTAGGAGATTTCGGGGAGGCTGACCTTTGCGGTGACACGCATGGTGCCGCACGACTTAGGCAAAACTAGCTAAGTCCATGGTGATGGTATCGAGCGGGACAAGCTCACTTAGAAACACTTAGCATGCAAATGTGGGGACCTAAGCGGAGCTGCGTTGAGAAGCGACTATCTGGCGTGACCGTTTGAAAGCGGACCGGAGTTGTAGGGAAGGAGTCGCTCGGAGGAGCGGGCATCAGAATGGCATTGAAGAATGGCGACCCTTAGCGCAAGAGGCACCACGAGAACAACAAGCTAAGAAGAATTGCGTAGCGCCTGAAGTGGGATGGCTAAGTTTGACGGTGGCTTGGCGTTGGCACCCAGGCTTGGCGGTACTCGAAAGCGGGGTGCTTGGCAAGGATGAGGCCGTACTGAGGTGGATTGGGTTGTTCGGCGATCGAAAGAGTTGTGTAAGCTCACGCGAGGTGAGGAGTTGCAAACTCGAGGAATCGATACTATGCGAGGCTTGCGTGCGGACGATAGAATATCGTGGCCGTCCCGGCGGCGAAGGTCGGCGCCGTGGATTGAAACTTTCTCTTGGCATGTGCGAGATACTTTCGTAAGAGGTGAAGTGTGCAGCGAGTTCGGCATGTTGCTAGACCGAGAGGGTGCGGTCTGTATTGGCGAAGTGTCGCGATCTAGCAAGTGCGTTTGCGAAGGCGGAATTAGGCCGCGATTTGTTCGTGGCGGAGTAGTCGAGGGATGGTGGTCTCGAAACTTCGGAGGAAGGATGCGAAGAGAAGTTGCTCCAGAGGCGGATATCTGGAGGATAAGTCCGGTTCTTGAGAGGGAGAATCGTATGCGATGAAGCGCACCGGTTGAGAGTACCTCGACAAAGCTCGGTGGATCGAGTGGCGGCAGTCGTCGCGTGATCTCGCAAGTGGTGATGCGTTAGTAGGCGCATGGCGAGATCAAGTGGGGAGCAACCACTAGGCGACCTGAAGTGAAGGCACACTTGGGAGCGATAAGGAGATCGGACTCAACAAAGGGCGACTGTGGAATGGTGGGTGCGAGGGCCACCGTTAACGCAATCAAATCGAAGCGGAGCAACTTGGGGTAACTTGGTGATGTACCCAACGCGTGAAGGGAGTTGGTTTGGAAGATGGAGCGAGCGGAGGCTTGGGCTTTCTTTAGGCAGTCGAGGACATGGACTCTTGCGAAGGCAAGAAGCAGGATCGTAATAGATTCTATGGGTTTCGTATTGAATGGAAGCGGACTCATCTTGCGTGGTGCGAGCGAAGGAGCTTTGAGGCACGTCGACTTATCTCGATGAAGCATTTGATGGAGTAACTAAAGCGACACGGTTTGCGAGAGCCTGATTGGTGTCGAGAAGACCTTGGCAGGGGCAAGAGGATGTAGAGGCAGTACTCTTGAAGAATATGCCGTAGTGTTGCTATTTGAGTTGCCGTGAGGAAGCGGTCTTGTGAGATTATCTTTGGTAGGGCGAGTTCGAGATCAGAACGATGGTGCACGATTTGTGAAGTTAGGGGACTTGAGGAGGCGGTAGGCGATGGGCGCCTAGAGCTATCGTCAGTGTGACCCAGCGAGTGGGCGAAGGTCGATTGCGAAGGCGAGCGAGAATCGAAAGTGGCGAAGGCCTGTATGATTGGGAACCTGTTGGGAGCTCCACCGGTGAATAACACGGCGGCAAGAAGAGCTATGGATTGGCGGTGAATGCCGTAGAACGCGTCGGGTCTTCGTGCGTCATCGAATGTTACATTGAATGAAAGCCTTGGACATCGACTTATGGGGCTATGCACTATCGAGGAAGAAGTTCGGATGCAAGTACGGGGAGTCCCGTAGGGGACGGATAAATGCGAGTATGATCGGGCGGTGAAGAGTTGAACTACTTGAGCTCACATTAAGCAAGGAGCCCGTGAGTCGAAGGATAAAGGCGAGTAAGCGAGCGTTGCGACGGTAAAGCTAAGGAGAAACGAAGCGGTCTGCAAGCCTGCAACGTAATGGCGGAGGTAAATACATGGGAGTTGCGATCATCTTTCCGTCGATCAGTGGAGCCTTTCGGTGTTGAGCGGTGGTGAAAAGAGGCGAGAAACAATGGCGAGTCGGAGGACTCGGCTACCCAGAATCGATCGTCGGTTAGAATGAAGGTGGACTCGGAGGAGTCGCGATGTCGCGAGGCGGATCTACCGATCATGAAGAAGAGGCGAGATCACGAGACAGCGGATAGTAGTGCCGTGGGCATTGTAGTGCCATGGTACCGCGAGGCAAGACTTAGGGAAGTCGTCGATCCCTTGCTCTCATGGGAGCGCTTGAGTAGTGGAGGAAAAGAATGCTTTGAAAAACTCCATGTACCAAGACAAAGTGAAGGGCAAAAGCGAAGAACCGTAAGACCCGGTGTCGATAGACTTTTCATCAAGATATGGCGTGGTGAAGGACTTGGATCGATACTGAGAATCGCATGACCGAGGATCGGAGCGGGCGATGCAGCGGTGTTGTACCTTTGCTACTCGGAAAAGTCGGCGAGAAATGATGGAGAAGGCGGTGCGATCCCAGGCGACGAACTTATCGGAGACTTACTCCGAGTTGGAGTGATAACTTCTTGCGTTCGAAGTTGATGGCAATGAGAAGGCAAATCGTAGTAGGCGACTCGATGCAAGGATTGCAAACACTTCAAGTGCTTGAAGTGTGAGCTAAAGCGGTAAGTCTAGTAACCATTTCAGCGCATGAAGTACAAATCTCGAGGATGCGGGCGAAGTCAAGTAACCTTTGTCTTCGTTTCGAGAATGGGTGAAGCAAGTACTCTCTTAGTTATCCGGTGAGGAGTTCTGCGCGGACTTGAAAACCCTTGAAGTGACTAATGAAAACAACGGTTGTCAGTCTTCACGATGGTGATCGATTGCTCGAGTAGATTGTAAGCCGTTTCACAATTAAATGCCAATCGAAAACGGAAGTGATGCGAACCTACTTGGGCAAGACAACTAAGTGGAAGAAGATTCGATGGGCAAATTTTGTAGAGGAAGGACCTGAAAACTTCAAAGGTTGCGAGGCGATGCTCGTTAAAACTCCAACAAGCATCTATCTAGTTCAAGAGACAAGAAGAATTTGAAGACTAGCGGCATGCTCGAAGATGGTTTTCCGCCGTGGATGAATTCACAGAACCAGCAAGGATCGGCCTGACTCGCCAACCCCACGAGTCGGTCGTTGGCGAGTTGAAGCGGTATGGGGATTAAAGTTCGACGACTCGACAACAAGCGAAGAACAATCGGGAGCGAGGGCGCATCGCGGCGGGGCGAGAAGATTGAAGATCCGTGAAGAAAAGAAGTTGCAGCGTCGTAAAGCCGGCGAGGACATCGAAAGAATAAGTGGGGGAGAATGTCACGGATAAATTATAAACGGCTTGTTCGGTGTAATGCTTATGCATGTCCGTGTCCCTTTTGGTTTGTTATAGCTTGTAAAGCTTGTAAAGGGCTTGCCAAAGGCTAATGCCCCATTTGAGTGAGTTTGGCAGCCATTGTAGGCTTGTACATAAAATTTGCGTCGAGTGAATACTTGTACTAGAATTCGATCTATAGTGGACCAATCTTATACCTTTGTTGTGCAACCATTCTGAGCTTGTGATGTCCATGGTTGGAATTTGCTTTGGCTATAAAGTGTTTGCTGAAATGGTGGCTTGTGGATCCCGTGTGAAGCGCTTTCGCTGTCCCGTCTTCGTAGGAGATTTCGGGGAGGCTGACTTTTGCGGTGACATGCAATGGTGCCGCACGGCTTAGGCAAAACCAGCTAAGTCCGTGACAGAAGGATGGATTTGAGTTTATAACATTCGACCGTGCATCAACAATAGACTCGGATCCGCATGAGATACCGGTGCAAGTTCAATGGAGTTATCGCCAACTATCGTAGTCATTATCCGTTGACTTTGGTCGTTCTTCATCCATTTTTCCAATAAGAGTTTTGAGTGAAACTTTTAGTCGTTCTTCTTGACATGACTTGCAATTATACAATGATAGTAGAATAGGTCACTTCTTTTTGATGACAAAGAATTCTTACTATTCCCTAAATTTTTCTTAGCCTTCTCTGCAATCTTCTCGCTCCGGGTTATATTCTTCTTCTTGATTGTCATAATCGTCACGTTAGTGCTTGAGATGTCATAAGTCAATTCGGTGCTAATTTGATTATGCAAACAAGTGGTATATTTTATGATTGTCGGGTGGTCGTCAAAGGAAATCATGCACACCACCGCTGGTCAAAATTCGATGTAGTCTTGCAACAATTAGTCACTCCTTTGGCATAAGCTATGCCATATTCTCCGTCGATCTTTAAGGTAACCCATAAGATAGAATTCTTGTCAAATGAGTTTTAATTGTCCCCATCTCACCACTTCGTCGTTATAAGATTGAAAGTGTGTGTTCCACCATACAAGCGCATGACCGATCAACTTGAGTAGCACGAACGCAACTTTATTTTCGTTGTTGTACCCATAGAGAATAAAATAAGTCGCTAGTTGATCAAGTCATGCATCTAATACCTCAGCATTGATGAAGTCTTCATTGAGGGTATGTCAATCTAGACTTCAATTCGAAAAGTTCAAACCATGTTGCTACGACCAAAATCGCAGCGTCATCGCCATTGTTGTCATTGTGCATCTTTGACAAACTGATTTTGGAATTTGATGATGATGATGGCTTGAGATTGAATCCAAACCATCACAACCTTCATTTTTGCGAAGGTGTCATGACTTGGGCAGCAAGGCCTGCCAGGGCTGCTAGATTGCTCGTTATCACATTGTCTCTTCTTTTCATCAGAGATGGAGGTTGAAACTCCAACACTTGTGGTTCTTTGCCCAATGCCTTGTACCTTTGCCTAGTGGTAACCATTAACAGGTGAAGGATCTTTGATCTAACACCACCTAATCCATGTGGGGAAGGACTCGACCACATCGAACCTCCCTCCTAGTGGATTTATGTCTTTGTGGAGGAGTTGCATCTTTTGTTGCAGAATACAGAAATTCAGAAAGGGAAATCGATCTACTTTACTTCAAAACAGAAGTACTTAAACACAAGTACTTAAAAGACTTCATGAGTGACAAATGCTTGGACTTCTTGCACATAAGCGCAGATAAAAGAAGTCGTAGCTTGTTGCCGACTTCTCTCCCTTTCTCTCCTCCTTTTCTTCTCAACTGACAGCACCTCTCCGTAGTGCTGCAGAAGGGGCTACTTCTGTCGGAGTTGTTGATGCATCTCTTGATGTCAAAGATGAAGACGAAGCTATTGTTTAAATGATTCTCTGCTGTAAGGTTCTATCATAGCAGAGGAAGAAACTGGAATAGAACTCTCATTGTTGCTAAGAGGAAGAAGATGAAGCTTCGGTTGTTGCTTAAAGAAAGGCTGCTAAAGCTCTTCTCCTTCTCTTCTTGTTGTTGCCCAAGGCTCCTTTTGCAAGTTATTAGGGCCAACTAGCCTTGATGCTAAGGTTGTTGACCCCTCTTCTTTTGTCCCCTCTTCTTCTCTCGACTTGGACTCTTCCTAGAGTCAACTGGCACTTGAGGAAGCTCTCGACTTCTTACACCTTCAGATGGTCTGAGAATGGTGCACCTCCCCTTGTTTTATAGGCTTGAGGGGTGAAGTCCTAACTAGTTTAAGACTCTCTCTTCCTAGTGCTTGTAGGGGTGGAATCCTAACTAGGTCAGGACGCTCTCTTACTAGTGCTTTTAGGGATGAAGTCTTAACTACGTTGGGACTCTCCCTTGCTACAATCGGCGCCCCTAGCTCTCTTCCTCAATTTAGCCACCTACTCCTCTCCTAATCCAAGTGGGACTTGGATTGAGTATGTTGCATGTTGGAGTTGAGGTTGGAGCTGGTCCAATCTGACTTTTGGGCTTGAAATTGAGCTCAAATTGGGTTCAGTGGGATTGAGATTGAATTGGAGTTCGACTTGAACTCTGGCTGAGCTACATTGGACTTCGACCGAAACTTGGTTTGAGCTGAACTCAAGTGAGAAATAAGTTGTGTTTGATCTTGTCCTTGAGCTTAGATTCGAGCTTGAGGTTGGTTATGTAGGATTAGGATCAATTTGGAGTTCGACACAAACTCCGATTGAGCTGAATTGATGTTTTAACTCGAATTCAGCTTGATTGTCCCTTATCATATTAGGAGGTATAGAGAGCCTCCTTTAAATGATGAATTCAATAAAGAAAGCATTGGACAAGGGATAACTCCTCAACTCAATAGATCCATGGTATCAGTCCCAGGATGTGTTTGGTTAGAGTTATATCATTATCATAATATGACTAATATAAAGAAGACACATGAGTCATTAATCAGAAAATCGAGGTTACCTACTTTTGACCCCAATTTGGAAACCTTTGAGGCACAATAAACACTTGATACAAAGGATATCAATGAGCTTGATTGTCACTACCAAGTCAGCATCCAAAAGTTGCTAATTTTGATCCTTCGGAAGAAATTTAACAAGAGCTAATAAGACTTTTACCCTCACACACATGACTACCATGAGCTCTAAATATTATATGCGACAATGAAAGCAAAGAACATAAGATGATCTTATGGGGCATGAAAAACATTCTTGACATTGTTCAGGAGAAGTGAAAAAGGCATTGGTAATAGAACTTAGTTATGATGGAACCAAGGTTCCTTCTTTCATCCAGACTGATATATATATACAAGGCGACATTTACCAGTACATGTGTCAGTCAAGATTCAAATTGCCCCTTGTTAGGTGGTCTGGTCCGGTTCATTCCTTTGCTATTCTAGAGTTAAAAAAGCAAGGCTCTCTCTATCTCTCATCAGCCCACCCATTTGTTGCTCGCACAGCCCACTAGTGGGTGCTCCTCTTTCACTTCTTCTCCTTCCCTCCTCCCACTTTTGTTACTGTGTTATGTGCCAGCATACCAACCATGGTATACCAGTTCATATGGCTCTAGCTAGGGACCAATAAATGTCTAGTTCCTGAGATCTCAAACAATGGATATGAGTTAACTATGGTTCTTATTATCCTGGCAGCATGAGGAGGCTATTACGTATATAAACGATCTTAGCACATACTAGACAAGCTTATTGGCCTCAATAGATGCCTGTATATACAGAGTTTTAATAGGGAATTGATGGGTTTTCTAAAACAAGGATACTTGTATTTATATTATGGCATCAAAACAATTTGACAATGGAGAAAGACGATTTGATAATGGTGCAATGTGTAGTATCATTATACCATGCCTTTAATCTTATAATCAACCCATATTTAGATGATAACTACAACATTAACCTGGCATGCAACCCCAAAACTTAGTACCACTGACTTTCAATATGGAGATAGACTCATATTGTTTCTAGCAAGGTCTACAATACCGAATGATACCGCCCGGTACGAGCGGTATGTACCGATCTGACAGGATACCGGTACGCGGACCGCCCGCTACCGCTCGGTATCAAGGGCGGAAAAAGAAGAGGGAGACGGTGACTGAGGGCGGAGAGAGAAGGAGAAGGGGAAGAATGAAATAGGAAAAAAAAAGTCACTTTTTTGTTTTTTAATATACGATGTTGCCGAGACGACGTCGGTTTTTTTTAATATACGATGTCACCTCGATGACATCGCCCGAGAAGGGAGTGACGTCATTTTTTTTTTTTAATATGCGACGTCGTGTCGGTGATGTCACCCGAGAAGGGAGGCGGTGATATCGTTTTTTTTTTTTTTTTAATATGTGACATCGTATCGACAACGTCGCTCAAGAAGGGAGGCGACGTCGCTTTTTTTTTTTAAACTGCGACGTCGCATCGACAACGTCGCCCGAGAAGAGATATATATATATATATATATATATATATATATATATATATATATATATATATATATATATATATAATATATATTAATTATATGTATATAATACTTATTTTTATATATATAATATTTATAATTATATATATCACAAATCAATACGACGAACTCCTAGACTCCCAGCATTTGCATGAAATTTCAATTCTTGGTTTCCAACTGATAGATTGGAAAATTATCTTTAAAGGGATGCATTCATCTTATTATTATGATTTTACCCTTTACAACTACAATATCTGTAATAATTTATCAGGTTGGCATACTTTATTGAATGTCTTTATGTTTATTTTTCTTCTCATTTTAAAAACTTAGGCCATATATGATTTATTATTTGACCATATATAATCCAAGAGCCATATTAGAAATTTGCATTAGTGTTTGACCTGTGTTTTTAGTTTAGAAGATATGTATTCTCAAAATCTTGAACATATAAATCCATGACATATTTTACACCATAATTTACACAATTTACAACAAGAAAGTCAAAATCTAGTTATGCAGCCCCAACAAATACTCAACTCTATTGGCATGGCCTCAAAGCTTCTCCAATTAATCCCTAATCTTGGTAGAATAGTTCAGCAAGCTCTATGACCTTGTGTCCCTCATCTGTAACTCATCAAAAATTTCCAATGATCTTCTTCATCAACTTACCTTTCAAACAAAGTTTTTAATTTCATACCATACCAAAGTTTTGAGTTCAGCTCAGTACAGTACGGTATAAATATACCGAGTGGTACATTTCGGTATACCGCTCGATATATATATATTAAAAAATAAAAAAAATGATCGAATGCGCGGGGAACGCTCGGTTTCCCCGCGCGAAGGGAAAGGCGATGTCGCCTCAGTTTCCCCGCGCAAAAACACAGGGAAAGGCACCGCCTCAACGACATCACTCAGTATTCCCCGCGTGACAAAAAATAAAAAATAAAATAAGGCGTCGCCTCGCTCGGTTTCTTCTGCTGGGGAGAAAAAATCGCTTCTCCCCACGACATCGCCAAGGCTTCGTCGCCGGGCCAAATCTCCAGGTTTTCTTTTTCTTTTCCCTCTTCTTCCTTCTCCATCACAGACCTCTTTCTTCTCCCTTTCTTTCTTCTCCTTCGCCGATTGATGCTACCGTCGGTAGCGAATGGTCCGTGTACTGGTCTGCTGACGAACTAGCACATACCGAGCGGTATTATTCAAAATTAAAATCCTTGCTTTCAAGTCCATTAATAATCAATTTGGCCCAGTGAGATGGTTGACAACTACTTTATAAAATACTCGTCAACTTGTTAGATAAGCAAATTTTGATTATTCATGCATGGCACGACCATCCATAGTAGTCATATCCACCTTAATTGCTTCTTTCTTCCACAAATTTGTCTTCTTCAATTCTATTTTTCTGCCTATCTTTTCCAACAACATGCAAACACATATCAAGTCTTTGTTCTTGTTCTGAAGTTTCTCTAATTGTCATACAGTGAGAATCCAATATGTTGTCATTGTTGTTCTAGCATTAGTTCAAACCTGATTTTGGCAGCAATGTCTATCCATTTATTGTTGTTATGTTCTGAACTAGACGATCAAGTTGAGTAACATATGCTTGTGAAATTATAACATTTTTTCTTCCAACAATTCCATGAAATTCTATATAATGAATATATAATTTTCAGCATGTTCCTTAAATTAAAAACAAATGAGCCTTCATTGGTTAGTCTAACATTTGCGAAAGATCATGGATTGTAATAAAGATGTAATAACCTCATGATATTTTATAAATTCAAAAGATATCCTCAACCAAATGGTTTATCAGCTGTTGACCAGGGTTCAAGTCACAGAACAGCCTCTCTATATTTAGAGGTAAGGTTGAGTACATTAACAACCAAAACCTGGATTGGCGAGAGCCTCGTGCACCGGATACATCATTTTTTACAATAACTAGCAAATTCATAGTAATTACAGTCTCCCAAACTACATTCCCCAAATTTGACATTCATTCACATGATCTACAATCATGTTAAAGCAAAAAGAAAACATTTTATGAGCAACCAATATTAAAATAGAAAGACAACTTTCTATGAGTTTGTAAAATATATGAATTAAGACGAATTGAAATATTTTTTTTTCTTGCAAAGAATAAGTAGTGAAGGTAGGTTTTTTATCTCAGGACCTTATAGTGACCTCACAATGACAAGGTCTCGAACATAATCCAAGTGTTAATTGTCAGAAACATATTCTGGCAATAATCTTTCTCTCTCCCTCCCTACCTCCAATATAGACTACAAGATAGACCGAGAATAACGTCGACTTAATAAGCTAAAATTCTTCATTCCTCTTCAGATATCAACTGGACTTCTCCAACTTTATTATTAATGTGTTGACAGTTAGCAATATTTCTCAGGAATAATCTGTCCTCCAATTAATTTGAGCTTATCTCGATCGCTAAATGAGATGATAAATAAACTTTGGAGCTTGGATGTACTTGCCAAATTGAGGAGCCAACTATGTGGTCGAAGTTGGACACCGAGCCGGTGGCGTGTAGCTAGTCAAGAATATCCTTAATTCACAATGATTAATGATGAATAAAGTTACTGCATCACAAAGATTCTACACTTTTGGCTGATCACATTTTTCACTCAAGACATAAGTTTTGAACTGTGTTGCAGGGACACAGAACCAAACCTTTCCAGGTTATCCTACACACTGCTAATTGCAATCCTACCATTTCAAATGATTGCTATTCGGATAACAATCCACAAAAGAAAGTTTGAGCTTGCTGAAATTTCCAGGATAAACTGATCCTACAAAAAGCTCACATAAGTGAAGAGGAAGCATTTTTCATTTCACTCAGAAGGGATGCACAGTCAGTTAATTTTGCAGAGCTTATTATCCTATTCAAAGACAAGCACAATCAAGATGGATCTTTCGTTCATCATCAACAAAGCAATCGTGCCATAACAAAAGGTTGTATACCTAGCAGCTCCAGCATACACCTTATTTTGGAAACTGAACCTGGGAACTCAAGTCAATTAGAAGATATCAACTGCAACAGTGAATGTCCAAATTTGCCCAAAATGATCTTTCTTCAATCACATCAATTCATTGGGCGACATAAAGAAGAACTTGTTAGAGCTGGCCCCAGGAAATTACTACAGGGTAATTTGACAACCTAATAAAGACAATAAACAGAAAAGAATAAAAGAAACAGGGAAACTGAATTTACGTGGTTCGGTCAATTGACCTACGTCCACGGACGAAAGGAGGAGCAAATCTCTACTAAAAATGGGACAATTACAAATGCCTTAGGAAATTATTCCTAGGCCATAAAGCACCTGAAACTACTAAACAAGAAAAGCCCAAAATATTTAATATGGACTTAATGAAATTAAATCCAAAGCGGCTTTTCTTGTGGTGCCTGTGGTGCATCTAGCTAGAAAGCTTAGACCCCTTTTTATAGCATCAATAGGGGATAGAAAATCTGGTTTTCCAGATGTGGGACTAAAGGACTTGCCAAACCAACAAATCTCCACCTTGGCATGTCCCAACAAAACTTGCTCCACCTTCTTCACAAAAGCCCCAACGGGCAATCATCAACAATGAATACCAACCAAGTCCAAGCACTGCTTGAACTTGTAAACCAGAAGAGGCTTCGTAAGCATATCAGCTGGATTGTCCTTCGTATGAATTTTCTGAACAAGGACCTTTCCCTCGGCAATAGTATCATCACAACAAACTGCATTTGAGTAGGTAGTAGGCTCACCAACTCCACCTATTTCTTCTGCAACAGACAAAGCATATGCAACCAAATTTGCATATCTTTGTGGTGGTCGAATATCTCTCCGTGGTCTATCTTTTGCTATGGAATATTGCTCTTCCTCTGGATCATCTTCGTCAGTAGACTCAGGACCATCTATTGGCATTCTTTGAGTAGAAGAGTTCAACTGAAGAGAATCAGAACTACCAATCTCAAGCTCCACCTGCTTCTGTACACTATCATTTGTACAACTAATAGATTCCTCTTTGGAAGATAACATAGATAATTCATCAAAAGTAACATCTCTACTGATTATAAATTTTGGGGATTTGGGATCAGGACACCATAATCTGTATCCTTTCACTCCGGAAGCATACCCAAGGAAAATATACTTTTTAGCTCGAGGTTCTAATTTTCCTTCATTTACATGCATGTATCTTTGGACATCCAGATTTTAAAATCAGAATAATCAGCGAGTACTGACGAACTTCCTCTGAAGTTTTAAAATTAAGAATCTTTATGACGGAGCGCGGTTGACAACGTAACAGGCCATATTAATCGCCTCTGCCCAAAAGTCCTTTGTCAACCCTGCATTTGAGATCATACATCTTGCTCTTTCTAAGAGTGTTCTGTTCATGCGTTCGGCCACACCATTTTGTTAAGGCGTCATCCTAACAGTGCGATGTCGAACAATTCCTTCATTTTTACAGAATTCATCAAAGTCACCTTCACAAAATTCCATACCATTATCTGTTCGAAGCCGCTTAATCTGTTTATCTATTTGCTTCTCAATCAAAGCCTTCCATTGTTTAAATGTTAGAAAAACATCATTTTTATGCTTCAGAAAATAAACCCAAACTTTCCTGGAATAATCGTCAATGAAAGTCAACATATACCTAGCACCACCCTTAGAACACAGTTTGGACCCCAAAGTGCAGAATGAATATAGTCAAGAGTACCTTTTGTTTTGTGAATCACGAGAATCAAGCTAACTCTTTTCTCGCTTTCCAAAATGCAATGTTCACAAAAATCTAGTGGCCCAAAGATCATGTCACAAAGAAGACCTCTTTGCTCAATATACTCAAACCTTTTTCGCTCATATGACCCAAACGCATATGCCATAATTTGGTGATGTCGAATCGCATACAATGATGATGATTTAGATCGCAATCGAGCCTCGTGATGAGTTCCCTGCAAAATATACAAGCTACCAGACCTACAAGCTTTCATAACAATAAGGGCATTTCTAGAAACTTTCATAACTCCACCTTCAGCTGTGTATTTGCACCCAAGAGCCTCTAGGGTGCCTAAAGAGATGAGATTCTTTTTCAAATCAGGAACATGTCTAACATTAGTGAGCGTCCTCACAATACCATCATGCATTTTAATTCGGATTGTGCCTTTACCAATAACATCACACGCAGTATTATTACCCATCAAAACAATTCCACCATTACAAGATTCATATGTGGAAAACAAATCTCTTGGGACACATGTGATAAGAACAACCCGAATCTAAAATCCATTCATTTTTAGACCTTGTCACATCAATAGCAAAGAAAATATTTCCAAAATTCTCATCACCGCAACACTAGCTTGACGGACTCGATAGTTTTCTCAATAATTTTTTTGTTTTAATTTATTTTTCAATTTAAAGCAATCTTAACGTGCCCCATTTGATGACAATATCTGCATTCCAAATTTCTATGTCCGGATTTAGATCTAGATTTAGATCTACTATCACAATTCCCTTTTATCGCTTCTACCTCGACAACTAGACCCTCGGCACGATTTCCTCTATTTTCCCTGATATCCCTATCAATCGCTCCTTAGATTTTAATGCGAATTTAATTTCGTGATATGAAATTGTTTCTTTTCCATAAATCATAGTATCACGGAAATACTTGAAGGATTGGGGGAGAGAACACAAAAGTAATAGGGCCTTATCCTCATCATCAATCTTTGCATCTATATTCTCCAAATCCATAACTAATGAATCAAATTTATCAAGATGTGAGAGTATAGATGTACCTTCAATCATCCAAGCATATATAAACTCGCTTTAAGTAAAGACGGTTCTCCACTCTTCATATACAAGGCTTTTAAGTTTGTCCCACATGCTCTTAGCCATAGTCTCCGTAGCTACCTCCCGTAAAACCTCGTCAAAAAGATTTAGAATAATGCTAGATCGAGCCTTCTTATCCATACCTGCAAAATCTTCCTCTGACATGCCATCTGGAATTTTCTCACTCCTCAGAGTGCCAAATCAACTCCGTCTTGAACTAATAGCCTCCATCTTGAGCTGCCACATGCCGAAGTTGACATTTCTGTCGAATTTCTCGATAACAATCTTTGTTATTGTCATTGTTGCCAAAAAATCCCAAAACCAGGCTCTGATACCAGTTTGTTAGAGCTGGCCCCAGGAAATTACCACAAGGTAATTTGGCAACCTAATAAAAACAATAAACAGAAAAGAATAAAAGAAACAGGGAAACTCAATTTACGTGGTTCGGTCAATTGACCTACGTCCACGGACGAAAGGAGGAGCAAATCTCTACTAAAAATGGGACAATTACAAATACCTTAGAAAATTATTCCTAGGCCATAAAGCACATGAAACTACTAAACAAGAAAAGCCCAAAATATTTAATATGGACTTAATGAAATTAAATCCAAAGCGACTTTTCTTGTGGTGTCTGTGGTGCATCTAGCTAGAAAGCTTAGATCCCTTTTTATAGCATCAATATGGTCTAGAAAATCTGGTTTTCCAGACGTTGAACTAAAGGACTTGCCAAACCAACAGAACTTCCAACCTATCAACGAAGTTCTGAACAAAACCATACTAGAATTGCAAACGAGGGAATCCTACTTTGTGTGTGCATCAAAAAAAATGATAGTATCAATTTACCACCCAAATCCCAATTGCAAAGCTCATGCAGCTCACGATCAAAAACAAAAAATAAAATAAAAATACCAAATTAGCCTAAACGAAATCAAGAATATGCGTTTGCAGAATTACCTTATTCTTGTCTATCCTCTTCACCGCCACCCGCTCCTCGGTGGAGTTCTCGGTGGCGACAAACGTATACCCAAACTGCCCATGCCCAAGCAGCTTCCCGATCGAATACCAGCTCTCGAAATCCTTCGCATACCCAAAATCGGTCCTCTTGCCACACGGCACAAGCCCGCACGGCCGCCGCTTATGTCCTCTGTCCTTCTGCTGCTGCTTCTCCCGCGGTGCCTGATTATTCTGCTCTGGCTGCGGTTGCTGCTGCTTCTGCGCCTGACCTTTCGGCCTAAGGGGGGTAGGCACGATGCCGCCGCTGCTGGAGCCGCCGCTTAATTTGGTGTCCGCGGAGAAGCATGCACCCATTCTTTCCTGCCCTGGGGGGTTAGGCTTGGAGGGATAACCATCAATGGATCAAGAAAGTAGAGAGATGATATCTTCTTATAAAGGAGAATTAAGTGCTCGGAGTGATGATTGGAGGAGGAGGAGGAGGAGGAAGAGGGAAGGATGAAGGAAGATGTGGGGAAGGGACGGAGGGGGTGGAGGTGGGGAGGTGGTCAAAGGAGGAGACTGTCCTTTGAAGAGGGGTGGTACTGGGATTGAAGGCAAACCCCTCGGTCCTCCCATTCACTTCGTCTCTTTCTCTCCTCTCAGTTGGATCCGGAAAACTTTTAAATTGATGATTTTTTTAGCGAACTCTCAGCAAATTCCTTTTTTGGATTTTTTTTTAAAGCCATATCCCATCTTTATATTTTTCAGATAATACCTACTACTCCTTTGTCATTTTTAGATATGCCCCACGTGAACCGATCTCATTCCTCAGATATAATTTTTTTAATAAATTTATAATATTTTAAAAATTATTACAAATCTATTTCAAAATATTATAACATAGAATTTTTTTCTATTTGGTTGTTATTATTCTTAAACCAACAAACATACTTATTCGAAATCATATTTTTACAAGAACTGATTTCATTAAGTTTTGAATCACTTTATTTTTGTTATAATATTTTTAATATATTTATAATGTTTTAATGAAAATATCAATAATACTAAATTTATTTTAAAATATTATAATTAACTGATGAATCTTATATATGAAGGGATTGAACTGATTCACTATCTTGTTGTACAAGTATTTCGGGATTATGATAAATAGGAAATATTTTAAAAAAAATTAAAAAAAGAAAAATATATTGAGAAAAACCCAAAAAAGTGTTTTTCGAGAATTCATCTAATTTTTTATATTTTAAAAATATTTTATCAATTTGTTTACGTTTGTTGTACGGCTTTGTTCTTAAGTTTTATTACTTATATAATATAGCAATCTACTAACTACTAAATTATTTCAAATAAAATGAATGAATTTTTATGTTGGCTAAATGTTTTTTTAATGTCAATTAGTTTATTCCAACATCATCTCCCGTAATGCTAATTGGAACGTTTATATTTAAAGATTTACCCGCTTTCGTGATTGCGATCGGAGAAGTCACTATCGCGAGTGGTTCACACGCGGGACCCACGTTTGGTGTAATTGTAGGAATGGTAGAAGATTCGGTACGACTACGTTGGTAGGTATAAAGGTGCTTTTAAGCAATTTTCCTGTTTTTGCTGTTAAATTGAAGCAGTGTTCTATTTTCCTTGTTTTTGCTGTTAAATTGATGCAGTGTTTGCAACGAGCAATTAAGTTCATGAAAAAAAAAATTATTTTTTGAGATTGAATTTTAAAAGAAATTTTTAAAAAAGAAAGGCTGCAATTATATTTCAAAATGAGTTCATAAAATCTAATTAAAAAAGATCTAAATATAAATATTCATAATAAATACTTTCTGTGATTTCAACATTTTTGAACTTTTCTTAATTTTTACTAATTTCAACATTTAAATATAAAATATTCATAATAAATAATCAAATAATCACGCAAACCACCAATTGTATAATGAGGATCAAAAAGAGAAACAACAAGATAAATACATGGAATATTTAGAAAATAACTACTTTATTTAGTTTTCATTCACATAATAATCATATTTAATTCATTATCATTTTTATATTCTTCTAATGCTTCAAAAATATCAAAATATTTGATTAAAAATAAATGAGCGAGAGGATAATAAACAATAGATAAAGTATAAGTAACATCATTATAATTTTTTAAAATATTTAATTTTTTATAAATATTTTAAAGTTAAATTTATTTATCATATCTTATTTCTAATAAAAAATATATAAGAAATATTACTATTCAAAACTCTTATTAAATAATGCTAGTCATAAATGTCCTATAAATCAATCATGTGAGTGATGACACATATAATACACTACGCTCTTTTTACTTATTATTATTTATTGATATTTTCTCACTTTATATTACCTATTGCTTGTAATATTCATATATCAATGCAATGAAAATCAAATCATGATGAGATCATAATAATGAGACCAATTCACTTTTAAACACAAACCCTAAATAATCTCGGCCATAGGTTACTCAAGAAGGACATCGAGATAATCGAATAGATTGGTGTATTGTATATTTATCCATATAATGAAGGCGGTTGGTCTCATAGTTGCTCATGTGAGAATACTAGGGATACAATGCAGGTGCTCATTGGAGAATGAGTTCATCGATTGATCCACTCATGGAATACTATATGATTGATGATACTTCATTGTCAGACAATAATTTCGTCATCCTAGTTATATATCTGGTCCTTAGACTTGAGACACCAAGGATGTCATGTATAAGTATTCTACTTTTTGATATCGGACTTATATATCTGAAAGTTTTAGATTTAGCATATCCGGTCATCGGAAGTGGCAATCAACTTTATGAAGGTAATTGAGTGTTAATAGAGGATTATTTACTCTTGGTGTCATGAGAGGAATATCCTGTGTTCTTGCTCAGGTAAATCCCTAACTAGGGTCATTCGGATTGAGAGAGAAAGTTCTCCAAGAGAATCTGATTAGAGTGAAACTCAAATAGATTCCATATAGGCCTAGCAACACTATGTCTGGTATGTTATGATCATAGTAGCACTAAGAGGGGAGGTAAATTAGTGCTAACAATAAGAAGAATCATTTTGAAAAAAATTCATTTGATGAAACCATATCGAAAAGGTATTTAAACTTAGAGTGCAGGTAAAAGTAGTGAATAATTAAATCAATAAATAATAACAATAAAAAGCATAAAATAAAATACATATCGGAATTGTAGTGGTTCGGTCGTCGTGACCTATGTCTGCTTCCGATTCCTCCACTTAAGGCCATTGACTATTACCAATCTTATTTCCAATGAGTGAAGATCAATTACCCTTATTACAATTCTTTTCTCCTTTTCATGGGCTTAGGAGAGAACCTTTATAATTCTTTTACAACAAGTTCTCACACCTCCCTTAGAATAGACTCTAAACTTAAGGAGGAGAGCACTAAATACCTTTCAAGGGTTTATAACACTTTAAAATCATAGGCTTTTCTTTCATTTTTTCATGTATACCCAACAAGGATAAGTGGGGTATTTATAGGCCCCAAATGGCTTAAAAAATCGGGTCAAAAAGTCTCATCCCCGAGTTTTTGAGGTACTGGCGATACTATCGCCTGACAAAGCCTGGGAGACCGGACTTTGGTGGTACCACCGCCTGCTTGGGTGTTACCACTGCTTGACATAGCTTAGAAGACTATGTTTAGGCGGTACTACCACCAGTTTGGGTAGTACTACCATAGGTTTTTTGAAGAAGTACATTTCATACTTTTTAGCTCACAAGCGGTACCACCACCTGACCTAACTTTTGGTCACCGAATTGGCCTTCCAATATGCCTAATTCTGTTTTGATTCATACCCAATGGGTCCCTAATTGAGTTGGCATGGTTACACCTAAAATCAGCTCAATTAGATACTTAAACTTCGATCAAGACACAAACGATTACAATCATGAATCCTATGTTATCTAGCATGTCATTAGTTCATCTGGTACTTTGTCCAAACTTCTAGCGTATTATTCTTTTCTTCGGTGTATTGCCCAATCCATTAGTATGTTGACCTCTCGCAATATCTAATCTTTTTAGTGTAATATCTAATCCCTCTAGCCTGATACCTTATCTCTGACATGATCCACTCTGACCCAATGTTTGATTCACTTGCTTCAATCGATTTATCTTTCCATGATCGAAGTTTGTCCTATGTCATGTTTTCTCAAACACTTGTTAATCATAAACTCATTAATTAATTTTATCATTAAAATCTGAGATTCAACAATCTCTCCCTTTTTTATGATGACAATCAATTGATGTCGGAGTTTTAACTAAATTTTTCCTATCTATATACTATTTGAAATATGGTAAACTTGAATTCAAAAAGAATGATAACCTTTGAATTCAAGTCGAAACAATTTTAATCATCAATCACATCATATCAAAATAATCATTACTTACTTTTTATGCATATCATTACATACATCATATGCATCATCATAAAATCAAAGTAATCCTTACATACATCATAATTTCAAATCATAAGTTAAAGTATTGCACGCATAATTCCAAATCATCAAAGTACATCATAATTTCAAATCATGTTAAAGTATTACATACATAATTTCAAATCATCAAAGTGCATCATAATGTCATCAAAGAGTGCATCATAATCATAATATCAAAGAGTACAAAACATCAAAGAGTGCATCATAATCATAATATCAAAGAGTGTAAAACATCAAAGAATGCACCATAACAACAAAGAGTGCCTTAACTTCTCCCCCTTTGTCATCAACAAAAAGGAGGAATATGTAAGCTGTTTTAAATTTCACTTGGAAGTATGCAAGCTAGCATTTTTTGCTTTCCTTTGTAACATGCAAGCTAGCAATTTTTTGCTTTCCTTTATAATATGTAAGCTAGCAATTTTTGCTTTCTTTTACAATGTGTAAGCTAGCAATTTTTATTCTTCTTTGATGGAGGCGACTGGTCTCATAGCTACTCATATGGAAACACTAAGGGTACCGTGCAGGTGCTCATTAGGGAATGAGTTCACTGATTGATCTGCTTACGGAATGCTGGATGGTTATTGATACCTCATGTCAGACAACGATTCCATACTCCCAGTAGTATATCTGGTCCTTAGACTTGAGACACCAAGGATATCCTGTATGAGTACTCTACTCTTTGATACTGAACTTATAAGTTTGGAAAGTTTCAGATCTAGTACAATCGGTTATTGGGAGTGGTAGCCAACCTTACGAGGGCTATTGAGTGTCAATAGAGGATCATCCACTCTCGGTATCATGAAAGAAATATCTCATGTATTCTTGCTTGAACAAATTCTTAGTCAAGGTTATTCGGATTGAGAGAGAAAGAGTTCTCCGGGAGAATCCGACAAGAGCAAGACTCGAGGAGAGACCGTATGGGTCTGACAGCACCATGTCCGATATAGGGTCTTTGGGATATTAGTTGAATGAGAGACTATAGATACATAGTAAATGAGGACAGATAGGTCCAAAGGATTAGATTCTCCTGTATCGTCTGGGGGCTGCGGTATAGTGGCCTAGTACATCCGCAGTCGATGAGTTGAGTGAATTATTATAGAGATAATAATTCACTAAGTCAGAAGAAGTTTTGACAAGTATGACTCACGGCCAGCTCGATATTGGGCCTAGAGGGTCACACACATATAGTAGGTGTTGCGACTAGTAGAGGTTCAGATATGAGATATCCGTTGGAGCCCCTATCTTATTGAATATCCATTAAGTCCCTGAATTATTGGATCCTAAGATAAGATCCAATAATTGCTATTAAGAGATTATTGGGTAGAAACCCACTAATCCAAGAGGCTTGGATAATTGGATAGAGATCCAATACCCAAGAGGACAAGATCCATTAGGGTTTACAAGGGGCCTCTATAAATAGGAGGGAACCAAAGCTCTATAGGCTGAGGGGTTCTTTTGGTAGCCACCTCCTGTTCTCCTTTCCCTAGAGAGATGCATCGTCGTAGTCCCTATCGTGTGGATACCGCTAGAGAGGAGGATGCTTGACCTTCTTCATCCTCTGCTACAGATCTGTAGGGATTTAGGATATATGATCTCCATAGGTATTTTCTTTTATACATGCAGTTTTCACGATTTTGTTTTGACGCACCAATCTTTGCACGACGACGGAACCTTTCTACTGAAAATTTGTGGTTTTGTTTTTTTTTGTTCTTCCGCTACGTATGAGATGTCACCCCATAGGATTTCCCAACAATGGTATCAGAGCGAGGTTGTTCGTGCGAAGATCGGATCTTAAACTACGTGTGATGTGATTTAGAATAGTTTTTGTCATTAAAATCGTTGACAATGTATATCTATGGTATTGTAGGCTAGGTCACATCCATGAGGGAAGAATTCAAAAGTTACTGAAGAATGGATATCTAGATCCATTTGACTATGAGTCATATACGACTTGTGAACCTTGCCTTCACGGAAAGATGACCAACTCTCCATTTAGTGGAACTGGAGAGAGAGCTACTAGGTTACTGGAACTCATACATAGTGATGTATGTGGTCCCATGTCGACTTATGTCATAGGTGGTTAGTCCTACTTCATTACTTTCATTGATAATTTCTCAAGATACGGACATGTGTACCTGATGAAGTACAAGTCTAAGGCTTTTGAGAAATTCAAAAAATATAAGAATGAAGTGGAGAATCAGACTAGAAATAGTATTAAAACCCTTTGATCAGATCGAGGAGGTAAATACATAAGTACATATTTCACCCAGTTTCTCAAAGACCATGAGATTTTATCCCAATGGACACCTCCTTATACACTGCAGCTTAATGGTGTATCAGAAAGAAGAAATCGCACACTGTTAGATATGGTGCATTCCATGATGAGTTTCACCGATCTACCCATCTCATTTTGGGGTTATGCCCTAGAGACCACAGCTTATATTCTAAACAGAGTTCCAACTAAGTTACTAGTGTCTACTCCATATGAGATATAAAATGGGAAGAAGTCCGATCTTAAGCTTGTTAAGATTTGGGGCTGCCCTACCCATGTCAAGAGATATAACCCCGATAAGTTGGAATCTAGGATGAAATAGTGCAAGTTCATGGGATACCCCAAGGAAACTTGTGGGTGTTATTTTCATCACCTTGAAGACCAAAAGGTCTTTGTAGCTAAGAGAGTAGTGTTCCTTGAGAAGGAGCACATTCTTGGTAGAGACAATGAGAGCATGATAGAGTTGAGCATGGTTAGAGAACCTAGCTCAAGCACCATTCCACAACCAGAGTTTGTTCAGGTACCTAGTGCACAAGTTCCAACTTTATGTAGGTCCGGTAGAGTATCTCATCCTCCTAAGAGATATGTGGGACATATCAGAAGAGAGGATATTGAGGATCCTCAGACCTACGAGGAGGCTATTATGAGCATAGACTTTGGGAAATGGCAAGAAGCTATGAATTCAGAAATGGATTCCATGTACTCCAACAAGGTTTGGATCCTAGTTGTTGCACCCAAGGGTATTGTACCCATTGGCTGCAAGTGAATTTTCAAAAAAAAAGATTGGAGTAGATGAAAAGGTAGAGACCTATAAAGCAAGGCTAGTGGCTAAGGGGTATCGTCAAAGGCAAGGTGTTGACTATGACAAAACTTTTTCACTCATAGTCATGCTAAAATTCATTCGAATTCTATTAACTATTGCAGCACACTATAATTATGAGATCTAGCAGATGGACGTTATAATCGCATTCTTCAATAGTTACCTCGAGGAAGAGATGTATATGATACAGCTTGAGGGATTCATGTCTAAGGATAACCTAGATAAGGTGTGCAGGTTGCTTAGGTCCATCTATGGACTGAAGCAAGCTTCCCAAAGTTGGAACATAAGATTTGATGAAGCGATTAGATCTTATGACTTCGTTAAGAACGAAGATGAGCCTTGTGTGTACAAGAAGGTAAGTGGGAGCACTATTACCTTTTTAGTATTATATGTGGATGACATCCTGATCATTGGGAATGATGTAGGAATGCTCTCCATAGTAAAGGCTTGACTATCTAGGCACTTCTCCATGAAGGACTTAGGGGAAGCATCCTGCATATTGGGGATACGGATCTATAGAGATAGATCTAAGAGGATGCTAGGCTTGTCCCAATCCAGGTACATAAACACCATTGTCAAAAGGTTTGGCATGAAAAATTCTAAGAGAGGTCTCATACCAATGAGACATGGAATATCACTTTCTAGGAGTATGTCCCCAAAGACTCCTGAAGAAATGGCACACATGGATAGGATACCATATGCCTCAGCGATAGGATATATCATATATATTATGCTGTGTACCAAGCCTGATATAGCACATGCTTTGAGTGTCACGAGCAAGTATTAGGCAGACCTAGGCTTGGAGCACTAGAAAGTAATAAAATGTATCCTTAAGTACTTGAGAAGGACTAAGGATCTTTTACTGGTATATGGAGGAAGTAGCCTCAGGGTTGAGGGCTACATGGACTTGAGCTTCTAGTCTGATGTTGATGATGACAAATCTAATTTAGGGTATGTGTTCACCCTAAATGGAGGAGCAGTATGCTGGAAGAGTTCTAAAAAAGACACTACTATTGACTTGACCACAAAGGCGGAATACATTGTTGTGGCAAAGGCAACAAAGGAGAGAGTCTGGATGAAGAAGTTCATCATAGATCTAGGAATCGTCCTAAGCAACGAGGAGCCGATTCCCTTATATTGCGACAACTATGGGGCGATTACTCAAATTGGGAACCTAGGTCTCATCAGAAGTGTTCTAAGGTGGTTCTAATTTATTAGAGAGATCGTGGCCCGAAGAGATGTAGTAGTGGAAAGAGTTTCATCCGAAGATAACATTGTAGATCCACTGACAAAGCTATTGACTCAGATTATCTTTGAGCATCATAGAAGTCTGATAGGGATCACACATATAGGTAATTGGCTTTAGGTCAAGTGGGAGATTGCTAGTCATATATGCCCTATAAGCCAATCAAATGAGTGATGACACTTGTGACTTGATATACACTCTTTCGTTTGCTTATTATTCTCAAACATTTTATCACTTTATCTTACATGTTGCATATATTGTGATGTCTGGATTTGTGCAATGGGAATCAGATCGTGATAAGATCACGATAATGAGATCGATTCACCTTTAAACCCAAACCCTAAATAATCTCGGTCATAGGTTACTCAAGAGGGACATCAAGATAACCGAATAGACTGGTGTGTTATATACCCGTCCATATGATGGAGGTGGCTAGTCTCATAGCTACTCATGTGGGGACACTAAGTGTACAATGCAGGTGCTCATTGGGGAATGAGTTCACTAATTGATCCGCTTACGAAATGTTGGATGGTTATTGATACCTCACGTCAGACAGCGATTCCGTAGTCCTAGTAGTGTATCTGGTCCTTAGATTTGAGACACCAAGGATGTCCTGTATGAGCACTCCACTCTTTGATATTGGACTTATAGGTTTAAAAGTTTCAAATCTAGTACAGCCGGTTATTGGGAGTGGTAGCCTACCTTACGAGGGCTATTAAGTATCCATAGAGGATCATCCGCTCTCGGTATCATGAGAGGAATATCTCATGTATTTTTGCTCAAACAAATCCTTGGCCTAGGTTATTCGGACTTAGAGAGAAAGAATCCTCCGGGAGAATCTGACTAGAGCAAGATTCGAGAAGAGACCGTATGGGCCTGACAACACCATGCCCAGTATAGGGTCTCTAGGATATTAGATAGATGAGGTACTATAGATATATGGTAACTAAGGACAGATAGGTCCAAGGATTGGATTCCCCTGTATCGTCTAAGGACTGTGACATTGTGGCCTAGTACGTCTGCAGTCGATGAGTCGGGTGAATTATTATAGAGATAATAATTCACTGAGTCAGAAGGAGTTCTAATAAGTATCACTCACGGCCAGCTCGATATTGGGCCTAGAGGGTCATACACATATGGTAGGTGTTGCGACGAGTAAAGGTTCGGATATAAGATATCCGCTGGAGCTCCTATCTTATTGGATATCCATTAAGCCCCTGAATTATTGGATCCTAAGATGAGATCCACTAAGAGCTAATAAGATATTATTGGGTAGAAACCCATTAATCTAAGAGGCATGGGTAATTGGATGGAGATCCAATACCCAATAGGACAAGATCCATTAGGGTTTAAAAAGAGCCTCTATAAATTTGAGGGAACCAAAGGTTCATAGGCTGGGGGTTTTTTGGTGGCCACCTTCTATTCTCCTCTCCCTAGAGAGGAGCATCATTGTAGTCTTTACCATGTGGATACCGCTAGAGAGGATGATGCTTGACCTTCTTCATCCTCTCTTATAGATCTGTAGGGATTCAGGGATATACGATCTCCCTAGGTACTTTCTTTTACACATGCATTTTTCATGGATTTATTTTTGACGCACTAATCTTCGCATGACGATGAAAACTTCAATGAAAATCCAAGGTTTTTATTTTTCTGTTGTTCCGCTACACATGAGATGTCGCCTCCTATGGATTTCCCAATAGTAATAATTATCTAGATCGAAGTAGTATTAAGGACTAATTTAGTTGGAATTGGGCCAACTCAGTTAGGGGCTAACTAGGTCCAAAACAAGACTCTGTTGGGCCAAATGAAAGGCCCATACAGTGCCTAGATGCCACGTCAAGCGCGTTAATTGGCTATGGAGCCTAAGGCTTAGTCTAGATGGGTCAGGTGGTACCGCCTACAAGCGATTCCTCCGGTAGTACCGCTAGACTAGGTGATGGTATCGCTAGTGAGAATTAGCGATGTACCCTAGTACCTTTTTTGATTCAAATTTGGGCTCCAAATTTGAATCCTCTTAGGTCTATAAATACCCTAGGTGTTCTTGCTTAGGAGAGCAAGAATTGAGAAAGAGAAAGAAGCAAAAACTATGTTGAAAGCCTTGTAAAATTATCGTGTTTCCCCTCCTAGGCAGAGAAGTATAACTCTAAGGGAGTATGAGGGAAATCCTATAAGAGAAGGCTGTAAAAGGGAGTCAGTCTTTGCCCGTTGGAAGGAAAACAACTAGTGGAAAGCCGGTGGCCTTAAGTGAAGAGGAATCGGGAGTAGACATAGGTCGGATGACTGAACCACTATAAAAATGGTTTGCATTTATTTCTTGCAATTTACATTTATGCAAACCTCCTTACTTCCTCTACTTCTCTCACTTGCAAAAGGCTTCAAGTTTAACATCCTTCTGATACGCTTCAATTGAAATTGGTTTTCATCGAAACATAATTTTTTATCATATGAGGTTTTTCAAAATCGTACTAATTTATCGTAATCTTGTTGCTGCACTAATTCACCCCCCCCTTCTCTTAGTGTCGAATCGATCCTAATAATCTCTTGGGTTTCAAACCTCAAACCAAAATGAGAGTGATCTTACTCTGATACTAATTGTTAGGATCAAGTCTGACACTAGAGGGGTGGGGGAGAGGGGGGGGGGGTGAATTAGTGCAATGGTAAAAAATTGATGATTTGCAGAAAATCGTTTCAATGTAAAGCTTCATTTCGATGATTAAGTCTGTATTAGTGAAATCATATCAGAAATGCTCTAATTTAAAAAGATTTGTAAGTGAATGAGAGTAGTGATGTAGAGCATATAAAGTGATTTACAGAATGATAAATAGCAAGGAAGTAAAGGCAAACTAATTTATAGTAGTTCGGTCTTCCAACCTATGTCCACTCCCGATTCCTCCTTCGTCGAGGCTACTGATATCCATTAGCAGTCTTCTTTCAACCAGGCAAAAACTAACTACTCTTATAACCCTCTTCTCCTTTTACAAGTTTAGGAGAATAACCTTTACAAGGCCTCTCACCCCTCTCTTAAACTTGACCAAGACTTAGAGCTAGAGGGGAGGATTTCTCAAGTGATTATAACAGAATTTTTTCTCTTTTTGTTCTCAGTTGGTGTGTATTCTAACCATGGATGAGAGGAGTATTTATAGGCCACAAGGTGATTCAAACTTGAAGCTAAAATTTGAATCACCTCGGTTTTCAAAGTACTAGTGATACCACCGCCAGTGCAAACTTTCAAGTCATTATTAAGGATACCACCGCTAGTCCTGGTACTGCCGCCTAGAACTAGGAGCTGATAGTGTACTAGGCAGTGCCACCACTAGTCTTTCTAACACTAGACAATACCACTATCCTGACTCAGCCTTGGAGACTTAGGCAGTTCCACTGCCAGATAGGGTTCAGCAACATTGTTTGGGCCAAGAATCCATCCCAAACCAATCTGGATTCGGGCCCGATTGGCCCCTAATTAAGTTGGCCCAATTCTAACCCAATTACTCTCTAATCCTACTTTGATCTAGATAATTATTACAAAGTGTGAATCAATTTTGTTATCCGATATGTCATTGGTCCATTGGTGCTTCATCCGATTCTTCGACGCATCATCCTTTCTTACATCCTATTGCCTAATTGACAATTGTCCTCTGCAACTTCGATCTCCTTAGTGCAATTTTGCTCTTCTTGGCCTGATGCCCGAATCCATGGTCTAAAGCCTTCTACCGATATGTCGACCAATCCTTCAGCTCGACATCTAATCTTCTGACATGTTCTCCTCTGGCCCAACGTCGATTATTCATACTTTAATTATCTAATCTTGATCGAAGATAGTCCTGCATCACTCGAAACATAGTTAGATCACAAACACTATCAATTGGTTTCATTATCAAAATCTGAGATTCAATAGCGTCTGTCACAATAATGTATTCTGCCTTTATGGTCGAGTCAGTAGTAGTATTTTGCTTGGAACTCTTCCAACTTATAATAGCTCCATTCAAGGTGAACACATACCCTAAATTCAACTTATTATCATCGAGATCGGACTGGAAACTCGAGTCCGTATAACCTTGAATCTGGAGACTATCTCTTTCGTATACTAGTAAAAGATCCTTAGTCCTTCTCAAATACTTAAGGATAAACTTTACTACTTTCCAGTGCTCTAAGCCTAGATTTACCTAATACTTGCTCATGACACTTAGAGCATGCACTATAACAGGCCTGGTATATAGCATAGCATACATGATAGATCCTATCATAGAGGCATAGGGTATCCTATCTATATGTGCCCTTTCTTTAGGAGTTTTTGGGGACATACTCCGAGAAAGTAAAATTCTATATACCTGAACTGGGACAAGCCAAGCATTTAACTCTTGAATCTATCTCTATAGATCCAAATCCCCAAAATATAGGATACTTCCCTAAGTCCTTCATGGAGAAGTATTTAAATAACCAAGCCTTTATTATGGAGAGCATTCCTACATCATTCCCAATGATTAGAATGTTATCTATATATAACACCAAATAGGTGATAGTGCTCCCACTTACCTTCCTGTATACACAAGACTCATCTTCATTCTTAATGAAGTTATAAGATCTGATCGCCTCATCAAATCTTATGTTCTAACCTTGAGAAGCCTACTTTAGTCCATAAATGGATTTATGCAACTTGCACACCTTTTCTGGACTCTGCTTGGATATGAATCCCTCAAGCTATATCATATACACCTCCTCCATGAGGTTGCCATTGAGGAACGTGATTTTTACATCCATCTGCCTGATCTTATAGTCATAATGTGCTCGAATAGCCAATAAAATACAAATAGGAGTCAACATAGCTATGGGTGCGAACGTTTCATCATAGTCAACATCTTATCTTTGACAATAGCCCTTAGCCACTAGACTTACTTTATAGTCAACACCTTATCTGAGACCAGCCACCTCCATTATATGAATGGGTGTACAGTACGCTAGTCTATCCGGTTATCTTGATGTCCCTCTCAAGTAACCTATAACCAGGATAATTTAGGGTCTGTGTTTAAAGGTGAATCTGTCTCATTATCGTGATCTCATCACGATCTGATTCCCATTGCATAGATCTAAGGACATCACAATATACATCTAGATAATGTGAGATAATGCCAATAATCATAAGTAAAGAGATTGATACAGCGTGTTACAAGTACAATCACTCATGTGATTGGCTTGTAGGGCACCTATAACTAGCATCATATCCTTCTTGTTCTTTGGAAGGGAGTTCTCAAGCTCATCATGAGCATTGCAAGTTATCTCGTAAGTCATTAATGACCTAATTAATTCTTCGAGAGGAAAGTTCTTTAAGTCCTTGGCCTCTTGAATGGTCGTAACTTTAGGATCCCAACTCTTTGGAAGGGATCTTAAGATTTTAGTTACAAGTTCAAAATTAGAAAAAAATTTCCCAAGTGCTTTTAGTCTATTGACGACATTCGTAAAATGGGTGTATATGTCTCCAATGGACTCACTTGGTTTCATCCAAAATAACTCATAAGAATGCACTAAAAGGTTGATTTTAGACTCTTCCACTTGGTTAGTGCCTTCATGAGTGATTTCAAGAGTATGCCAAATATCAAAAGCTGATTTGTAAATTAAAAAATGGTTAAATTTATTTTTATCAAGATCGCAAAATAAGGCATTCATAGCCTTGGCATTAAGAGTGAAAGTCTTCTCCGACTCATTCCAATCGCTCATCGGAAGAGAAGACTTTTGGAAGCCATTTTCAATAATGTTTTAAAGTTTAAAATCTATAGAAATAAGAAAAATTCTCATGTGAGTCTTCCAATAAGTGTAATCCGACTCATTGAACATAGGCGGATATGTGATTGAATAACCCTTTTGCATGTCGACAAATGCCATCTCTCTTGGGTTTTACACCAGAATGAGAGTGACCTCACTCTGATACCAACTGTTAGGATCTAGAGCTGCACTAAGGAGGGGGGGGGTGAATTAATACAGCGGATAAAAATTGATAATTTAAATCAATTCTGAAAAAATGTTGTGCATTGAGAAGTTTTGTCCAACGAAAGCGATTTCGATAAAGAAGATTGATTTGAGAGAATACATAAGAGAGTAGAGAATGAGAGAATGAACAAGTGCAATGAAGTAAAGAATTGAATACAATAATTAAAACTTACACACCAAGAGAAAAACGTAGCGATTTATGGTGGTTCAGTCAAATAACCTACGTCCGCTTCTAAAACCTCCTCCAATGAGGTTTCTGGCTTCCACTATCAATCCTTCTTGAAGGGGAAGGAACAAACACCCCTTTTGTAGAACTCTACAAGTGGCTCATACCCTTTTATAGAAATTTTACAAGTGGGAATTTGGGAGGTGAACACTCTAAATTTTCAAGGCAAATTCGCTATAGCTTTGTCTCGGTTCTTATCACTTCTAAATGTGCTAAGCCAATTGAGATGTAAGGGGTATTTATAGGCTCTATCGGCTTTAGAATTGGAGCCAAAAAAGGTCTCATCCTAGACTTTTGGGTGCTGGCTGTACCATCGCTAATTGACCCTGACACTAGCGATATTATCGCCCAATTTATCAGTACTATCGCCTAACAGAGTCCTCGGGCTCTAAGGAGGGGTGGTACCACCACTTGTCAGGCGATACCACCACCTAACAGGTAATAACCATCGGTGGTACCACCATTGACCTAGGTGGTACCACTGCCTAAAGCTTATGGGAATTTATTCCAGGGGTGGTTCCACCGCCCCAGTTTGGTGATGCCACCGCCATACAAGTTCCAGCACTTCTGGATGGGTCCTGAATTTGGCCCAATCTAGTTAATTTACAAGCCCAGTTGGCCCCTACCAGGGTTAAATGATTAACACCTAATCCTAACCCTAATTATATACTAACTACAAAATTGAAAACATATTCTAAGAAAAATATGATCCGACAACATCAAGTCTTCATCCGATGAGCTTCCGATGAACTTCCAACAGACTTTTGAAGAACCCTCGGATAACTTCCGGCGGACTCCCAGCACGCTCTCGGACTTTACGACAACCATGGCGAGTTCTAACAAGTTTTCTTCGGCAAGCTTCCGATCTTTCTCAGTGAGCTCTATGAATTTTTGACAAACCTTACGGAAAACTTCCGATAACCCTTCGGCAAGCTCTCAATTTGTTCTCGACCGGTTCCGGTAGCACTTCCGATGAATCTTCAGACTTCTAACGGACTCTCAAACTCCCAATGTACTTGACTCCGGTTGTTTGCTTTATGTCTTTATTGCTATTGTAGTTAATCCTGCACATTTTTCTCAATAATATAGATTAGATCAAATAACCTATCAATTAACTTCATCATCAAAATTCGAGATTCAATAACTCGATCTCTAGAATGGTGCCTAAGCTAGGTTCTCCATCCTCGCTCATCTCTATCATGCTCCCACTATTTCTACCAATAATGTGTTTCTTCTCAAGAAACACTACTCTCTTGGCAACAAAGACCTTTTAGTCCTTGGGGTGATAGAAATAATACCCATAAGTTTCCTTGGGGTATCCCATGAACTTACACCATTCCGTCCTAGATTCTAACTTATCGAGATCGTGTCTTTTAACGTGGGTAGGGTAGCCCCAAATCTTAACAACCTTAAGATCGAGCTTCTTCCCTTTCCATATCTTATATAGTGTAGACACTACCGATTTAGATGGAACTCTATTCAGAAGGTAAACTATGGTCTCTAGGGCATATCCCCAAAATGAAATGGATAGGTTAGCAAAACTCATCATGGACTGTACCATATCTAATAGTGCATGATTCCTCTTTTTTGATACACCATTGAGTTATGGTGTATGAGGTGTCTATTGGGACAAAATCCCATAGTCCTTAAGGAACTGAGTGAACTCCATACTTAATTATTCGTGTCCTCGATATGATTGAAGAGTTTTAATTATCTTTCTAATTCGCTTCCTCTTGGACATGCTTACATTCATGATATGTGGAGCAGTGTTTAGTATAAACAAAGCATTATGCAATGTCTCTCTAGTGATGATCTTATCATCCTTAATAATTGAATAACTATTGTTCTAAAAAACTAGTTTATAACCATTCAATGTCAAACATAAAATAAAAATAATATTTTTAATAATAGAGGAAACAAAATAACATGCATCTAATGCAATAGTAGCTCCATCAAACAAATGTAAAGTGACCTTACTGATAGCAATAGTAGCAACTCTTACTCTATTGCCCATTTTAAGGTTCATCTTGCCTCTCGCCAATCTCCTAGGCCTTGCTAGAACCTGCAACGAATTGCATATGTGATAAGCACTACCAATATCCAATACCTATGCATTATCATAAGGATCTAACAAATAGAGACTGATCATGAATATACTTGAAACTTCTCCAAGCTTTTATTTCGCCTTTTCTACAAGATACTCCTTGTAGTTCCTCTTCTAATGCTCATCTTTGCTATAGTGGAAGCACTGGCCTTTGTCCTTTGCTGGGCTAATTTTGGTAACCTTTGTTTTGCCCTGTTTGCCCTTGCCCTTGCCCTTCTTAAGGGTCTTCCTAGCCTTCATTTTTCTTTTGATCTCACTAACTTAGAGAACTAGTTTCCCTTTCTTAATAGTGCTCTCTATCTCCCTCAACATATTGAGGAGCTCAGGGAGAGTCACCTCAAGTTTATTCATTTAAAAATTCATAATGAACTAGGAAAAAGAATCTGGTAAGGACTAAAGTATAAGGTCAACACACAGGTTATCATCTAGGACCTTTTCTAGACCTATGAGTTTCTCAATCCACTCTATCATCTTTAGGACATGGTTTTGAACCGATGCCCCCTCAATCATCCTGGTGTGACAGAGATGTTGGATCTCAGATTTTGATGATAAAACTAATTAATCGGGTTTATGATCTAATTACGTTTTGAGGGAGGTAGGACTACTTTCGATCATGATTAGATGATTGAAGCAGGAAGAATCGACATTGGGTCGAAGGAGAACATATCAAAAGATTGAACGTCGAGCCAGAGGATCGATCGAGGTATCGACAGAAGGCTTCGGATAAAGTATTTGTGTATCGGGCCAAGAAGAGCGGAGTTACGCTAAGGAGATCAGAGTTGTGGAGGACAACTACTGATTGGGCAACAGGCCATAAGAGAAGACGATGTGCTGAAGAATCGGATAAAGCATCGATGGACCAATGATATACCGGACAACGAATGGGTTCAAAGCTTTATAATAATTATCTAGATCAAAGTAGGATTAGGTCTAATTGAGTTAGAATTAGGCCAACTCAATTAGGGCCAACTAGGCCCAAATCAGAGCGATGTTGGGCCAGATGAACCAAACATTAACCTGGTGCCACATTAAGTGGTGGCACCGCTAAGGTTAGCGATAGAATCGCTTGAAGGCTCAGCCTCCAAGGCTGAGTTTGGGTGATAGTGTTGCTTAGTGTCAAGCAGCCTGGGTGGTCGTACCACCCTAGTCTAGTAGCTGAGACTCTACTTGGGTGATGGTACCACCCAGCACTAGCGATGGTACCACCAACATTAGCGGTGGTAATACTAACACCTTGAAAACTGGGGTGATTTAAATTTGGGCTCCAAATTTGAATCCACTTGAAGCCTATAAATACCCCTCTCATCCATGGCTAGAATACATATCAACTAAGAACAAAAAGATGGAAAATTCTGCTATAATCACTTGAGAAATTTCCCCCTCTAGCTCTAAGTCCTAGTCTAGTTTAAGAGAGGGGTGAAAGGTCTTGTAAAGGTCGTTCTCGTAAACTTGTAAAAGGAAACAAGGGTTCTAAGGGTAGTTAGATTTCGCTTGGTTAAAAGTAGATTGATAGTAAAAGCTGGTGGTCTCAATGAAGGAGAAATCGAGAGTGGATGTAGTGTCACATGGTCATTACCCTCTCCCCGCAAAATTAACTTTTTAGGGTGTGCAGCGCCAATGTATATATGGCCCAAGACCTCCTCTTTTCTTACTAATGTAGGACTAAATGCACCTTGCCTACCCCCTCTTGGGGTGCACCCCCTCTGGGGTGCTTGGCGTGATACCCCCTCTAGGGTGATCAACATGACATCCTTAAGAATTCACCCTGCATATCCCCTCCAGGGCACTTGGCGTGATATTCTCCCCCACCCAATCACGTGATGCCCTCATCACGAACTAGCCACCCTACCTACCCCCTCTAGGGCGCTTGGCGTGGACACCGCCTCTGGGGTGATCGGTGAAGGCCAAGGGTTGCTTTGATACTACTTGTCATGTGGCCATTACCCTCTCCCCACAAAACCAGTTCAGCAAAGTGCGCAGCGACTCACGTGAGGAGGGCGTTAGTGACCCAGACTGGCTTAGCTAGTTTTACCTAAGTCGTGCGGCACCCTTGCGTGTCTGTCCGCAATGGTAATCTGATAGAACCCTAGAGGAATTCTATATAGATTGATCTTTGAGGGGGATCAACCCTTGGAATGCTATAGGGGTTCTACCCTCCTAGAAGTTAGCCAAATGGCTGTAATTATAGATGAATCTTGTTATTCCAAAGAGATGAAGGCTACATGCTTATATGGGGTTCCAAACCCTAGCCATAAGGGATGCTTCCTAAGTAAACTACCCATTTTGCCCTCAACCTTAGCTGACCGACCCAATAAAGGGGGGCAACAGCTAAGAAGCCCAAAGGCCCAAATGTAAACCCTAGCCACTCTTCTTTATAGGATAGAGGTGGCTAGGTAGGGTTTATTATACTCTCATAAGGTTTTTATTAGCTGCTACTTGGTTGAGTAGGACCCAACCCTACTAGGGTCCTATCAAGCCTACCCTCTTCAAATCAGCCTTGTCCTTAAGGTTGAAGTTCCATGAACTCAAGGAACTAGGTCTTCAGCTCCTCATATAATTCCCATATGGCATCTTCGAATGATAAATTATTCTAATGCACTAGTACTTCAGTAGAGGGACATCGGCGACGCATCACGATTCTACGGTCGAGGATGGCTTGTGGTTGGGCTTGAATATCTCCATCATCAATGGTGTTGGGCAATTGGATTTGGGGTGACTCATGTTCTTTCAACTTGGGCTTCAAGCATGATACATGGAAGACAAGGTGAATTTTGGCATCCTTAGGTAATTTAAGTCTGTACGCCATGGCTCCAATACACTCTGTGATCTGATAGGGCCCATAAAAACATGGAGATAGCTTCATAGAGTCTTATGTGTTGATGGAGAGTTGCTTGCATGGTTGTAGGTGAAGATAAACCCAATCTCCTACTAAAAATTCTCTTTCACTTTGTCGTGTGTCGACTTGCTGCTTCATTTTTCCTTGAGCGGTAGAGAGATTATCCTTTAGCAGTTGTTGGAGTTTGTCCATATCAATTAAATCTTGGTTGACCTGATCTACCTTGGCTGAACCAATTATATACTTTGAAATCATAGGAGCCGATCGACCATACAATGCTTCATATGGGATATATTTTGTAGATTAATGATATGTAGTGTTATACCACCATTCAGCCCAGGGGAGCCATTTCATCCACTCCTTTGGTTGGTCATTGGCAAAACACCAAATGTACATCTCTAAGCACCTGTTCACCACCTTTGTTTGGCCGTCAGTTTGTGGATGATATGCTGTGCTCATCTTGAGTTTGGTGCCCTACAACTAAAATAACTCGGTCCAAAATTCACTGGTGAAGATCCTGTCATGATTACTTACAATGGACCTTGGCATCCCATGCAGTTTAATAATATTTTTTTATGAAAATCTGAGCAATACTAACAGCAGTATAGGGATTTCGCATAACACAAAAATGAGCATATTTTGTAAGTTGATCAACCACCGTGAGGATTGTGCTTTTACCTTTGGAAGGTGGTAGCCCTTCGATGAAGTCCATGGAGATGTTAGTCCACACCGAGTTTGGGATGGGTAGTAGTTGTAGTTTCCCTAGACTCGCCACTATTTCACCTTTTTGCTATTGATATACATCACATTGTGTCACGTATTCAGATATAATTTTTTTCATCCCTCTCCAATAAAAATTTTGCTTTACTCTTTTGTAGGTTCTCAGAAATCCAGAGTGCCCTTTGTAGCATAGATCTCTTGAATCTACAGCTTGCTCAAGTAGGAAGAGAGATGGCTGAAAATTCAGCTTGCTCCGGTAGCCATGAGAGTGCATCTGCAATAACATTTTCTTTCCCTTTTTTGTAAATAATTTTATAATCAAATCCTAGAAGTTTGGTTATCCATTTTTGTTGCTCCAAGGATGATATCTTCTACTCTAAAAAGTACTTGAGGCTTCTATGGTTAGTTTTAATCTGAAATCGTCAGCCGATCATGTAGGGTCTCCACTTTGTTATTGCGTGCACAATGGCGAGCATCTCCTTATCATAGATAGACATTTTTTGATGGGAGGGAGACAACACCTTGCTGGCGTATGCAAGTGGTTGACCATCTTGCATGAGAATAGCTCCAATTCCAACTCTAAATGCGTCAGCCTCAATGATGAAGGGTCGGTTGAAATCTGGTAGCGCTAGCAATGGTGTTGTTGTCATGGCTGCCTTAAGTTTATCGAAGGCAGTGGAGGCTTTGTCCGACCATTGGAAGGCATCTTTTTTCAGTAGAGAAGTGAGGGGTGCACTGATCTTCCCATAGTCCTTCACAAATTTTCGGTAGTAGCCCGTTAGTCCAAGGAATCCATGCAACAATTTCATGTTTGTAGGTTTCAGCCAGCCCTACATTACTTCGATTTTTATTGGGTCTACTGCCACTCCTTATTCTAATATTATATGCCCAAGGTACTCTACTTTTTGCTGAAGAAAGCTGCACTTTGATAGCTTAACAAAAAGAGTATTCTCTTGAAGGATCGTTAGAATAAACCGCAAGTGCTGAGAGTGAGTCTCAAGAGAAGGGTTGTAAATGAGAATATCATTAAAAAATACCAACACAAATTTATGAAGAAAGCTCCAAAAAATATTGTTCATGAGACTTTGGAAGGTTGAAGGATCATTAGTGAGTCCAAAAGGCATTACCAGGAATTCATAATAGTTGTTATGTGTGTAAAAAGTAATTTTTGGAATATCATCTTTACATACCTGAATTTGGTGGTAACTGGATCGGAGGTCGAACTTCGTGAAGACTTAAGCTCCTTTTAACTCATGAAGAAGTTCATCCACCACTAGTATTAGGTACTTATCCTTGACGGTGATGCCATTTAGAGCTCGGTAGTTGATGCACATCCGCCAAGTTCCGTCCTTCTTGCATACAAGTCGCACCAGTGAGGAATAAGGGCTGCTGCTTGGTCGAATCACCCCTGTTTCAAGTATCTCCTTTACAATCTTCTCAATTTCACCCTTTTGGAGGTGAGGATAGTGATACGGCCGAGTGTTCACTGGTGGTTTGCTTGGAAGAATTGGAATTCAGTGGTCATGTTGCCGAGTAGGACGAAGACCGTGCGGTTCAACAAAAACATCATCAAATTCAGTGAGCAATTGGGTGAGATTTTGATTTTCATTTTCTATTTTCTTCCCCTCTAGTTACTACTGGAGATGCATAAAAAAGCTGCCATTTATCTTGTGTAAAACTTTCTCCATTCGTTGGGTCGAAACGGTGGTTACGTTGCTTCCACACTTCTCACATTGGATGACCTATTTGCCTTTGTAGTAGAATTTTATAATTAATTTGAAAAAGTTCCAAAAGATGTCACCTAGCATCATTAGCCATTCTATGCCTCATAATCATCAATTGGTAGAAGAAAGAAGTCGACGACAATTTCTTAGTCTTGTAGTAATAGTTTCACCTACGAGCATCTTTGGTCGCACTTTAGGATTCGACTGTCGGCGACCTTTATGTCAAACTTGCTGTAACCTTCGATGTGGAGTGCCATCCGAGAAGTAACCTTACTGTTTAGGAAGTTATTAGTGCTGTCCGTATTGATGAGAACAGTGTTCAGTTGTTGTTTGAGAAGGCCTCCAACTTTCATTGTTTGCGGATTTGAGTAGCCGGTTAGTGCGTGCCCCATAAAGTCAGTCGGTTGTGGCTCTTCTTCTGCATCTTCTTCATCATGTTCAAAGCTCTCTTCTGGGTGTTCAATGACCTCTTCTTCCACTGGTTCAATCATAAGAAGTCACCCTTTTTTACAATGATGCTCGCGGCTCCAAGACTTGTCGCAATGACAACATAACCCTTTTGTAGATTGCTCTTGAAGCTCTTCTCTTGTCAACTTTTTTGGTGCAGGGGCTTAGCTGATAGGAAGGGGGGCTGAGGGCTTCGATATTTCTGGTTGGGGAGTGACCCTAGTCCTCTAGGCTTCATGATTCAACTGCTCCTCTTAAAGTAATGCGTAAGAGATGGCTGCCATAAGCATGTACGGTTGTCACGCTTTAACTTCTCCCCGGATCTCTGACTTTGAGCCCTCAATAAAAATCCCCAATAGCTATTTTTTAGACCAATCATGAGTTTGATTAAATAACATTTTAAACCTTATTTGATACTCTTGGATGGTGGAGGTTTGTCGGATCTTTGCTAGTTGTCTGTCAATGTTCTCGTAATCGGTTCGTCTGAAACGGAACAACTGTCCTTCTTTGAATTGTAACCATGAGAGGACTCCATAAGTGTGTTCAAACCAATCAAACCATTGTATAACATCCCCTTTAAGATGTATAGCCTTAATTTCCACCATAGATACATCCGCAGTTTTGTGGTACCGAAAATATCACTACGTGCGCGAGATCCAACCAATCGAGTCTCCTTCTTCCCATCAAGGGAAGTCCTGCTAGTCATATGTGCCCTGCAAGCCAATCATATGAGTGATGCCACTTGTGACTTGATATGCACTTTATCTCTTTGCTTATTATTAGGCGTTTTATCACTTTATCTTACACTTTGCATATACTGTGATGTCATTGGATCTGTGCAATGGGAATCGGATCATGATGAGATCACAATAATGAGACCGATTCACCTTTAAACACAGACCGTAAATTATCCTGGTCATAGGTTACTCGAGAAGGACATCGAGATAACCGGATAGACTGGTGTGCTGTATACTCGTTCATATGATGGAGGTAGCTGGTCTCATAGCTACTCATGTGAGGACACTAAGGGTACAGTGCAGGTGCTCATTGGAGAATGAGTTCACTGATTGATCCGCTTATGGAATGCTGGATGGTTATTGATACCTCACGTCAGACAGCGATTCCGTAGTCCCAGTAGTGTATTTAGTCCTTAGACTTGAGACACCAAAGATGTGCTGTATGAGTACTCCACTCTTTGATACCAGACTTATAGGTTTGGAAAGTTCCAGATCTAGTACAACTGGTCATTGGGAGTGGTAGCCAACCTTACAAGGGCTATTGAGTGTCAATAGAGGATCATCCACTCTTGCTATCATGAGAGGAATATCCTATGTGTTCTAGCTCGAATAAATCCTTGGCCAAGGTTATTCGGATTGAGAGAGAAAGGGTTCTCTGGGAGAATCTGACAAGAGCAAGACTCGAGGAGAGACCATATGGGCCAGACAACACCATGCCCGGTATAGGGTCTCTATGATATTAGATGGATGAGGAACTATAGATACATGGTAACTGAAGACAGATAGGTCTAAAGGATTGGATTCCCCTGTATCATCTAGGGGCCGCGGCGTAGTGGCCTGGTACGTTCGCAGTCGATGAGTTGGGTGAATTATTATAGAGATAATATTCACTAAGTCAGAAGGAGTTCTGACAAGTATGACTCACGACCAGCTCGATATTGGGCCTAGAGGGTCACACACATATGGTAGGTGTTGCGACGAGTAGAGGTTCGGATATGAGATATCCGCTGGAGCCCCTATCTTATTGGATATCCATTAAGCCCCTGAATTATTGGATCCTGAGATAAGATCCAATAATTGCTAATAATAGATTATTGGGTAGAGACCCACTAATCAAAGAGGCTTGGGTAATTGATGAAGATCCAATACCCAATAGGGCAAAAGATCCATTAGGGTTTTCAAGAGGCCTCTATAAATAGGAGGGAACTAAAGCTCTATAGGTTGAGGGTTTCTTTAGGTAGCCACCATCTGTTCTCCTCTCCCGAGAGAGAGAGGTGCATCGTTGCAATCCCTGTCTTATGGATACCACTAGAGAGGAGGACACTTGACCTCCTTCGTCCTCTCCTATAGATCTGTAGGAATTCAGGGATATACGATCTCCCTAGGTATCTTCTTTTACACATGCAGTTTTGCTGATTTGTTTTTGACACACCGATCTTCGTACGACGATGGAAACTTTCTGCAGAAAATCTGGGGTTTTATTTTCTGTTCTTTCGCTACGTATGTGATGTCGCTCCCCTAAAGGATTTCCCAACAGTGGTATCAGAGCCAGGTTGATCGTGCGAAGATCGGATCTTAAACTGTGTGTGTTGTGTTTTAGATATGCTTTTAACGCCAAAATCGTTGGTGCGAAGGGCGAGAAAGGGCAGCAATCATATCGCCGTCGCAGCAATCGCAAGGCTGCTGCGCCTTGCCGCTTACATGTAGTAGCCGCCGGGCAGCATCGTCGAGGCGTCGCTGCGGTGACCTGCGCCCACTCGCAGGGGCTCGGCGAGCTGCCGCAGGCAGCGCCACGGGCACTACACCCACGGGCAGGCACGTGGCAGCGCCCGGGCACCGGCGAAGCGCCTGCTGCGGGCCACCGTGAGGCGCGACGGGTGGAGCTCGCGCTCGCGGGCCAAGATCGCAGGTGTAGCGCTGGGCGCCGGCGCCCGCAGGCCAACGCCGCAGAGGCGTCGGCGCTGGTTGCCAGTGCCCGCGGGGCAGCGGCGGCATCGCCGCCCTCCCCGTACGCAAGGGTCGCCGCCGGCGAGGTGGCGGCGAGCGCAAGCACAATAAGGGTGAGGGATTGGGGTTTTAAGACAAAAGATGATTTTGCCCCTCATAATTACAAAAATTCTAGATTCTGTCCCTTTTGATAGAATTACCAAAATACCCCTAGGAATTTTAGAATTTCAAATTCTATACCTTTTGATAGAATTACCAAAATACCCTTTTGGCTGAATTATCAAAATACCCCTAGAATTTAAAAAATTCCCTTTATATCCCTGATTTCAGAAAAAAATAAATATATTAATTAAATAGTTTAATTAACTATTATTTTTGTCTAGTAGTCCAATAAAATAATATGTACATGTGATGTATGATATGGACAGATGATCATGGACTTGTGATGTGATGTGTGTACGTGTGATATTATTATTGGGGCCGGCGAGCCTCTATTCTTTTCTCATTTATTGTCGGGCCTGTATGCCTGTAATTATGTTGTAATTACATGAGGAGGCGCAGCGGTAGCGGGACCCACGAGGTCGAGGCGGACGATCCGATGCATGGAGATGTGTTGAGATGCCGATGGAACCGACAAAGCGAGAAGGGCGATCATAGGGCATGGAGATGCGCCGAAGCGCACATAGATCTTGATGTGAGTGATTGGGCCCATTGGCTCGGGCCTGATCATATTAGGATGTGGTCTATGATCATCTGGTGTGATTGCTCATGTGATATGTGATTAGTTATACACCTACTAGATATATATATATTTATTTATTTACATGCGATGTAGATATATATATATATATATATATATATATATATATATATATATATATATATATATATATTAAATACGTATATGTATATGTGTGACACATTATATTAGGAGACCAATCCAAAATCTCCTCTATTAATAATATTAGGTCGGTAAACGTGAGGCAATTAGATTGACCCACGTGGCCTTCCATCGTTATAGCTAGAAACCGATTCCCGATGTAGGTTGAGTTGGTTGAGTCCCTCGAGACTCACCTATATCACATTTTGCTATCTTATCTACGACATAGAGATGTCATTAGTGACATGAGGATATGGTATGTTTGGTCGAGTCCCTCGAGAGTATATCACCGAATCAGACTCATCTGGTAACGATGGTGATGACTTTGAAAGGATCTAAAAGGCACTAAGAGGGGGGGGGGGGGTGAATTAGTGCAGCGGATTAAAACCGTTTTCTTGAATTCGATTTGCGAAAACTCACGTTCGTAGGAAGATCTCGATTTGACGAAAGAGAGCTTGAAAGAAATTGCTTGCTTAAGGGAAATAAGTATGAACTAAATAACTTGCAGCAAAGTAAAGAAATGCTTCAAGAAAGTAAGCACTCACACATTCATGAACACAAGGATGTATAGTGGTTCGGTCAAATGACCTACATCCACTCTTGAAGCCTTTTCGATGAGGCTCCTCTCTTCCACTAGCAATCTCTTTGAGGGGGAAGGATCAAACACCCCTTTACAACCCTTTACAATATGTTCACACTTGTACAAGATCTCTCAAGAAAGGGAAGAAGGTGAACACTAGCAAAAGCAAGACTTTACAACACACTTCAAGAACTCAAGACTTAGACTTTTTTGCTCAAAAGGGTTACCCTTTCAGCTGGGAAAGGGAGGGGTATTTATAGATCCAAAGTGGATTCAAAATTGGGCTCCAAATTTGAAATCAATTTGGAGTTCCAAGATCTGCTGGTCAGAGGCGGTGCCACCGCTCACACTGCCTTTTTTGGCCAGGTATGTGGGCGGTGCACGCTTGAGCAGCGGTGCACGCTCTGCAGTGGGGATCGTGGTGCCACGCTTTAGCCAGCGGTTCCACCTGCAGTTTAGAGATCGCGCGCCCCAAAGCGGTTCCACCGCTTTCGGCTGGCGGCTACCGCCTAGACAAAGCGGTGCCATCGCCGTTGCGAGCGGTGTGCGAGCCACCAGCGTTCCACCACCCAGTCGGTACCACCGCCGCTTGCTTCAGCGGTTCACCCGCCTGCCTCATTCGGCCTTGGCCGAATGAGCCCTGTTTGAGCCTTCACTTGGCTCAGCAGAGACCTGGTTGGCCCCTACTGATTTTAGGCAAGGATTTTTCCTCAATTCCTTGCCTTACTTATGTGCAAACTACGAACATTAAAACACAAGTTACTGTGATTTGATCCGACATGCTTCCGGCGAGATTCCATCAAGCTTCCGATGCTTCCCTCGGATTGCTTCCAGTGGATTCTCAGCACACCTCGGATTGTAGGGCGAGCTTCAACGAGTCTTCGGCTAGAATCATCCGGTGAGTTCCGCGAACCTTCGACGATCTTTGAGAGGAACTTCCGAAAACTTCGGCAAGTCCCTGATTTGATCTTTGATGGTTCCGGCAACACGTCCGAAAATCTCTCGGACTTTCGATGAGCTCTTGAACCCCCGACGGACTTGATCACTTTATGTTTTCTACCCTTCGTAGTTGTTCCTGCACACTTAACTCGACAAGATGAATTAGCACAAATATTTCACCAATTGACTTCATCATCAAAATCTGAGATTCAACAGACTTAACCAAACATCATGGTTGGTCGAGTCCCTCGAGATCATGGTGTTTCAGAGGCCGAATAGGACAGGAATCATAAGGAGTTGTGATTGGCAAGAGTTACCTACCTTTACGGGCTTAACGTGATTGGTCGAGTCCCTCGAAGTTACGTTAAGATGCCGATTGGATCCCGATCCCTACTAGAGATCCGACGGGGGTGTCCGATTCATATACTGGAGGTTGTTGTGTGTCTCACGAAAAATTAGTGGGAGTACATTAAGATAAAAGTCCTTATCTTAACTGTTTAAATTTCTACAAAGTCTGCATGTTATTTATTTCTGCTACATCTTTTATTTCAGAAAAATGTCGCTTTCAAATCCTTTACGTGGTATACTTGATGCCAACCGTCTCACTGGTCCAAATTATACCGATTGGCTTTGCAATTTGAGAATCGTTCTCACGGCGGAGAAAATCGCATATGTCCTTGATACAGTGATCCCTATACCCGACGAAGGGGCAAGCAAGGATGAGATCGGTAGTTATGTGAAGTACTTAGATGATTCTACTCTTGCTCAGTGTTATATATTGGCCTCTATGACTACTGAGTTACAAAGACAGCATGAAAATATGGATGCTAATTCCATACTCCTACATCTCCGCAAACTGTTGGAGGAACAGGGAAGAACTCAGCGATATGAGATATCAAAGAGTCTTTTCCATGCTAGGATGACTAACGGGACACCGATTCAGAACCATGTCCTTAAGATGATTGAGTGGATCGAGAAACTCACAGGTCTAGGAATGGTCCTAGAGGATAACCTGTGTGTGGATCTTGTGCTTCAGTCCCTACCAGATTCCTTTTCTCAGTTCATAATGAATTTTAATATGAACAAACTTGAGGTGACCCTCCCAAAGCTCCTCAATATGTTGAGAGAAGCAAAGAGCACCATCAAGAAAGAGAAGCCGGTTCTCTACACTGGTGAGACTAGAAAAAAAAGGAAGGCTGAGAAGACCCTTAAGAAGGGCAAGGGCAAGGACAAAATGGGTAAGGCAAAGGTTGCCAAGAAAGACCCAACAAAGGACAAAGGCCAGTGCTTCCACTATGGCAAAGATAGGCACTGGAAGAGAAACTGTAAAGAGTACCTTGCAGAGAGGGCTAAACAGAAGCTTGCAGAAGCTTTAGGTATATTCATGATCAGTCTCCATTTGTCAGAATCTTATGATAACACATGGGTATTGGATACCGAGAGTGCTTATCATATCTGCAATTCGTTACAGGTTCTTGCAGGACCTAAGAGATTGAACAAAGGTGATATGGACCTTAAGATGGGCAATTGAGCAAAGGTTGCTACAGTGGCTGTTGGCAAGGTCACCTTACATCTGCCTGGTGGAGCTATTATTGCATTAGATGCATGCTATTATGTTCCTTCTATTATCAAAAATATTATTTTCATTTCATATTTGATAATTATTGGATATAATTAGTTTTTGAGAACAATGGTTGTTCAATAATATTAGATGATCAGATCATCATGAGAGGAACATTGCATAATGGTTTATTTATAATAAATACAGCTCCACATATCATGAGTATAAGTAAGTCTAAGAGGAAACGAGAAGTGGAGAACCAGACTGGAAAGAGTATTAAAACCCTTCGATCAGATCGAGGAGGTGAGTACTTGAGTATAGAGTTCACCCAATTCCTCAAAGACTATGGGATATTATCCCAATGGACACCTTCTTATACACCATAGCTTAATGGTGTATCAGAAGGGAGGAATCGCACACTGTTAGACATGGTGCGTTCCATAATGTGTTTTGTCAACCTACCTATCTTATTCTAGGGATATGTCATATAGACCATAGCTTACCTTCTGAACAGAATTCCAACCAAGTCAGTAATGTTTGCTCCATATGAGATATGGGATAGGAAGATGCATGATCTTAAGATTGTTAAGATTTGGGGCTGCCCTACCCACGTTAAGAGACACAATCCTGATAAGTTAGAATCAAGAATGGAGCGGTACAAGTTTGTGAGATACCCCAAGGAAACTTGTGGGTATTATTTCTATCACCTTGAGGATCAAAAGGTCTTTGTAGCCAAGAGAGCAGTGTTCCTTGAGAAGGAACACATTCTTGGTAGAGTAGTGGGAGCATAATGGAATTGAGTGAGGTTGTAGAACCTAGCTCAAGCACCATTCCACAACCAAATCTGTTCAGATACCTAACACACAAGTTCTAACTTTACGTAGGTCCGATAGAGTATCCAATCTCCTGAGAGATATGTGGGACATATCAGAAGAGAGGATGTTGAGGATATTGATCCTCAGACCTACGAGGAGGCTATTATGAGCATAGACTCCGAGAAATGGCAAGAAGCCATGAATTCAGAAATGGATTCCATGTACTCTAATAAGGTTTGGAACCTAAATGATGCATCCGAGGGTATTGTATCCATTGGTTGCAAGTGGATCTTCAAAAAGAAAATTGGAGTAGATGGAAATGTAGAGACCTATAGAGTAAGGCTAGTGGCTAAGGGGTATCGTCAAAGGTAAGGTGTTGACTATGACGAAACTTTCTCACCTGTAGCCATGCTAAAATCCATTCAAATTCTATTGACTATTACAGCACACTATGATTATGAGATCTGGCAGATAGATGTCAAAACCGCATTCCTCAATGGCAACCTCGAGGAGGTGTATATGATACAGCCTGAGGGATTCATGTCCAGAGATAACCCAGATAAGGTGTGTAGGTTGCTTAGATCCATTTATGGATTGAAGCAAGCTTCCCGAAGTTGGAACATAAGATTTGATGAGGCGATCAGATCATATGACTTCATTAAGAACAAAGATGAACTTTGTGTGTACAGGAAATTAAGTGGGAGTACTATCACCTTTTTGGTATTATATGTGGATGACATCTTGATCATTGGGAATGATGTAGGAATGCTTTCCACAGTAAAGACTTGGTTATCTAGGCACTTCTCCATGAAGGACTTAGGGGTAGTATCCTGCATATTGGGGATACGGATCTATAGAGATAGATCTAAGAGGATGCTTGGCTTGTCCTAATCAAGGTATATAGACACCATTGTTAAAAGGTTTGGCATAGAAAATTCCAAGAGAGGTCTCACACCAATGAGACATAGAATATCACTTTCTAGGAGTATATCCCTAAAGACTCCTGAAGAAAGGACACATATGGATATGATGTCATATGCATCAGTGATAGGATCTATCATGTATGCTATGGTATGTACCAGGCCTGATATAGCGCATGCTCTGAGTGTCACAAGTAGATATCAGGCAGATCCAAGCTTGGAGCACTGGAAAGCAGTAAAATATATCCTTAAGTACTTGAGAAGGACTAAGGATCTTTTACTGGTATATGGAGGTAGTAGCCTCAAGGTTGAGGGCTACACGGACTCGAGCTTCCAGTCTGATGTCGATGATAGCAAGTCTAATTCAGGATATATGTTTGTTAGGATCGGATAGGCACTAAGAGGGGGGTGAATTAGTGCAGCGGATTAAAACCGTAAGTTTGAAACCGATTTCGGTAAAATAGTTAGTTCGTATGAAAACTTTGATATGATAAAAAATGACTTGGTTGAAGTAGCTTGAGCAAAGGTAATGAAAAACTAAATGGTTTGCAGCCAAGTAAAAGGATGAAATAGAAATTTAAATACTCACACATTTAAGAACGCGAGGATGTATAGTGGTTCGGTCAAAGTGACCTACATCCACTTTCGATGCCTTCTCCGATGAGGCTCCCAACTTCCACTAGAAAATCCTTTTGAAGGGGAAGGACCAAACACCCCTATTACAACCCTTTTACAAGAAGTTTACACTCTTACAGATTTTTCAAAGAGAAAGAAGGAGGTGAACACAAGCTATTGAAAACAAGACTTTTGTAAGACTTTAGCTCAATTTCTAACTTTAAAAAAGGGTGCAATTTCAGCTGAGAAAGGGGGGGTATTTATAGATCCAAAGTGAATTCAAATTTGGGCTCCAAATTTGAAATCAATTTAGATTTCGATCTTGGCTACCGTCGTGCGGCGCCACTGTCGTCGTTAGTCGCAGCACTATGCGGTACTACCGCCACTACACACTAGTGCTGGGCGATACTACCGCCCTAGACTGGGCGGTAGTAACCCCCAGCATTCGGTTGCCATGTGGTTCTACCACCTGGCCCATTCAGCATTGTTGAATGGGCCTTGTTCAAGGCCCAAAAAGGCCCAGTAAGAGCCTGGTTGGCCCCTACCAGATTTGAGCAGGATTAATTTGAAATCCTTGCCCTAAGTATGTGCCAACTACGAAATTGAAACATAATTAATAGTGATTTAAACCGACATTCTTCAAGTCTTATTCCGGTAAGCTTTACGATGAGACTTCGGCAGTCTTCCGATACTTCCCTTGGATTTCTTCCAACGGATTCCCAGCATGCTCCTGGCTTATATGGTGCACTCAATGAGTCTTCGGTAAGCTTCCGAACCTTCTTGGCAAAACTCCGTGAATCCTTCGATAATCTTTGCAGTGATCTTCCGAAAACTTTGGTAAGTCTCTGATTCGATCTCGGTTGGTTCTGGCAATACTTTCGATGATCCTTCAGACTTACGATGAACTCTTGAACACCCGACGGACTTGACCTTGGCAAATCACTTTATGTTTCTAACCCATCGTAGTTAATCCTGCACACTTATCTTTGACAATATAGATTAGAACAAATATTTCACCAATTGATTTCATCATCAAAATTCGAGATTCAACAATCTCTCCCTTTTTGATGATGACAATCAATTGATGATGGAGTTACTCTTAACTCCCCCTATCTATATGCCATATCATTAGAAGGTAAAAGCACTTGAATTCAATCTTTTGAATTCAAGCCAAATCCGATAGATTTCATTTAACATAAAGCTTAATAAACAAGCTTAGGCATAAATATGAAAACTTCGTATTTTAAACAATGTCAAGGTATTTACACCTATAATAACAAGAAATATTAATTTCAACATGATAAGGATCAAGTGATATCCAAAAGAGTGTTTCAATATTAAAACATGATATCAAATGAAAAAGTAGCTTATCTCAAGAATAAGAATTTTTAAGCATTTGCGATGCGATACAATTGATTCATATTTCACTTTAAGCATTTACTCCAACATAGCAATAATTACTCCATCATAGCAATTTACATTTTTCTCCCCCTTTGTCATCAACAAAAATAATGGAGGTGGAGAAACCATTCATTACTTCATAGAAGAAAAGAAAAAACCTCATTGATCAGGCCATGAGAGGGAGAATACAAAAGTCGATCAATTATTAAGCCATGGAGGATATCAAGTCATAAAGTAACATGAAAGTGTCATCCAAAATTTACGATCGAATCAAAAAAAAAATTCATTCAAAAGCTGATTAGATGAAATAAAAATAACATCATGCAACATCATCCATAGTAATCATAAGCATAACAGGACAAGTGTTTAAAAAGAGAACAACAGCTATTCTAGAGGGGGAACACCAAAATGACTATACAAGTGATCTATTTTGCGGTTCATTTATTGCACTTCCTTCAAAATTTCAGCATGCTGCATGTTGATTTGAGTTTGTTGTGATGTGATTTGATGTAAAGCAAGCAAGATCTGATCTTCAGTAGATGGAGCAGGAGCTAGCTCAGATGGTGCTGGATCAACGAGACTAGGTGGAGGAGATTCATTACCCCTAAAAATAGGTGTTTTGAGTCATTCTACTGGTGGGGGTATTAGATCAATCCTTCTAGGTTGTCTAATCCATAGACCATCTCTAAAGGTGCATCTAAGTCGCTTTAGAAGACTTCTGTTTATTGTGTTATATCTATCAACCTGCATTATTTCTTCATCGGGTGACACACAAATGTTATAGGCAAAAATGAATCTTATGATCAACCCGCCATATGACAACATTGAGTCTCTAGAGAACATTTCTATCATGTGTTGTCTAATCAAATAACCAAAGCAGTTGTTTTGTCTAGTCATGATTTAATACATCGTACTTAGTTCTAATATACTAATCTAATCAAGGTAAAACTGCTTCGGAAGTAGAATGCTTATAATGATGTGATGAAGTAATTTCGAATTAAAAGGTAATAAGTACTCGTAGCTTTTAGGAATGATGCTTAGGTTAGGATTAGCAAAGATCATCTCTAAGGCTTCAGAGTGGGTTGCTCCAATTGCATCCATATCCCATTGCCATCTAAAATAACATCATGTATTCTTTTCTTCAATTCCAAGTAGCTCACATATGGTACGATCAGAAATCTGAATTGTGGTTCCTAACATATAGGTAGTCAAAATATCATCTTCAATATTCATGTTAGCATAAAATAGCTTAACCAACCTAGGGTAGATTGGTTCATTAATTTGCAAGATAGGTAGAGCATTTAGATTAGCAAACCATCTAATAGGTTCTAGATTTCCTAGTTCACCTAAATCAACATGTTTACCATTATGTATGGCTTTAGAATCAAAATCTGGGTATCTTAAGGCTACCTCATTAGATCTAAAAAGGGTTGAGTCAAATGAATCTCCTTCCAACCTTTTCCCTTTGCCTCTTAATGATTTCGTAGTAGCCATATCTATTCAAGATGAAGAAACAAAAGGAAATAATAAGGAAAAAATAAGTAAATGTGAAGAAAAGAGAAAATTATAGATTTTACCTTCTTTGAGTTTCCTAGGGAGGTGAGGAGCTTGAATCAAGAAAAAACCATTGATAGCCCTTTAGGATGAAGAAGAAATGGAGAGGAGAGAGTTTGGAGGAGTTTAGGAGGAAGAGGGCTGAATGGGTACCTAACACCCCCCCTTTATTGATCGACCGCCCCATAACTATTTTTTTAATTTGTTTACTATCGCCCGAGATGAGATGTAATCATAGATACCTTGAGATATTTTCTAACTAGTAAATAAAGATAAAAGATCATGAGATTTAAAAAAAAAAAAAAATATATATATATATATATATATATATATATATATATATATATATATATATATATATATATAATGCTGCTCATACACAAGGACAATTTAACATGTCTATTTCCCTCCTAATGAAGTCAAATTGTTCTTCATTTAAAGGTTTATAAAGATGTCCGCTAATTGATGTTTTGTATCGATAAATTCAAGAGTGACATCATTACTGTTAACACGATCTCGTATAAAGTGATGCCTTATGTCAATATACTTAGTTCTAGAGTGTTGAATAGGATTTTTGGTTAGACAAATAGCACTTATATTATCACATTTTATGAGAATGTTATTTAAATGAATTCCATAGTCTTCTAGTGTATTTTTCATCCAAATGACTTGAGCACAATATGCACTTGCGACTATGTATTTGGTTTCTGCCGTAGATAGTGCAACCAAATTTTATTTCTTGGAAGTCCAAGAAACAAGTGCATGTCCTAAAAATTGGCATGTTCCGGATGTGCTCTTTCTATCTATTCTACATTCACCATAATCCGCATCTGCATAGGCTTTTAAATCAAAGTTATCAAATTTTGGATACCATAATCCTAGATTAGGAGTACCTTTAAGGTATCTAAGAATTCTTTTAACGGCTTTAATGTGAAACAACTTAGGATTAGCTTGAAACCTCACACAAAGTCCTACGCTAAACATGATATCTGGTTTGGTTGCGGTAAGATAGAGTAAGCTACCTATCATTCCCCTATATGTCTTTTGATCAAAACTTTCTTCACTTTTATCCAAGTCTAACTTAGTGGAAGTACTCATTGGAGTGTTGATAGCTTTTGAACCATCCATATTAAATCATTTTAACAATTCTAATATGTATTTGGATTGATTAAGGAATATGCCATTACTAAGTTATTTAATTTATAAACCAAAAAAGAAGGTTAATTCTCCCATTAAACTCATCTCAAATTCATGACTCATACACGTGGCAAAAGATTCACATAGTGATTCATCCGAAGAACCAAAAATGATGTCATCAACATAAATTTAAACAATGAAAAAATTATTTTCAAAATATTTGATAAACAATGTAGTATCAACCTTGCTTTTTGCTAAATTATTTGAAATAAGAAAGGAGCTAAGCCTTTTACCAAGCTCTAGGAGCTTGTTTTAGTCCATAGAGAGCCTTAGTTAATTTAAACATATGATTAGGAAGAAGAGAATTTTCGAATCCGGGTGGTTGTTCAACATATACTCAACATATACTTCTTCCGAAATAAAGCCATTTAAAAAAGCACTTTTGACATCCATTTGGAATAGTTTAAAATCATTACTACTAGCATAGGCAAGGAGCATCCTGATGGCTTCTAATTTTGCCATAAGAGCGAAGGTCTCTTCATAATCAATACCTTCTTCTTGGTTGAAACCTTTGGTCACTAATCTAGCCTTGTTTCTAACCACAATATCGTATTCATCTTTCTTATTTCTAAAGACCCATTTAGTACCAATAACTAAATGGTCATTAGGTCTAGGAATAAGCTTCCATACCTCATTCCTCTCAAATTGATTTAACTCTTCTTACATTGCGATGACCCAAGAATCATCTTTCAAGGCATCATCAATGCATTTTGGTTCAACTTGAGAAAGAAAAGTGGCATGAGCACAAAAATTCTTAAATGAAGAACGAGTTTGAACCCCTTTAGATGTATCTCCTATAATTAAATCTTTGGGATGGGCATCTACATACTTCCATTCCTTGGGTAAGAAAATTTGGGAAGAAGATGCATCCAAGTTATCATTTTGAGGAGAGGGTTCATTTAAATTCAAATCATTAAAACCAAGATCATCATCAAAATCTTTTTTCTTAGATTCAAAAAATTCATTAAAAACCACATGAATAGATTCTTCTATAACTAAAGTTCTTTTGTTGAAAACCCGAAGAGTTTTAAAAATAGAAGGGTAACCAAGAAAGATGCCTTCATCGGATTTAGTATCGAATTTTCTTAAGGCATCCTTTTCATTTAAAATAAAGCATTTACAATCAAAAACTTTAAAGTAAGAGACATTAGGTTTTTTTATTATTCCATAATTCATATGGAGTCTTAGATAGGGATGGTCTTACTAGAACTCTATTCATAACATAGCAAGCTGTGTTTATGGCTTCGGCCCAAAAATATTTTGGTAAATTATATTCATTTAACATGGTTCTAGCCATTTCTTGTAAATTTCTATTTTTCCTTTCCACTACTCCATTTTGTTAAGGATTCCTTGGAGTAGAGAAATTATGGTTATATCAGTTGATTTCACAAAAATTTTAGAAGTCATAATTTTGAAATTCACCACCGTGATCGCTCTGAATTGATGAAATCATGAAACCTTTTTCATTTTAAGTAAGTTTACAAAATTTTGAGAAACATTTGAAACAATCACTTTTGTGAGTCAAGAAATAGGTCCAAGTGTCTTTACTATAGTCATCCATAATTACGAAGGCGTATTTGCTACCTCCTAAGCTTGTTATGTCAATTGGTCCAAATAAGTCCAAATAGATCAATTACAATGGTCTAGTGGTGCTAATTTGATTTTTTGGTTTGAAGCTAGTTTTTATTTGTTTTCCTAGTTGACACGCATCACATACTTTGTCCTTGACAAACTTCATATTGGGAATTCCTCGTACTAATTGTCTAGATGAAATCTTAGATATTAGTTTCATGCTTGCATGGCCTAATCTCCTATGCCAAAGCCAAGCATCATCATTCAAAATCAAAAAACATATTTCATTACTTAATTCATCAACGGTTGTGTTGGTTTGCTTGTTGGTAATGACGAATCCAACTCCTACAAGAGATTGAGGAGAATAAGAATCATCACCATATAAAGTATAATATATCAAAAGCCCTTTGATGGTGCATCCTAAATTTGAAAAATATTATTCATATTACATTTCTCATAACGGTGGGAAATTTTTTTAAATTATTATTCGTAAGAGCAAGTGCTTTAAGCCATATCATGGAGGGTTGAAGGTGCTGGTTACGATACAAGTAATCATTCTGATACTTCCGTAGGAGCCAAAGGTAACTGGCAATTAATCACGAAATATAGATGAAGATTGTGAGTCTAAATTTTTGCTTTGCTCTAACCAATCCCTATAGTACCCAGTTATCAAAGTAGTACAAGTGTACCTTTTTGAAAAATAATAATTAAAGAATATATACCTGATGAAATATTGACCAAATTTGCAAACTGCACAAGATTTTATACAGTTTCGAACGGTATAGAAAGTTCCTTTAAAAATAGGGAGGCACTTCCAAAGAAATTTGTACGAAAAAGTTTTGATCATGGGAATCACCAACAGGGCTCACGTTATCTTTCAGATGCCACTCTAACTGGGTGAGGGGTCCAAATCCAATGGTCATCGTCGAGAGCAATAGGAAGGTAAATCTCGAGAATACATGAAACAAGATCAGGTCTGGAAAAAAAAATTGAATACAAGGTTTATTCCATGAGTTTTTTTCAATGAACGCATAGACTAACACATGATTTTATGTAATCTTATGAAGGTAGATTATTTAGATAATGGAGTATTGGATATCCATGTGTCTTTCAACAAGTTTGTGTTATGTCCATTAGTAATGATTTTATAAAAGCTATCTCTGATATGTATTTCCATATGGATTTCCGTCGGTAAGAGGAGTTCTTATATGTAATTTTCCAAGGATGGAGAGGTCATCCTAGAAGTTTGAGTTGTTTCAGTTGGAGGATTGATTCCAGAAGAAATTCATAGAAAACTTGATCATCCGATTAATACTTCTGTCAATGGCATTTATGAGTATGTATAATGAAATATAATTAACGATTGAATTGATAAGAAACTATTTTGTCAGCATAAGATAACAAATCTTTCTACCATCCTTGAATTTTATTGAGACATTTGTCAATGATAAAATTTTAATAGGTGTCCAGTATGGCTAATGCAAGTCCCTAAATAGCTGATGGGCGAACCACCCTCGCTAATGCGAAGACTAGCTTTTATGCAATGCGGTACTTACATTGCAATGCTTTGGATAAAAGAATGTTGAATTTCAATTTATCAATTTGAAGCCAATGATTTTGAATTATTTATCTACAGCTTTATGAGGTGTGGTTGAGGGCTCTTGTGTCCAACTAAAAAGAAGTAAGAACGTTTTCTGGACAATAGAAAAATCAACATGGCTTTGAAAACTATATTTCTCCCGAAATAATGACAGAATGTTTTTACTTTCTAGGTATAAACTAAAAAATAATGACTTTTATACTGAAATCATTCAAACATTAGGATAGAAAAGACGAGCATGTTTATCCTGTCTTCTATTATTGCTATACTAATTTATTACCAACTTTTATACTAAAGAAAAGTCATATTTAATTGCAAGGAGCTAGAGAAATTTCTTAACTAACTTACTAATATATACTGTTTCCATTGAGATATCCGGATTGAGTAGTATATTATTACAGAAATGATAGACCTACATCATTCAATGTATATCATTTAATGTAATAAAAAATTTTTAAATTTTTTGGTACAAAAATAACATATGCCTTTAGTACCTCATTGGTCATGTCATTGAAATTTCTCCATATCAACTGCCAGTATTTAAAATAGATGATTCAGTATACAAAACTCCTGCCAATATAACATCTGGAAAGGATAAATGTAAACACTTAGTGACACATACGAAGATTATTTAGATTGTAAAAGAAGAATTAGATTGTGACACCAAGATCCATCCTCCAATGAAACTGCAAAGTTATCAAAAGGAGAGGGAGAGAGTAAACTCCGCAAACTAGATAGTTTCTATCATTGGTGGTAACCACTAAATTCTTGGTTAAACATGGTTCAAATCGGATGCCTTTCAAAGTAACAACTATTCAGCAAGCAATTTAAAGCAGAAGCCATTTATAAAAGTATTATAAAACTGCAGATAGGGAAGCCAGTTACCTCTGGAACAGCACCAGGAGCAAGATCTAGATTACAGTCCACTAAGCCATAACGAAAAGCAATTTAGTTTTAAATAAAGATTAGATGTACTTTGATTTCAGAGTGAGATGCAGAAGAAACAGGACAGTGGGTATTTGGAAACAACAGGGACAACTAGAAGCTGCAGGAAAACAACTGAGCAAGCATACAGGAACTTGTGATTTGTTCCAGACACAAGGAATTCTCACTGTATCCGATTCAATGCAGCTGACAGAGGAAGCAACTCGCTGCTGCATCATGCGCACATTGCTGCTCCGACAACAACATCTTTCTCACATTTTCTATGCATGACCCAACTTGTTTCCAGCATCAAAATAGAATATATAAGAAGTCAACTGGAAAAAATAATTCAATGGCATACTTTTATTATTTCAACAACCCATTGCGTCTTTTTAGTTCCTCCATTTTAGGATTTGAGCTGGAGCAATGGAGTCCAAAGCCGGGTTTGGCCCCTCAAAAAGTTAGGTGCCTCTTCCCGGTGTGCAAATCTCAAACTGCCACAAATGAACTCTGAATCTAGAAAATAACAGAACTATTAACCAAACTGAACCTTCATTTATGGCTGCAAGGAATGACAATTATTGTTTCTCCTCCGAGTAATCTTGTTCTCTAACCTGTAAAATTATGATAAGTGTTAGGTATGGGAATCCAATCGAGCAAAGAATGAAATCAACTAGGGGAAATGTCCAAAGATAGTACTGATACTAACTGTGAGGCAGAGGGGGATGGTTTGATTCAGTGCTGCCAACTCATGGCCTAGTTTTTAACTAAATGGATATGGTAAACAATGAGATAGATCACACTTTTGCTCAACCATGAATTTTGTGTTACCAACAAGTCATACCAAGTGTACTTGAAATGTTCCCTACTCATTTTTTGAGTCCTTGTATTGATAATTCTGGTGAATTTAGGATACCAAGGAAGAACAGAGTTACACTACACTTTCCTGTGCTTGAAGGAGAAACTGCAATCATTGAACTTGAATGTTAGGTTTGAAGATAAGCCTCGATGATGTAGACTACACGAATGGATTCTTGATCAGTTCATTTCAACAAGAAAAAGAATTTATAAACAGGGGAATCATCAACATGAGCTGCACAAAAAAGAAAAAAAGGAAAAAAATGATAAACCAATCAGAAGAATTCATGCCTAGGGAACAATGTATTGCAATTATGCTGCCAATTTAGTTCCCTTGTAGATGGTAGGATGCAAAAGTAGTGGCTTCTGACATACCCATTATCATTTTATCTTCAGAATAAATTAAGATGAACAGAAATATTTTCAACTAACTGTTCTGGCATAACTAATATCAGATTACAACATCCAATGTAATGGGAAGAATATACCTTCAATATTCACAAGAGATAGACTCCAATATATACAAGATGTCAGATACATTATTTCTTGATTACATCAACTAGCTTAAGTTCAGATGACTTGGGGTAAAATTTGCTCGAAAATGATATCAAATTTTAGACTTGAACAGGTTAAAACTGTCAAATGTCAGTCATATTAAATATACCTGATAATCAACATTGCATGAGTATGGTGGAGTGAACATTAATTTTGTGGAAGCAATGGCAGACTGTTTGCAGGAAAGACAGCAGCAGGTGACCCTTGGGCCTTTTTCTTTAACTGCTCTAAAAGGCGGTGAGCTTCTCTAGTTTCATCCTTGGTGCTGGGCCCATGGTTTTCCCATGCATCTATTACACGTTGTTGGACCTCCATCGCAAGAACATAACTGCAATGGAATATGATTTTTTTCCATGATTTAGATAATAAATACCTTACTCCTAGAGTGTTAAAAGTAGCAATAGATAGTGGTAAAGCCCTTCTCTGAAAGACAAAAAAAGTATGTCCCACTCAAAGAGGTATTGCATTCATAGAAAATGTCATTAAAAAATACAAGTAGAACATGACAGTAGTAAGAAAATCATGAATCCAACTAAAAGGCAAAGTAGAACATTTTGCCAGGAAGGTAAATGCCAGTTTGGAAACAAATTACCAACTGAACCACATTGTCTGAAGGAAACCAAATTTTCAAAAACTAGAACTTTATTCATCATATATACTCTCTTTGTCAGACTAAAATGATCACTACCAAGCACAATCGGTTGCTGAAGGTATCATATACTTTCATGGGACAGGGAAAATAACTTTGAAAAATGGGGAACTATAAAATCCAGTCACTTCTTTGATAGAGCTACAACTTTTATTCTCCTTGACTGGAAATAGAACCTTTTCTCCTTTCTCCCATCCTACTATAATTCTACTTTCTCACTCACCTGAATCTTGTACATATATGAATGTGTTATATGTATAGCAGTAATGCAGATCCATGCATACTGTTGTTTGTGCATCATAGCACTGATGGTTTATGCATTATTTAGTGTGCTTTTGCTCATTAGTGAATGTATTTTATGCAAGCAAAATAGTTAATTATGTGATAACAAGATGGACCAAAAGTTTTAAATGAAAAGGAAAGGGACTGGAGTCATCAGACCTCATTTCCTGTCAGAATTAAATGGTTCAGACTCTCCTGTTGTATATTTTAATAAAAAATCTTGCAGTTAAATTATAAGATGGACAAGTTATATAGTATACAATATTCATCTAAAGGTTGCTTGAGTTAAGATAAGCTAACTTATATTGTAAGTCATAATTATTTTGCTTGCCACCAGGACAAGAATATTTTAGGAGTAGAATGGTCAACCGACAAGATGCATCATGTCAACTATGACCCAGTAGACACCCAAAAATGTCATGACTTGCATGCATGTTTTGGCCACATTCAAGAGAGAAGGACAAATACAAGAAGAACTAGTTAGAACTTAGAACAAACCTTAAAAAAATTGAAATATATTAATACCAAAATGCGAGCTTCAATTTGAAACTAAGTTTATAATGATTTCCTTAATATGCATAGGAAACCAAAAATCTTATGGTGAATAATTCTGCCAAACCCTTGCTCAATTCAGGTTTGTCTAACTTATGGAATAAACATAATTTATGCTTTTAAAAAGCCGAATAATTTTTATAAAATTGGCATTTCAAAGGCCATATGAAGAACTTTGTCTGTAGAATGGAGAAGTTGTTAGCCCAATCAAGTGCATCCAAGCAAGATTCCCAAATTGGAGCATCATTCATGATTCTGACTTAGAAGAAAGTGACTGTTATTCATAAAACTACATTAAAATGGCATCATCCATACTATGGTATGGATGGCTAGATCAGACTGCATTTAACTTGATCTTGACTTTATGAAACCAATGGCTATCATGACCTCATCATCCTTCAAGTATAAAAAAGAACCCATAACATTCGTGACTTGACCATTGGAAAGCATTAAGGTGTAAGATATTAGATGTTTCACATTAAGCACTTCAAATAATGACTTAGGAGTTTCAGTTGATAGGTCTAGGCACTTAATCTTCTCCAGATCCTAATATGAACAATCATTCCATAACTCAGGTCCTGGCACTATACAATTGCATAAGATTATTTATTTAAAATGAGTCATGCAGTTTCCTAGTTTATTATACTAAACAACTATAAACTTTCAGTTTGGATTGCTAGTCTACTTGCACTTGATTCATGAGGACAATTATTTGCTATGGATAAATCATGTTGTTCACCTATCATACATTAAGAGATAAATCTAGAATGATAAAGGTAAACTTCCTTGAATACCACTAAATTCCACAAATTAAACTCCCGATTTTTTTCCAGAACATACACACACATCTTTTTCTGACTATGCTACCAAAATAGTTCCCAGCATAATATGATCCAACGTCTTATAGACTGTAAATCTGATGATGGTAGAAGTCCTGTTTCACCTACCAAAAACATTGGCTACCCAGTTCATTGCTTCAGATTGTGTTGCAACACAAAATTAGAATCCTGCAAAAAATTACACCCATTCGACGGGTCAGCTACAGAGCTTGACGGGCCTATTGATTACTTGAAAAGTTTCATGATCAATGATAAGTGCAAGGACTTGGTCTGGCGGGTAGCACTTCCAATGCCGTCAAACATCAGTCACTATATCAAGCTCTTTAACTGAAGAAAACTATAGCACACCCTTTTGGCTCAAAACACTCCAACCAGCATAACCAAATTATCACAGTCCCGCTTCAGAATAGTTCTCTTGAAGCTCATCAAGATCTCTGGTGTCCAAAAAAGTTCTTTTTAATGCATTTCAGTTATAAATTCCATGAAGATAATTATTTCTTGAAAACACAAAACACCAATTATAGGAAAACCGTGTCCATAGAGAAGTGATGGAGAACCATCTAACTTTATAAAGGATTTCAAAAAAATTTATTCTAGGCAAAAAAAATCAGCAAAAAATCATCAATTAGTTGACCTAGAAACTCTAAGAGTTGTGTGAAAAATTAACGAAATTTTGGTCTTTCTAGATGCTAACCTTAGGATTTTACTTTTGTATTAAATGCACTCTTTTTCTTCTCAGCTGTAATAAGTTATTTTAAATCTGTTTAAGTCTCCTAAAAGTCACATTTGAGATTTCTAGAAGGCATACAAATTCTCTAGGTGGTTACTATTGGAAATCATTGTTTACATTGATTATACTAAAGCTCCTAAACCCCTATAAATAGTTGAGCTTATCAATGAATGAAACACTTTAGACTTGAATGAACAAAGTATTCTCATTTCTCTTAGAGTTTAATAAGAAGCCTGCCCTATACTCCACTGGGTCCCGGCTAGTAACAAAAGTCCCAATCAACACTCACAGATCCTTGCATCTCTAACATCAACCCCCTGTGTGTGGAGTTGGATTTGCTGATAATTCGAAGGAAATGGCTAGAAGAGTCAAAGTGGAAGTGCCAAACTTTGATGGTAGGTATAACTCAGATGTATTTGTTGACTGATTAGATAGTACAAAGCAAGGTATGCACACTGCATCATTGGAGCCTGACACTTTCTTCGTATGGTACGCACTTGCATCACCCAAGACGTTTCGATGTACTATTCGATATATATATTTATAATTATAAATATTATATATATATATAATAGATATATTTTTTTCCGACGCACGCGCCTCATAACACGCCCGAGATATTACACACGCTCCATTCCCATGACGCCACTAAAAGTAAAAAATTCTATTAAAAATGGAAAATGATGTTGCCAAGTTTCACGACGTGGGCGACATCATCGAGCCTTAACAAAACCAAAAAAATATTTTTTATTAAAAAATCATTTTTATTAAAAAATCATTTTTATTAAAAAAATCATTTTTATTAAAAAAATCATTTTTATTAAAAAAATCATTTTTATTAAAAAAATCATTTTTATTAAAAAAATCATTTTTATTAAAAAAATCATTTTTTATTAAAAAATCATTTTTATTAAAAAATCATTTTTTATTAAAAAACCATTTTTATTAAAAAAACATTTTTATTAAAAAATCATTTTTTATTAAAAATCATTTTTATTAAAAATCATTTTTATTAAAAATCATTTTTATTAAAAATCATTTTTTTTATTAAAAAATCATTTTTTATTTAAAAATAAAAATACCGACGACCTATAACTGCATTCGCGGTACCAGATCCTGTGACAGACATACCGCCCATACCGAGCGGTACAGGTCGGTATTGCAAACCTTGGTACAAAGGACTACTTTGAGTGGTATGGAATAATTGATATCAGACACATGACATTTGCAAAAATAAAACTGATAGGGTTCGCTAGAAAGTATTGGCAACATGTCTAAAGTAGTCTTAAACACCATTGAGAGCCTTCCATCACTCAATAGGAAGTCATGAAACAAAAACTTGAGAAAAAATATTCGCCAATCTACTTTTGGAGCCAACTGATTGAATAATTATTATACCTTATATGGTTGAATTCTACTGTGGCCGAGTATTTGACCTGATTTGAGGAACTTTTACTTAGATGTGAAATTGAGGATGATCAAATCACACTGTTCGAAGGTTTATTAATGAGTTAAGGTTTGATATCCAACGAGAAGTTTCCATGAGATTCACTAACACCATGGAGGAAGCTTCCCAACGAGCCCTTAAGATTGAAAAGTACCTTACATTCTATCTAACTCGTCAAGCATCTTCTCAATCTTTCAATAATAGAACTATTTTTCAATCTACCCCAAGTAGTGGCTCTATCACGCCAAGCATCCCCACTATTAGCAACACCCTGACCTAAATCATGAATCGTCCAACTCATTTAGTCACTGATTCTTAAACTAGTCTCTCTTCAATCCAATATCACTACTACCATAATTGGGGTCGCATTGCCTCTCATTGTCTTGAACATACCCTTACCTTAAAACAATAAATAGATAAACAAATTGAGGAAGTAGACCAAGAAGCTGTACTTGAAAACTACTCACGTGATGAAAATGAAATAGAAATTGAAGATGCTCATGTTAATGTTGTCCACATCATTCTCTCTATTGCTAGTGATTCCAATGAATGGGAAAAGACAAGTATCTTCCATGCTTTTATCCGAAGCAGAGAGAGAACTTTGCAAGTTGGTTATAAATAGAGGAAGCACCATGAACGTAGTCTTAAAATCTACTTCAAGAAACTAAACCTTAAAATGGACTCATATCTAACACTATTCAAAGTAGCCTAACTTAATAAAAGTATTTTACCCATGACTGTGATGTTTGGTACCAATCAAAATGGACGATTTTAAGGATGAGATTTACTATAAGATTCTACAAATAGGTGTTGTCCACATTCTTCTAGGTTAGCCTTGGTTGTATAACCTCGATATTACTAATCACGGGAGAGAAAACACCTATGCCTTTCGGTACAAAGGCATAAATATCATCTTACGACCGATAAAATCGTCGGAAAAGGACAAATCTAAAACTCTTAAGTCCCTCCTGCAAGCCCCAATCACCAAGGGATTCCACTTACTAGATCCTAAGACAGATGAAAATAAACTAGAAATTGAAGATGCTCATGTCGATGTTGTCCACATCATTCTCTCTATTGTTAGAGATTACAATGAATGAAAAAAGACAAGTATCTTCCATAATTCTATTTAAAGCGGGGAGAGACTTCGTAAATTGATTATAGATGGAGGTAACACTCTGAGGATAATCTCAAAATCTGTTACAAGAGACTAAACCTTAAAGTGGAGTCACATTTGACACCATTTAAAATAGCCTGAGTTGACAAAGTCACTTTACCCGTGACTGTGATGCTTGGCACCAATCAAAATGGATGATTATCAAGATAAGATTTACTATAATGTTCTACCAATGGATGTTGCCCACATTCTTGCAGGTCGACCTTAACTACATGATCTCGATTTTACCAATTTTGATACAAAGTTAAAAACATCATCCTACGACCAGTAAAATTATCGAAAAAGGACAAGTCAAGAACTCTTAAGTCCTTTCCACAGGCCCCATCCACCAAGGGACTACACTTACTGGAAAGTTACTTTAAGTAGAGTCTAGACGACAAACTTTATGTGACCATTATTGCTAGAGAAATTCTTAGCCCTTGTAGAACTCTTGACCTAACTCATAAAATTAAATCCTTATAAGATGAATTTTCTTATGTCATACCTTTAGAATTACCTATTGAATTGCTGCCCATACAGGAAATCCAACATGTCAATGACCTTGCACCCTTCCCGCTTGACTATCATGCCTCAGAACCAACCCACTCCTTCGCTCGTATATCCATAATTTGCATGCTGACATTAAACTTAAAATTATCCCAAGTAATGAAAGTTACAAACTTATTGCTAATACATATCGTAAGAGTCAAGGGTTTCAAGTTGGTGATTATGTTTTGGTTTGTATTCGCCGTGAGAGATTTCCCAAAAACTCATTCAAAAAGTTGCATGCCTAAGCTTTCCCCATTGTGCAAAAGCTGGATTTAATATATATATGCTCGATTTGTGTTCCAACTTAAATATTAGTTTAATTTTTCAATATAGAGGATTAAATTATGTCTGATCCTCATTTTCTGTATGCCAAGGTTCCTACAGATGACAATCCTCCCAAAGCATTGACTCTCCCACGATACAAGGTAGTGGTTTAAATAGGCGCCCGGGCACTTGCCTAGGTACTCATGCGAGGCTAGACGAGGCGAGGCCCAAGTGCCTCATGAGTGGACCAGGCAATGCGCTTCAATGAGGCGCTGCTTGTGCACTTGCCTGAACCTAAGTGCTGGGCACCTCGGGCGAGCGCTTGATTCAAATAAAGCAATCGAACCAGACTTTTTAGTCTAGTTCAGTTCAATAGTAGTTAGTTGGTTCGATTGAACCATCCAATTTCTTACCTGCAAAAGCCACCCCCGCAAGCCCGCGAGACCCCGAGCCATCAACCCTAGCGTTGCTTCTGCCTCCACCATAAACGCAGCAAACCGAGGCTTCCTCTATCGCCAACAGACTAGTCTAACAACCTAGCAAGAACCCGTTGCTTCCTTTTGCCATCAACAGACACCTTTGAAGCTGCAGTCACTCTGTGTAGTTCCACCGTCAAGGGAGAGGACCACAAGTTCCTCTGCCATCGACGGACACCTTTGAAGCTTCCTCCACCCACGACGTCACTATCTGCAGCTTCCACCACTACCCTTGCTATTATTTGCAACTTTCACCGATGTTGTTGCTATTGTTCGCAACTTCCGTCGCAACCGCTGTTGCCGCCCGTAACTTCCTTCTCTATCGCAACTATCATACGCAGCTTCCTCCGCCGCTGCTGTTGCCATCCGCAGCTTCCTTCGTCATCGTTGTCTTCTCCTTCCCCACTTTCCATTATCGGTGACACTTTTCTCCTCCTCTGCTACTGTTAACAATTCTTTTCTCCCCGACTAACTATTGTTAACAGTAAATAATATACAGTTAATAGTAGATTATTAACTATTGTACAAAAACTTTTAAATTTAATATCATATTTTAATTTATATAATCATATTATTAATTATATTATATATTTTTTATATTTTAATATTTCAGAGCGTCTCGCTTCGCTCGAGTGAGCGCCTACCATTTCGAGCATTTTGGGACTTTAGTGCTTTTTAAATCACTAATACAAGCACGATGTAGAGGTTATTCTTGATGAACGCCATGTTACATCTACTCCGCTTCCGATGCCATTTGAATTACTTGGAAGAACTTCATAATTTTGCACCAGATTTATTGGACCAGTACCTTACAAATCACTCTCCGAGGAGAATGCTAGAGAACCATCTAGCTTTCTTTATAAAGAATCTTAGAAAAAATTATTCTAGGTAAAGAAATCAACAAAAAGTCATCAATTAGTTGGCCTACAAACTCTAATAATTGTATGAAAAATTGAAGAGTCTTTTGGCCTTTCTAGGTGTTAACCTTGGGACTCTACTTTGTATTAAGTGCACTATTTTTTTCTCAATTGTAATAAATTGTTTTAAATCTGTTTAAGTCTCCTATAAGTCACATTTGGAGTTTCTAGAAGGCATACAGATTCTCTAGGAGGTTCCTACCAAGAATCAATGCGCACATTGATTTACTAAGGCTCCAAAACCCCTATAAATAGTGGAACTTGTCATGGATGAGACACCTAAGATTTGAATGAACAAAGAATTGTCATTTCTCTCTTGTCGTCTCTTTCTCTCCTGTCTAATCTCTAATCTCACTCCTATCTTTCTCTCTACTTCTTCACCCTATATAACATCAAGACGTCTAATATCATGAACATTAAAAAAATCAACATTTCAACAGGCAGCAGAGATTACAAAACCAATGAAGTCCACCTAAAAGTGATGAAATTGTACATATTGAATAAATCACAGCCTCTGGTTCCTCGATGCTTCTAAAACCTTTTACAAGTATGCTAAAGAAGCTTCTTCTTATCCAGCTTTGTATATACAATATGATTTTTCCAAGAGAAATATGTCTATAACCTTTCCCATGAGGTTTGTACTGCATGATTTATCAATTTGACAAAAAGTAGTAGGAAGTAAGAACATTTTAGTAACAAAGACATAAGCTCCCTATACTAGACATGAAAAGAACCCATGAAATGCAAAGTAAAATGTTCATGCAACATAGATTATATTCACTATTCAGAAATAGCATATTTAATAACTATTAAGATTCCGTATATGCTAAGGTATCGGGAATCTTCAATTAGGACATGCCAAAAGAATCCTTATTTATAGTCAAGACTGTCATGTTCCAATGAGCTTAACATCTAAAATCACCAATAGTCCTAATTCAATGTATTATAGTGTTTATGGCCATTTCAATACAGATTACAGAAACAAGAAAGCACTTAGAACAAAGAGTGTAGTAGTATTAAAGCCAAGATAAAGTAGCATATCGTACCTTCCCATGGCACCATAAGCATTGGCAAGGCACTGGTACGTATCAATTGTGTCCTCATGCTGTAACCCAAAAGACTCTTCAATGATGTCCTTTGCAAGAACTAGCACCTTAGCAGCAGATTGTGGCTGATCCATGTCCAAATATGCTTGTCCCAAATGCTTATACACAAATCCCAACCCAAAATGTTTTGGACCGAAGCAGTCTTTTAGCTTCTCAGCTGCACTTTCCAAGTAGGGAATGGATTGGGGAACCCTCTTTGTCAAGAGAAGCAACCATCCGATTCTCATCGAGATGCTTCCCTCCAGATGCTGTACCTGTGGAAGTTCCTGAAGAATAGCAAGAGCCTTCTTCATCAAAGACAAAGCAATCTCAAAGTCATTCATTGTCTCATATATCAAAGATATCTCTGCATAAGCTTCAGAAACCTTTGTGGGAGACACTAACTCCTTCTTGTCAAGAATACCACTAGCAATTTCCAAGCACCGTCTAGAATCACCAAACTTCTCCTGATTACACAGGGCCTTAGCCATCGAGATGAGCACTGATGCTCTTGTCTCACTTTCCTTGTCAGTCTTTTGAATCACCCACTTCAGGTAGCTGATCGCTTGATCCAGCCTACCTAGTTCGATCTGTATGTTAGCCGCATCAATTCCCACCTGAAGCAATTCTTCATCCAAGCTTAAACTTTCCAAGACCCTTCTTGAAAGCTCGTTCTGCTCCAATGCCTCATCATACTCTCCCAACCCAGTATAAATAACACCAAGAAGCCGCCTAATCTGGACGACTTCTGCTGAGTACTCCCCAAATTGTTCACCATATATCTCAAGTGCCCTCAAAGCCAACGGCAAAGCCTCATCAAAATCCAAAACGACAACATAAGCCTCCGCCAAATCCTTATAGGCGGCACCCATTTCCCTAGAAGTATGCTCCAAAATCGACCGTTTAAGGTCCAAAGACTTCCGTAGATTGATCAAAGCCTCCCGCCTTCGGCCCATAGCAGTCTTCGTACTCGAGAGCTGGAGCTGAACAGCGACGCTAGCTTTAAGAACATCATCGTCCCTGGAATTTTCTCGCCTTAGTGCATCAAGAATCTGAGCTGCGGTGTTTAACGACTCCAGGCTATCGTTGAACCTCATCATCTTGCAGCCGATGGAGCCCGTCAATCGCAGGACTTTGGCGACCGAGACCGACCACCCGCCGTCCTTCCTCTCGAAGAATTGCAGTGCCCGGAGGGCAAAGGCGAGGGCTCTGTCGAGGTCCTGGTGCCCTATGGAATCCAGCCGCTCCGCCGCCTCGAAGCAGGCAGCGCCGAGCCTCTCGTCGTGCTCGTCTAGGGAGGACTCCATCGCCTCGATGACGGCGATGACTTCTGCAGCAGTGGCGGCGGATTGAAGGGTAGGAGTAGGATGAGGAGGTGTTGGGATTTGGGGAAGGGTTTTGATGCGGCGGGAAAGGGGGCATTTTGGGGGCAAGGGGATGCGGAAAGGCCGCGGAAGAGGAGAGGTTGGAGAAGGGGTTTGGGGAGAGAGGTGAGGGAGGAGGCTTGTGAGAAGAGCAGTCGAGAAGAGGTTGGATTTGGGGGAAGAAGAGAGGAGGGAAGAGGAAGCCGCAGCTGCCGCTCTTCTCATGGCCATGGGAGCAGGGGAAGGGGAGCCAACGCCGACCAAACCCTTACATGAGAACGGGTCGGATCATTAAAATGCAGGTTTTTCCATTTCTTATTAGCGGATTCGAATTCGGGTTTCTAAAGGTCTTACGTTTTCCTTGGGAAGTATTCCTCCAAAGATTCGTTCTGAAAGATGCTCGAGGCCATCAGAGAAGCCCCTCTCAAGCAAATCCATCTCAGGCTGATCGATTCCTATGCGGCTGACAACGCCATCTCCTTCCCCACCTAAGATAAGTGTCATAAACTATGAACTCGGTAAATCCTGCCCCGCCGCATGTTTCGCCGATTGCCTCGAAACTACGACTTTTCCTCCTATAATATCCGGCGAGGTCGCTCACCTTCGCCTCTACCAAACACGGCACGGCGCAATCGTCAAACTAGGTCCCCCGTCCTGGCGGCTGCAGTCGAGCTCTGGAATCTGCAGGGAATGTCAAATGAGCAACCTTGTCGTCGTCCAAGCCGATGGTCCTGACAATGGGTACGCACGTCAAGCATCGGGAAGGAGGCCTTGCACTCGTCGGCCGTGGCCATTACCACGCTTATGATACCGGGGAACACGTTGACCGAACGGAAACGAAGAGGACCGACCGTCGCCGGCTCCGCGAGCTGCTCCGTCGTGCTCGGGGAACCCGAAACGTTCGGCGATTCCTCGACACCGATGCCCGGACCAACCAGAAAGGAATCCTGATCGTCTCGATTTTGAGACTTCATTCTGCATGAGGGAACAAAGTCTTATGATATTTTATTATTTTGAACTTAGTTCCCTAGCTATTTTGATTGATCGACTTTTGAGCATTTTTGTAGTTGACTGATTTTTGTAACTATTTGAGGCCAAAAAGATTGCAGTTTAGATCCTTTATGAGATTACGTCTTGTTTCAGATACTCGAAAATCTTCTCAAATGCCACCTATATTACTTGCCAATAAAGACTAACAATTCTCAAATGCCACCCATTTTGGATTTGGGTTTCCAACTCTCATCTTCCTGTCATGTTCGTTTACTCTGAGGACAAACAAAATGGAGCATAAGCCTTAAACTGTTCTCACAGTTTTTAGATTTTTATTTCTCAACTCTCTCTTTTAATTTAAAAATAAGATTGTTTATATTTTTAATCAAAATTCAGATTAGATATTAGTGACCACAGTTCAATTCAAACTAATAATTGAACTGGTTAAAACCGGTTAAAATTAGTATTAGATATTGACAGTACTTATCATATCTATAATTCATTGTAGATTTTGACAAAACCTAGAAGATTGATAAAAGGTAAGACAGATTTCAAGATGGACAATAGAGCAAGAATTTCTGCTGTTGCTATTGGTAAAATCACTTTACATTTGCTTGATGGAGCTATTATTGTATTAGATATATATTATTTTATTTTCTTTATTATTAAAAATATTATTTCGTTTGATATTGAATGATTATAATGTAGTTTTTAAAAATAATAGTTATTCAATTATTAAGGATGATGAGATCATCACGAGAGGAATATTACATAATGGTTTGATTATGCTAGACACTATTCTATATATCATGAATATAAGTGAGTCCAAGAGGAAACGAGATGATGTGAACAGTGCATATCTATAACATTATAGGCTAAGTTATATCCATGAGGGAAGGATTCGAAAGTTGTTGAAGGATGGATATTTAGATCTATTCAATTGTTAGTCATATGCAACTTGTGAGCATTGTCTTCATGGAAACCTAACTAACTCTCCTTTTAGTAAAAGTGGAGAGATAGCCACTGAGTTAATAGAACTCATACATAGTGATGTATGTGGTCACATATCAACTTAGGTTATAGGTGATTATTCATATTTCATTACTTTCACTTACGATTTCTCTAAATACGAACATATATACTTGATGAAATACAATTCTAAAGCCTTCGAGAAATTTAGAGAATATAAAAATAAAGTAGAGAACTAGATTGGAAAGTGTATCAAAACTCTTCGATCATATTAAGGAGGTGAGTACTTGAGTACAGAGTTCACATAGTTCCTCAAAGATCATAGGATTCTATCCTAATGGATACCTCCTTATATACCCTAGCTCAATGGTATATTCGAAAGGATGAATCACACATTGTTTGATATGATGTCGTTCATGATGAGTTTCGCCGACCTACCCATTTCATTTGAGGGATACACCATAGAGTCTATAGCTTACCTTATGAATAGAGTTCCAACTAAGTCGGTAATATCTACATCATATGAGATATGGAAAGGGAAGAAGCCCGATCTTAAGGTTGTTAAAATTTGGGACTACCCTATTGTCACGAACTTAGCTAGTTTTGCCTAAACCGTGCACCAATGCGTATCACCGTAAAGGTCAGCCTTCCCGAAATCTCCTAGAATCCCTTAGGACCTACGAAAGAGAGGACGGGACAGAGAAAGCGCTTCACACGGGATCCACAAGCCACTCTTTTAGCAAACACTTTATAGCCAATGCACATTCCAACCATGGATATTATAAGCTTAGAACAGTTGCACAACAAAGGTATAAAATTGGTCCACTACAGATCGAATTCTAGTATAAGTATGCACTCGACGCAAGCTTTATGTGCAAGCCTACAATGGCTTACAAACTCGCTCAAATAGGGCATTTTGCCTTTGGTAAGCCCTTTACAAGCTTTACAAGTGACAACCAACCAAAAGGGACACGGACATGCATAAGCATTACAATCAACAAGCCGCTTACAATTTTGTCCGTGACATTCTCCCCACTTATTCCTTTGACGCCCTCGCCGGGCTTTCACGACGCCAGCAACTTCTTTTCTTTGTTGGATCTTCGATCTTCTGCTCCTACTACGATGCACCTCTTCGCTCCCAATTGCTCTCCACTTGTTGTTGTTGAGTCGTCGAACTTTAATCCGCCATGCTGCTTCAACTCGCCAATAACTCTGACTCTGGTGTGGGTCGGGCGGTTGTGCCGATCCTTGTTGAGTCTTACGGATTCATCCGATGAAGGAAAAGACCATCTTTGATATGCGCCTTTCAAATTTCTCTTGTCTCTAAAACTAGATAGATGCTTGTTGGAGCTTTAACGAGCATCGCCTCGCAACCTTTAAAGTTTTCAGGTCCTTCCTCCGTAAAATTTGTCCATCGAATCTTCTTCCACTTAGTTGTCTTGCCCAAGTAGGCTCGCATCACTTCCGCTTTTGATTGGCATTCAGTTGGGAAATGAAGCAGATAGTCTACTCTCAGTAGCACTGATCACCATTGGTGAGGACTTGACAATTGTTATCTTCCATTAGTTACTTCGAAGGGTCTTCAAATTTGTGCAGAGCTCCTCTACCAGATAACTAAGAGAGTTGGGGTACTCGGTTCCGCCCATTCTCTTGAGAGTTGAGAAGGCAAAGGTTACTTGACTTCGCCCGCCTCCTCGAGGTTGTATTTCGTGCATCAAGCTGGTTGCTAGACTTCGCCTGCTCTTAGCTCACACTTCCGAAGCACTTGAAGTGTTTGCAATCCTTGCACTGAGTCAGCTACTATGATTCGCCTTCTCATTGCCCTTGAACTTCTGGAATGCAAGAAGTTATCACTCAAACTTGGAGTAAGTCTTCGATAGATTTGGTCGCCTTTGGGATTGTATCACCTTCTCCATCATTTCTGTCGCCGACTCCTCTGAGTAGTAAAGGTATAGCACCACGTACTGCCTACTCTGATCCTTGGTCATGCACTCTTGCATCGACTCGAAGTCCTTCACTTACGGCTATCTTGACGGAAAGTCTGTTGACACTGGTCTTACGAAGTTCTCTGGCCTCCGCCCTTCAGCCTTGTCTTGGTACATAGAGTTTGCCAAAGCATTCTCCACCTCCACGGCCCATATCATGACTAAGCGCTCTCCCTCTATGAGAGCAAGGGATTGATGACTCCCCGGAAGTCCTATCTTTGTGGTACCATGGCATTGCAATGCCCATGGCACTACTATCTGTTGTCTCGCATCTACATCCCTTCTTCATGATCGGTAGATTCACCTCCGCGGCATTGTGGCACTCCTTTGAGTCCACCTTCAATCTAACCGATGATTGATCTTTGGTAGCTGAGTCTCTCTTGGACTCGTCATTGCTTCTTCGCCCTATTTCGACCATCTGCTTCGACACCTCTGTGTTCTCTGAGCAGTTCCACTTGGTCGCTGGAAAGACAGACTACAACACTCATGTATGGCCACTGCCATTCATGTTACAGGGCTTGCACTATTTCTATTCTCCTTGGCTTCATTGGCTGCAATGTTCGCTTACTTGGCCTTGTCCACTGACTTGTCGGGCTCCCTTAAGCAAATGTGACCTCTGAAGCAGTTCCACTCTTCAACCGCTCCGATCATACCTCTGCATGATCCAGTCCCCCCATGAGACTCCCTGATACTCGTATATGAACTTCTTCCTTGATAGTTCATAGCCCCCATAAGCTAATATCCAAGGCTTCCATTCAATGCAACATTCGATGCACGCACGAAAGACCTGCCTCTGCGATACCATGGCATTCACTGCTTGAATCCATAGCTCTTCTTGTCATCGTGTTATTCACCAAAGTGGAGCTCCCAATTGCGCTCCCGGTCATACTTCCAGATGACCATGTCCCTCATGGGACGAACTGTGTGTGTCGCCTTGTCACGAACCATACCACCACGATCCGTTGCATCATGTCGCCTCCTGGTGACATCTCCTTGCATTGTGATCCTTATGGTATGAACTCGAACTACGATATTACCATGTGTGGACTCCACCAACACATCGTAGGGCCTAGGGCCCCTGCCACCTTCGGTTCTGTTCGCTACTTTGGCAATCGGCCTTCGTCCACCTGCTCTTGGGTCACACTCGAACGAAACCTAACTCTAGGACAATCCATCGCCTAGAAGCTCCTCTGAAGTCCCCTGACTTCGTAGAAATTAGTGCACCATTGTCTGGATCCTGGGTCTATGCCCCTACCAGCACAATCTCCGCTGTGCACCGCTTTCCTCATGGCAACTCGAATGACAACACTGTGGCATATTATTCAAGAGTAACTACCTCTGCATCCTCTTGCCCCGTGTCAAGGCCTTTTGACACCAACTTTGCCTCAGCAAACTGCGTCGCCTTAGAATCTCCCCTAAATGCTTCATCGAAATAAGGTGCATGTGCCTCAAAGCTCCCTTTGTCTTTGGCACCATGCAAGATGAGTCGGCTCCATCTGAATATGAAACCCATGGAATGACATGATCCGATTCCTGCCTCTGCAAGAGTCTATGTCCTTGACCTCTGTCTAAGGAAAGCTCAAAGCCTTCGCTCCATCGTTCTATCTTCTTTGCCAACTCCTTTCATGCGGTTTAGGTACATCAACAAGTTACCCCCAAGTTGTTCTGCTTCTTGATTTGCATTACGTTAATGGTGGACCTCACGCCCACCATTCCACGGGTCAGCCCTTTGTTGAATCCGATCTCACTATCGGCTCCAAGTGTGCCTTCACTTTGTATTGCCTGGGTTGCTCCCCCACTTGATCTTGCTATGCGTCCACCAATGCATCACCACTTGCGAGATCATGCAATGACTCCTTACCACTCACTCGATCCATCGAGCTTCGACTTGAGGTACTCCTCAACTAGTGCGGTTCATTGCACAAGATTATCCCTATGGAGAATCAGGACTTATCCCTCCTGGATATCTGTCCCGTTGGAGCAATTTCGCTCTTCGCCTCCTTCCCTTTGGAAGTTTTGGAGACCACTATCCCCTTGGACTACTTCGCCTCTGTTGAACAAACTGTGCCCAATTCTACCTTTGCAAATGCACTTGCTAGATTGTGACATTTCACCAATACTGACTCTCATCGCACCCCTGCGGTCTAGCAACATGCCGAACTCATCGCACACTTCAGCCTCTTACGAAAGTATCCTGCACATACCGAAGAGAAAGTTTTAATGCTCCATGGCGCGGACCTTCGGGTGGCTTGGGATGGGCGTGGACAATTCATCGTCCGCACGGAAAGACTTTCATGAGGATCGAATTCCTCCAGTTAACAACTCTTTCGATCATTGAACAACCCACTCCACCTGCACGGTCCTCATCCTTTGCCAAGCACTCGCTTGCCTCGAGCACCGCTGTCTGCGGGTGCTAACGTCGAGCCACTGCTCGAACTCAGCCATCCCGACCTTTGTACGCTCCGTAATTCCTCTTAGCTTGTTGTACTCGTGGTGTCTCGCTAGGTCCCCCATGTTTGCATACTAAGTGTTTGTAAGTGGGCTTGTCCCGCTCTGATACTATCTGTCACGGACTTAGCTGGTTTTACCTAAGCCGTGCGGCACCAATGCGTATCACTGCAAAGGTCAGCCTCCCCGAAATCTCCTAGAATCCCTTAGGACCTACGAAAGAGAGGACGGGACAGAGAAAGCGCTTCACACGGGATCCACAAGCCACTCTTTTAGTAAACACTTTATAGCCAATGCACATTCCAACCATGGATATTACAAGCTCGGAAACGATTTGCACAACAAAGGTATAAAATTGGTCCACTACAGACCGAATTCTAGTACAAGTATGCACTCAACGCAAGCTTTATGTACAAGCCTACAATGGCTTACAAACTTGTTCAAATGGGGCATTTTGCCTTTGGCAAGCCCTTTACAAGCTTTACAAGTGACAACCAACCAAAAGGGACACGGACATGCATAAGCATTACACCGAACAAGTCGTTTACAATTTTGTCCATGACATTACCCACATTAAGAGACGCAACCTCGACAAGTTGGAATCCAAGATGGAATGGTGCAAGTTTGATGGATACCCTAAGGAAACTTATATGTATTATTTCTATCACCCCGATGACCAAAAGGTTTTTGTAGCCAAGAGAATAGTGTTCCTTGAGAAGGAACATATTCTTGGTGGAGACAATGGGAGAGTGATAGAGTTAAGCAAGGTTGGAGTGTTGGGAAATCTATGGTGACATCATATACATAGTGGAAGAATAGAAACAAAAATCATAGATTTCTTATAGAAAAAGAGATTCTTATCATCATGCAAAAGTTGGTGCGCAAAACTTGTGAAACCGAAAAACTACACATAAAAAAATTACCTAGGGAGATCACATAGGGATAATCTACATGACAGGAGCTACACGACGCTCCTTAAATCGTTGTGCGCACTACGTAATCAAGAAGGGGTCGACCCTTCTTACTATCCACATGCCCTAAACTAAGGCTACTGGCTAGGGAGGAGAGAGAGAGGAGAATAGGAGGTGGCTACCAAAAAACCCCTAGCCTATGGGCCTTTGGTTCTCTTCTATTTAAAGAAGTCCCTTATCAATTTAACCCTAATGGATCATGCCCTATTGGGTATTGGATCTTCATCCAATTACCCAAGCCTATAAGATTAGTAGGTCTCTACTCATTAATCTCTTATTAGCTCTTATTGGATCTCATCTATAGGATCTAATAATTCAAGGGCATAATGGATATCCAATAAGATAGGAGCTCGAGGCTCCGGCGGATATCTCATATCCGAATCTTTACTCGTCGTAACACTTACCATATATGTGTCTCTCTAGGCCCAATATCGAGCTGGTCGTGAGTCATACTTATCAAAACTCATTCTGGCTCAGTGAATTATTATCTTCATAATAATTTACTCGACTCATTGACTACGGACGTACTAGGCACTATGCCGTAGTCCCCAAACGATATAGGGGAATCCAATCCTTTGGACCTATCTGTCCTTAGTTACCATATACCTATAGTCTCTCATCTATTTAATATCCCAAAGACTCTATACTGGGCATGGTGTTGTTAGACCCATATGGTCTCTCCTCGAACCTCGCTCTAATCGGATTCTCCCGGAGAACTCTTTCTCTCTCAATTCGAACAACCTTGGCCAAGGATTTGTTTGAGCAAGAATATATGAGATATTTCTCTTATGATACCGAGAGCAGATGATCCTCTGTCGACACTCAATAACCCTCATAAGTTTGGCTACCATTCCTAATAATCGGTTGTACTAGATTTGGAACTTCTAAACCTATAAGTCTGGTATCAAAGAGTGGAGTACTGATATAGGACATTCTTAGTTTCTCAAGTCTAAAGGCCAGACACACTACTATAACCACGGAATCATTATTTGAAATTGAAGAAGGCAATTGAAGAAGGCACGCCATGCAGAGGTACGTATATTGAGTATCAAAGCCCAATAAGTCAGAGGACAAGAGAAACTGACGGGACTTACCTTTGGCTTTTGTCTCCTTAGGTTTCTTCTTCTACATTTGACAAAGAAATAGTATTCTATCTCATTTTGGGTGCAGGCAGCCCTCGACCATCTATATCAAGATCATTATAAGACCTCAGCCTCTGAATTGCTCTAAGATTATTGATATAACTGGGACTCTGTCTTTCAATTGAGGAAAGTGAGGAAGGGCATGAGAATGATTCATTCAAAGAAAGGGGGGAATCTCTGTCAAATCTGTTGAATCTCGGATTTTGATGATGAAACTAATTGAGTGTGTTTTGTTGTTTAACTGCGTGTTGAGTTACGCAGGTCTACTATCGATCAGGATTAGACAGTTGACACTGGAGGAATTGACATTGCACCGGAGGTGATCATGTCAGGATATTGGGTGTCGAGCTGGAGGTTCGGTCGACTATCGGCAGGAGGCTTCGTACGTCGGGCATTGGGCCAAGAAGAGCATGTTGCGCCAAGGATATCGGGATTGCGGAGGTCAATCATCGATTGGGCAACGGATCGCAAGAGAGGATGATGACGTGCCAAGTAATTGAATGTCAATTCGTATTGTAATAAGCGTCTAGATCGAGTAGAGTGTTTGTTGTTTGTGTGCGGGAGTAACTACGATAAGGATGAAGGCGTAAAAGCGAAACAAAGTCGAAGTCAAGTGCGATGGATCATTGGGAGTTCGAGTGTTCGATGGAAAGTCTGAAGATTCATTGGGAGTCTTTGCGGGCGGCCGAGAAGCAGTAGGAAGCTTGCCGAAGGGTTTTCGGAAGTTCGCCGGGAGGTTCGTCGAAAGTTCACGGAGCTTGCCAAGAAAGATCAGAGCTTGCCAAAGAAGCTCGGGGGAACTCGCCAAGATCATCGTGGAGTCCGAGAGCTTGTCGGGAGTCCGCAGGATGGTTTCCGAGGGATCGTCGGAAGACCGTCGGAAGTTCGCCGGAAGCTCGATGGAAGAAGACTTGACTTGTGGACTTTGTAATAGCTTAGGAATGTCTTTAATTTCGTAGTTAGCATATTAATTTAGGTTAGGATTAGGGGTTAATCCTTTAACCCGAAATAGGGGCCGTTGGGCCTTAGTTTGGGCCAAAGTTTTTGGCCCAAACAGCACCAACGCATGCTACGTGCATGCTACTGTAGCATGGCACTGTAGCCGCTTACTGTAGTAGGCGGTAGCACCGCCTGGGTGTGTCAGTCTGCCAAGACTGACAGCACCGAAAAACTCAAAAGATTCAAATTTTTGGCTCTAAGTTTAGGCTCCAAATTTGAATCACTTTGAGGCTTATAAATACCCCTTCCTTTTCAGCTGAAAAAAAGAACCCTTTTGAGAGTTAGAATTTTGGTTTTGAGCTTTTGAAAAGTCTTGTTCTTGCTAAGTGTTCACCTCCTTCTTCTCCTTGAGAAATCTTGTAAGAGTGTGAACCACTTGTAAAGGGTTGTAAGAGGGGTATTTGGTCCTTCCCCTTCAAAGGATTTGATAGTGGAAGAAGGGAGCCTCATCGGAGAAGGCTTCGGAAGTGGATGTAGGTCACTTTGACCGAACCACTATACATCGCTACATCTTGATTGTGTGAGTGAGTAAATCACATTATGTTTTCTTCCCATCGTAGTTATTCCTGCACACTTATCTCGACAAAGTGGATTAGCACAAATATTTCATCAATTGACTTCATCATCAAAATCCGAGATTCAACAGCGAGTTCCACCGAGCTTCTTTGGCAAGCTCCGATCTTTCTTGGTAAGCTTCGTGAACTTCCGACGAACCTTCCGGCGAACTTCCGAAAACCCTTTGGCAAGCTCCCTACTCATTCTCGGTTGGTTCTGACAACACTCCTAATGAATCTTCAGACTTCCGTCGAACTCTCGAACTCCCAACGATCCATCCTACTTGTCTTCCGGCACTTTGTTTCGCTTTACGTCTTCATCGTCATCGTAGTTAATCCTGCACACAAACAAACAAACACTCTACTTCGATCTAGACAGTTAATACAACGCGAATTGACATTCAGTTGCCCGGCACGTCATTGGTTGGCACTTCGTTCGATCCTTTGGCATATCATCCTCTTTTGCGGTCCGTTGCCCAATCGACAGTTGACCTCCGTAACCCCGATATTCTTGGCGCAACACACTCTTCTAGGCCCGATGCCCGACGTACGAAGCCTTCCACCGATTGTCAATCGAACCTCCAGCTCGACATCCAATATCCAGACGTGATCACCTCCGGCACAACGTCAATTCCTCCAGCATCAACTGTCTAATCTTGATCGATAGTAGACCTGCATAACTTAAAACATAGTTAGACCACAAATCACAATCAATTAGTTTCATCATCAAAATCCGAGATTCAACATTTAGGAGATGAGGTAAATGAGTTATTTAATAAAGATTTATCTTTCAATGAACTTTCGAATACTTTCCATGAATTGTTTGATGAGTGTAGAAGTATCAGTAAGAAGTTCAATTTATTAAAGAAGGATCATGCTTTATTACAAGATAAGCTTGATAGTCTTCAAACTCCCTCTTTACCCCTATGCTCTAAATGTGAACACTTAGAGGTAATTAAAAATAAAAACTTATAACTTAAAGAGACCCTAAACAAGTTTAAGGTCAATAGCAAGGGCTTAGATATGATCCTTGCAAACAAAGGTCATGTCGGAAAAAAAAATGGAATTGGATTCACGAGTGGATCTCACTGAACTCAAACCACCTTCATTAAAGGACTAACACTACATGTATCATCTTATTTAAAATGTAACTTTTGTTGTAAATCTAGACATATTGCTTACAAATATCCATATAAGAAACTTAGCCCACATAGATTGATATGGGTTCCTAAAAGAACGATTAGGAACTCAATGACTAATGACAAGTTTAGTAGGCCAATATTTGAGGCACCCAAGTTCAAATGGGTACCTAAAAACCATCCTTTTTTGTAAACACATTCACCCGCACAAGCTAGGAGTGGATAGTAATATAATTATTGATTGTAATCAAGCTCACTAGCTCAAGTAATAAAAGATCCTTGAGTATTATACATTATGTACCATAACTTCTATTAAGTCTCTTGAAAATTGATTTCGGTAGAAACAATTGTGTCACATTACAATTTGAAATCCTTTATTTTAAAATGATGTGAATTTTTTTTTATCTTCCTTAAACATCAATGAAGATTGACTTATTTGGTAAATCTACATATATAATTGTAATAATGAATTTAGAGTTAATAAATTCCTCAAAATGATTCATGACTTCAAAATTCTAGGAATCACAACTTTATAAAATTCATGACTTGATTAAAAACACTTGATTCTCCCAACATATAAAACACTTTCTCGCTTGATGTTTATAATTGTAATATATTCTTCTTAAAATACCCTTCGGATATAATCCTAGTGATGTATGCCTTGAATCATCTTTGACAATCTTTTACCTATTTCAAATTTATATATAATGAGTGATGCAAATAAATTGATAACTCATGACATAAAAATTGCTTTCCTTGATCCTTAAATCTCGGATGTTTGATATAATGAAGACATCTTATGATTGAATTTTACCTTCTTTATGTTTTTACAAATTGATCATTATCGATCTTGATGCATAAGTCCTTAAAATCTTTGTAAATCTTCTCTCATTTATCATTGAGATTTCCTATACCTATGTTCTCTCTCGATCCACATAAAATTTTTATTTTCAATGACTCTTGATAACAATTCGTTAAGTCATTGTGCATAACGTCTTTTTTATCGCATAATTATTATGTGATTGGAAGCAATAGAATGACATCACTCTGTAAAAATATAGTGATCAGATGAATGAGAAATAAACAAAGCAATTTATTTGACTAAAACAAGATGTTGCAGCCCTTCCTGAATAGTCTAAGTCAGGGTGCCAGCGGTGGCACCGCCCAAGAGCCCCCACTTTATAAGGACTTAGGGCCGACAGTGGAACCACTCCTAAGTCTTGAGGCTACTCCCAAAATCACCTCTCACCCTCTCAAAACTTTATCTTCCCTTTCAAGAAGACCAAGAGAGGCTTCTATCCCCTTGAATCTTAGATCAAGACCCTCACTTCTCAAGTAACCTCATCCAAGGTAACAATTGATTCTCCCCTTTTGTTTTCTCAAATACATGGTTGCCTCCTTAAATTTCTTTCTTCTATCATCATGATTAAACAAATGGCTCCTAGGAGATAATCTAGGGATAAAGGAAAGAAGAGGGTAGGAGATTCATTTGACCAATCCCTCTTTAGCTCAAATGAAATAACCCTTAGGTACCATAATCTTGAAACTAGAACCGTATACAAAGGAAAACATGTTGATTTATGTGAACTAGGAAATCTAGAGCCCATTAGGTGGTTTGCCGAATTGGATGTCTTACCCTTATTGCAAATCAATGAACCAATTTACCCTATATTAGTTAGGTTGTTTTATGCTAACTTGAGCTCAGATGATGATAATATGTCAACCTACCTTTTAGAAAATTAAATTTGAATTATAGATAACACAATATATGACCTAATCGGAATCTCTGAAAAGGATAGAGGCTACTACTTTAGAAGACAATGGGATATGGATGCGATCGAAGTAACCTACTCCGAGGCTTTAGAGATCGTTTTTGGAAATCCCAACCTAACTATAATCTCTAAAAGCTGTGAGCACTTATTACCTTTTAGCTCTAAGATCTTTCATCACATCATCATAAGTATCCTTATTTCTAAACAATATCACCACAATGAGATTAGTCAAATTGAGTTAGGTACCATATATTGGATAATGACCGGACAAAATAATTGTTTTGGATACCTAATTCGACAAAATATGATGAAAATTGTATATAAGGATTTAATGTTATCATATGGAGGGGTTAATTACTAAAATGCTACATGCATATAATATAAGAATACCACTCAACTAAGAAGTGATAAAACTAGATAGATATGATATCATTAACAAAAACCTGCTTAAAAGACTTAGATGCATTTTTAGAAATGGAATATGGACTAGGCAGCCTAGAAGGACCGATCCAGTTCCCCCTCCAGTAGAACAACTAGAAACACTAATTTTTAGGGGTAATGAATCTCCTCCTCCTCGTCCCTTTGGTACAGCACCATCAGAACCAGCACCTGCTCCATTTACTGAAGATCCGATTATGTCAGAAATAAATCAGATCAAATCATAGTAAGCTAAAATCTTGAGTGAAGTACGACAGATGAATCGATAGTTAGATCACTTGTATAGGCACTTCGGTATTCCACTTGAGGAATAGTTATTGTAATAAATCTTTTGACTTCTATTTTGTAAACCTCTATGTTATTATGGTACACTTTTAAGATTGTCCTAATACATGATGTTGTATGTTTCTTTTCAAAATGTTTAAACTTCGTTTTGATAGTCTCACCTTGATATTATTATTTATGGATTTTTAATGACATCTCTTCAATATCATATTTTGAACGGAGCTCTCATTTTTATCTCTCGATCGTAATATTTTTAATCTTGATGAAGCCTTCATGATGTTGTAATATTTTGGATGACTTGTATCATGATGTTGTTATCCTCCTTCTTCGAATGATGGATCTCAATGATATAGTAAAAATTGATTTTATACTCCCTCCAACTCAGCATGACTAAAGAAATTTCATAACTTGCATTTCATATGAAGCTTAACATATGCATAAATTAATATCATGAAATTTGCTTAAAAAATTAAGCTCTTAAATGTTCATTTCAGATTTTTATTCTTGTGCTAATTCGAGGTTTTAAGACTTAATATCTATCACCTCATGATTTTTATGAGAATGCTAAGTTGAATCTTTCTATGAAAATTTTGATGTTGATATGTTTCACTTCATGAATTCGTAAATGCCAATTTGAAGCTTTATAAATTTTAACATTTTTTTTCTCATGGATTTCATCTTAAAAGTAATATGAGATGTTTAATGAATGGCTTTAATGATCTATCCTTCCACTTTATAATGTTATTCTTGGATTTTCAAAATTGCATCTTAATTCTTTCATCCTCTTTCATGTATGAATCCTTCATAGATTGATAAATGATGATTGATCATTTATAGGATTTCATAAATGAATTAAAATGACGGTCAAAACATTTTTCGTGACACATTTTATTTTCTAAGCCTTATGTATCAAATGTGTTTGATATTCTTGATAAATGACTACTCTTACATTTTTTTTGTGATATGATACCTTATAATGACTATTTCACCTCCTTTTCGTTGATGACAAAGGGGGAGAAGAATGTACAAATAAATTGATGACATGTGCAAATGACTTGATAAAATATCTTGCATACATCGTATTGAGAAGAATATGACAAATAATTTAACAAATGACTTATATGCATCGTATCATAATGACTTATATGTTGTGTATTACAATATGATGGAATGAAAAATATCTTATATATTTTATATTGCAATTGGTATCACTTTTGCCATGCTTTATAATTGAAAATTGGTTGATGTCTCTAAAAGCATCGCAAAGCATATCACAATGTATCACCTGAATCACAAATGAAATTTTTTTAATTGTATCATATAATGTTTAAATTTTGGTATCCTTTATTGATATGAAAAGCTATCATTTGATGATATATCATTTAATGATATCATACCTTGTATTTGTATCAATATCATTTGATCCATGTTGTATTTCAAACTAGAATTGGTATCTCTTGTTGAAATGATAAATGTCTATCATTCAACCTAAAAATAGGTGTCATGCCTTGATACTATGTAAAATACGAAGTTTCATATTTTTGGATGAAAGATCATGCTTATGAAGCATGACAATAAGTTTAACGGATGGAACTTATCGATTTTGACTTAAATTCAAGGAAATTGAATTCAAGTGTTTTCTTTCTTATAATATGACATATAGATAGGGGGAGTTAAGATTAACTCCATCATCAATTGATTGTCATCATAAAAAAGGGGGAGATTGTTGAATCTTAGATTTTGATGATGAAGTCAATCGAAAGGTTATTTGATCTAATCCATATTATTGAGATAAGTGTGCTGAATTAACTACGATAGCATGAAGACATAAAGCAAGTTATCGGAGTCAAGTTGTTGGGAGTTCGAGAGTCCACCGGAAGTCCGAAGGATCATTGGAAGTACTACCGGAACCAATCGAGAAAGAATCGAGGACTTGCCAAAGGTTTTCAAAGTTCGTCGAAAAGATCGTCAGAGGTTCGCGGAGTTCATTGAGAAGGTTTGAAAGCCTGCCAAAGATTCATCGAACTTGCCATAAGTCCAGGAGCCTGCTGGGAGTCCGTCGGAAGAAATCCGAGGGTGTGTCGGAAATCCGCTAGAAGTTCGTCGAAGGCTCACCGGAAGAAAACTTGAAACTGCTGGTTTAGTCTTTATTTAGAATTATGTCTAAATTTGATAGTTAGCATGTAATTAGGATAAGGATTAGGTAATAATCCTGTTTAACCATAGTAGGGGCCAACTAGGCCTTATCTAAACTGAATTGGGCTAGATTCAGGGCCCATTCAGAAGTTCTGGGCCAGGTCTGGCAATGGCACCGCTAGACTGGGGCGGTGGCATTGTCCCGGGAACAACTTCCTAGATGATCTGGGTGATGGTACCGCTCCAGGTCAGTGATGGTATCGTTGGCAATTATTACTTGCTAACGGTGGTACCGCTAGTAATTATTACCTACCAGTGGTGGTACCACTTGATAGGCGGTGGTACCAATAGTTCATAGGGCCCAAGGACTCTATCAAGCGGTGGGATCGTCATTCTGGGCGGTGGTACCGTCCAGTACACTAACAGAGCAGGGTAAATAAGCGGTGATACTGCTAGTACCCAAAAATTTGGGATATGACTTTTTTTGGCTCCATTTTTTAAAGCCAATTGAGTCTATAAATATCCCTCTTTCTTCTGCTAGTAAAGCACCTTTTAGAGCAGTTGAAAACTAAGTCAAAGCTATAGCAAAATCTTATTTCGATAGTTTAAGTGTTCACCTTCCTCTTTCTCTTTATCAAAAATCTGTAAGACAGTGAACCACTTGTAAAAGTTTATAAGAGGTGTGTTTGGTCCTTCCTCTTCAAAGAAGTTTGATAGTGGAAGTTGGGAGCCTCATCGAAGGAGGCTTCGGAAGTAGACGTAGGTTATTTGATCGAACTACTATATATTATTGTGTACTTTAAATGTGTGAGCTTTTAAATTTCTGCATCTTACCTTTACTTAGTTGCAAATCATTTGGTCTTCTTCTCCCTACTCTCATTTATATTCACTCGAACTATTTTTAGCTAAAACTTCTTTCGTCGAATCGAAATTTCCTTACGAACCATCTCCTAAATCGGTTGCAAGTTTACAAGTTTTAATCCACTGCACTAATTCACCCCTCCCCCTCCCTCCCCCCCCCCCCTATGCCGCTCAGGTCCTAACACACATGAATGTCCTAATAAGATAGTTATGATCATAAGGGATGGGATTATGGAATCAAAAAGTGAAAAACAGGATAATGATAACATTCCAGAGGATGCTAGTGATGTAGAGTATACTAAAGGTGAAATATTAGTTATTCAACGTATATTTATTTACAAAGTAAAAATGATGAACATAGTGAACAATATGAAAATCTGTTTTATACTCATTGTTTGATTACTAACAAGTTGTGTAATGTGATTGTTGATAGTGGAAGTTACACAAAGGTGGCTAGTACCTTACTCATGGAGAAACTGAAATTGCCTACTATTAAACATCCAAAACCATATAAGTTACAATGGTTGAATGATAGTATAGTAAAGGTAAATCGGCAAGTGTTAATTTTTTTTTAATTGGTAGATATAAGAATGAAGTTTGATGTGATATGGCACCTATGTATGCTGGTCACATGTTGTTGGGGAGACTAAGGCAATATGATCATAGGGTAATACATAATGGGTTCAAGAACCATTATTCCTTGATCATGGATGGATAGAAATATCAACTTGAACCTTTGCCTCCAAAGATAATTCTTGAATATCAGATGCGCATAAAACAATAATATGAGGAGCTTGAGTCTTCATTAATCAAAACTTTGGGGAGGGAGCAAGAAAGAGAGAAGAAAGAAAAGGATGAGATGAGTGATAAAAATGAGAGTATTGGGAAACACAAGGGGAGAGAAAACAAGGAAGGCTTGAGTGAAAGAAAAATGAGTGTTTATACCAAAATGAGTGATGTAAAAAAAGCTTTAACCATGAGGTAGCCCTTGTACTTATGTATATGGACATTTTGATTTCTTCTAACAAAATTGACAAACGTTTGCCTAGTGTTATTGTTGATCTTTTATAGGAAAATGAGGATATCTTTCCGGAAGAATTTCCTAATGGTTTGCCACTAATTAGAGGAATTGAGCATCAAATTGATTTTATTCAAGGTGCAAGCATACCAAATAGGCCAGTTTATAGATGCAACCCTGAATAGACCAAAGAAATCCAAAAGCAAGTCAGTGAGCTTATGGAAAAGGGATATGTATAAAAAAGCATGAGTCCATGTGCAATTCCTGTTCTTTTGGTGTCTAAAAAGGATGGATCTTGGAGAGTGTATGTTAATTACAGAGCCATCAACAAAATCATGGTGATGGAGGCATTGATTCAAGGACGAATCCTTTCGAGGAATGGGAGAATGATATGAACCAACAAGTTGATCAAAATTCTATTAAAGACCCTTTAATTATTCATGGATGACTAATGACAAGAGCTAAAGCTAAGAGGATGAAAGAACCTTTAACTTATTTATTGAAAAATATTTGGAAGGATCAAGAGAGTCAAGACTCAATCAAGGTTCTATGGTTGCAAGAAGAGGCTAAAATGATCAACATGATCATGAAGAGAGAAGGACAAATTTGAAGACTTCATCTTGAAGAATAAAAGTTCATTCAGCCATGTTTACAAAATTCATGAATTAGAAATATGAATATTATTTAATGTATTCATTCCCTTTGTACTTAGCCTCATACTATATAAATGAGGTTGACTCCTATTGTAAGACGGACAATTTGAGAAGTATAACAATTCTTCAATACCAGTGAGTGTTTTATTTTGAAGTTCTTTCATAAACTTTAGAACTTATCAGGCTTTTCTACTTATGGAGTTCAAAACCAAATCTTTATTTTTTTTTTGACTTATCAAACTTGTTAGTTTGTGGCATCTTAAGAGAATTTAAAATGCTATTCTAATTGGTTCATTAATTTTCTATTGATAAGTGATTAGATTAGTTTTTCTTACTTCATTCTTGCACGATCTGTCTTGTTTTCAATTCGTTGGAGGGTGTTAATTTGCATTCCATATATATCATAGTTCTTTAGCTATCGAGATATATGATTACTAAGTTGATGATTTCTATCATTTAGTATTAGAGCCACCCTTAGCCTTCGTTTGGTTGTCTAAAAATTATCTAAAATTTTGGAGGATTACAGATACTTTTGAGCCATTGTAGATCGATCTCCCTAGATTTGATGCAACTATGCCATAATCTTCTGAAAAATACATTACTGAGATGTACAAACAATGTCAAATCAACTGTATACAAATCAACGATGAACGTTCCAGATCATGAACACTACATCTAAACATTAGATATTTTGATCATCCTGTGTTGTATCCAAACAAATGAAGGAATAGCATTAGAAGAAAAGCTGATTCCTTCCACCTTGACAGCTGATACCTCCAAGGTTTGCCGTTCCTCCTCCCACCGTATCGTGGTCTTCCAATCCCATATCCAACACCAAGCCATAGTCGTCTCCACCAAGGTCGGAGGAGCCCACTCCTGTTATTCTTGTGCTGTCCACGTCCTGTGGGAAACCAAGGAAGTTGTAACGCAATGCTGCCAAAGTGAGGAAGGTGTTTGAGCTGTTGCCCTCCTGAGGTGGGACAACGGGGAATGATGAGGTTATCTGCTCATAGCATCCATCTGGAAATTGCTGCTCATGCTGAGGAGGGGATGACTCCATATATGACGAGAAGCAATCTAGGCTGTGGTTGTTGTCCTGCTCATTCTCCAAGCTGCAACTCGTCGGATCCCCCTTCTTCTTGTTAAAGACTCTACACAGGACCCAGTCTTCCTGTCACAACAAAATAAAGCACACCCAAAGTCTGTAGTTCTTAGTACATTATCCGTATAGCAGTTTTTGAATTTGCATAATCATTTTGGTGAAAGCTTTGTATGAAAAGTATTGTCAAATACTCTCGTGTCTATGTATCTGTACGTGCATGATTAAACATCAAATGAGCAATTAGTAATCATGGCAGGAAAGAAGAGTGGAGTTAAGCACAGAAGCTCCAAGAACAAAGATAGTAGCTGAACCTTTGGAGGTGTATGTGGGGATTCCAGTCGAAACTCATGCATGACCCAGTTGGTCTTCATCCCATTTGGAGCTCTCCCGCTGTAGAACACCAGTGTCTTTCGCATTCCCACCACCGCATGAGTGGCAGGATCATAGACTGTTCGATCTTTTCCAGTTGCTTTCCAATACCCAGACTTGGTTGCCCGATTGGTGCGGGAGCCAGTGGCATATTTCCGGTCACGAAAGCTGAAGAAATACCACTCGTTGGCGCTGAGCTTGGCCACCTCTGAGATCATCGCCAGTTGGCCGTCGTTAATTGTAAGCAGACATAGACAAAAATACACGAATTTTATATACAAAAGAGATATTCCACATGTGACACTAAATGAATAAACAGACTGCGTCGCACTATTATAATCAAGATGATATGACAGACAAGAATTTCGAGTTTTCTACTCACCAAGAAACAAAAATTAAACTCGACGTATTGATTAAAAAAGAGCTGATGAACAGATCAAAATGGTTCATGTACATCATATTTTTTAAAATCACCATGATGTGTTCATATACTGCCGTACTGTGCCCTCAGGTTAATTTGCTCGAGTGGGAATGGACAAACATCTACTTAGATGCATATTACAGCACAATTTTACCTTCACCTTGCCCTCAGGTTAATTTGCGCAAACGAGAAAGAACAAAGTTCTAATTAGATTCATGGTTAGCTTAAGCTTAAAAAACAGCAAGTTCTTGACATCGTGCTTACAGAAAGTTGTCTGTATAATAACCTCCAATGCTCTGTAATAACAAATTTAATGTAATACATGCAGGAATGCAGTTTGCAAGCAAGAGACTAGGACCACCCCCCCTTCCTCTCTCTCTCTCTTGGTCTTTCTTTCTCTCTCCCTCCCCACCCCCAACACCCACCCAAAACCCCCCCAACCCACACACCCACGCCCACGCTCACATCCCTCCCACACCCCACCAACACACACCACCCCGCTCTCTCCCCCTTTGCTGAACAGATACATACGAAAGAACTGCCATATTCATTTTTGCATTGTCTGCTGATGTGCACAATGCTTCAAACACTTCTGACACATTTTTTGTACCTAAGGATCGAAATCCATGGATGACTACTAGGCAACATGAACAGCATTAGGGCCAAAAAATAACCATCTATCCAAGGAGCATACTTGTATCACCATTTACTATATAAGCCTATAAATCTGGAAGGTTATTTACCTGGAAGTTCCCATGGCTCACGAGTGTGCAAATCCACTTCAACCATGGTTCCACCGGTGACTCTTTCATTAGCTACCTTCTTTTGTAAATAGTGGCAGACCAACTCGTCGTCACTTGGATAGAACCTGAAACCTGGCGGGAGGGTGGACTCAATGTCCCTTAGGCCCATATCTTCGCTGAAGAGGGAAAGACGAGAAAGAATCAAAGGACGAGAGAAATGTGTAGCAAATAGAACTTGAGTTGATACTGCTTAAGAAAATGGTCGAGGTCTGCCGGGTGGGAGATTGAGTGAAGGTTTAATCCTTCGACTTGGGTTATGGGTTCTTATAGAGAGAGAGAGCGAGCGAGAGAGAGAGAGAGAGAGAGAGAGAGAGAGAGAGAGAGAGAGAGAGAGAGGCTAGGAAGCTTAAGCTACTTAGGTTATGAAAGCTGCCTTTACTATATTATATCAAAATCCCTGTCATATGGGCAAACGAGGCGTGCACCGCGGTCGTAATCTCCGGGAAGATGCTTGTGTCCTGATGCTTATGCAACGAGAACTTGAGAAGATATCCATGGCCACAAGAAATCTCTTCTAGGGGAGGTTAAATAGTCCCACTTGATGTGGCATATCAAGATAGGAAAACCCAAGAGATTTAAGATTGCTATACCTGTATTCTTATGATCATGACTTAATTGTTTGATCCAACAACATTGCACAAATCTTTCGAGATATGATGCGGACGGGACCAAGCCACCTGTGATGATTTATGTACGGGGGGATCCATCTCTTGTGCCAAAAGACATTCTGCTAAGGTTCAGTATCACCTTTATTATTTTTATTGTACATATATATATATAGATATATGTATATAAATATATATGTATATATGTATATACATACATATATACATATATATACATATATACAGACATATATATACATATGTATATATATACATGTATATATATGTACATACATGTATATACATATATATATATACATATATATATATACATACATACATATATATACATATATATACATATATATATATACATATATATATATATATACATATATATATATATACATATATATATATATATATGTATATATATATGTATATATATATATATATATGTATGTATATATATATATATATATATATATATATATGTGTGTGTGTGTGTATAGCATGACAGTGAACTGGTAGTAGTTGGCTTTAAATTTTTCTTTATTGTAAGATCAGATGCGAAAGTTCGTTACGATGTAGATCGATGTCACTTTATGTTCTACAGAAGAAGAAGAAGAGAATCTTCACGGTGAATGATAGGAATAAAAAAAAAGAACAACCTCGAGTCTACTGTCAGAAATAATATTCGGCTTTCTTCCGGTTTAAGGTAGGAGAAACAGGAGAGAATCTATAAAGAGATCGGAGTCCGTCAATTCTGTTGTCAGCATGTGTGTATGTCTTGATAACTTAGAGGTCTGCAGATGATGATAAATGAAGAGTTACTTATGGAGACCAAAATCGTGCACCAAATAATGGAGGCGGACGCCACAAAATTCCCAAATTGCCACTTAATTCAAGCACAGCTGTCCTGCAAGAGCACTGCTGTTTCTGATGCTGCACGTTCAAGTTACACTCACTAGTCCAACACTCAAACCATAATCTAATACATGCAGGACATGTTTGCTTTATGGGGATAGGAAAAACACAACCTAGTCAACTTGAGGAATTCATGTTTGGGACATGTTCGTTTGTCATAATCTCTTAGAAATATGACAGTAATTTTCAAATATTTGAGTCCGGGCTAAATTAAGTTATTGAGTTACACGTCAACTCTATTCTATTGGTGTATGACTGATACGTACTCTATCTTCACATCGATATTTTCCTCACGTATTTACTGCAACACTGATGTGAGCTTGAAAAATGGAACATTCTTGTGCTACTAATCATTATTACAAAAACAGATCGAAACAACCGTAAATATTTCTCATCATTCTTTACTTCTACATGTGTGCTAATAAACATGACATTGTTGCAATCATAACGAATAAACAACAAAGTCGAAGTTTGGCCATCTTGTGCTTTCTGCTTCACCACTGCATTGCTCGCTTTCATGCATCCAAATCTGCAGCGACCACGGAGGTGATCAATCCCAATCACGTCCGACGCCATGCTGTAAAGCCATTATTGCTGTCCAAGAGAAATGGGCATTTAAGAGAGAAAAAGGACCAAGAAAACCAGAGGCCAGAAGCGTAGGGAGCCAACCATTGTTAGTTTCTGCGTCATTCTCATCCAAGCAGCATAAGATGATGAGCTGAAGCCCCGTGTGCGGGCACGTTGCAGCAGAAGTGTGGGCATGCAGGACGCACATCATCCGAGAGGGCAGAAAACACTTCACGCAATTATTGGACTCCATGATTTGGAACCCTAAGTTCCGTTTCTTGCAGAAGGAGAGCTCAATACTCCTCGTTGTCCCAGCTATATATGCATTATCAGGCTTCCATATCAGTCTTTATTTGCTTGTATTACGATTTGTATAACTTGCAGAGGCGACATTTGTCGCCGCCGTGGCAAGCTTCTCGTCATTTACATGGCATCACATCATAACGATTTCAAACATTGCGACAACAACATGACTTGCAATTATAGAATGCAAAAAGAATTTTTTTCGCTTGTGGCAGTGGGACGCACCTGGTCCGCCAGCAGCAGCAACAACAGCTTCAACAGTTCATCCTGCGGTGGTGATTGAGTTGGGATCATTCACATTACTTGTGTCTGTTTTTTAATTCCTCGAACGACTTTGCCTGCGTCAATGTCATTACAAGAAACATTGGAAAATGTGGCAAAACCAAATTAAACTCAGATTACATGTCCATTGGTCCCACATGAAGGGATTGGCCAATTAGTGAATATTCTTTGTCGCAAAATACGCATGCTTATGGACTGGGAAAGAGTTTAGGAGTGTATATGTATGTACGTATAGGAAACCTTGTCAAACGGCAGTATTTGGTCATACCCAACTCATGAGTGTCTTAGTTCATGCACTCGGCTGCAAAGTAGTTTTAGAGGATGCTGCGCGGCACCCAAATGTTTGTGAGCTATAGGCTTAGGATCAATTTACACTTAAATGTACAAGAAGAAGACTTGTTCTGAGTTTGTTTACACGTAAAAGTTAAGTTAGGGTTTTTCTTCCTTTCTATTGCGTTGCACTCTTACTAGAAAAAAACCATATCCTTTTTCTATCCTCAAATCATCTTCTGCCATTTCTTTATACACGAAGAATATAAACAATCATTATTATTCAACTACTACAATTTTGGCTCTTTGTAGAATGGTTCAAGGATATTGCGAGAAGAATAGTCCCGAGTTGTTTGTCCTGAACAAACCTGACAAGAGGAGAACGATTAAAGTTAAAAAATGTTCACCATGTTCAACAAAAGGTAAGAATTAGTTCACATAACTTCTCAACAGAAAAAAAAAAGAAGAAAATTTCTGTTTTGCACTTTTCACGGATAATATATTAATTCATTGAGGAAACAGTCAGATAATTAAAAATAGAAAAAGAAAAGAGAAACTCTGCACTTTGTATCGGTATTAGTACGGATGAATGTTTTTGAATAGGCAGTGAAGTCAGAGGTAATCTTTTAGTTCTTGGTGGATCCTACATTACCTTGGCCATGCTGAATAGTTTGGAAAAACATTCAACCAATTAAAACTGTTTCATTATTTTCTTTTTTTTCTATAAGTCAAAGATTTATTCTATGTATTTCTGAATGATCTAGAATAAATTTCTAAAACTCTTAGGATGTCACAGTTTGGATGCAGATAAATAATAAGCTTATGCAAACAGTTGAGGAGTCTATGAGAAATTGCATATCCTCTGAGGTAATTTCCTTAGTTCTAAATAAGTAGAAGACTCGGAAGGTACTACGAATAACATCACTCAGTATATAAAAGATCTAAGGAAGGTCAACGCAAACAGTTTTATCTCCGAAAGCAAAAAAGTTATATGCTGTAAAATAGTGATTTTTGAACTACTTCCTTTGGACCTGAACTTCTTCTATGTGGTAGCCACGTATAAGAGAAAGAGATAGAGCTTATTTTCGTTTGTTTTTAGCTGTAGAACAGAGCATGATGTTATTCACAACAGCTTCGGAAAATAGATAACCTGAGAGCTATTTTTTGCGATGACAAGCTGTATTTATTTTGCGTCATTGTTTGCCCCCACCATCACAGCAACTAGTTTCATTGATTGGATAGTGAAGTTTCTTCCTGAGATCTGCATGTCCGTTTGTTTTCTTTGGTTGTGTTGTCCTACCAATTTTAAATGCCATAATTTGTATGGCCCAAGTGAGGCGGAAATTTTGTATTAGATAAATCAGTAGCTTAAACTTTATGTATATCAACTGTAGCTCAGGGCTTCTTACTAGCTATAAAACGAAATGGACTCTCCTTCATCCTGGGCATTTAACTAGAACCAATTTGCCAATCTTTGCAGATGTCTGGGATTAATAATTTACACAGCGTTCATATGTCTGGGATTAATAATTGACAACGTGGACACATATTGGGGTTGTTCATTCATTTGGACAGTTTTTATTCAGGGAACAAACTTAGTGCAGCATTTAGATTGATTGCGATGACTTTTGATTACATGTCTTATCGGAAGCTCAACCAATTTTCATGTCAGTTGCTTTCTGGGATTTTCTTTTTTCCTTTATTTGAGTTACATACGACAGTAATGGCGACAAAAGAAGAACAGACAAAAGCCTCCATGCCTTCTTATCCTTAGGCATCTAATTTACCCTCTCTTCCTGTTTTGTTAATGACTAAATGGAACTATCTTGGCCAGCAAAGTTGTTAAGCTGGAGTTACCTTGACTCATTTTGATCATAACTCAACCGTGTATGACAGGTTAACCTGCCTGCTACCATTTCTAATCTCCTAATAGTTCTTAGCCAAAGACTTTTAGGGTTGTATGAGGTTTTCCTTCGTAAAACCAATCATAAATTGTGATAGTGGCTTCTACTGTGTCCTTGGCCATGGCGATCATCTGGGTAAATTCCTTAGTTTATTGTACAAGGGTTTGTCTGTAGGTTTCTTGTTTGTCGTCATCCACCATTATCTCGTTCTCCAGAAAGCGATCGCCGCTGTGACGCAGATGTCAAGTGTGCTCCTAGTTAGGCTTTTGCATAGTGTTGGGGACTGTCTTTATGGCTTGAGAAGTTGGCAAGAGGTTGTCTACAAGCAAAATTTTGGGACAGATGGCGACTAGATTCTTGACAGAGAAGCTTTATGTATATGACAGCCATACAGCTTCAGAAAACAAAGTACAGGTATACATTATCCAACAAAATTTGGAGGAGCATCCATCCTCCGAGCCCGTGGATCGATTAACGCCAAAGGGAAGAAATCAACTAAAAGGTTTTAGGTCACGGGCTGATCCCACCATAAATGATAACAAACGTGAGTGTGTGCTCAGCCTTGTTGATTCTATACAACATTAGATAGATACAGCAGCTTTTATTAATGAAGGAAGGTACAGAGATAATAAAACAATAGAATGCTAGCTTTAAACCACATGCAGCAGAACGTATCAAAGGCAACAGATCAGCTATAGATTTCATGACAAATATAGGATTTAATGATTCGAAAGCAACACCAAGACAGATTCAAATCTTTAGTTTTATTGAAGACGATAAGAGACCAACCCCTCCCCCAGCTAATATTTTATGGACTTGAAGCAGTACACTGAGACCAACATCGATCAGCAATCAAAACTAAGGACAAACATGGGTTGATGTCTTGTTCTAAAATTGCAGGCTCCAGGCCGGTTCACGAGAACTCCTTCACATGGCTCAGGAGGCAGTGTGTTTACCCCACATGAGGTACGCAAGAGGGACCAACAGGAAAGAGATCAATGAGGCAAGTCATTGTGGCCCTGAATGTTGAGACGAGACACATCCGCCAACATGCTGCTGCAGTGATACCAAACAGCAATCTATATTTATTCCGCGTTGCCATATACATCCAGGCTCCAACTCAGAAGCATGACAAATAGTACTCCGGTCATGACAACGATCTATCGGGATGAAGCCTTGCTTTAAATGAGGAAAGCAAGGAACGAGAGTGGTCTGAACTTGGAAAAGAAAAGCAGAATAATTTATATGAAGTAGCTGATGTTTTTGACTTTGGAAGCATTGATGTGTGTGTGGTCACATTGGAAGATGTTGAGTAAATATCTGATGACCACCTTCCAGGATGAGAAAACATCAAGCCTTTTTGGCCTCAAAAGTAAAATCAACAACATGGTGTGCTTCTTAGACATTTCACCGTCTGAGATTCTTTATTGCCTTACTTCCCATGCAGTAAATCGAAAGAACATGTTGAGTCTTCGAGTGCATACTTCCTCAGCTGCTTGAATCATTAGACCTCAAGTGTTTCAGCATCCATGCTTCTTTTCATCGACAAGACTGCTTCCACTGCTGAGAGTTACTTGACCATCGCACTTTTGACTTGTCAAAAAGTGAACTATGATTGGTACGAATAGTTTATATTGATGTATGGCATCTACAAAAAGTTGCCAATCCACATCTTGAGATGATGTGAGAGGGATCTGTAGCGAAGTCCCACAGCTAGCTAGTGGCACCTACTTGTCTCCCTGGCTACAACTTTTTTCTTATTTTGGATCCACTACTTATTTTTACTGGGAATTGTTGGTCAGTTTGCACATTTACAATTATTTTCTTATTTTGGATGATGTTCGGTGGCTTGTATCTCCAAGAAATTATTGTAGCACAACCAAATTTAATAGATTGACAAAATGAAAGCATGCATATTTATCAAGAGAATTATATGCACCTGGTTCTTGTCTCCTCCTTTTACTAACTAATATATGTAAATATATTATCAGATAAGCCCATTTGCGTTTGCATAGGCAGGGGATTAAGCATGCCACCCTCCATTTTCAAGTCCATATATTAGTTTATTTAGTTCATCCTACACATCCAATGCCCTAACCCAAGGAAGAAACTAGGTATGATACAATGAGTACAACCCTAATAAATTAACTTATGGAGGTAATTAAGACTTAAGCTGAATAATATATCTTAATTATAATCATTATTCATGTCAGCACAAAATTTAGGTAACATATAAACTTCTACAGTATTCATCTAATAGAATGAACGAAAAGAATATTAACATAGTTAATTATACAAGAATCAAATTCATAGAGAGAATAATTTTAAGATTAATACAAATCAAGTAATTACCTTAGCAAACACACGAGTGCTGTTAAGATTAATTAAAAAAGTTAGGATTAGATAAAATAAAAGATAAAAATTTAGACTTACATAAATAGATAAGGGAGAAAGATTTATAAGGATATGGTAGATTATTTTTCGTTGTTTTAAAAAACTTATATTCTATCTTTTAATCAATATAAATAGGCACTCTTAGATCAATCCAATGTTAGGCCGACAGTCCAATTCAGCCCATATGAGCTTTATCAGCCTATAGCCCACTCTCTTTATTTAACCTAAATCCTAATTAGATAAGAGACTAATGGTGGTGCGAAAAATTAGGAGAAAACTATAACAAAGGGCAGAAACTTCACAACAGCAAAGGGGAATCAAAGAGAGGAGAAAAGGGCAGAAAAACAAGAGAAAAAGAAAGAAAAGAAGATAAAGAAAATGTAGAAATTATTCTTATTTATCCAAACAGTTTCTCATCTCAGGTTAGATCAGATCTACAGTGGATTTTTACTGTAATTGCTTGGGGAGGTTTTAGATATTGTACATAGTGACGTGATCCTTGTATCTCAGTTATTCTCTTATGATTGTTGCTTGGGATTTGGGCAAGAGATTCGAGAATTATACATTCATTATTTATATAGTGGATTTTCTCTGATTTGCCCTATGATTTTTAGCCTTCACGTTGAAGGGGTTTTCCACGTAAATCTTGGTGTTCTATTTGATTATAATTGCTATTTAATTCCGTTGTGTGTTACGACCTGCTAGTATTTTTTTATATAAAAAATCCTTCCTTGTTTATTACCCTTTTTATCCTATCAATTGGTATCAGAGCAAGGTTTTGATGATTTAATTTTTGTGTTTAAACATGGAGGCTGGTAGTATTTCTCACATGATTAGTTTGAATGGAAATAATTGGATGATATGAAAACCAAGAATGGAAGATCTATATGGACCTTTGTAAGGGGATAATGAAAAATCGATAACTATGACATATGATAAGTGGAAGAGGTTAGATCGAAAAACGGTTCGATTTATTTGACAGTGGCTCGATGATAGTGTCTTTCATCATGTTTCTACTGAAAGTTCTGTATATTCTCTTTAGAAAAAGTTAGAAAGTCTATGAAAGAAAAACAGCTGGCAACAAAGCTTTTTTGATCAGAAAACTTATGAACCTGAAATATAAAGAGGGTGCTTCTATTGTTGAGCATTTGAATAAAATGTAGAGTATTACTAACCAGTTATCTTCTATAAAAATGTCTCTTGATGATGAGTTGCAAGCATTGTTACTTCTCAATTCATTGTCAGAAAGTTGGGAGACACTAGTGGTTTCCCTCAATAATTCTGCATCAGATGGTATTATCACCATGAGTCAAGTAACAAGTAGTTTGTTGAATGAGAAGTTAAGAAGAAAAAACTCAGCGGCATCTCAGATTGATTCACAGGTACTTATCTCGGAGAACAGAGGAAGGTCAAGGTCTAAAGATAGAAGTAGTTCACGCATAGGTAGAAGCAAGTCAAGATCAAGGAAAGATATTGTTTGCTATAATTGTGGTGAGAAAGGACATTATAAGAATCAATGTAAGTAACCTAAGAAGAGTAAGAAAAAGGGAAAAGAAGTGGAGTCTACAGAGTCAAAAGAGAATACCACAACTATAGTGTAGATTAGTGATTATTTGATTTAATCCCATTCTAATGATATTTTTTCTTGTGTGTGTCAGGATCTTGAGTGGATAATTGACACAGGAGCTTCTTATCATGCTACACCACGGAGGAAGTTCTTTGCTACCTATAGGTCTGAAAATTTTGGTATTATCAAGATGGGCAACCATGGCACAATAGACATTATTGACATGGGTGACATCCACATAAAGACCAACCTTGGATATAAGTTGGTGCTTAAGGATGTGAGGCATGTGATTGACTTGAGGCTAAATCTAATCTCAGTTGGAAGACTAGATGATGAAGATTATGATAGTAAGTTTCACAGAGGGCAATGGAAACTCAATAAGGGTTCTCTTGTTATAGCTAGTAGACAGAAATGTCATACTTTGTACAGGTTGTAGGCCAAAACTTGTGGTAAACAACTGAATGCTACAGAGAAAAACTTCAGTATGGAGTTATGGCATAGGCGATTGGGACACATGAGTGAGAAGAGACTACAAGCTCTTTCCAAGAGAGAGGTATTGCCTGACCTCAAAGGTACATATTTGAACCCTTATATTAATTATTTAGCTGGTAAACAACATAGAGTTTCATTTGCTAGTCCTGCTTTATCTAGAAAAATATATGCCTTGGACCATGTTTATATAGATGTATGTGGTCCTTTAAGGACAAAAACTCTAAATGGTTCTATTAATGTTTTGACATCAGTGGTGCACTTTATTTTGTTACTTTTATAGATGACTTTTCCAGGAAAATTTGGGCCTATGCTTTGAAGACCAAGGATTAAATTATTGGTGTCTTTAAAGAGTTTCATACTAAAGTTGAAAGGGAGACAGAAAGACAATTGAAATGCAAAAGATCAGATAATGGCAGTGAGTATACATGATTATTTAATGATTATTGTAGGTCACATGGCATCCAACATGAGATAACAGTTCCTGGTACACCTCAGCATAATGCAATTGCAGAGAGGATGAACTGCACTATCATGGAAAAGATCAGATGTATGCTTTCACAAGCAAAGATACCCAAAAGGTTTTGGGATGAGGCTTTGAGGACTACAGTTGATGTGATCAACTTATCTCCCTATACAGCCCTAGATGCTGATGTTGCAGAGCATGTATGGTCAGGGAAAGATGTTTCATATAGGCATTTGAGAGTATTTGGTTTTCATGTTTTGCATATGTTCCAGACAATGAAAGGTCAAAGTTGGATAGTAAGACAAAAGAATGTATTTTTCTTAGCTACTCACATGATCAATTTGGTTACAGGCTTTGGGATCTAGAAAAGCAGAAGGTATTTAGAAGCAGAGATGTGATCTTCTTTGATGATCAAACCCTTGAGGATTTGAAGAAGGAGGCACCAACCAAGACTTATGCAGAAGGATTAGTAGATTGTGACCCAGTTATTCCTCCAATATATCAGGGTGATGGGGGAGATGTGCAAGAGGATGGTGTAGAACCAGATGTTAATCTACCTGCAGGATATGTTGAGCAAGAAGAAGTTGAGGAGCAGCTTCCCACAGAACCTCAGTTGAGAAGATCTTCTAGACAACGCCAACCATCCAGAAGATACTCTACAGATGAGTATGTGATGCTTACTGATGCAGGTGAACCAGAGAGTTACCAGGAAGTAGTTAAAAGTGAGCAGAAAAAGAAGTGGTTCGTTGCTATGCAGGAAGAGATGGATGCTCTACAGAAGAATCACACATATGATTTGATACAACTACTACAGGGAATGAAGGCCTTGAAGAATAAGTAGGTTTTCAGGTTGAAGATTGTTCTCAACCAAAGTACAAAGCTAGATTGGTTGTGAAAGGCTTTGGTCAAAAGAAAGGTATTGACTTTAAAGAGATTTTTTCTTCTGTTATTAAAATGTCTTCTATTCGTGTTGCTCTAGGTATTGCTGCTAGCTAGGACTTTGAGATGGAGCAAAAAGTCCTTGGTGATTTTGAGACAGCTTTCCTTCATGGTGATTTGGAGGAGAAAATTTATATGGAGTAACCAGAAGGTTTCAAAGTCAAAGATAAAGAAAATTTTGTCTGCAAGTTAAGAAAGAGTTTGTATGGATTGAAGCAAGCTCCAAGACAGTGGTACAGAACGTTTGATTTATTTATGACTGAAAATAGATACAAAAGAATGGCTTCAGATTATTATGTGTACATCAAACGGTTTAGTGAGGATTTTATTATTCTCTTACTTTATGTTGATGATATGCTTATCCTTAGGAAAGATATATAAACAATTGATAGGTTGAAGAATGAACTGAGTGAGTCCTTTGCAATGAAGGACATGGGGCCAGCAAAGCAAATACTAGGCATGCAGATTTCTCGTGATAGGAAAAACAAGAATATTTGGTTATCACAGGAGAAGTATATTGAGAAGGTATTATAAAGGTTCAGTATGAGCAATGCAAAGCTAGTTGGTTCTCCTCTTTCAGGTCACTTCAAGTTATACTCAGAACAGAGTCTGTCAAGTGATGAGGAGAAGGAAAAAATGCAAAAGGTTCCTTATGCTTCAACAGTTGGAAGTTTAATATATGCAATGGTATGTACGAGGCCGGACATCGTATATGCAGTGGGTGTTACTAGTAGATTTCTTACAAATCCAGACAAAGAGCACTGGGCAATAGTGAAGTGAATCTTGAGATATCTCAGAGGAAGCTCTAAGGTTTGTTTAAGCTTTAGAGGTGGACCACCTGTGCTAACATGTTACACAGATGCAGATATGAATAGAGATATTGATACAAGGAAATCCACATCAGGTTTTGAACTTACTTTTACAAGGGGAGCTGTGTCATGGCAATCCAGATTATAAAGGTGTATTGCTCTCTCCACCACAGGGGCATAACATATTACTACTATAGAGGTTTGCAAAGAAATATTATGGATGAAAGAATTCTTATAAGAATTAGGGTTGAAATAGGAAAACTATGTGGTGTATTGTGATAGCCAAAGTGCCATCCATTTATGTAAGAACCCAACTTTTCATTCCAGGTCAAAGCATATAGATGTCAGATATAACTGGATTCGAAATATACTTGAAGAGAAGCAGTTGCAACTTTAGAAAATTCATACAGATGATAATGGAGCAGACATGTTGACAAAAACCTTACCAAAAGAGAGACAGGAGATGTGCCGACAGTTGGTCGGCATGGATTTACATTGAGGAGCAAAAGGGATAACCTCCCTTATGGGCTGAAGGGGGAGGTTGTTGGGCTGACAGCCTAATTCAGCCCATATGGGCTTTATCAGCCTATAGCCCATTCTCTTTTTTTAATTTAAACCCTAATTAGATGAGAGTCTAATGGTGGCTGTGAAAAATTAGAAGAAAACTACAGCAAAGGGAAGAAACTTCGCAACAGCAAAGGAGATTCAAAGATAGGAGAAAGGGTAGAAAAATAAGAGAAAAAAAGGGAAGAAGACAAAGAAAATGTAGAAATTATTCTCATTCATCTAAACAGTTTTTCATCTCAGGTTAGATCAGATCTACAATAGATTTTTACTGTGATTGCTTAGGAAGGTTTTGGATATTGTGCACAGTGACGTGATCCTTGTATCCCAATTATTCTCTTGTGATTGTTGCTTGGGTTTTGGGCAAGAGATTCGAGAATTATACATTCATTATTTCTATAGTGGATTTTCTTTGATTTGCCCTGTGGTTTTTATCCTTCACGTTGAAGGGCTTTTCCACATAAATCTTGGTAATCTATTTGATTGTGATTTTCATTTAATTCCATTGTGTTACGACCTGCTAGTATTTGTTCATATACAAAAGTCCTTCCTTGTTTGTTACCTTTTTATCCCATCATCCAAAAGTACTATAGATTGAAAGTACACCTAGTTCCTTCTACTATTCTTTTGCCTTTCTTCCTGAAATTCTAAAAAAGCTAACAGTATGGTATCAGGTTCAAAGAAGATCAGTACATCGATTAAAAAGAAGGGAAGGCTAGTAGATCTAGAAAAAAAATAAGAAGATAATAAGCATTGAAGATTGCAAAATTTGGTAGAAAATAGTTTTATTAAGTAAGATCTATAGGATCCTAATATTACTAAAGATCAAAAAAATCAAATGAATGAGAATATACAAAAAGAGGTAAGAGATCTCTACGATAAATTTTAGTGATTTAAAAGTATTTCAGAAACTTCGTAGTTGAAAACCTCATTTCAACTAAGACCGATTTCGATTGAAGCGTATCGAAAATGTAATTAACTTGAGAGCATTTAGAGATGAAGAAAGACAGTGATAAGGAAGTAGGGTAGCCAAATAAAATGGTTTGCAAAAAAGATAAAAGCAATAAGTAAACGCAAACCAGATTTTTATAGTGGTTCAGTCATACGACCTATGTCCACTCCCAATTCCTTTTCTCTTGAGGCCACCGACTTTCCACCAGTTGTCTTCCTTCCAATGGGCGAAGACGAACTCTCTTACAGCACCTCTCCTTTTGACGGGCTCAGGAGATAACCCTTACAAGCACTAACACACTCCTCTCTTTGAATACAAATGAAGACTAACGGAGAGAAAGGATTTTACCAGCATTTTCCTACTTTTAGGTTCAGTGTGCTTGTATATGCAACTCAGGGATAGGAGGGATTTTTATAAGCTCCAATCTGATTCAAACTTAGAGAGAAAAACCTTTCCATCTCGGGTTTACTAGGTATTGACGGTACTACTACTTGTCATTGGTTATACCATCGCTTGTCACTAGCGGTACCACCACTAGTTTGACCTTGACACTGGTCTGGCGGTACTATCACCTGACACACTGCCACGATTAGTGTATTGGGCGGTACCACTGCCTAGGTGCTCTAACACTAGGCAGTACCACTACCTAGTATAACCAGGGGAGCTGGACCTAGGGTGGTGCCACCATCCTAGTCTAGCGGTGCCACTACCAAAGAGGGTCTAGCACTTCTGGTTGGGCTTTAAACCTAGCCCAAACCAGTCCATTATTGGGCCTAATTGGCCCCTACTATGGTTATAGGATTAACACCTAATCCTAACCCTAATTATATGCTAATTATAAAATTAAAGATATTTCCTAAACTAAACAATGTTTAGCAAGTCAAGACATCTTCCGGCGAGCTTCGGGCGAACTTCCAATGGTCTTCCGACGAACCCTCGGACACCATTCTGCGGACTCCCGGTAAGTTCTTGGACTTCACAACGATCTTGACGAGTTCCGACGAGCTTCTTCGGCAAGTTCTGATCTTTCTCGGTGAGATCCGACAACACTCTGATGAATCTTTGGACTTCCATTGAACTCTTGAACTCCCAACGATTCCATCATACTTGACTCTGATACTTTATTTCGCTTTATATATTCATCGTTATCGTAGTTAATCCTATACACATAAACCTTAACTCTACTTTGATCTAGTCAGTTACATGAATCAACCTCTTGTTACCCGGTACATCATTAGTTGGTGCTTCGTCTAGTTATTCAGTGCATTGTCCTCTCTTGCGGCCTGTTGCCCAAACGATGATTGACTTTTACAACCCCGATATCCTTGGTGCAACACCACTCTTCTTAGCCTGATGCTTGATATCTTTGTCCGAAGCCTTCTACCGATTATCGACCGGACCTTCGACTGGACATCCAATCTCCTGACGTGATTTCCTCTAGCACAACATCGATTCCTCCTATATCAACTATCTAATCCTGATCGATAGTAGACCTATATCACTCAAAATGTAGTTAGACAACAAACACAATCAATTAGTTTCATCATCAAAATATGAGACTCAAAACAAGCAAAAGATGATTCCTTATTTTCTTGAATCATGATGGCATCAACATCATCAACAAAAGCCTAGAAAATATTAAAAAGTGTATTTAGAAGCATAGACAAGATAAAATTGCAAAGCTTCAAATTTTTTGACATAAAATTGAAACTCTTATAATAAAGGATTATGAATCTATTATTGATTTCTTCTCAAAAGTTTATTCTATTTATAAGATCTTATGGTGAAAATCTAAAAGATCAAACTATAGTAAAAAAGGTTTTATGAAGTTTATCTTTAAAATTTGATATGATTTATGTTGAATCTTGGATTTTGATGTTGAAATCAATTGATAAATTATTTGATATAATCTATATATTGAGAAAAGTGTGTAGGATTAACTACGATAGTGAACAAGGCATAAAGCAAACATAACGCTAGAGTCAAAGATCGAACGATTCATCGGGAGTGTTCGTCGAAAGTCCGAAAGTTAATCAAGAGTGTTGCTGGAATTGGTCGAGAGTTTATCGGGAGCTTGCCAAAACGTATGCTAGAAGTTCATCGAGAAGTTCATCGGAAGTTCACCGAAGCTCACCAAGACGATCAGAGCTCGCCAAAGAAGCTCGTCGAAACTCGCCAAAAAGATTGTCGAGAGTTCAAGAGCTTGCCAGGAGTCTGCTGGAAGATCATCGAGAGTTCATCGAAAGTCTGTCAGAAGATCACCGGAAGCTTGTTGAAAGAAATTTTGACCTACCGGAGTTATGTTCTTTAGTATATGCCTTAAATGTCATAGTTATGGTGTAATTAGAGTTAGGGTTGGGAGATGATCCCACTAACTCTATTAGGGGCCAATTGGGCCCATATCCGGACTGGTTTGGGTCAAACTTATGGCCCAAACAATGTTGCTGAACTCTATCTAGCGGTGGCACCACTAGACTGGGTAGTGGAACCACCCAAGGCTCAGTCTCCCAGGTGTTTGGGCGATGGGATCGCCTAGTGTTAGAGTCCATTGGCGGTGGTACCACTAGTATCCCAAAAATATGGGATGAGACATTTTTTGGCTCCATTTTCGAAGCCAATTGAGGTCTATAAATATCCCTTACTTCACAGCTTGTTGAACATAGAGAAGTAAACAAAAAGAACTAAGACTATAGTGAAATTGCTTATAAATGTTGACAGTTCACCTCTACTGATTCTAAATGTTAGAAGCTTGTATAATGAGAGTGAGCTACTTGTAAAGAGTTCTGTAAAGGGGTGATTGATCTTTGCCCTTGAAAAAAGATTAATAGTGAAAGTCGATGACCTCGTTAGAGGAGGTATCGGGAGTGGACGTAAGTCGGATGATCGAACCATTATAAATTGGTGTGTTCTCTTCTTGCTGTGCACTTTTCATTTATTGCTTATCTTATTTACTTAATTGAGACTGCCCTACTTCTTTTTCTCTACTCACTTACGTTCATATTTAAGTTAAATATTTTTTTGAAATCAATGTTTTTAAATGCTGTACTAATTCACCCCCCTCTCTTAGTACCGATCATGATCCTAACAATTGGTATCAGAGAAAGGTCACTCTCATTTTGATTTGAAACCCAAGAAAGATGGAATTTGCTGACAATTTAGAGTGTCATTCAATCACACGTCCACTCATATTCAATGAGACGGATTACACATATTAGAAAACTACTAATTATAGGTGCCCTACAAGCCAATCATGTAAGTGATGGTACCTGTAATACGCTGCGTCAATCTCTTTGCTTATGATTATTGATATTTTCTCACATTATTTGGATATATATTGTGATGTCCTTGGATCGTGATAAGATCACGATAATAAGACCGATTCACCTTTAAACATAGACCCTAAATAATCCTAGTCATAGGTTACTCAAGAGAAACATCAAAATGACTAGACAGACTGGTGTATTATATACCCATCCATATGATAGAAGGATTGGTCTCATAACCACTCATGTGGGGACACTAAGGGTATAGTACAAGTGCTCATTGGAGAATGAGTTCACTGATTGATTCGCTTACGGAATGCTGGATGGTTATTAACACCTCACATCATACAGCGATTCCGTAGTCCCAATAGTGTATCTGGTCCTTAGACTTGAGACACTAAAGATGCCTTGTATGAGTACTCTATTCTTTGGCGCCAGACTTAAAGGTTTGGAAAGTTTCAGATCTAGTACAGTTGGTTCTCGAGAATGATAGCCAACCTTACGATGGTAATTGAGTGTCAATAGAGGATCATCCACTCTCGGTATTATGATAGAAATATCCCATGTATTCTTACTCAAGCAAATCTCTGGCTAAGGTTATTCAGATTGAGAGAGAAAGAGTTCTCTGGGAGAATCCAATTAGAGCAAGACTCAAGTGGAAACCATATAAGCCTGATAGTATTATGCTCGATATACGGTCTCTAGGATATTAGATAGATGATGGACTATAGGTACATGATAACTGAGGACATATAGGTCCAAAGGATTAGAATCCCCTGTATCATCTGGGGATTGCGTGCTAGTCATATGTGCCCTACAAACCAATCATATGAGTGATGGCACTTGTGACTTGATATGCACTCTTTCTCTTTGCTTATTATTAGGCATTTTATCATTTTATCTTGCGTGTTGCATATATTGTGATGTCCTTGGATCTGTGCAATGGGAATCAGATCGTGATGAGATCACAATAATGAGACCGATTCACCTTTAAACACAGACTCTAAGTAATCCTGGTCATAGGTTACTCGAGAGGGATATTGAGATAACCAGATAAACTGGTGTGCTGTATACCCATCCATATGATGGACGTGGCTGGTCTCATAGCTACTCGTATGGGTACACTAAGGATACAGTGCCGGTGCTCATTGGGGAATGTGTTCACTGATTGATCCGCCTATAGAATGCTAGATGGTTATTGATACCTCATGTCAGACAGCGATTCCGTAGTCCCAAGAGTGTATCTGGTCCTTAGACTTGAGACACTAAGGATGTCCTTTATGAGCACTCCACTCTTTGATATCGGACTTATAGGTTTGAAAAGTTTCAAATCTAGTATAGCTGGTTATTGAGAGTGGTAGCTAACCTTATGAGGGCTATTGAGTGTTAATAAAGGATCATCTGCTCTCGGTATCATGAGAGAAATATCTCATATATTTTTACTCGAACAAATCCTTGGCCAAGGTTATTCAGATTGAGAGAGAAAGAGTTCTTTTAGAGAATCCGATAAGAGCAAGACTCGAGGAGAGACCGTATGGGCCTGACAATACCATGCCCGATATAGGGTCTCTGGGATATTAGTTTGATGAGGAACTATAGATACATGATAACTGAGGATAGATAGGTCCAAAGGATTGGATTCCCTTGTATCGTTTAGGGGCTACGGCGTAGTGGCATAATACGTCCGCAATCGATGAATTGGATGATTTATTATAGAGATAATAATTCACTAAGTCAGAAGGAGTTCTGATAAGTATGACTCACGGCCAGCTCGATATTGAGCCTAAAGGGTCACACACATATGGTAGGTGTTGCAATGAGTAGAGGTTCGGATATAAGATATCCGTTGGAGCCCCTATCTTATTGGATATCCATTAAGTCCCTGAATTATTGGATCGTAAGATGAGATCCAATAATTGCTAATAAGAGATTATTGGGTATAGACCCACTAATCTAAGAGGCTTGGGTAATTGGATGGAGATCCAATACCCAACAGGGTAAGATCCATTAGGGTTTACAAGGGGCCATTATAAATAGGAGGGAACTAAAGCTCTATAGGCTGGGGGTTTTTTGGTAGCCACCTTATGTTCTTCTCTTCTCAAAGAGGTGCATCATTGCAATCACTGCCGTGTGGATACCGCTAAAGAGGAGGATGCTTGACCTCCTTCATCCTTTTTATAAATCTGTGGGGATTCAGGGATATATAATATCCCTAGGTACTTTCTTTTACATATGCAGTTTTCGTAGATTTTTTTTTGACACACCGATCTTCGCACGACGACGAAACCTTTCATGGAAATCTAAGGTTTTTTATTTTTCTGTTCTTCCGCTGCGCATGAGATGTCGCCCCTTGTAGATTTTCTAACAGTGGTATCAGAGCCAAGTTGTTCAAGTAAAGATCGGCTTAATGGATATCCAATAAGATAGGAGCTCCAACGGATATCTCATATCCAAACCTCTACTCGTCGCAACACCTACCATATGTATGTGACCATCTAGGCCCAATATCGAGATGGCCATGAGTCATACTTATCAGAACTCCTTTTGACTTAGTGAATGTACTAGGCCACTATGACTGCGAATGTACTAGGCCACTACGCTGTAGCCCCTAGACGATACAAGGGAATTCAATTCTTTGGACCTATCTGTCGTTTGTTACTATGTATCTATTGTCCCTCATCCATCTAATATCCCAGAGACCCTATATTGGGCATGGTGCTATTAAACAAATACGTATGACTCATGGCCAACCTTACGAGGGCTATTGAGTGTCAATAGAGGATCATCCGCTCTCCATATCATGAGAGAAATATCTCATGTATTCTTGCTCGAACAAATCCTTGGCCAAGGTTATTCGGATTGAGAGAGAAAGAGTTCTCTTAGAGAATCCGATAAGAGCAAGACTCGAGGAGAGACCGTATGGGCCTGACAACACCATGCCTGATATAGGGTCTCTGGGATATTAGTTTGATGAGGGATTATAGATACATGATAACTGAGGATAGATAGGTCCAAAGGATTGGATTCCCCTGTATCGTTTGGGGGCTACGGCGTAGTGGCCTAATATATCCACAATCGATGAGTTGGGTGATTTATTATAGAGATAATAATTCACTAAGTCAGAAGGAGTTTTGACAAGTATGACTCACGATCAGCTCGATATTGGGCCTAAAGGGTCACACACATATGGTAGGTGTTGCGATGAGCAGAGGTTCAGATATAAGATATCCGTTGGAGCCCCTATCTTATTGGATATCCATTAAGTCCCTGAATTATTGGATCGTAAGATGAGATCTAATAATTGCTAATAAGAGATTATTAGGTATAGACCCACTGATCTAAGAGGCTTGGGTAATTTGATGGAGATCCAATACCCAACAGGGTAAGATCCATTAGGATTTACAAAGAGCCTTTATAAATAGGAGAGAACTAAAGCTCTATAGGATGGGGGTTTTTTGGTAGCCACCTTCTGTTCTTCTCTTCTCAAAGAGGTGCATCGTTGTAGTCCCTGCCGTGTGGATATCGCTAAAGAGGAGGATGCTGGACCTCCTTCATCCTTCTTACAAATCTGTGGGGATTCAGGAATATATGATATCCCTAGGTACTTTCTTTTACACATGTAGTTTTCGTAGATTTATTTTTGACACACCGATCTTCGTACGACGATAGAACCTTCATGGAAATCTAAGGTTTTTTATTTTTCTATTCTTCCGCTGCGCATGAGATATCGCCCCTTGTGGATTTTTCAACAGTGGTATCAAAGCCCCCTGTGATTAGCTTGTAGGGCACATATGACTAGCAATCTCCCACTTGACCTAAAGTCAATCACCAACATGTCTGATCCCCATCAGACTTCTCTGACACTCAAAGACAATCTTAGTCAATGGATTTGACAGTGGATCTGTAATGTTATCTTTGGATGGAACTCTTTCCACTACTATATCTTTTTAGGCCATGATCTCTCTAATAAGCTAGAACCTCCTCAGAACACTTCTGGTGAGGTCCAGGTTCCCTTATTTGAGTAATCACCCTATAGTTGTCACAATATAAAGGAATCAACTCCTCACTGCTCGGGATGACTACCAAATCTGTGATGAACTTCTTCATCCAGACTCCCTCCTTTGCTGCCTCTATCGTAGTAATGTATTCTGCTTCTTTGGTCGAGTTAGCAGTAGTGTCTTAGAACTCTTACAGTGTACTGCTCCTCCATTTAGGGTGAACATATACCCTGAATTAGACTTGCTATCATCGATATCGGACTAGAAGCTCGAGTCCGTGTAGCCCTCAACCCTGAGGCTACTACCTCCATATACCAGTAAAAGATCCTTAGTCATTCTCAAGTACTTAAGGATATATTTTACTATTTTCCAGTGCTTCAAGCCTGGATCTGCCTGATACCTGCTCGTGACACTCAGAGCATGTGCTATATCAGGCCTGATACATCGCATAGCATACATGATAGATCCTATCATTGAGGCATATGATATCATATCCATGTATGCCCTTTCTTCAAAAGTCTTTGGGGACATACTCCTAGAAAGTGATATTCCATGTATCATTGGTATGAGACCTCTCTTGGAATTTTTCATGCCAAACCTTTTAACAATGGTGTCTATGTACCTAGACTAGGACAAACCAAGCATCCTTTTGGATCTATCTCTATAGATTCGTATCTCCAATATACAGGATGCTTCCCCTAAGTCCTTCACGGAGAAGCACCTAGATAGCCAAGCTTTTACTATGGAGAGCATTCCTACATCATTTCCAATGATCAGGATATCATCCACATATAATACCAAAATGGTGATAGTGCTCCCACTTACCTTCTTGTACACACAAGGCTCATATTTATTCTTAACAAAGTCATAAGATCTGATCGCCTCATCAAATCTTATGTTCTAACTTCGAAAAGCTTGCTTCAGTCCATAAATGGATCTAAGCAACCTGCACACCTTATCTGGGTTATCCCTGGACATGAATCCCTCAGGCTATATCATATACATCTCCTCCTCGAGGTTGCCATTGAGGAATACGATTTTGACGTCCATCTGCCAGATCTTATAATCATAATGTGTTGCAATAGCTAATAGAATTTGAATGGATTTTAGCATGGTTATGGGTGAAAAAGTTTTATCATAGTCAACACCTTACCTTTGATAATACCCCTTAGCCGCTAGCCTTGCTTTATAGGTCTCTACCTTTCCATCTACTCCAATCTTCTTTTGAAGATCCACTTGCAGCCAATGGATACAATACCCTCGGGTGCATCAACTAGGTTCCAAACCTTGTTGGAGTACATGGAATCCATTTCTGAATTTATGACTTCTTGCCATTTCCCAGAGTCTATACTCATAATAGTCTCCTCGTAAGGATCAATATCTTCAATATCCTCTCTTTTGGTATATCCCACATATCTCTCAAAAGGATGAGATACTCTACTAGACCTATATAGAGTTGGAACTTGTGTGCTAGGTACCTGAACAGACTCTGGCTGTAGAATGGTGCTTGAGCTAGATTCTCCAACCTCGCTCAACTCTATCATGCTCCCACTATCTCCACCAAGAATGTGTTCCTTCTCAAGGAACACTACTCTCTTGGCTATAAAGACCTTTTGGTCCTCAGTGTGAAAGAAACAATACCCACAAGTTTGATAGAACCCTAGAGGAATTCTATGTAGATTGATCTTTGAGGGGGATCAGCCCTTGGAATACTATAGGGGTTCCACCCTCCAAGTAGCCAGGTGGCTATAATTGTAGATTATTCTTTTTCTTATTCCAAAGAGGTGGAGGCTACAAGCTTATATAGAGCTCCAAACCCCAGCCCTAGGGGCTGCTTTCTAAGTGAACTACCCAATTTGCCCTCAACCTTAGCGGGCTGGCCCAGTAACAAGGGGGGCGACGGCTAAGAAGCCCAAAGACCCAAATATAAACACAAGCCTCTCTTCTTTATAGGATAGAGATGGTTAAGCGGGATTTATTACACTCTTACAGGGTTTTTATTAGCTGCTATATGGTTGAGTAGGACCCAACGCTGCTAGGGTCCTATCAAGCTCACCCTCTTCAAATCAGCCTTGTCCTCAAGGCTGGGGTTCCATAAACTCAGGGAACTAGGTCTTCAGCTCCTCATATGATTCTCATGTGAAATCTTCGAGTGGTAAATTAGTCCAATGTACTAGTACTTCAGTAGAGGGACATCGACAACGCATCACGATTCTACGGTCGAGGATGGCTTGTGGTTGGGCTTGAATATTTCCGTCATCAGTGGTGTTGGGCAGTTGGATCTGGGGTGACTCGTGTTCTCCCAACTTAGGCTTCAAGCATGACACATGGAAGACAGGGTGAATTTTGACATCTTCAGGTAATTTAAGTCTGTATGCCACAGCTCCAATATGCTCTATGATCTGATAGGGCCCATAAAAATGTGGAGATAACTTCATGGAGGCTTATGTGTTGATGGAGAGCTGCTTGTATGGCTGTAGGCGAAGATAAACCCAATCTCCTACTGAAAATTCTCTTTCGCTTCGTCGTGTGTCGGCTTGCTGTTTCATTCTGGCTTGAGCAATAGAGAGATTATCCTTTAGCAAATTTAAGAGTTCGTCCCTGTCAATTAGATCTTGGTTGACCTAATCTACCTTGGCTGCGCCAATTACAAACATTGGAATCATAGGGGTCGGCCGACCATATAATGCTTCATATGGGGTACATTTTGTAGATGAATGATACATAGTATTATACCACCATTCGGCCTAGGGGAGTCATTTTGTCCACTCTTTCGGTCGGTCACTAGCAAAACACCGAAGGTACATCTCTAAACACCTGTTCACCATTTCTATTGGCCGTTAGTTTGTGGATGATATGCTGTGCTCATCTTGAGTTTGGTGCCCTATAACTAGAATAACTTGGTCCAAAATTTACTAGTGAAGACCCTGTCACGATCACTTACAATGGACCTTGGCATCCCATGTAATTTAATAATATTTTCTATGAAAATCTGAGCAATACTAGTAGTAGTGCAGGGATTTCGTACAACACAAAAATGAGCATATTTCATAAGTCGATTAACCACCACAAGGATTATGCTTTTTCCTTTGGAAGGTGGTAGCCCTTCAATGAAGTCCATGGAGATGTCAGTCCATACTGAGTCTGGTATGGGTAGTGGTTGTAGTTTCCCTGGACTCGCCACTATTTCACCTTTTTGCTGTTGACATACATCACATTGTGCTACGTATTTAGAAATAATTTTTTTCATCCCTCTCCAATAAAAGTTTTGTTTCACTCTTTTATAGGTTCTTAGAAATCTGGAGTGCCCTGTTGAAGGTGTGGAGTGCATTTCATGCAGAATGACTTTGATGCAAGGGGAGTTTGGTATAAGCACAATACGACCTTTGTAGCGTAGATCCCTCGAATCCCAAGTATAGTAAGCTATTGCACTTGGATCCTCCTCTAATTTTTTGATAATGTTGCTGGTTTTTGGATCCTTCTTCTATTCTGCCCTAATGTCCTCAAGGAAGCCGGTGGTAGGAAAGAGACGGTTGATAATTTAGCTTGCTCAGGTAGCTGTGAGAGCATTTCTACAATAATATTTTCTTTCCTCTTTTTATAAATAATTTCAAAATCAAATCCTAGAAGTTTGGTTACCCATTTTTGCTGCTCCGGGGATGATATCTTCTGCTCCAGAAAGTACTTGAGGCTTCTATGATTGATTTTAATCTGAAATCGCTGGCCGATTAGGTAGGGTCTCCACTTTGTTACTGCATACACAATTGCAAGCATCTCCTTATCGATCTTCTCAATCTCATCCTTCTAGAGGTGAGGATAGTGGTATGGCCGAGTGTTCACTGGTGGATTGCTCAGAAGAATTGGAATTCAGTGGTCATGTTTCCGAGTAGGAGGAAGACCGCGCGGTTCAGCAAAAATATCATTAAATTCAACAAGCAGTTGGGTGAGATTTTAATCTTTAATTTCTATTTTCTTCCCCTCTGGTTGCTGCTGGAGATGCATAAGAAAGCCACCATTTATCTTGTGTAAAACTTTCTCCATTCATTGGGTTGAAACGGTGGTTACGTTATTTCCGCGCTTCCCTCGTAGGGTGAGCTATTTGTCTTTGCAATAGAATTTCATAATCAATTTGGAAAAGTTTCAAGAGACGTCACCTAGCATCATCAGCCATTCTATGCCCAGCACAGCCTCATAATCATCAATTGGTAGAAGGAAGAAGTCGGCAACAATTTCTTGGTTCTGTAGTAATAGTTTCACTTGTATGTATCTTTGGTCGCATTCTAGGATTCGGTCGTCGACGACCTTTACATCGAACTTGCTACAACCTTCAATGTAGAGTGCCATCCGAGCAGCAGCCTTACTATTTAGAAAGTTATTAGTGCTTCCTGTATCGATGAGAATGGTGATCGGTTGTTGTTTAAGTAGGCTTCCAACTTTCATCGTTTGCAGATTTGAGTAGCCGGCTAGCACATGTACCATAAAGTCGGTCGATTGTGGCTCTTCTTCCACATCTTCTTCCTCATGTTCAAGACTCTCTTTTGGCTGTTCACTTATCTCTTCTTCCACTGGTTCAATCATAAAAAGACTCCCTTTTTTACAATGATGCTCGTGGCTCCACGGCTCGTCACGATGCCAACATAACCCCTTGGCAGATCGGTCTTGAAGCTCTTCTCTTGTTAACCATTTTGGTGCAGAAGCTTGGCTGATAGTAGGGGGGCTGAGGGCTTTGATATTGCTGGTCAGGGAGCGACCCTAGTCCTCCGAGCTTCGTGGTTCTATCGCTCCTCCTGAAGTCATGCGAAAGAGATGGCTGCCATAAGCATGTACGGTTGTCGAGCTTTAACTTTCCCCTGGATCTCCAGCTTCAAGCCCTCAATAAATGTTCCCAATAACTATTTTTCAGACCAATCATAAGTTTGATTAGATAACCTTTCAAACCTAGTTTGATACTCCTGAATGGTGGAGGTTTGTTGGATCTTTGCTAGTTGTCCGTCGATGTTCTCATAATTGGTTGGTCCGAAGCGGATCAGTAGTCCTTCTTTGAATTGTCACCATGAGAGGACTCTATGAGTGTGTTTAAACCAATCAAACTACTGTATGACATCCCCTTCAAGATGTATAGCTACAATTTCCGCCATAGATGTATCCGTAGTTTTGTGGTATCGAAAATATCGCTCTGCGCGTGAGATCCAACCAATTGGGTCTCCTTCTTCCCATCTAGGGAAGTCCACCCTCATGCATGGGGATAGTGAGGATTGGTCATAGAGCCTCCTCTCTCCTAGAGGTCATCTTTTTTATCAAAGTTCTCTCCTTGATATGATTTCTTTGGGCTCGGTGGTCGACCCAAACTGAGTTCAGCAAAGAGAGTCCGAATCTTCTCCTCCATTCGTGTCTCGAAGGCTTCGAATTTAGCATCAATTGCCTCCTCGGATGCCATAGCATATGTCTCCAAATCTATAATATTAAGATCTCCTTTTTTGTTGTTGGGTTAAAGGCATGTATTGGTTGAGAGAAGTGGTGGCTGAAAGGGTTGGTGGATTGGTGGATGTAGGCTACGATTTAGGCTTATTTTGTGGCTATTTTGGGTGTAGTTTGGGGCTACGGTTTGATGAAGTTTTTGGGCTGTGATAGTAGTGGATGAAGATTATGGAAGAGGATTTTAGATCTGTGGTAGATCATAGCAAAGATTTGACAAGAATCAGTGGAAATTGCTACCGATATGCGCTGTCTCGTAAGAGCAGAATTGTCGTCGAAGAAATAGCGGTTTCTCAACAAAATTTCTAGTAAAAACTCAGGGATTTGAGGAGGTGGTTTGATAGTAGAATCTTAGTTTAGATAACAACAAGGATGACAAATTAGATTAAGAAATTTCGGCAGCAAAATAGTAAAGAAATCGGTGCAAGTTGTGATAGCAGAATTCTTATCAAAAAATTTCAGCAGTTTGCGACGAGAGATTGCAGCAACACATGAATTTTTTTTTAAGATGAATTCCATGATAAATCAATCACGGATGGGAGCCAAGATGATCTTTGAGGTGCATAAGAAATTTCATTCAAAAAGGATAACAATTAGATCGGTTAAAGGCAGCAACACGTGGTTGAAATTTTCTATAGCAATCCTTCGTTCGCAAAGATGGTAACTTTTGTGATGCAAGGAATTCGCAGGCAAGGGATAGATAGAAAAACTTCTTTTTGATATTTTAGATGAAAAATTATAGCAGCAAAGGGTATTGGTTGTAGAACAGTACCAGATCTCTGATACAATTTAAGGCGACGACAATAGATTGATTTGATCTACAGTAGAATATGAAGGTGGAGATGGCGACGTCAAGAGCAATTGTGGGAATTACTTGGTTACTGGTAGACGGCAGGGATGGCAGCAAAAGCAACAAGATCGCTGCTCTGATACTAGATGATAGAACCCTAGAGGAATTCTATATAGATTGATCTTTAAGGGGGATTAGCCCTTGAAACACTATAGGGGTTCGACCCTCCAAGTAGCCTGGTGGCTACAATTGTAGGTTATTTTTCTTATTCCAAAGAGGTGGAGGCTACAAGCTTATATAGAGCTCCAAACCCTAGCCCTAGGGGCTGCTTCCTAAGTGAACTACCCAATTTGTCCTCAATCTTAGCGGGCCGGCCCAGTAACAAGGGGGGCGACGGCTAAGAAGCCCAAAGACCCAAATATAAACCCTAGCCTCTTATCTGTATAGGATAGAGGTGGCTAGGCAAGGTTTATTACACTCTCACTGGTTTTTTATTAGCTGCTACATGGTTGAGTAGGACCTAACCCTGCTAGGGTCCTATCAAAGTTCCTTGGGGTATCTCACGAACTTGCACCGTTCCAACCTGGATTCCAACTTATCAGGGTTGTGTCTTTTGACGTGGGCAGGGCAGCCCCAAATCATAACTTAAGATCAGGCTTCTTCCTATTCCATATCTCATATGGAGTAGACATTACTGACTTAGTTGGAATTATGTTCAGAAGGTAAGCTGCGGTCTCTAGGACATATCCCCAGAATGAGATAGACAGGTCGGCGAAACTCATCATGGAATGCACTATGTCTAACAGTGTGCGATTCCTCCTTTCTGATACACCATTAAGTTGCGGTGTATAAGAAGGTGTCCATTGGGATAAAATCCCAAGGTCTTTGAAAAATAGGGTGAACTCTATAATCAAGTACTCACCTCCTTGATCTGATCAAAGGGTTTTAATACTTTTTCCTGTCTGGTTCTCTACTTTATTCTTATATTCCCTGAATTTCTCAAAAGCCTCAGACTTGTACTTTATCAAGTACACATGTCTGTATCTTGAGAAATCATCAATGAAAGTAATAAAATAGGAGTAACCACCTATGGCATGAATCGACATGGGACCACATATATCACTATGTATGAGTTCCAATAACTCAGTGGCTCTCTCTAATTCTACTAAATTGAGAGTCGGTCATCTTTCCCTGAAGGCAAGGTTCACAAGTCGCATATAACCTATAGTCAAATGGATTTAGATATCTATTCTTCATCAATTTTTGAATCCTTCCCTCATGGATGTGACCTAGCCTACAATGCCACAAATATGCATTGTTCACCTCTTCTCATTTCCTCTTAGACTTACTTACACTCATGATATGTGGCGCTGTATCTAGCATAAATAAACAATTATGCAATGTTCCTCTCGTGATGATCTCATCATCTAATATTATTGAACAACCAGTATTCTCAAAAACTAATTTATATCCACTAACTATCAAACATGAAATGAAAATAATATTTTTGATAATAGAAGGAATATAATAGCATGCATCTAATGCAATAATAGCTCCACCAAGCAGATGTAAGGTGACCTTGCCTATAGCCACTGTAGTAACCTTTGCTCTATTGCCTATCTTAAGGTCCATCTCGCCTCTGTTCAATCTCCTAGGTCCTGTCAGAACCTATAACAAATTACAGATATGATAAGCACTCCCGGTATCCAATACCCATGTCTTATCATAAGATTCTAACAAATGAAGACTGATCATGAATATATCTGAAGCTTCTCCAAGCTTCTGTTTCACCCTCTCTACAAGGTACTCTTTGTCGTTCCTCTTCCAATGCCTATCTTTACCGTAGTGAATGCACTGGCCTTTGTCCTTTGTTGGGTCTTTCTTAGCAATCTTTGCCTTACCCATTTTTCCCTTGCCCTTGCCCTTACCCTTCTTAAGGGACTTCTCAGCCTTCCTTTTCTTTTTGGTCTCACCAGCATAGAGAACTGGCTTCTCTTTCTTGATAGTGCTCTCTGCTTCTCTCAACATATTGAGGAGCTCTAGGAGAGTCACCTCAAGTTTGTTTATATTAAAATTCATTATGAACTGAGAAAAAGAATCTAGTAGGGACTGAAGCATAAGATCCACATATAGATTATCCTCTAGGACTATTTCTAGACTTGTGAGTTTCTCGATCTACTCAATCATCTTAAGGACATAGTTATGAATTGATGTCCCCTCAGTCATCCTACCATGGAAAAGACTCTTTGATATTTCATATCGCTGAGTTCTTCCCTGTTCCTTAAATAGTTTATGAAGATGTAGGAGTATGGAATTAGCATCCATATTTTCATGTTGCCTCTGTAACTCAGTAGTCATAGAGGCCAACATATAACACTGAGCAAGAGCGGAATCATCTATGTATTCACATAACGAGCGATCTCATCCTTGCTTACCCCTTCGTTGGGTGTAGGGACTACTATATCAAGGATTATGTGATTTTCTCCGTCATGAGAATGATTCTTAGATTGCCAAGTCAATCCGTATAATTTAGACCAGTGAGGCGGTTGGCATCAAGTATGTCACATGAAGGATTTGAAAGTGATATTTTTCTGAAATTAAAGATGTAGCAAAAATAAATAATATGTAAACTTTGTAAAAATCAAATAGGTAAGATAAGGACTTTTATCTTAATAAACTCCCACTAATTTTTCGTGAGACACACATGATAGAACCCTAGAGGAATTCTATGAAGATTGATCTTTGAGGGGGATCAACCCTTGGAATGCTATAGAGGTTCCACCCTCCAAGTAGCTTAGTGGCTGCAATTGTATATTGATATTCTTGTTCCAAAGAGGTGGAGGCTACAAGCTTATATAGAGCTCCAAACCCTAACCCTAGGGGCTGCTTCCTAAGTGAACTACCCAATTTACCTTCAACTTTAGCCAACCGGCCCAGTAACCAGGAGACGGTGGCTAAGAGGCCCAATAGCCCAAATATAAACCCTAGCCCCTCTTCTTTATAGGATAGAGGCTGCTATGTGGGATTTATTACACTCACAGGGTTTTTATTAGTTGCTACTTGGTTAAGTAGGACCCAACCCTGCTAGGGTCCTATCAAGCCCGCCCTCTTCCAATCAGCCTTGTTCTCAAGGCTGAGATTCTATGAATTCAGGGAACCAGGTCTTCAGCTCCTCATATGATTCCCATGTGGCATCTTCGGGTGGTAAATTATTTTAATGCACTAGTACTTCAGTAGAGGGACGTCGGCGATGCATGATGATTCTACGGTTGAGAATGGCTTGCAGCTGGGCTTGGATATATCCATCATTAGTGGTATTGGGAAGTTGAATCTGGGGTGACTCATGTTCTCCCAACTTGGGCTTCAAGCATAACACGTGGAAGACAGGGTGAATTTTGACATCCTCAGGTAATTTAAGTCTATATGCCATAGCTCCAATACACTCTGCGATCTGATAGGGCCCATAAAAATATGGAGATAGCTTCATGGAGGCTCGTGTGTTGATGGATAGTTGTTTGTATGGCTGTAGAAGAAGATAAACCCAATCTCCTACTAAAAATTCTCTTTCGCTTCGTGTGTTAGCTTGCTGCTTCATTCTGACTTTAGCGGTAGAGAGATTATCCTTTAGCAACTGTAGGAGTTTGTCTCTGTCAATTAAATCTTAGTCGACCTGATCTACCTAAGCCAAGCCAATTATATACTTTGGAATCACAGAAGCCGACCGACCATAGAATGCTTCATATGGGGTACATTTTATAGATGAATGATATATAGTATTATACCATCATTCAGCCTAAGGGAGCCATTTTATCCACTCCTTTGGCCAATCACTGGCGAAACACCGAAGGTACTTCTCTAAACACCTGTTCACCACTTCTGTTTGGCCGTCAGTTTATGGATGATATGTTGTGATTATCTTGAGTTTGGTGCCCTGCAACTGAAATAATTCGGTCCAAATTTTACTAGTGAAGACCCTGTCATGATCACTTACAATGGACCTTGGCATCCCATGTAGTTTAATAATATTTTCTGTGAAAATCTGAGCAATACTAACAGCAGTGTAGCGATTTTGCATAACACAAAAATGAGCATATTTCGTAAGTCGATCAACCACTACAAGGATTGTGCTTTTACCTTTTGAAGGTGGCAGCTCTTCGATGAAGTCCATGGAGATGTCAGTCCACACCGAGTCTGGTATGGGTAGTGGTTGTAGTTTCTCTAGACTCACCACTGTTTCACCTTTTTGCTGTTGACATACATCGCATTATGCTACGTATTTGGAAATAATTTTTTTCATCCCTCTCCAATAAAAGTTTTTCTTCATTCTTTTGTAGGTTCTTAGAAATCCGAAGAACCCTATTAAAGGTGTGGAGTGCATTTCATGCCGAATGACTTTGATGCAAGGGGAGTTTGGTATAAGCACAATACGATCTTTGTAGCGTAGATCCCTCGAATCCCAAGTATAGTGAGCTATTGCACTTGGATCCTCCTCTAATTTTTTGATAATGTTGTTGGTTTCTGGATCCTTCTTCCATTCCTCCCTAATGTCCTCAAGGAAGCCGGTGGTAGGAAGAGAGACGGCTAAAAATTCAGCTTGCTTAGGTAACCGTGAGAGCGCATCTGTAACAATATTTTCTTTCCCCTTTTTGTAAATAATTTCATAATCAAATCTTAGAAGTTTGGTTATCCATTTTTGCTGCTCTGGGGATGATCTCTTCTACTCCAAAAAGTACTTGAGGCTTCTATGGTCGATTTTAATCTGAAATCGTCGGCCAATTAGGTAAGGTCTCCACTTTGTTACTGTGTGTACAATGGCGAGCATTTCCTTATCATAGATAGACATTTTTTGATAGGAGGGAGACAACGCCTTACTGGTGTATGCGAGTGGTCAACCATCTTACATGAGAATGGCTCCAATTCCAACTCTAGATGCATCGGCCTCAATGATGAAGGGTCGACTGAAATCTAGTAGCGCTAGCATCGATGTCGTCGTCATGGCTGCCTTAAGTCTGTCGAAGGTAGCGGAGGCTTTGTTCGACTATTGAAAGGTATCTTTTTTTAGTAGAGAAGTGAGGGGGGCACTAATCTTCCCATAGTCCTTCATGAATTTTTGGTAGTAGCCCGTTAGTCCAAGGAACCCATGTAGAAATTTGACATTTATAGGTTTCGGCCAGCCTTGCATTGCTTCGATTTTTGTTGGGTCTACAATCACTCCTTCTTCTAATATTATGTGTGCAAGGTACTCTACTTTTTGCTAGAGAAAGCTACACTCTGATAGCTTAACAAAAAGAGTATTCTCCCGAAGGATCGTCAAAACAAATCGCAAGTACTAAAAGTGAGTCTCAAGAGAAGGGCTGTAAATGAGAATATCATCAAAAAATACTAGTACAAATTTGCCAAGAAAGCTCTGAAAAATATCATTCATGAGACTTTGAAAGATTGAAGGAGCATTAGTGAGTCCAAAGGGCATTACCAAGAATTCATAATGGCCATTATGAGTGCGGAAAGCAGTTTTTGGGATGTCGCATTCACATACCCGAATTTAGTGGTAACCGGATCAGAGGTCCAACTTCATGAAGACTCGAGCTCCTTTTAATTCATCAAGAAGTTCATCCACCACTAGTATTGGGTACTTATCCTTGACGGTGATGTCATTTAGAGCTCGGTAGTCGATGCACATCCGCCAAGTTCCGTCTTTCTTGCACACAAGTAACATCGGTGAGGAGTAGGGGCTGCAGCTTCACCGAATCACCCTTGTTTCGAGCATCTCCTTCACGATCTTCTCAATTTCATCATTCTAGAGGTGAGGATAGTGATAGGGCCGAGTGTTTACTAGTAGTTTGCCCAGAAGGATTGGAATTCGGTGGTCATGTTGCCTAGTAGGAGGAAGACTGCGCGGTTTAGCAAAAATATCATCAAATTCAATAAGCAGTTGGGTGAGATTTTGATCTTTAATTTCTATTTTCTCCCCCTCTGGTTGCTGTTGGAGATGCATAAGAAAGCCACCATTTATCTTGTGTAAAAATTTCTCCATTCGTTGGGTTGAAACGGTGGTTACGTTGCTTTCGCGCTTCCCACGTAGGGTGACATTTTTGCCTTTGCAATAGAATTTCATAATCAATTTGGAAAAGTTCCAAGAGATGTCACCTAGCGTTGTCAACCATTCTATGCCCAGCATAGCCTCATAATCATCAATTGATAGGAGGAAGAAGTTGGCAACAATTTCTTGGCCCTAGAGTAATAGTTTCACCTACAGGTATCTTTGGTCGCATTTTAGGATTCGGCCGTCGACGACCTTTACATCAAACTTGCTTCAACCTTTGATATGGAGTGCCATCCGAGCAGCAGCCTTACTATTTAGAAAGTTATTAGTGCTACCTGTATCGATGAGAATGGTGATCGGTTGTTGTTTGAGCAGGCTTCCAACCTTCATCGTTTGCGGATTTGAGTAGCCGGCTAGCGTATGTACCATAAAGTCAGTCGATTGTAGCTCTTCTTCCACATCTACATCCTCATGTTCAAGACTCTTTTCTGGCTATTCACTGATCTCTTTTTCCACTGGTTCAATCATTGAAGTCTCCCTTTTTTACAGCGATGCTTGCGGCCCCATGGCTCGTCACAATGCCAACATAACCCCTTGGCAGATCGGTCTCGAAGCTCTTCTCTTATCAACCTTTTTGGTGCAGGAGCTCGGCTAAAAGTAGGAGGGGCTGAGGGCTTCGATATTGCTTGTCAGGGAGCGACCCTAGTCCTCCGGGCTTCACGGTTCAATCGCTCCTCCTGAAGTCGTGCGAAAGAGATGGCTGCCATAAGCGTGTACGGTTGTCGCGCTTTAACTTCTCCCCGGATCTCTGGCTTCAAGCCCTTAATAAATATCCCCATTAACTATTTTTCAGACCAATCATGAGTTTTATTAGATAACCTTTCAAACCTGGTTTGATACTCCTGGATGGTGGAGGTTTGTCGGATCTTTGCTAGTTGTCCGTCGATGTTCTCGTAATCGATTGGTCTGAAATGGATCAGCTGTCCTTCTTTGAATTGTCACCATGAGAGGACTCCATGAGTGTGTTCAAACCAATCAAAGTACTGGATGACATCCCCTTTAAGATGTATAGCCACAATTTCTACCATAGATTCATCTGCGGTATTGTGGTACCAAAAATATCGCTCCCCGCACGAGATCTAACCAATCGGGTCTCCTTCATCCTATCTAGGGAAGTCCACCCTCATGCGTGGATACTGGGGATCGGTCATAGAGCCTCCCCTCTCTTGGACATCATCTCTTCGATCAGAGCTTTCTCCTTGATGTGATTTCTTTGGGCTCGGTGGTCGACCCAAACTAAGTTCGGCAAAGAGAGTCCGAATCTTCTCCTCCATTCATGTCTCTAAGGCTTCGAATTTAGCATCAATTGCCTCCTCGGATGCCATAGCATATATCTCCAAATCTGTAATATTAAGATCTCTTTTTTGCTATCGGGTTAAAGGCATGTATTGGTTGAGAGAAGTGGTGGCTGAAAGGGTTGGTGGATTGGTGGATGTAGGTTACGGTTTAGGCTTATTTTATGGCTATTTTGGGTATAGTTTGGGGCTGTGGTTTAATGGAGTTTTTGGCTATGATGGTAGTGGATGAAGGTTAGGGAAGAGGGTTTTAGATCTATGGTAGATCACAGCAAAGATTTGATAAAAATCAGTGGAAATTGCTGCCTATATGCGCTGTCTCATAAGAGCAGAATTATCGTCGAAGAAATAGCGGTTTCTCGACGAAATTTCCAGTGAAAACTCAAAGATTTGAGGAGAGGGTTTGATGGTAGAATCTTAGTTTAGATAACAGTAAGGATAACAAATTAGATCAAGAAATTTCGGTAGCAAAATTGTAAAGAAATCGGTGCAAGTTGCGATAGTAGAATTCTTGTCGAAAAATTTTAGCAGTTTACGATGAGAGATTGCAACAACACATGAATTTTTTTTTTTGATGAATTTCATAATAGATCAATCACAGATGGGAGCCAAGATGATCTATGAGGTGCACAAGAAATTTAGTTCAAAAATGATAACAATTAGATTGGTTAAAGGTAGCAACACACGGCTGAAATTTTCTGTAGCGATCCTTCATTCGCAAAGACGGTAACTTTTGCGACGCAAGGAATTCATAGGCAAGGAATAGATAGAAAAACTTCTTTTTCATCTTTTAGATAAAAATTTTAGCAGCAAAGGATATTGGTGATAGAAAAATACCAGATCTCTGATGCAGGTGATTGTAGATTGAATTGATCTATGTTAGGAGATGACGATGGAGACAACGATGTTAAGAGTAATTGTGGAAATTGCTTGACTGATGGTGGGCAGTAGGGATGGCAGCAAAAGCAGTAAGATCGCTGCTCTGATACCAGATGATAGAACCCTAGAGAAATTCTATGAAGATTGATCTTTGAGGGAGATCTACCCTTGGAACGCTATAGGGGTTCCACCCTCCAAGTAGCCTGGTGGCTGCAATTGTAGATTGATATTTCTTGTTCCAAAGAGGTGGAGGCTACAAGCTTATATAGAGCTCCAAACCCTAGCCTTAGGGGCTACTTCCTAAGTGAACTACCCAATTTATCCTCAACTTTAGCCGATCGGCCCAGTAACAAGAGGGGTGGCGGCTAAGAGGCCCAATAGCCCAAATATAAACCCTAGCCTCTCTTCTTTATAGGATAGAGGCAGCTAGATGAGATTTATTATACTCACAGGATTTTTATTAGCTACTAGTTGGTTGAGTAGGACCCAACCTTGCTAGGGTCCTATCAACATAACACCCTCCGGTATATGAATCGGAGACCCTCGACGGATCTCTAGTGGGGATTGGGATCCAATTGGCATCTTAACGTAACCTTGAGGGACTCAACTAATCACGTTAAGCCCGTAAAGGTAGGCAACTCTTGCCAATCATAACTCCTTGTGATTCCCGTCCTATTCGGCCTCTGAACCACCATGGCCTCGAGGGACTCGACCAACCATGATATTCAAGTAAGTCATCACCATCATTACAAGATGAGTCTGATTTGATGATACACTCTCGAGGGAATCGACCAAGCATACCATGTCTTCAGGTCACCAGTGACATCTCTATGTCATAGATAAGATAGTGAAACGTGATATAGAGGAGTCTCGAGTAACTCGACCAACTCAACCTACACCGGGAATCGGTTCCTAGCTGTAACGATGGAAGGCCACGTGGGTCAATCTAATTGCCTCACGTTTACCGACTTAATATTATTAGTAGAGGAGATTTTGATTTGTTCTCCTAACAAAATGTGTCACACACATACATATTTAATATATGTCTATATCGCATGCAAATATATATACATATCTAGCATGTGTATAATCAATCATACATCACATGAGCAATCACACTAGATGATCATGGATCATATCCTAATGTGATCAGGCCTGAGCTATGAGCCCAATCACTCACATCAAGATCTATGTGTGCTTTGGCACATCTCTATGACCTATGATCGTCCTTGCTTCATCGGTTCCGTCGTCATCTCAACGCATCTCCATGCGTCGGATCGTCTGTCTCGACCTCGTGGGTCTCATTATCGCTGTGCCTCTTCATGTAATTACAACATAATTACAAGTATGCAGGCGCGACAATAAACGAGAAAAATAGAGGCTCGCAGGCCCCAATAATAATAATCACATGTACACACATCACATCACAGGTCCATGATCATTTATCCATATCATATATCATATGTATATGTTATTTTATAGGACTACTAGATAAATAATAATAATTAGTTAAATATTTTAATTAACTAATATTTTTCTAAAAATAGAGATATACAAGAAATTTTTAGAATTCTAGAGGGTATTTTGGTCATTCGGTCAAAAATGATAAAATTAAAATTTTAAAAATTCCCAGGGGCAAAACTATCTTTTACCCAGAAAGCCCTAATTCCTCTCCCTGCTTTGCTGTGATGTGGCCGTCGCCGCCCTGCTGGCGGCGGCCACTACGCGGCAAGCGTGCTAGACTCTACCAGCGAACGGCTCACCCACGGGCGGTGTTGCCCCTTGCGGGTGAGCGCCGCATCCCGCGGGCACCGCTGTGGGCTGGTCGCCCGCAGGCGGGTGCCCTTACGGGCTCTGTGCCTCGGGCGGTGTTTGCCCCTGCAAGCAAGGCAGCCATAGCGGGCGCACGCCACTCCTACGGGCTCTTCTGCCCACGGGGTAGCGCCCGTAGGCCGCCACAGGTAGCGTTGCCCCGGCGGGCACCGTCGGCCCTTGCAGACAGGCCGCCCCATAAGGGCTGCTGCTTCGGGTGAGTCGATGGCCACAAGCCCTGTGCCCGTAGCCACTACCACTGCCGGTGCAGGCAGCAAGGCTATAAGCAACCTCTTCGCTGCTATGCGAGCGCAGCAAGGGCAGCAATAGTTGCTGCCCTTCCTCTCCTTTTGCGCCAATGATTTTAACGACAAAACACAACACACGCAGTTTAAAATCCGATCTTCACATGAACAACAACAACCCATGTGAGGTAGCACATGCGAGGCGGGCGGCGCTGCACGCGCTGCGCTGCGGCTGCGACCGCCGCGGTAGAAGATCCGTAGGGTGGTGCGTGCGTTGTGGCGGCGTTGCCGCAGGGCGATCGCCACCGGGCAGAGCGATGAGACTCCGCCACGGGCGACCATCCGCAATGGTGCCGTATGGGCGCGCCGGCAAGGGTTGTCTTGCCGTGGGTGAGCGCTTTCCGGTAGAGGCAAGACGCTCTCGCGCGATGGCCGTCCACGCATGGTGTCATGGCCACATCACAGCAAAGCAGGGACAGGAATTAGGGCTTTCTAGGCAAAAGATAGTTTTGCCCTTGGAAATTTTAGAAATTTTAATTTTATCCTTTTTGATCGAATGTCCAAAATACCCTCCAGAATTTTAAAAATTCCTTATATATCCCCATTTTTAGAAAATTATTAGTTAATTAAAATGTTTAATTAACTATTATTATTTATCTAGTAGTCCTATAAAATAACATATATATGTGATGTATGATATGGACAGATAATCATAGACATGTGATGTGATGTGTGTACAAGTGATTATTATTATTGGGGCCTACGAGCCTTTATTTTTCTTGTTTATTATCGAGCTTGCGTGCTTGTAATTATGTTGTAATTACATGAAGAGGCGCAGCGGTAGCGGGACCCACGAGGTCAAGACGGACAATCCGATGCATAGAGATGCATTGAGATGTCGACGGAACCGACGAAGCGAGAAGAACGATCATAGGGCATTGAGATGCGCCGAAACACACATAGATCTTGATGTGAGTGATTGAACCCACTGGCTCGGGCCTGATCACATTAGGATGCAGTCCATGATCATCTGGTGTGATTGCTCATGTGATGTGTGATTGATTATATATATACTAGATATGTATATATATTTGCATGTGATGTAGATATATATTAAATATGTATGTGTGTGACACATTATATTAGGAGACCAAATCAAAATCTCCTCTATTAATAATATTGAGTCAGTAAACCTGAGGCAATTAGATTGACCCACGTGGCCTTCCATCGTTATAGCTAGGAACCGATTCCCAGTGTAGGCTGAGTTGGTCGAGTCCCTCGAAACTCACCTATATCGCATTTTGCTATCTTTTCTATAACATAGAGATGTCACCAGTGACCTAAAGACATGGTATGGTTGGTCGAGTCCCTCGAGAGTATATCATCAAATCAAACTCATCTTGTAACGATGGTGATGACTTAATCGAACATCATAGTTGGTCGAGTTCCTTGAGGCCATGGTGGCTTGGAGGCCAAACAGGATGAGAATCATAAGGAGTTATGATTGGTAAGAGTTTCCTACCTTTACGGGCTTAACGTGATTGGTCGAGTCCCTCGAGGTTATGTTAAGATGTCGATTGGATCCCGATCCCCACTAGAGATCCGTTGGGGGTCTCCGATTCACATACCAAAGGGTGTTATATGTCTCGCAAAAAATTAGTGAGAGTACATTAAGATAGAAGTCCTTATCTTAATTGTTTAATTTTTGTAAAGTCTATATATTATTTATTTTTGCTACATCTTTAATTTCAGAAAAATATCATTTTTAAATCCTTTACGTGACACACTTAATGCCAACTGCCTCATTGGTCCAAATTATACGGATTGGTTTCGTAATCTGAGAATCATTCTCACGGTGGAGAAAATCACGTACATCCTTGATACAGTGATCCCTACACCCGACGAAGGGGCAAGCGAGGATGAGATCGCTTGTTATGTTAAGTACATAGATGATTCTGTTTTTGCTCAATGTTATTTGTTGGCCTCTATGACTACTGAGTTACAGAGGCAACATGAAAATATGAATGCTAATTCCATACTCCTGCATCTCCGCAAACTGTTTAAGGAATAAGGAAGAATTCAACGATATGAGATATCAAAGAGTCTTTTCCATGCCAGGATAACTAAGGGGACACCGATTCAGAACCATGTCCTTAAGATGATTGAGTGGATCGAGAAACTCATAGGTTTAGGAATGGTCCTAGAGGATAACTTGTATATGGATCTGTTAGGGATCGAGCGGCACTAAGAGGGGGGGGTGAATTAGTGCAGCGGATTAAAAGCGTACTCTTGAAACCGATTTTGCAAAAACACACGTTCGTAGGAAGATCTCGATTTGGCGAAAGAGAACTTGAAAGTAACTGCTTGCGTAAAGGAAATAACTATGAACTAAATAACTTGCAGCAAAGTAAAGAAATGCTTCAAGAATGTAAACACTCACACATTCATGGACACAAAGATGTATAGTGGTTTGGTCAATAGACCTTCATCTACTCTTGAAGTCTATACGATGAGGCTCCGCTCTTCCACTAGCAATTCCTTTGAAGGAAGGATCAAACACCCATTTACAACCCTTTACAAGATGTTCACACTTGTACAATATCTCTCGAAAAGGAAGAAGGTGAACACTAGCAAAACAAGACTTTTCAAAACTCTTCACAAGCTCAAGGCTTAGAATTTTTGCTCAAAGGGTTCCCTTTAATTTGGGAAAGGAGGGTATTTATAGATCCAAAGTGGATTCAAAATTGGGCTCCAAATTTCAAATAAATTTGGAGTTCCAATGTTCAGTGATCGAGAGGCGGTGCCACACATGCCAAAGCGGTTCCACACTTTGTCGTCTGTTGGTAGCGTGAGTGACCTGCTTGAGCGGCGTTCTCTTTACTTTCTGATAATCTTGTAGCATGCTAGAATAAATGATAGAATAAGGATTATAAGCATGCTAAAATCACATTCTCCTCTCTTTATATCCTTTACTGGTCACTATAAATGATAGAATAAGGATTATAGAGAAATGAGAAAATATTTACAATTTCTCAACAACGTAACATTAAGTTTTGAGTCTCTACGAGGTTGTCTTTTAATAGGTGAGAGTAGAAAATCTAAAATAAGTAATTAAGAGTCTTTCCCATCAAGATTATCTCTTAAGAAATTCTACCATAATCAAACTTCCTTTCAATTGATCAATAATTATAATCAATATTCAATTAGATCTATAATATATCTTAATTAAATATGATCATATAATCTAATACCACCTATGGTTTATCCTCATCATTACACACATACTCAAAAACAATGACAAGAATGATGCCAACAACTCTATCTTCCAAAAGATTATCAGAGGAGAAACTAAAGACATTGAAGAAGGTGTAAGTAGCGAGGGCGACCGTGGTGGTGGAAAAGGTGACCATCTTATATAGGATCGAGAAGTGCAAGCCCTACCCACTTTACAAGAGTAGCTATAGAAGAGATTCCTAATGGGAGAGAAGACACCGTCCTAGAGTGAAGAGTTCGATAAGGTATTCAATGTCGTCTGCCAAAGGAACTCGATAAGGTATTCAATGTCATTTGCCAAAGGAGCTCAAGCCTTTCCTCAAGTGCATGAAGAAATAGGTTGGTGCTCCCGTCCCCAACTCCTAAGAAGTCCTTGCTTTAGCGTGTGTGTATATATATATATACATATATGTATGTATATACATACATATATGTATATACATATATATATATATACATACATATATATATACATACATATATATATATATATATATATATTCTCATTGTTGGATGCATCAGAATTCACAATATTTTCAATATTTTCATATCATGTCAGCTAGATATATTGAATTTATGCAATTCAAGATCGAAACAAGAACAAATTTGTTTTATGAATTTCATGATTATATTCAAAATAAACGATAAACAGTATTATAATATAATAATTAGCATAAGTAATTAATTTAAAGTATTTTTATGTATTTATCAAATTATATTGAAGCGATTCCTGTGGGAAAGTTCAGAATGAAGTTTCAGGTTGAGGAAATTTATTCTGAAGGATGACCATAATCTAAACACTCGTAATGAGAATTAATGATGCATTCTATGTCCCCCTCCAATCTTCAGGTCACAAATAATTGAGAAAACAACTGTTATTATAATCCACTCAAATTTATCCTAAATTTCTGGTTAGCAGCTTAAATTGAAAGCTATCACTTATCAAGGCACCGGGTGGCATTAACCCCCTCAAAATGCTCATGAACACGTTTCAAAATCAACTACCTCCGTGGTACAGCTTTACAGAAATCTGGGTCACATATAGCAATCATGCACAGCATTCTTACTGATCGAAGTGTTTAGCGAAGCCATGCATGACACCATGTACCATATTTGTCTGAGCTCACAAAAAGATTCTATGATGGAAGTTGATGACCGAAGTTAATGTTTAGATACCTGCAATTATTTGACTATTGCCATGTTGCTGACTGCATCCTGGTTAAAATTTGCCCCGCTCATTCACAGATCAGAATGGGGCCATGACAACAAATTGGTTCCGCTCTCTAGTTCTAGGATGGAATATAATAGATATACATGTAGAGGGGCAAAATTTACCAGACCTTACCCCTCCTTGACTTGCCTCTGGCTCTATACTGGATTGGAAGGTCGAACATTTCCAAGGTTATTAACTGTTACCTACAGATGGTATAAAAACTATGGGGATGGATGACTGGGAACTTATAAAGATCAGTCATCATCTGATAGACAGACTACATCTGAGTTAAAAGGTGACCTGACAACATCAACATGACTGAGACAATCCGCAAGTTGTTGAAGTACGATTAGTTGAGGACCAACTATCAAATTTTGGTGTAAAGTCAGCTAACTGGGACGAGTTAGGCTGGTTAGCTCGTCTGGAGTCCTCAGTATCCACAGGAAACTCGACATCAGATGGGGAGGAACCCCGACAAACAGATAGAGTATTTGAAACAGATGACCTTCTGCTCGTAGGGATAGATGCAACTTGTTCCATGGTAGCCGAACCTACATTCACAAGAGAGTGCTGCTGACTGGTTATCCCATTTGTATGAACTAGATTCTGAGATGGCATGGATGTGTTAGTTCTGAATCGATGCAGATGTGGAGCAGGCGCATGGGTTTCACTTCCAATTTGAAGGTTTGCCAGGGATGGAAGCATCAGGCTGAAGTGAGGTCTAACTGAATTACTTGAGTAGACCGGAGTGATCAGGCGGGCTATCTGTCCAGAGGAAATGGATGAGGCTTGAAGCCTGACCGACGCAAGCGAGTTTGGGGCTACAGCAGGCAGTACAGTAGGCAGTGCAGTAGGGATAGAGGTTGACGGTGACACAGATCTCTGGACAAACTGAGTTTGGGATGACTGAAGTAACTGCTGCATTGTTCGCTGAGCTGGAACTCAAAGAGAGGGTAATAAAAGAATGATGTCAGTATCTGCTCATCAATAGGTTGAACCCAATAATCATAAAAAGAGACAACCGAGCAAGAAAAAAAAAACAAAAAAGAAATCAAGCAAGAAAATATGTCCAAATTATGCCTAAAATACATGTTTTTCGAATGATTTCATATAAAGATACCAGAATGTTTGACGTAATAACCAAAAAGTGGACCTTCAATTTGCTTAAGGAACCAAGCTGCTACGAAAGTCTCAGAAATTCAACTGAAAAGTGGCGATAAACCACCAACCTGGCTCTTTGAAGCCATTTTCCAATCCCTGGTAAAATAACTCAGTAAACAAAGTCACAATCACATGTTCCTTCCTCAACTTCCAACTATAATTCATGTGCTTATTTGTGAGGCCAAATTCAATTCACATGAAAAGGACTTATCTTGTTTGTATATAATCAGATTTCATCATAATGGATTCACATGAAGTTTAAACCATCGTTTAACAACAACAACAACAAAACCGTAAAGCAAGGATCGCCATTTCGGGTGCCAGACCCATTTCAGTGATCTGGTTGGAGCGGTACATATGGTTAGTACCGGTGTACCATGTTGTCATGGAGCAATGTAGCAAGGTGTTTGACACTTGTCCATGACGCTTTCCGATTCTTTTTTCTATCATTTTTCTATGTTTTTGAGTGTTTTCTATTAGGCAGCATGTACGTGCTAGTACGTAAAGGAAGAAAAAGGAGAAAAAGGACAAGTGGAGGAAGAGGAAGAAAGGAAGAGGAAGAAGTTAAAAGAGGAAGCAGTGGAGGAAGATGGGAGGAGCGGCAAAGGAGAAGGAAGAATGAAGAGAAGAGGTGGGAGTGTACCTAGGGAGATAGAAACTAACAAAAGACAGCAACGGTGACATCAAAGAGCAAACGGTGTCGATAGTCACAAGAAGATAGCAGCAACGAGAAGAATCGTGTGATGCCGAATGGCAATGGCGACGATAGTAGCATCACGAGAAGATGGCAACAATGAGAAAGCTCACACGACATCGAATGGCAATAGAGACGATAGCAACATCGCTTGGTGATATCAGTGGCAGCGAGAAGAAGGATTGTGAAGCAGGAACGACGACAATGTTGTTGCAAGAAGAGGGCTTGTGGTTGCTATTTTAGGTATTTTCTTTTTTAATGCTGAGTTGGACAGGCCTATCACTATTTTATTTTTTTATTTGAGTTGGAATAGATCATTTGAGACAAGAAACAAGAGTAGTCCACGCATCGATCCACAATCAGACCAGTACATATTGCCCGTTCGTACCATTTAAGACGGTATTACAATTCTTGCCATAAAGTCCCAACTATTTAGGGTCGGGTTAATTACATCGATCTTTGCTACCATTGGGCTATGTAAAAGTCATATATATATATATATATAGATAAAGGTATTGAAATCTTTAAATATAGTTTCTATTAAAAATTTTTAGGTCTTCATCTGTCCTCATACCATTAGTAATTATTTTCTCTTCTAACTATCACATTTATAAATCTCCTAAGCACATGTAAATCTTAAAAGATTCTTCCTAATTTTATCCTCTATTGAGTCGATACCTAATTGTTTACAAATAAAAATATTTCGTTTATTATCTTTCCTAGTAACTCCACGCATCCACTTCAACATACTTTATCTATATGTTATTCTTAATTGCCTAAAACTCGGATCTATAAAGAATTGTTCTCTTATAAAAGTATCAATTAAATCTCAAAGGTACTTGAACACCATAAAAGACTCCTAATACCCCTCAACATTTTAATTATCATATGTTTACTTTATGAATAATATTTTCATGAATCTCTATATCTTATTAAATAATTGATATAAGATACCTAAATCTTTTACTTGATAAAACATTTTACCACCCAACTTGACTATATCCTCTCATCTATTCCTATAGTATTACTAAAATTACATCTCATATATTAAGTTTCAGTCTTACTAAATCTAAGACCTTTAATTTCTAAGCATTGTGTCCACAACTTAAATTTAAAATTAATTCCATTTAGACTCTCATCATGTAAGATATATAAATAATGTAAAATAACAAGGTTTGTAGTAGTAAGTTCATTTATTATTAGTGTGAAAATGTAGAGACTTATACAGATCCTTGATGTAGTCTTATACTAACAAAAAAACTCACTAGACACACTTCTAAGACTAATGGTTACATTATCATAAATATCTTTCGTAACATCAATATAATCAGTAGATACACCTTTCTTTTCCAAAACCCACCATAATAAATTTTTAGAAACTTTATCATAGACTTCCTCTAAAGCAATAAAACCCTAGTGTAAGACTTTCATTTTCTCTATATACTTTTTCATTAATCGTTTTAATAAATAAATCAAGGTTTGAATTGCCTATGCAAGTCAGTGTGCTAGCCGACCAACAGCACAACACGTGCTACTTCATACTGGCATACCAACACATGGCACGTCAATGCGTACCGATGTTTTGACAAGAAAGAAAAAGAGGTTGAAGAGGAAGGAGAAAGGAAGACGGAAGAAGGAAGAAGGAAGAAGAAAGAAAAGGAGAAGAGCAGCGGTACCTGGGAAGCAGCGGCAGCATCGAAGGCAAGCAGTAGCATCACAGCGACGAAGAGGTGGTGCCGCTATAGCATCATAATGGCAAAGCAGCGAAGAGGCAATGCCACCACAGCATCACAGCAGTGAAGAGGTAGTGCCACTGTAGCATTGCAGTGGCAAAGCGACGAAGAGGCAATGCCACTGCAGCATCGCAATTGCGAATCAATGAAGAGGTAGAGTCGCTACAGCGGCAAAGCAGTGCAGAGGCAACGCCACTGCAGCATTGTAGTGGCAAAGGGGTAGTGTCGCAGTTTCATATGTGAGAAGAACCCTAATTTGCTTTTCCTTTTAACACTGAAATGGACAAGGGCCCACCACTTTTTTATTTTTTTACTATTTTAATGCAAACCGCTTGAAAAAGGGTGGTCCATGTATTGGTCCATGCCCGGACCGATACATACCACCCAAACCGTACTATTTCGAGCGATACAGCAATCCCTGAAATAAATGGCTTCTATTGTTGATCTTAGCACAAAACTAAATTAGTTTTTATAGATATTTGTTTCAAGTCTCTTTTGGTAACTCTCCCAAATTTTCATAATGTGACTTATGATTTTAATTATTTTATGATTAGAACAGTCATCTATGTCACCCGCATTTTTTAAATTGGCACTAAAAAGCCCTTCCTCCATTCATCAGACATCTTTCTAAATCTCAAAATTTTATTAAATAAGTTAGTTAACTAATTTATTCCTTAGTCTCCTAAACTTTTTTAAACCTCAATAGGGATACTATCAAAACGTTTTCAATCCTTTTTCAAACCTCATTAGGGATAACAACTATTATCTGTCATTAAAGTTAAATCATTTGTGGAATAATTAAATAATTCAAAAAGTAATTTTCCATTTTTATTTAATTTGATCTTATTAACATGTATTTTTTAATCTTCATCATTAATACATTTAATATTATATATATATTCAAATTTAGTATCTAATTTATTACAAAATTATCATAAATTTTATATCTTGTCATGCTAATTGCTCTTTTAGCCTTTTTTTCAGATTTCATATATCTTTTAAATTTCTCTTTATTTTTATAATTTTGCCATTCTTCAAAGCATAATCTTTTAATAATAATTATTTTCTAATCTTCCACATACCATCAACTCTCTCTTAACGCTATACCTCTATCTTTAGTTTATAAAAAATCTTTTGTTGTTAGGCTCCAAATCTTATTGGCCATCATAGTTCAAATAAGATTGATATCATCCTCATCTAGGTTCTAAGCCATCTCTCATTCCATCCTATTTTAAAAACCTTTACATTATTATCTTTAAAATTTCACGATCTAGTCTAAATTTTTCTATTATCTTTTTCTTCCATTTTTCTACAATAAATATCTAATAATTCATGAAGCTTTCACAATATGAAACTTTATAGTTCTTGCATATAACTTTATCCAACTCCCTAGTGATATCTGACCTTAGTTGTTAACACTTATAACTAATTAAATATTCATCTCTCTTGAAATGAGTATTTATAATTATAAAATTATACGAAGTGGTAAAATCCAAAATCATATGACCCTCTTCATTTCTCTTCCTGTAATGAAAGCCCCTTATGCACCCCTTTAAATTCAAAATATATTTTTCTTACATGACCATTTAAATCTCCTCTAATTATAAGTTTTGTCGATTAGAGGTATTCCTTAGATGTGAAACAATTGACTAAGCATGATGTGAAACAATTGAAAACATTATAGTAGATTCATTTAGATCTTTTATAGGAACCACACAAACATAACAATCCTCACTTCTATATAAGTTCAAAAATATACATACTTGAAAATACGCATCTATACACCAAGGTATCCCATCAGAATTCTGCATGGTGATTTCACCATAAGTAAACCTTTCGAGATCAACTTCATAAATCATGATCTGCAACTATGAAAAGCCTAGGAAGAGAAACATATATTGTCAAGATCTAAAACAGACTTTTACATGCATAAATGTATTATATAAAATTTTAAACCATATGAATTCATATATCTAAACATGTTTTCAGAAAGTAGATATGTATAGTCTCAGTTTCCGGATTTCAAAAAGGACGTCCAAAATTCCAAATCACTGATACCTTTTTGTTCTAGGCTTGTTTATATCTTGGATCTTGGTCAATTTACATAATCTAAATTTGGATATGTTTCAACCGTTTTTAGTCAAAGATCCAACGGAACGCCTGTGCTTAAACCATTCATATATATTTGATACAGTATACATGCACAACAAAATACAATGAAAAATACACAATAATGGAGATACGAATATACTAAAAGAAGTCATGTCAAAGCATGCACAATTAACAAAAAACATGAAGCATGATTACTGCTTCATGTTATCTTGGCAGCATATATCCCGCCACTTCCTCAACTAATGCCAAAACCTTGAGTAGCCAATAGTAACTCTACCTTAACTTCTCATCTGTTCCACTAACCCAGTCCAATTTAAAAGAATTACAAGAAGCTAAAGCACAACAGTGCCTAAAAGTAGAACGGCAACATTGATCAAATTTTCCACCTGCAACTCATAACCAATAAGCTAATCAAAGTGCAATAGTGCATTAGTCACCTTGACACTGAAAGGATGAGGTACTTTCAGTATTGCACTGATGTTAAATCAAGTTCTATGTTAAAGATCCAAAAAGGCCACATGTAACATGCATATATGTTTGCAGGATAAAAAAATGTTTAAAAAACCTAAAAGAGAGATTTCTAAACAGTTCATCAACAGAGCACAAGTGCCAAGCTGATTTAGAAATCATTCCATACCTTGCGAAGATGAAGAAGCTCCTCCCTTGTTATCAATAAATTTGGCCCTGAACTCTTCAGCTAAAACTTGATTCATTAAAACTTTGTTGTAAATGGTTTCAAGAGTATCTTTGTTCTGACAAAACTGTGACTCTTCATCCTGAAGTAACACATCATATTTTCTCCTAACCTTCTCCAACTCCTTGTCACACTCTAGTTTAAGTTTTGATTTCTGCACAAAAAATAATCAAGATACAACTATCAATGATAATGAGCAAAAATGATGGGAAGAAGAGTGTTTGAATATTGGTAACAGAAAACAAACCCTATCATCATGCATCTTAGAAATTCTATCCTCATGTATTCGTATTCTAGTCAGTTCATTTTTCAATGGCTCAGGATGAAGCCCTTGAGTTGGCATTAACTGTGCGAGTGGAAAGAGGGGATAATGGACTGATTCTGGTTGAGTAAAAGTGCATGTTAAATCTTCACTGATATTTCTTTGCAATCTCCTTTCTGAATTTGGTAACACTGAATGGTCAACAAACTGGGGGACAAGAGGATTAGACTGTCCAACCAGCAAAGATGATAATACAACTGGCACCTGCAATGGCACATCATTTTGTTGGGAAGATTGCCGAATCTGATCAAAAGGCTCTTCTCCAATTTGAGATGAAACTACACTTCGTTGACTCTGTGCAACCAAGGATGCTCCAGTACAGACAGCCAATGGATCAAGGAACGATTCCAAGACAGTCATGTTATGATTGGTCAGATTGACTTGTAAGGTGCCAAAATCAGCTGAATTCAACGCAGGAATTTCTTGGGGAAAGCCACAATCTTGGACATCCAGACCAGCAGAGTCTTCAGGTCTTTCATGCCCATTGAAGCAAGGTTCCTGTGGATGCATGATCAGAAGTAGAATGTGCTCAACATGATAATACAAAAGTCAAGATGCAGAAACCTAGGACATGTTTCCCTTTTTCCCAAGTGAAGCAATCAAAACTTGTACTATGGTACAGAAGAACAGAGAATACAAGTTAAACTAAACCGAAAAAATAAATGTCATTCAAAAGAGGCAGACACTTGAATATTAAAATTTAACTCGCAAGAAACCCAATCTACTAGTTAATGTGAACATAAAAACTATCCCTATGCCTTAACAAAAATTAACAAACAACAAACACATGAAAAATATTTCAGGCTCACGCATACAATCCACAAGAAAATGAGGATGAAGCTGAATGTTGGATGAATTTCTGATTTAACCATGGCCTGAACTGCTTGAAAATAACCTGGTAAAAGCCAATCACACAAAATCCATAAGTCACATAAAACAGCAAATTATCCACAAGCTAGCTGTTTATGGAAAACATTGGCTGACAAAAGCACAATTTTTTTAAATTATGCCAAGACTGCACAAACGCACTCAAATTGTAGTTTGAAACAGGATTCTCTGTTTCACCCAGCCCAGTATGAAATGGGTTGTACCACCTAAATCATTACACAGACCGCCCGAAAAGGACTGCCCCGTTTCGGGCAGTCTAGTCCAACCCAATAGCAAAAAAACTTTAAAACTTCAATTAGCTGGTGCCACTACCATTCATGCTCCCTCTTCTTACAGGGAGCATGAAACCGATACCATGGCCACTACCATTCTCAGCCGGTGCCACCTATCTCCAGTACGCTTCCTTCCTCTTCCTACACCGCTTTCTCTTCCTTTTTCTTCCTCCTCTTCCTCTTTCGTCGCCTCTTCTTCCTTCCTCTTCCTCCACAGCCTCCTTTTCTTTCTTTCTCTTCCTCAATTGTGCCTTTCTCTTCTCATTCTTATTTGTCTTTAGAACACTGGTATATACTAGTGTGCCATGTGTTAGTACACCGGTGTTGATTAGTACATATCAGTCTAGCCAATAAGTGACCAATAAGGGTTTAAACTGCGATACGGCATTCCATGGTTTGTCTAACCACTATGGCATCATGAGACACAGTGTTTCTACTAGGATTTCAATTGTCATCTTCAACATGTTAACAATTACAAAGGAGCCAACAAGAGATCCATCATCCTTAGAGGCACTTAAAGGTCTGCCAATATCTAGAGAGACCGATTAGGCAGAAAACCATCACAAGAACAACATGCAAATACAGCAACTAAATGTCCTTATGAGTCCCTACAGAAAAGTCATCAACCAAAAGACAGTAAAGATGATTTGATTTACAACCATGCATAGGGTTCTTGGAAAGCTGAATTTGATACTCAAAATAACTGCAGATCATAATGATGATAAAGGAAATGGGTTCAGTGGGAATTATGAATACTTCAAAGCAAGGATTGAAATTTCATACCATACCAGAGTTTCGAGCTTTGCTCAGTACGGTACGGTACGATGTACTGAGCGATACGCCTAGGCGTACCAAGTGGTACACCTAATTTAGGAAGAAAAATCTTCAAAAATACCTGAAAATTAAAAAAAAATTAGGATAGGGTTTTTAAGTTAGAAATAAATATAATAATAGTATAAGTTTAGCAAAATCAATGTAAATTAGGTAACAATAGTGTCACATATCTTTTTCGGGCTTCGAGGAATAGCCTTGTGCAAAGTTCGCATTTCAGTCTGTTACGGATCATCCTTCTGTAAATATTTAGATTATCTTGTTATAATATAAACTTTAAAATTCAAATGAATTAAATAATCACATATGTAGATATATCTGGTTACTGATTCTACTACCAAAACGAACGATGGGACTCCACGGGTGGTGAATCGGGGTCCTCGATCCTATGCATCTGCATATCAATATGATATGTTTGTTGAACCCAATCCTGAAACTGATCACACGACATAGTGTATTAATACACTGTATACCATTGATTCATCAATATGATGATGATCATATGTTGATCGTCATGGATCATATTTGTCCAAGGCGGCTCTTGAGGCATGTATTGGTAAATGTCAGAGCTTTTATTTTCGCTACTGATCCACTGCTCCGTATCATACTGTTGCTCAAAGAAGTATGATACGACAGTTGTGAATACGATAAGCTTAAAAACCCATGAGAAAGAGCTCTAACCGTCAGTTTGACCGTTGGAACCCTGTTACAGGTCGGTAACAATTGAATTCGACTATTACCGCCCAATATAGCCTTGTATCATCCGATACAAGGTGATATCCAGCATTCCGCCTAGTAGCCGGCAGTCCGCAAACCGATCTACTGTCTGACCGATACGTACCACCTGGTACTATTCAAAATTAAAAACCTTGCTTCAAAGTAGTTCCGTTCACTATACCTAAATTAAAAATGGAACTGGAAGTTGTATTTCATGAATGGTGGCAAGGTCCAAACAATAACTTACATGAGCCATGATCTAAAAGCATGACAACAACCATTTAATAAATAGAGTCAAAAGTTCTAACCCACTTAGGCTTACAACTTCCATTTTATTTAGTATCATAAGCATAAATGTCAAGAAAATATTAATGTTTGAAACATTAAATCATTTACATTACTGATATATGCCAATAATAATTAACATTAAATCATTTACATTAAGTACTGGTAGAAGTATTAATGGTAATGTATACTTGTATAGTCTTCCGAGATGAAACAGAATAATGGTCTAAATGCAAGATCACATCCATCTTGCTTTCTTTTATAATTTGCAAAACATGAGATCTTCAATTGAAATTCTTCCATGCAAAGATATTTCACTTGTAACTAAGGACATATTTTCTGCCATATCCAATACTTATCCATGTTTGACATATGTATAACATGGTCATATTTAAGAAATTCTAATGTATTTGCTTCCTAAAATGCTAGTGATCGTTAAAAACTTGTGTTTATACAAAATCAATAACAAAGTCATATAGTTCCAACTATTTAAGGTGGGTTACATTGATCCTTTGCCATCATTGACATACGAAATAAGTCACATCTTTAGTTAAGTTTAAAGTATTTAAATATTTATTTATAATTTCTATCAAGATATTTTTGATCTTCCTCTATCTCTCATACCACTAATAGTAATCATTTTATCTCTTCTGACCACCGTAGCCATAGATCTCCTAAACATATGTTCATACCATTCTAAATGATTCTTCCTCATTTTATCTTCTATTAAAACTATAGAGATACCTAATCGATCATAAATAAAAATATTATTTTTCTACCTTACCTAGTTACTCCATCTATTCATCTTAACATTCTCATCTCAACAACACAAACTTTTTGTATATATTGTCTCCATCCAAGACTCAAATCTATAAAATATTGGAAATATAACAACTTATAAGACTTCCTTTTTTAATCGCAAAAACAATATGATATTCACACGACTCCTAATGCCTCTCGTCATTTTACACATCCTGTTTTTACTTTGAGTAATATCTTCATTGATATCTCCATGTTATTGAATAATTAACCAAGGTACCAAAAGCTTTTACGGAACTTCTTGCCTATCCAACTTAACTATACCTCTTGTTTATTCCCAATATTACTAAAATTGTATTGCATATATTTAGTTTTAGTTCGACTGAATCTAAAATATTTAATTTCTAATGATTGCCTCCATAACTCTAATCCTATACTAATAGGAACTCACTAAACACACTCTATAATTTTAACACTAATGGCTACATTAGCATACATATTCTTAATAGCATCAATATAATTAATAGATACACCCTTCTTTTCTAAAATTTGCCATAATAAATCTCTAGGAACTCTATTGTAGACTCTCTAAATCAATAAAAACCATATACAAATCTTTTTTTTTCTCTCAATACTTTTTCATTAAATATCTCTCAATAAATAAATAGCTTCTATTGTTGATCTTCCAAGTATAAAACCAAATTGATTTCAGAGAAATTTATTTCAAATTTTATCCTACTTTCAACAACTCCTTCCCTAAGTTTCATAGTGTGACTCATGATTTTAATATCTCTATAATCATCAAAGTTTTGTATGTCACCCCTATTCTTATAAATTGACACAAAGCTCTTCGTCCGTTCATCATGCATCTTTCTAAATCTCATAATTTTGTTAAATAAACTAGTTAATCAAGTAATGATAACTTGATCTCCTAAACCTTTTCAAACTAGGTCTCACACTCTTATCTATTTTAATTTTCTAAGACATCTTTTACTTCACTAGATCTAATTTTAACAACAAATATATAATTATTAAATCTACCACTATTATCTATCATTAAGCTAAGTCATTTCTCAAATGTTCATTTAATACTTAATAAAAAAATCTCTATCTTTCCTTAATTTCATTATCATTAACAAGTATTTTTTTATACAAAATCTTTAATGCATCTGATATTACCTAAATCCTTATACTTTCATTCCCTACATTTAGCAATTCAATATATATCTTTCTTATCTTTAGTACATAATTTGTTATAAAGATTATAATAAAATTCATCTCTTGCCACACAGACAACTCTTTTAGCTTCTTTTATAAATTCTATATATCTTCAAAGTTTCTCTTTATTTTTACAATTTTATCAATCTCTTTAAAGCATGATTTTTTTAATTAATAATTGCTTTTTGAACTTCCTACACCATCATCAACTCTCTCTTAAAGCTACACTTCTACATTTATTTTCATCAAGAATCTCCTTTGTTAAATTCTTAATCTTATTGAACATTATAGTCCAAATAATATATTAACATTATCCCCATCTTACTTCCAAACCGTCTTCCTTTCCATCCTATTCTTAAAAGCCCTTACATTTATTATATTTGATATTCTACTAACTAGTCCTAATTTTTTAATATCTTCTTCTCATTTCAATTTCTGCAATAAATATCTAATATCATTAGCCTATGTTGATTTGTGAAGCTTTCCCCAAGTATAACTTTAAAATTTTTACATATAACTCTATCTAACTTTCTAGTGAGGAAATTAAGATGTTCTAATCATGGAAGTCACAGGGCAGTCGGGCGCTCGCTCAGGCACCCAAGCAAGGTGAGGACCAAGCACCTAAGAAGAGGTCCAGGCGCGCACCTTCAACTGGGCACAGCCTAAGCACACGCTTGGGCCCAAGCCCTAGGCAGGCTAGGCGCTTGCCTGATTCAATTGATGCATGTGTCTGGTTCTTAATTTTGGTTCAATCGAACCATTTGACTCGCACGGTTCAATTAATGCATGGGTCGAACCTAAACATATTAGTTCCTTGATTCTAGTTCTATCAAATTAGAGTCAACATATCTTAACCCCCACCGACCCCATATACATGAGCCCTTGCCCACTTTGGAAACCTTCGATCAAATTAGAGTCTAACATATCTTAACCCCCACCGACCCCATATAAATGAGCCCTTGCCCACTTTGGAAACCTAATCACAGCAATGACATCTTCCTCTCCAACAAACTACGACGGTGACTTTGTCTTCCTCTCCAACGAATGGTGGTGATGGCTCCTTCCTTTCCAATGAATGATAGTTTTGCCATTGTCTTCCTCTCTAGCAAGCGGCGACAGTATCGTCTTCCTTCGACAAGCCCTTCCCCTCTCTCTCTCTCCTATCCCTCCTTAGTTGTCGGCCCCTCTAGAAGCCTTCAACAAGTGACTTCTATGCACCAGGCGAGCCTCTATGGTGTCTTCTTCTCATGGTAACTCTATTTGTTTCTGTTTCACCTCCTAACAACCCCTCTCTTCCTCCTTCCTACTATCCTCACCTTCTCCCTAACAACTCCCCTCTCCCTCCCCTACGCCGCTCATCGCTATCTTCACCTTGTCCTCCTCCATCGCCCCCTACCAACCACAATAGCCACCCTGATAGAACCCTAGAGGAATTCTATGTAGATTGATCTTTGAGGGAGATCAACCCTTGGAACGCTATAGGGGTTCCACCCTCCAAGTAGTCGGCCTTGTGGCTGCAAAGTAGATTAATCTTTTCTTGTTCAAAAGTGGTGGAGACTACATGCTTATATAGGACTCCAAACCCTAGCCCTAAGGATTGCTTCCTAAGTGAACTACCCATTTTGCCCTCAACCTTAGCCGACCAACCCAGTAAAGGGGGGCGACGGCTAAGAAGCCCAAAGGCCCAAATATAAACCCTAGCCACTCTTCTTTATAGGATAGAGGCGGCTAAATGGGGTTTATTACACTCTCACATGGTTTTTATTAGCTGCTACTTGGTTGAGTAGGACCCAACCCTGCTAGGGTCCTATCAAGCTCGCCCTCTTCAAATCAACCTTGTCCTCAAGGCTAAGGTTCCATGAACTAGGGAACCGGGTCTTTAGTTCCTTATATGATTCCCATGTGGCATCTTCGGGTGGTAAATTATTCCAATGCACTAGTACTTCAGTAGAGGGACGTCGGCGACGCATCACGATTCTATGATCGAGGATAGCTTGTGGTTGGGCTTGAATATCTCCATCATCAGTGGTGTTGGGCAATTGAATCTGGGGTGACTCGTGTTTTCCCAACTTGGGCTTTAGGCATGACACATGGAAGACAGGGTGGATTTTGGCATCCTCAGGCAATTTTTTAATGATGTTGCTAGTCTCTGGATCCTTCTTTCATTTCTCCCTAATGTCCTCGAGGAAGCCGATGGTAGGAAAAGAGATGGTTGAAAATTCAGCTTGCTCAAATAGCCGTGAGAGTGCATCTACAACAACATTTTCTTTCCCCTTTTTATAAATAATTTCATAATCAAATCTTAGAAGTTTGATTACCCATTTTTGCTGCTCCGGGGATGATATCTTCTGTTCCAAAAAGTACTTGAGGCTTCTATGGTCGGTTTTAATGTGAAATCGTCGACCGATCAGGTAGGATCTCCACTTCATTACTACGTGCACAATGGCGAGCATCTCCTTATCATAGGTTGACATTTTCTAATGGGAGAGAGATAACGCCTTGCTGGTGTATGCGAGTGGTCGACCATCTTGCATGAGAACGGCTCCAATTCCAACTCCAGATGCGTCGGCCTCAATAATGAAGGGTCGGCTGAAATCTCGTAGTGCTAGCACAGGCGTCGTCATCATGGCTGCCTTAAGTTTATCGAAGGCATCGGAGGCTTCATCTGACCATTGGAAGGCATCTTTTTTCAGTAGAGAAGTGAGGGGTGCACTGATCTTCCCATAGTCCCTCACAAATTTTCGATAGTAGCCTTTTAGTCTAAGGAACCCACGCAGCAATTTCACATTTGTAGGTTTCGGCCAGCCCTGCATAGCTTCGAATTTTGTTGGGTCTACCGCCACTCCTTCTGATATTAGGTGCCCAAGGTACTCTACTTTTTGCTAGAGAAAGCTGCACTTTGATAGCTTAACAAAAAGAGTATTCTCCCGAAGGATCGTCAGAACAAACCTTAAGTGCTGAAAGTGAGTCTCAAGAGAAGGGCTGTAAATGAGAATATCATCGAAAAATACCAGCACAAATTTGCGAAGAAAGCTCCAAAAAATATCGTTCATGAGACTTTAGAAGGTTGAAGGAGCATTAGTGAGTCCAAAATGCATTACAAAAAATTCATAATGATCGTTATGTGTGCGGAAAGTAGTTTTTGAAATATCGTCTCCACATACCCGAATTTGGTGGTAACCGAATCGGAGGTCCAACTTCGTAAAGACTCGAGCTCCTTTTAACTCATCAAAAAGTTCATCCACCACTAGTATTGGGTATTTATCCTTGACGGTGATGCCATTTAGAGCTCAGTAGTCGATGCACTTCCGCCAAGTTCCGTCCTTCTTGCATACAAGTAGCACCGGTGAGGAATAGGGGCTGTAGCTTGGCCGAATCACCCCTGTTTCAAGCATCTCCTTTACAATCTTCTAAATTTCATCCTTCTGGAGGTGAGGATAGCAGTATGGCCAAGTGTTCACTAGTGGTTTGCCCAAAAGAATTAGAATTCGGTGGTCATGTTGCCGAGTAGGAAGAAGACCACGCGGTTCAGCAAAAACATCATCAAATTTAGCAAGCAATTGGGCGAGATTTTGATCTTTAATTTCTATTTTCTTCCCCTCTGGTTGCTACCGGAGATGCATCAAAAAGCCACCATTTATCTTGTGTAAAACTTTCTCTATTCGTTGGGTTAAAATGGTGGTTACGTTGCTTCCGCACTTCCCGCGTAGGATGACCTATTTGCCTTTGTAGTAGAATTTCATAATTAACTTAGAAAAGTTCCAAGAGATGTCACCTTGCATCGTTAGCCATTCTATGCCCAGCACGGCCTCATAATCATCATTTGGCAGGAGGAAGAAGTCGACAACAATTTCTTGGTCTTGTAGTAATAATTTCACCTGCGGGCATCCTTGATCGCACTTTAGGATTCGGTCGTCGGCGACCTTTACGTCGAACTTGTTGCAACCTTCGATGTGGAGCGCCATCCAAGCAGCAACCTTACTGTTTAAGAAGTTGTTAGCGCTGCCCGTATCGATGAAAACAGTGATCGGTTGTTGTTTGAGAAGGCCTCCAACTTTCATCGTTTGCCGATTTGAGTAGCCGGCTAATGCGTGTACCATAAAGTCGATCGGTTATGCTCTTCTTCTGCATTTTCTTCCTCATGTTCAAGGCTCCCTTCTAGCTGTTCAATGATCTCTTCTTCCACTGGTTCAATCATAAGTCTCCCTTTTTTACAACGATGCTCGCGGCTCCACGGCTCGTCGCAATGCCAACATAACCCCTTTGCAGATCGCTCCCGTATCTCTTCTCTTGTCAACTTTTATGGTGCAGGAGCTCGGCTGACAGTATGGGGGGGCTGAGGGCTTCAATATTACTGGTTGAGGAGTGACCCTAGTCCTCCGGGCGTCATGGTTCAATCGCTCCTCTTGAAGTCGTGCGAAAGAGATAGCTGCCATAAGCGTGTACGGTTGCCGCGCTTTAACTTCTCCCCAGATCTCCGGCTTCAAGCCCTCAATAAACGTCCCCAATAGCTATTTTTCAGACCAATCACAAGTTTAATTAGATAACCTTTGAAACCTGGTTTGATACTCTTGAATGGTGGAGGTTTATCAGATCTTTGCTAGTTGTCCGTCGATGTTTTCGTAATCGGTTGGTCCGAAGCGGATCAGCAATCCTTCTTTGAATTGTCGCCATAAGAAGACTCCATGAGTGTGTTCAAACCATCAAACCACTGTATGGCATCCCCTTCATGATGTATAGCTGCAATTTCCACCATAGATGCGTCCACGATTTTGTGGTAACGAAAATATCACTCCGCACGCGAGATCCAACCAATCAGGTCTTCTTCCCATCTAGGGAAGTTCACCCTCATGCGTGGATAACAGGGATCGGTCATAGAGCCTCCCCTCTCTTGGAAGTCATCTCTTCTATTAGAGCTCTCTCCTTGATGTGATTTCTTCAGGCTTGGTGATCGGCCTAAACTGAGTTCGACAAAGAGAGTCTGAATCTTATCCTCTATTCACGTCTCGAAGGCTTCGAATTTAGCATTGATTGCCTCCTCAAATGCCATAGTATATGTCTCCAAATCTGTAATATTAAGATCGCTCTTTTGTTGTCAGGTTAAAGGCATGTATTGGTTAAGAGAAGTGGTGGCCGAAAGGGTTGGTGGATTGGAGGATGTAGGCTGCGGTTTAGGATTGTTTTGTGGCCATTTTGGGTGGAGTTTGGGGGTGCGGTTTGATAGAGTTTTAGGGCTGTGATGGTAGTGGATGAAGGTTAGGGAAGAGGGTTTTAGATTTGCGGTAGATGGCAGCAAAGGTTTGGCAGAAATCAGTAGAAGTTGCTGCAGATATGTGCTATATCGTAAGAGCAGAATTGTCGTTGATTGCTGCAGATATGTGATATATCGTAAGAGCAGAATTGTCGTTGATTGCTGCAGATATGTGCTATATCGTAAGAGCAGAATTGTCGTCGAAGAAACAGCTATTTCTCAACGAAATTTCCGACAAAAACCCAGAGATTTGAGGAGGGAATTTGACAGCAAAATCTCAGTTTAGATAATAGCAATGATGACAAATTGGATCAAGAAAATTTCGGAAGAAATTCGATAGAAGTTGCTGCAGATATGTGCTGTCTCGTAAAAGCAGAATTGTCGTCGAAGAAACAACGGTTTCTCGACGAAATTTCCAGAAAAAATTTCGAGATTTGAGGAGAGAATTTGACAACAAATTCTCGATTTAGATAACAGCGATGATGACAAATTGGATCAAGAAAATTTCGGTAGCAATTCGATAGAAGTTGCTACAGATATGTGCTATTTCGTAAGAGCAGAATTATCGTCGAAGAAACAGCGATTTTTCGACGAATTTTCCAGCAAAAATTCCGAGATTTGAGGAGGGAATTTGACAACAAATTCTCGGTTTAGATAACAGCGATGATGACAAATTGGATCAAGAAAATTTCGACAACATAAAAGCAAGGAAATTGGTGCAAGTTACGATGGCAGAATTCTTGTCGAAAAATTTCAGCGATTTGTGATGAAAATTTGCAACAACACAGGAATGTTTCAGAGATGAATTCCACAATAGATCAATCACAGATGAAAGCCAAGATGATCTATGAAGTGCACAAGAAATTTCGTTCAAAAAGGATAGCAACTAGATCGGTTTAAAGGCAGCAATATGCGGCTAAAATTTTCTACAGCAATCCTTCGTTCGCAAAGATGATAACTTTTGCGATGAAAAGAATTCACAGCAAAGGATAGATAGCAATACTTCTTTTTGGTATTTTGAATGAAAAATTGCAGCAGCAAAAGGTATTGGTGATAGGAGAATACCAAATCTCTGATGCAATTGGAGATGGCGGTAGTAGATTGATTTGATCTACGGCAGAAGATGACGGTGAAGATGGCGACGTCAAGAGCAACTGTGGGAATTGCTTGGTTGATGGTGGGCGGCAAGGATGGCAGCAAAAGCAGCAAGATCGCTGCTCTGATACCAGATGATAAAACTCCAGAGGAATTCTATGTAGATTGATCTTTGAGGAGGATCAACCCTTGGAACGCTATAGGGGTTCCACCCTCCAAGTAGTCAGCCTTGTGGCTGCAAAGTAGATTAATCTTTTCTTGTTCAAAAGAGGTAGAGGCTACATGCTTATATAGGACTCCAAACCCTAGCCCTACGGGCTGCTTCCTAAGTGAACTATCCATTTTGCCCTCAACCTTAACCGACCGACCCAGTAAAGGGGGGCGGCAGCTAAGAAGCCCAAAGGCCCAAATGTAAACCCTAGCCACTCTTCTTTATATGATAGAGGCGGCTAGGTGAGGTTTATTATTCTCTCACAGGGTTTTTATTAACTGCTACTTGGTTGAGTAGGACGCAACCCTGCTAGGGTCCTATCACACCCTCACCATCCTCCCACTCCTTCGATCCCAACAAACCCCCTCTCCATCCTCCTACTCTAACCCCAACAGTGACTTTCGCTCCTCCCCGATAGCTACACCCCTCTTCGCCTTCTTCCCCTCCCCTCCCAAGCAACAATCAATAGCCTACCCCCCTTCTCTCTACTTCTTCCTCTCCTCTTTGTTTATTTCTCTCACTTGTAAACATGTTAATCATTATTAATAATGGTCTATAGTCTACAAATTTGATGATCATTGACTTTCTTAAGGGAAATTGTTGAATTTCTAATGGTAATATTCTCTTGTTTTATCATTTTATTATTAGATTTAAACTATATATACTTTGATATTTTAAATGAATGTAATTTAATATATTGGTGGTGATATTTGAAATATAAAGTGATTTAGAACTCATGTAATTTCTCATTTTTATTTTAGTTACCATATTTCTCATTCATCATATATTTTTAAAAAAATTTAATATTTGCGACCTTCTTGCTTCGCTCGAGCGAGCACCTAGCACTTCAAGCATTTTGGCACCTTGGTGCCTTTTACTACACTAGTTCTAATAACTCTATAAGTATTCAAATGTTCATCACTCTTTTTGAAGTGAGTAATAAAAAACTTGGTGTTCATATTGTCAATTAATGCAAGGATTGCCACCCTGCTATGTTGATCAACACATATGTTTGCCATCTTTAGAACAAGAACAAGCATGTGCATGCGCAAGCGCATAACAAACTGGTAGTGCAGGCATCCCTGCCCTCCTGTTTAGGGCAAGGCTCCAGAATGTTCAACTAATGCAGCTATGCCAGATTATGACCAAGGAAACATGGGTTTTTCTTACTTTCAAACAAAATGTCATCCCTAACCTCCTGTTTAATGGATATCTGAAAATTAACAAATTGATTTTGCTGTATTTTGTACTGTCAATATTTGATCTCTATTGATTTATCTATCATCCATCTATATGACACAATTAATAGCAGCTTACCTCTTTTATAGAACCAGTAAAAATTTACTGATTATTTACTCAAACACCTCAAACCCTTTATAGATGTTTCAAGGTCATGTAAACAGAAGTTAATTCACAAGGTATCCCTTTTGCAGTAAATCTAATTCAATTAGTGAGTTCAAGTTGATTAGTCTTGTTATCCAGAAAATGTAAAATTAAATATAATTAAGAGACCTTTTTTCTTTTACATGCTCACAAGTTTAACAAAACTCACCTGACTTGATAAAACACCACTTTCACAACCAGTACTTGTTACTTCATGTATGAAGGAAGGAGAGTCTGCCAGATTTTGTGGAAAAAATGTTGCCAAGCATGCAACCTCACCGGTATCTGTACTTCTGCCTTGTCGAATGCTTTCCAATGAACAAGTTATCGAGCATGACATATCAGAATTTTCTGCATCCCTTTGCTTCTCAGTTTCAACAGTTGCTGCACTTCCAGAGTTGATAGGCATATCATCAACCTTACCTGTAGGAATTGCAGAAGCAAGAGCTTCAGTTTCCATGGGCATGACAACCATCTCCGGAGATGGAATAGTTGATGGAACTTCCAAATGCATCCCTCTTGGTCCATAAACTTCAGTTTCATTTAAACCACTGGATTGACAAGTCGTATCAATTTGACTTGGCAGGCATCCAGCTCCTCTAGGAGACAAAACTGCAGATCCTCCAGAGCTTTTGGAACTCAACCCACTTGTTACCAAGTGACCCACAGTGATTGACTCAACAGTATGCTTATTTTGAAATGGCACAGATGTCCCGGAGTCATATATTCTGTTCCCTAGACCATCATGAACATCATCTTGATCTCCTCTGAATTCCTCCAACCTGAATCCAGACTCTGACAAAGGATTGCTATCAAAAGTCTCTGTTAGTTTACCAGCCTTAACTTCTTCTAACCAGTGACTCTTTATCTGTAGCTCCTTATCCCTTGCAACGGACTGCATGCCTTTAAGTTTCAAAAATTGGCAATCCATGTGTTTACCAAATCCACCCTTTTTTTTTGCAAACTCTACTTTGAACATTCTAATCTTGTCACTTTTGTCAGCTGAATCCATAACCAAATCAAGAATATGTCCCAAATGTTCATGATGTGCTCTTTTCAAATTCAACTCCAACTTTTCCTTGCACACACGGAATTCTGAAATTTCTTCTTGTTGCTTAAGGAGATCTTCTTCTGTTCTCAAACAAATATTGTGAATCAAATCAGTTTGTTTTTTTAGCAGTTTGGCCTTCAGAGAACCAAGGTTCTCATGCAGATCTGCAGAAGTTTCAAGAACAGGGACTTGCTCCTGCTCCTGCAACATTGGTTGCTCAAGAACACTGTGGCTTTGAGGACTCTGTTGAAGTCCACTATTCTCAAATTCACAAAGACTAAATCTTGTAGAATTTGAAGTCATCTTGAAGGCAAGTTCTCCAGAAAGATATTTTCCTGACACTGATGGCCCAGGCTCTAATAAACTGGGCTCATGTTTGCTAATAAGAACATTGTCTCGATCTAAAAATTTCATCTTTAGTATCCTTAATTTAGAATAAACATTAGAAGCCTGCTCTTCATTGCATGCAAACTTCAAATACTTCTTTGCAAGTGCAAGTGATTCCTCGTGATCAATCTTATGCTTTAAGAAAGAAGCAGCTCGCCAACACTTAAAGATCCCAAAATCATCAAAGGGAATTAGAAAATATAGTAGCAGATAACATGCACCAGTTGCTAATCGTTAAAGAGAGAATTAGAAAGCAGTACATGAGCTTGGAACAGAATTATAGTTTTAAATACAAAATCTACCAGTACATTTAATTTTTAATATAATAGGCCTTGCATATGCAATCACAACACATCCAAATTACAGAACTCGAAAACAGCAGCAGCAGCAGCAGCAACAAATCATAATGTCCGAGTTACATGGAGTTGGCTGCAAGGATCTTTTCTCACCATAGCTATATGGAAAAGACTATAGTTAAATAAAGAGCACTTAAATCTCTTTTTAATATTTTAAATGCTCTAACAACCCATCATGCTAATCACTGAAGCAATTGTAACCTTACAACTGCCTTGTAAAATTTTACTTTTTAATCAAAGGATCAAACAACCTATCCACTTAATTTATCCAACTTTTATTATATGAACAATGTCTTCATCAATCCCTCGTTCCTAATGAATGACAAACCTAAAATATCTAAAACCTTAACATTTATTAACTTCGTCCATCCATCTTATCAACCTAACATTTTTTCAGTATTGCTAAAATTAATTGATAGAAGAATCAGGTTAAATATTGACATAAGTTACTGTTTTCCCATGATCACCTTGGTCTTGTTGTTGAATAAATATCAGGTTTACCTTACCTAGTAAAACTGTAAAACATAATATAACAAGAGACCATCAAGACCTCTTAGAATGTCCACAACATAAACTCTACTTGTTACAAGAAAATTGGAAAGCAAGTTTTTGATCTATCAAAGATTGTAGATAAAATGTATATAGTCTCACAGACATATCATATATGCATCTCTATATTACAAATAAACAGATATCACCCAGTCAAAACAGTTGGTCAAATTATGTAATACAACCATGCCACTATCAATCATAAATTTGGGGGCAGTTTGTTATCATTTATGCAGCTACTTTTCTGCTAAAACAAGAAACTAGTAACAAAACCATCTGCCAAGAATGTCACTTTTTTCCAAATTCTTTCTCATATTTTTGAAACTATTCGAAGCAAAAGAAGCTGCAAGGCCATCTCTCTCTCTATGGCCTTTTGATTGTTGATCCTGAATAGTTATTTACGGGATTGTTACTGCTAATCTTTTGGGTTGTCACTTTTAGAATCTTAAATCATGGCAACCATTGGTAGTATCTCCATTTTAGTGGGTTACATATGTAACTCGACATTTTAAAGTGATATTGAATATATGAAATGATATGTAATTAATATATTGTCTAATTGCTATTTTAATGATTATATTTATTCTTAATTGTATTTTTTATAACTTTTATATTGATGAGAATCTTGCTTCATTTAGTCGAGCGTTTGCACTTTGGGCGTTTTGGAACCTTGTCACCTTCGTCCTTGACAATGTAAGTTTCTTGTTCCTTTTCTGAAAAAAAAATCATAAATCCAAAACACAAGACTAGAACTAGAATATTCAATAGAACTACAGAAGTATTATGTCTCTCTTCCATGATTTATGCCTTTGTGTCTAGATGTTTTGCAGTTTTATAGAATTTTACGTAATAAAGATAAAGCACCCAAAAGAAGAAACAAAAAGGGTTCCCACTTTTCATCTATATCTTGTACCTAATTTAGTTTCACAAGAAAAAGATCCATTGAAAACAAATGTAACAGAAAATGGAAATTTGGTCCTTTATTTTTTAAAAGCTGCTTTTTTAAAAAATCATGTGCATGTCTGTCTAAACAGATTGAAACCATAAAATCATCCTAGGTATATATGAAAATACATGTCAAAGGTTGAAAACTGGAGTCCAAGAACTTGTTGAGATACTAGAACTTTTGAACTATAAAGACAATAATACTGAAGGTCATTCTAACCAGTGATATCTTGAAGGCCTGCAATATCATTTCTGGTTCTGGACTAACATGATAATTACTCATTATATACTCCAGAAACACTTGAGACATATCCTTGACATTCTCCTGTAAGTAAAATCATGAGCATGCGATAAACTAGTGATATGTGTGTATGATCAATATTAACAAATGTAGTATCTTATTACTAAAACATAAATAGCAAGATTGTAAAGATTACAAGAAAGCCCATAAGAAGATAAATTACACCTTTAAACATTACAGTAGCTCTAGTCATCTAACAACAAAAAGAATAATAGAGAAGGTCATCCTAACTCATTGCTTGCCTTCTACATAAGAAAGTATGCATGCACTACCAGATTTATGGTGTTGCACTTTAAAATAGCACTGTGATGTACATTAACAAGTGTCAGGATATGCATTCCATTCATATCCTTGTCTAACTTCATGGTGTTACGTTTGAATTGTGCTTCAAATATCTTGTATTGTAAACTTAGTGTATGCCAAACATGCTCATCAGTGAATTGCAATTAAACAAATATGGCAACTCGATACAAGATCACCTGTTTATTCTACTCTCCCAGTACTCAGAAGAGATATTAACATATATCTGATGAACAAGCGCTAAAATTCTAAAGAAATACCTTTTGTTACTTGTACTTGCATAACAATGGTGGTCCTGAATTTGGATGGAAAAGATGGCGTGCTGTATTATACATGTTATAGCTAGCATAAAAATGTCATAAATAATGAGCATGGATCTTAACAGCTTTCATTATAGGGTTAGATGGTCATTGACGGTCATTCAGAATTGATGTGAGGCATCCTCACATCCAAGTGCACTGAAATGCGAAAAGGTGAGCCAGGAGGCTATCCGAAAGAGACCCATCATCTATTTGGTGTGACAGACAAGGGGTCTCATGTTGTATTGGCCTGACATAGGTAAAGAAGTTGGCCAAAATCATAGGACTATAATAGCAACATCAAATATATGAACATTTTCCAAGAAGGGTTAAATTTGGCAGGTATGATGATTTGGCAAAGGATTACCATGATTTATTTACTAGAAACAAATTGGATAGAAAAAATTTGAGAGATTGATAGTACCAGAAATAGAATTTGATATGCTAGAAAAAAAATAAATAAAACGGTATAAGTCTTGTTGAAGACTCTTTAAGGATAATGTTGTTAAAGTGAAGAGATTTGGCAATAAAGTTATAGTTTGGGTAAAAATATTTTCAAATGTTATAAGTGCTTATGTCCTCAAATTGGATTATAATCAAATTAAAAGAGAATTCTGATATCTTCAATTAAAAAGGTCATAACTTTACAGAATTTTAATGGTCTGATAGGGTAAGAGCAAAGTAAATTTAAAAGAGTATATGATGGCTTTGGTATGGGGAAGGAAATGAAGAGGATGATATAATTGTAGCTTTGGCTACATCCTATGATCTCACAATTGCTAATACACATTTCAAAAAGAGATGAACATTCAATTACAGTCAGGTAAGTTTTCTCTCACTTGGAAGGTAGATAGGGATACTTGTAAGGATTATAAAGTTATACCGAATGAAAACTTGACAAATATATATCGATGGTTTCAGATATATGTTTCATAAAATGGAAAAAAAAAAAGATACCAACTAATTTTACTACAACTAGACAATAAAATTTTAGAAACAATAATTGAAGGCTTTCAAAAATAGGATGGAGAATGAGCAAATTATGGAACTTGCGTGGGACAACATCAATAACATGTAGACTTTGCTGACCACTAAGATTAGAAGCATGACAAAAGAGATCCATAGAAAATCTAAAATTAACAGCGTAGATTCTACAGTCAAAAGACAATCACTGTTAAAAGATCATGCTTTATAGATTGACACATTCGTAAAAAATAAAAGATTTAAAAAATATACAACCACCAGAAAGAGGAAAAAACCTATGTGGAAAAATACAAGGGTTATGAAGATTTTCAAAATATGTTAAATACAAAGGATAAGAAAAGAATATCCTTTGGTTTCCTAAAACTAGAGCAAGAAAGTGCAGAGATTTATAAAATATATTGTACAAAGGATGAAGAACAAAAGATACACATAGGTAATATGAAGGTTAAATTAAAATGTGATGAAATTATTTTTAAAAGTTATTTAAGGAACATCACATATAAGCTTTAAAGAGACAATAAGAGTAGATTTAATAATCATATATTTCTTCATAAAAATAGAGCAAATGAGGTGAAAAAGATATTGACAAAAGGAAATTAGATAATACTTTATGCTAATGAGGTTCAGAAGATTTTACGAGATCAAGAAATAATTTGATTGACTAATTTATTTAACAAAATTTTGAAAATTAGAAACATGTTCGGCAAATAAAGAGTTTTTTGTAATGTTTATAAGAATAAGAGATATTTCCAATTTTTCTTTAATTATAAAGAATTTAACATAACAAGTTATGTATGATATGAAAATTTAGGATAAGGGAAACTGAAGATTGACTAAGATGTGAACCAAATATTTCCATGAATCAATTTATTTATTCCCAGGAAATCAATCATAAATTAAACTCATTTAATAAGGTAATTAATAAAGAAGCATAGAGAGAAAACAATCTACATAAACATTTTAATATGAAAAATCCTATATACAGTTACAAGAGATTTATTGTGGTGAATTCAGACTAGAAACTTGTAACAAATATATTGAGTCTTAAAAGATATAAACCATAGTATCATGGTCTGCAATACCGAATGATACTAGGCAGTACGTACCGGTCCAATAGGATACCGGTACGCGGATCGCCCGCTACCGCTTGATATCGTTTTTTTATTTTTTAATAGAAAAAAAAGGTTGTTTTTTTTGTTTTTTAATATGCGATGTTGCCTCCCTTCTCGAGCGATGTTGCCGAAGCGACTTCTCGGGTGATGTCGTCGAGGCGACTTCTCGGGAGATGTTGCCGCGGCAACGTCACTTTTTTCTTATTTTTTAATATGCGACGTCACTGTTTTCTTTTTTAATATTCGACGTCGCTGACGCCTCGGCAACGTCACTTTTTTCTTATTTTTTAATATGCGGCGTCACTGTTTTCTTTTTTAATATTCGACGTCGCGTCAGCGACGTCACTCGATAAGGGAGGCGATGTCGCTCGAGAAGGGATATATATATATAATTATATGTATAATATTTATTTTTATATATATAATATTTATAATTATATATATATACTGAACGGTATACCGAAATACACCGGTCAGTACACCATATCGTACCATACTGAATAAGTGTCGAAACTCCAGTACGATATGAAATTTCAATCCTTGCATAGTATAATCACTAGTGTTTGAACCATACGAAGCGTGTTTAGCAAGTTTCTTATTGTCATAGGAATACATTAAAATCACCTTTTTCCTTCCTTCGTATGTCAATAATGAATGAATAGTCATACAACCTTATTAGTCATATTCAATAAAGTCTAAAATCTTGATCAACAACATCGGTGTAGATGTCATAGAACAACAACAACAACAAAGCCATAAGTCCACTATTTAGGGTCGACTATATGAATCTTTTGTCACCATTGCAATTCATAAAATGTCATATGTTTAATTAAGGTTAGATTAGAATACTTAAATCTTTATTTATAGAAAGTCTTTTTAGGTCTTTCGTTACCATTCCTATTATTGAAATCAGTGTAAATGGCATACTGACATTAATTCAATATGAAATGGTCTTGTCAAAACAAAAGGGAGAGGAGAGATTGGAGAAGAGGATCATAGAGGTGGTAGATTTCGAGAGAAAGAGAGAAAGGGAAAGAAAAAGTGTAAGAGGAGATAGGATATCGAGCAATAGGCTTACCACTTCATACGTAGAGTTTCAACAATTAAAATTGAGACGTAATGATGGCATGAATTGAAACAGATGAAACCTAATAGTATCAACCCATATCAATTAGTATGCCGGATTTTCTAATCCGTGACAAATAGGATATACCATTAGTTAAAATATTAATTTCGATTTATGCGAGTTTAATGGAATACATTTTAAATTTAAATTAGGAAGACAAACTTTAACAATTAAAAGTTTTAGATTAAGTATGGCTAAGATTGAATATACAAGTTGTAAATTTAATAATACTTGTAGAAGAACTAAAGATGTACTCAAGAAGGAAGGATGGACAAAAACTTCATTTAAAAAGAGATTAATAGCATTGTTTATAGAGTAAAAGCAAAGTTGTTAATGTGAAGAGGTTCCAAAATAGTTTTGTATGATCACTAGAAGCTCTTTCAATTAAAACATGTCAAACAATTGTTTAATTAGATATACTTTATAAATCTACGTGTGATGATCAAAAGTATCATATACAAAAGTTTAAGTAGCAAGATCAGAATGTTGAGATAGTTATGGTATGAAATTTCAATCCTTGATATGTATGTATGTATGTATATATATATATGTATGTATGTATATATATATATATATGTATGTATGTATATATATATATATATATATGTATGTATATATAATAAGTAAAAAAAAAAGGGCGATTGCCTAGTCGCCCTTTTTTATGCGTGGGGGAGAAGAAACCTTCTCCCCGTGCGGGCAGAAAAACGAGGCGACGTCGCCTCATTTTTTTTTACTTATATATATATATTTATATATATATATATAAGTAAGAAAAAAGAAACGAGGCAACCTCTTTGGCAACGTCGCCTCTTTGGCAAAGTTGTTTATATTTATATTTATATATATATATATATATATATCAAGTAAGAAAAAAGAAACTTTTTTCTTTTTACTTATAATATATATATATATGTCGAGGATTGAAATTTCATACCATAGCAAAGTTTCGAGACTCGCTCGGTACGGTACGATACTATATACCGAGCAGTATAATTCGGTATACTGCTTGATATATATAAAAATAAAAAAACAAGGATAGCCTTGTTGCCCTCTTTGGTGCATGGACAAAAAGCCGAGGCAACGTCGCCTCTCTTCTCCCCATGCAGGTCGACGTCGCCTCTCTTCTCCCCGTGATCGCGGATTCTACCCACATCAAGAGAAGTCGGCGATCGCGGATTCTTCTCCCCGCGTCGAGAGAAGTCGCCACGAGGAGGGAGAGTGGTGCCGATCTCCAAGTTTTCCTGTCCTTCCTTTTCTTTCTTCCCTCGCTTAATACCACCCTTCTCTCTTTCTTTCTTCTCCTCGATCATGATCACGGTATCACGTGTCGGCGGTGGTCCGTTATGAGTGGTCAAGCATGATCGATACGTATCGCCGATACATGTTTGAAATTGAAGACCTTGATATATATATATATATATATATATATATATATATATATATATATATACCGAGCGACATACCAAAGCGGTCATTCAAGATATATATCATATACACATACCGTGTATCGATGAGCTCAATACTCGATAATACACGAAATTACATTCCTTAGTTTCTATTTAGGTCTTTTTAGGTCTTCCTCCACCTCTCCTCGTAACACTAATATTAATTTCCTTTTTTTTTTTTACTATCGTATCTGGAGTTCTCCTCAACACATACTCAGACCAGCTTAGATGATTTTCTCTCATCTTATCCTATATTGAAGTGATACTTAATTGTTCACGAATAAATGTATTAATTTTCCTATCTTGGTAACTCCACACATCCAATCATATCCATCTCAACATTCTCATCTCGGCAACACAAACTTTTTGTATATGTTTTTTCTTAATTGCCCAACACTCAAATCCATAAAGCAATGTTAGTCTCACAACTATCTTATAAATTTTTTCTTTGAATCTCAAAGGCATCCAATGATCACACAAGACTCTTGACGCCCGTCGCCATTTTAACCATTTTGTTTTTACCTTTGAAATATATCTTCATCAATCTCCCCATCTTATTGAATAATTGATCCAAGATATCTAAAGTTTTTATTTAAATAAACTTCTTGTCCATTCAAACTAACTATATTCTCTTATTTATTTCTAAAATCACTAAGATTGTATTTTATATATTCAGTTTTAGTCCTACTTAATCTTAAACCGTTGGTTTCTAAGGCTTACCTCCATAGCTCAAGTTTATAATTAATTCCATTTAGGTTTTCATCAACTAAAATAGCATCATCAGCAAATAACATACACCAGAAAGGTCTATCATGTAAGTGACTAGTAAATTCATCTATTATCAATATAAAAATGTCGAGCTTTAATGTGGATCCTTGGTGTAATCCTATGCTAATAGAAACTCACCAAACACGCTCCCTATAATTCTAACACTAGTAGCTATATTATCATACATATATTTAACAACATTAATATAATAAGTAAATACACCTTTCTTTTCTAAAACCCCCATAATAAATCTCTAGGAGCCCTCTCATAGGCTTTTTCTAAGTTAATAAAAACCATATGCAAATTTTTATTTTTCACCCTATAACTTTTCCATTAATTGTCCTAATGAATAAATAGCTTCTATAGTTGATCTTCTAAGCATAAAACGAAACTAATTTTCAAAGACATTTATTTCAAGTCTCATCCTACTTTCGATAACTCTTTCCCAAAGTTCCTACAGCTGATGTTTTTAATTCCTCTATAATTTGAGCAATTATGTATGTCACTCATATTGTTGTAAATTGACACTAAAAAACTTTCTCCATTCATCAGACATCCTTTCAAATCTTATGATTTTGTTAAATAAGCTGGTTATCTAAGCTATTCCCTTGTCCCCTAAACTCTTTCAGACCTCAATGGGCATACCATTAGGCCCCACACTCTTAGCTACTTTCATTTTCTTTAATGCATATTTTAGTTCATTAGCCATAATTTTATAAATAAATCTAAGATTATTAAATCTAACATTATTATTTATCGTTAAATCTAAGTCCTATGTGGAATATCCATTAAATAATTTATAAAAATAATTTATCTTTTCTTAATCTCGTTATCATTAGTAAGTATTCTTTAATCATTTTAAGGCATCTAATATTATCTAATTCCTTACACTTTCTTTCTCTAGCCTTAGCAATTTGATATATCTTTTTCACCATCTTTAGTACCTAATTTATTATAAAAATTATCATAAGTTTTATATCTTACAGTACTAACCGCTTTTTGAGCTTTTCTTATATTATTTATATCTTTTAAAATTTTCTCATTTTTACAATTTTACCAATCTTTAAAACATGATCTTTTAGTTAAAAAAAAAAATTTTTTTAATTCCTCGCATGACCACCAACTCTTTCTCAAGGTTACACCTCTACTTTTAGTTTCACCAAGAATCTTCTTTGTTAAGCTCCTAGTCTTATTAGCCATCATAGTCCAAATAATGTTAATATTATCCTAATATAAGTTTCAAGTTGTCTCCCTTTCTATCTTATTCTTAAAAGTGTTTACATTATCATCTTTAGAATTCCACCATTTAATCCTAGTGATTTTTTAACTACCTTTTTCTTCTTTTATTTTCTATAGTATTTAATACCATCAACCTATGTTGATTCGTTAAACTTTTGCTAGAAATAACTTACAATTCTTATAAATAACTTTATCTATCTTTCTACAAAAAAAAAAAAGCCGATTTGACTGTAGTTGTGATCGCTCCTATAAGTAATTAAATGTTTTATTTCTCTCCGCATAGCCAAAGCCCCCATGCACCCCTTTTATATTCACTATATGTTTTCCCTACACGACCATTCAAATCTCCTCCAGTTATAAGTTTTTCGATTATAAGCATTCCATGAATGATATCATTTAAGTTTTCCCGAAATTATCTTTTGGTTTGATCAACCAACCTGACTTGAGGGAAATAAGTACAAATGATATTCAAAACATTTTGTCCTCTCACAAATTTTAGAACTATAATTCTATCTCCAAATCTTTTTACATATACAATATTGTTCTTAAGATCCTCATCAACAATAATTCCTACACCATTTATGTAATTAACTTTTTTAGTATACCAAATTTTAAATCCAGTACTTATAGTCTCTCTAGATTTTCTCCAATCCACTTAGTCTCTTGTAAGCAAATAATATTTATTCTTCTTTTGATTATAGTGTCCACCAATTATAATCCCTTCTCTGAAAGTGTTCCTATATTCTAAGTTGTTAACCTAACCATGTGATTTTGGACTAACTTCTTTACTCCCACTGGTCAACACGATTAGAATTGTCTAAGAAAATAATTCATAGATAAAATATTATAAAAATAGTGAAATATTAGAAAATTTGTAATGAAATTTATCAAAATAAAATTATTATATTCTAATCCTTTTAGTTATTTTATAAATATCTAACATCATCAAGAAAACATGAAAGTGTGATATAAAAGGATAATTATAGAAAGAATAAGAATGTAAAACAATGGAGATGAATTTAACAAAAATATTGGCGACATACTTTTATAAAGATACATGTAAAATATATCATAAAATGGTATCATTATAGTAAATAACAATCATAGATATAATACAGAAGACTCAAAACTTATACATTTGCAGCCTTAACATAGTGATCGACATTGCTATGCCCTAGTGCTTCTCCAATTACCTTGTAGATATAGTAGTATATAGTAATAAAAAAATAAATAAAAAAATAATTTCAAGAATGCACTAAGTAATTTGAAATTAATTTAGAATCCTTTAACATCTCCGTTCACATTAGATCTCTGTTCTCTTAAGAATTTCAGAGCTGCAACCCATCCTATTTCCTCCGTTTTTATCTTTTCATCATTTACACATTAATGGTGACATACATTACAAACTGGTTCTAGATGGCAAATAAGATGGTTGCAACAAAGAGCATATGCAATAACTACTGTGTCTTCACCACTAATTCATAGTCACAGGTTTCTTTTTTGTATTTCCTGAATCTAAGTTTCAATCTTCTCATTCAGTCTTTTCATTCCTTTCCTATTCTTCTGGTGTGCCTTTCAAATTCAATAGAATTGGACACAATCTACCAACTTACTCATCAATTCATACCACTTTTGATAGACAACTAAAAGGTCAACCAATTATCAGAATCAAATTATCCATGGAAAATAGTAATAATACAGATTGTACCAAATCATAATTGCTCAATCATAATCCACAATTAATAATTGGTTGTATATATAGTAATCCTAATCCTAATTTATAAGACAACCAAAATAAAAAAATAAAATACTTACTGATGACCTTCCTGAATATGGTAGTATACTGGTAGTATACTTAATTATGGATGCCATGGATGGAAAAAAAATACAATGCAAAATGCATCTTTGTTCATTGAAAGATTATTCATGTCAAATTATGATAAACAAAATCAACGTTTGTCGTCAGTTGGTTAGCTAGTTGTCTAAGTCTTCGGCACCCTCCGTGCTCTCATGGCCCACAAACCCCAAACCTCTTATGGACCCCATGACAATACAAGACAAGCAGACGTAAGCATCTAACTCGGGATCCTATAAGTAGTCATTTCAACAAACACTAAGTAGGCAATGCAAATTACAAACATAGACTTCGCAAGCTCTGAATGACCGCACGACAAGGGGGCCAAAGTGGTCCATCGCGGCCAAAAATCCTCACAAGTGTCCATATGACACTGCTGCGGAACAAGACAATGAACCAACCCTAGACACTACCCCAAAGGCCCATCCAGCCATGTGCCACCCGTGTAGCTCTAGGGTGTCGTGCTAGCTAACACTTCGCACCACTCTACGAAGCTAGAAAACGCCTAAAATAGCTGCTTGGATGGCCTATTTCTAGGTAATTTCGTCTTTACGTGACAACTGCATACAACCCGCGTTTATAAGCTTGAAACAACCACAAAAGACAACCAAAATGGGGCTACCAAGCCTATTACAAGCCCTCCATATGCTATGCAAAGCATGAACCAAACCAAAAGACACGAACATACATAAGCATTACATCGAACACCTCGTTTATAGCTCTGAATGACCGCACGACAAGAGGGCCAAAGTGGTCCATCGCGGCCAAAAATCCTCACAAGTGTCCATATGACACTGCTGCGGAACAAGACAATGAACCAACCCTAGACACTACCCCAAAGGCCCATCCAGCCATGTGCCACCCGTGTAGCTCTAGGGTGTCGTGCTAGCTAACACTTCGCACCACTCTACGAAGCTAGAAAACGCCTAAAATAGCTGCTTGGATGGCCTATTTCTAGGTAATTTCGTCTTTACGTGACAACTGCATACAACCCGCGTTTATAAGCTTGAAACAACCACAAAAGACAACCAAAATGGGGCTACCAAGCCTATTACAAGCCCTCCATATGCTATGCAAAGCATGAACCAAACCAAAAGACACGAACATACATAAGCATTACATCGAACACCTCGTTTATAGTTTTATCCACGACATTCTCTCCTATTTATTCATTCGACATCCTCATCGAAGCCTTTGCAGACGTTGCATCTCCTCGCCTTTACTGAGACTTCAATCTTCTGCTTCAATTGCAATGCGCCTCGTGGATCTCAACTGCTCAAAACGGCTGTTGTTGATTAGTCAAACTTTGATCCACCACACTACTTCAACTCGCCAATGACTAACTCTGATGTGAGGTCAGTCGAGTTACACTAATCTTTGTTGGTTTCTGCAAATCCTTCAGATAAAGGAAAAGACCATCCTTGTTACGTGCCAATCTCTCAAGCGTCTCGCATCGCTTGAATTAGTCAAATTGCCTGTTGGAGCTTTAACGAGCATCGTCTCGCCAACTCTGAAGTTTTTAAAATCTTTCCTCCATAAAATTTGTCCATCGATTCCTCTTCTACTTAGTTGTCGCCTCCAAGTAGATTTGCATCACTTCCACTTTCGATCGACATTCTATTGGGAAATAAAGCAAACAATCTACTCTCGATGTTTTTTATCACAATTGATGAGGATTTGACAACTGTTGTCTTCCACTAAATTTCTTCGAAGGGTCTTTGAACATATGCAGAGCTCCTCTGCTGAATAAATAAAGGAATTGGAGGACTTAGTTTCGCACATTCTCTTAAAAGTTCAGAAGGCAAACGTTACTCAACTTCTCCTGCCTCCTCGAGTGTTGTACTTCATACATCAAGCTTGTTACTAGCCTTCGCTTGCTCTTTGCTCACACTTACGAAGCACCCGAAGTGTTTGCACTCCTTACGTTGAGTTAGCTACTGCAATTCACCTCCTCATTGCCATCGAACTTCTGGAATGTAAGAAGTTTTGCCTGAAAGAGCAAAATTTTGTCCCAACTTTGGAGTAAGTCTCCAATAGTTTTGATTGCCTTTGGGATTGTATAGTCTACTCTATCATTTATGCTACCTACTTCTCCAAGTAAAAAAGGTACAGCATCACGTACTTATTACTTTATTCCTTGATCAATGACTCTTGCATCAACCCAAAGTCCCTCACTTTTGGCTATTTTGATGAGAAGCCCGTTGACACTGGTCTTATGAAGTTTCTTAACCTCTACCCTTTAGTCTTGTCTCAGTACTTGGAATTTGCTTCTGTATTCTTCACCTCCTCAACCCCTTCTCCCGATCATACGCTCTCCCTCCATGAGAACAAGGGATCGATGACTCTACGGAAGTCCCGCCTTTGCGATACCATAACGCTGCCATACCCATAGCCCTACTATCTGTCGTCTTGAATCTGCTTCCCTTTCTTCACGATCGGTAAATCCGTCTCTGTGGCACTATAGCACCCCTCCGAGTGCACCTCCATTGTAACTGACATTTGGTTTTGGATAGCTAAGTCCCTATGGAATCGTTGTCGCTTCCTCACCCCTTTCGACCACCTATTTCAACACCTATGTGTTCTCAAACTGCAACTCTCCTACATAACCTCTGCCTTCATATTGCAAGGCTCATGCTGATTCTCTTCACCTTTGTATCCTTCATAGCAACATTCGCTCACTCGGTCTTATCAACTGACTTATTAACCCCTTAAACGAATATGAGCTCTGGAATAGTCCAACTCTCCAACCACTCTAATCATAACACTGTATGATCAAGTCTCCCCATAGGACTCGCTAGTACTTGCACTAGGAATTCCCCCTTGGTAGTACATAGCTCCCATATGCTGATGGTCAAGGTTTTCATCCGATGCAAAATTTGATGTACATACGGAAGACCCGACTCTATGACACCATAGCATTCATTCCTTGAATCTATAACCCTTCTTATCGTCGTGTTATTCATTGAAGTAAAGCTCCTAATATCTCCCAATCATACCTCTATATAATCAAGTCCCTCACGAGACTTCTCCCATGTGTCACATTGCATCAAACTATTCCACCACGATCCGCTGGACCATGTCGCCTCCTGATGACATCTCAATTGCATTTTGATCTTTGTGGGATGAACTCGAACTGCGATATCTCCATGTATGACCTCTGCCAGCACATCGTAGGGCTTCTACCACTTTTGATTGTGTTTGCTCATTTGACAATCGATTTTCGTCCACTCACTCTCGGGTCACACACGGACGAAGTATAGCTCTAGGACAGTCCATCGCCCAACAGCTCTCGAGTTCACTGACTTCGCTAAAATTGGTGCACCATTATCTAGAACCTAAGTCTCTACCCCTAGCACAATCTCTGTTGCGTACTGCTTCCTTCGCGACAACTCGAATGGCAACACTACAGCATATTCTTCAAGAGTACCCACCTCCGCATCCTCTTGCCCCTTATCAAGGCCTTCTGACCCCATCTTGGCCTTCGCAAATTGAGTCGTCTTAGTTCCTTTTATCAAATGCTTCGTCGAGATAAGATGCATATGTCTCGAAGCTCCCTTCGACTTTAGCACCATGCAAGATGAATCCGCTCCATCAGAACGAGCAACCTATGGAATGGCATGGTCTTGCTCTTGCCTCTGCAAGAGTTCATATCCTTGACCTCTGTCCAAGAAAAGCTTCATGCCTCCACTCTATGTTTCGTCTTTTATGTCAACTACCTTCATGAGGCTTGGGCACTTCACCAAGTTCCACCTAAGTTACTCCTCTCCTCAGTTTGTATTGAGTGGATGGTGGCCCTCACACTCACCATTCCATGAGTCAGCCCTTCATTGAGTCCGATCTCCACATCGACTCTAAGTTTGTCTTCGTTTAGTGTTGCCTTGAGTCGTTCACTCACTTGATCTCGTAGTGTATCCACCAACATATTACCTCGTGCGAGATCATGCAACGACTCCTCATTGCTCGCTTGGTCTGTTGAACTTTGTAGAGTTATTGGCTTAAGGTATCCCATCTCAACATGTGTAATCCATTGCACATGATTCTCCCCTTGGAGACCCAGGACTTATCACTCCTAAAGATGTCCCGTTAAAGTAACTTTTCTCTTTGCATCCTTCCCACTGAAAGTTTCAGAGACCACCATCCCCTTGGACTACTTTGTCTTGCTAAACAAACTATGCATTGTTCCACCCCGTGAACGCACTTGCTAGATTGCGACTCCTTTCCCTACATCTCTACACGCTTCCCTTAAACGGTCGCACGTGCTGGCTACCCTCAACGCAACCCTGCTAAGTCCCCCACGTTTGTATGCCAAGTGTTTCTAAATGTACATATCCCGTTCTGATATAATTTGTCATGGACTTAATTAGTTTTGACTAAGCCGTACAACTTTCCATATCCGTTCGTAAAGGATCAACCTCCCCAAAACCTCTTATGATCCTCAAGAACCTACAAAAGAGAAGATGAGTTAGAAAAAGCATTTAACTCGGGATCCCACAAGTAACCATTTCAGCAAACACTTGATAGACAATGCAAATTACAAACATAGACTTCGTAAACTCTAAACAGTCGTGCTACAAAGATCCAAGAGGGCCCATTGTGACCAAAAGTCCCCACAAATGTCCATATGACATTGCTCCGGAACAAGACACCGAACCAACCTTAGACCTTACCCCAAAGGCCCATCCAGCCATGTGCCACTTAGTTGGCTAACACTCCACACCACTCTATAGAGCTAGAAAACCCCCAAAATTACTGCATGGATGCCTTGTTTTTGGGCAATTTCGCCTCTGCGCAATGACTTTACACAACTTAGATTTACAAACCTGAAATGACCACAAAAGCCAACTAAAATACGGTTGACAAGCCTATTGCAAGTCCTCTACATGCTATGTAATGCATGAACAAAACCGAAAGGCATGGATATATACAAGCATTACATCGAACACCTTATTTACAATTTTGTTCGTGACAATACCGTGGCATACCATCGGGTACAAAAGGTACACATAAATCTGATAAGAAACTAGTATAGGTGGTACATACCGATCTATCGATATGCCCATCGTATCATGTGTTAATACGTCATATGGATTGATACATGTTATACTGGTGGTCAATCGATATAATGGTACCGATAACGTGAACCATGAATAAAATTACATGAATAATCTAAAGTTAGCAAATCTATTTGAGAATTTTATGGAAAAATAAAGAAAAGCCATTAGAATGGTACAAAAGGAGATTGCTTGATTAATATTTGATGGTCAAAAGGGGAAAAAATTAGATAAATTCTTTTTCTAAGAGCAATGCCTTTTTTTTTTCTTTTATAGAGCAATGCTGCTTAAAATACACTGCAAAAGAACTACATGTACTCAGTTGAGGTTCAAATGTCACAATACACACTACGTAGAAAAATAGCGATGACCCCAAAGTTCAAGAAACTAAAACAAATTGTTAATTTTGCTTACCGGAAGTTTCAATACTTCACAGAGCTTTGATAGCTTTGGCTTCAGCAAAAGATGAAGGTTCCTCTGAGAGGACCTTAATTTCTCTCTCCCTTTTAAATCAACCTCGTGAAGCTTATTTACATCACAAGTACCATCAGACATTGGAGACACATGTGAGACATCGTTTCCTAGACATGTTAGTTGTGCTTCTGCAACATTTAATCCCACATAACAAAATAAAGAATATCAAAATCATCAAGAAAGATGACATATTGCAATCCAATTCTTAACATTATAGTAATACCAGTCTGTGTCTGCAAGCTCCCTGATATGAAAGCTGCTTTAGTCATGAAACGAAGAGATGGCTGATCATGATTTCCAAACAACAAATTGCTATTGCCTTCAGCTTGTCTTCCTTGAAATGAACATTCCGAATATAGTGGATCAACAGTATTGCTGCTAACTACCTTCCTCCGCTTTTTCTCTGCTTCCTCATTTTCTGATTCAGGTGGTATTGAAAGTTTGTCCAAATTGTGAACCTTTCTACGACTTCTCTGACTATGAGATGGCTCAGAAATGTATCGCCATTGAGGATGCCTTCCTTCTAATAAATTTGACCAGAAACTGCACAGATCTTTATCGAATGAGGAGGCTCCTTGCTCACCAGCCAAAACTATATTTCTTGAATAGGATGCTCCACTCTGCTGGACCTTTACCAAAATTGAACATTTGCTAGGAATATAGGCTGGTATTTTCGTTAATATTTCCAGCACATCATTAAGCAGAAGCATTTTATCAGATGAATTTGGAGAATAATTATCCAAGGAATGAAGTTGATGGAACTTTTCTAGTCGATGAAAGAGGCATGAGGCACCCCAACTAAGAAGCGAATGGCAGACACTAGGACTTACATTATCCATATTGTTGTCAAGTATCATATCCTGTTTTGCAAGAATTAAAAGTTTTTCCTCTATTGTAAAGGATGAATATAGACGAAAAACAGCTACATAATCACGCTGTGATTCAATAGTTATCTTCTGAAGCGCACGTAGATCATTTAATGGATTCCAATCACTATCATAGATTATAATAGCGTCAATGCATGCAAGTTTGATGCTTGGTAAGCATGCACGATTTTCAATTAAAAAGACAAATCTTCCTCTCTCCTTGTCATTAAACATGTTCAGTGCAGCCAGTTTCTTTGACATTGCTATTCCACGATCAATACGCTCATAGGAATCACCACCGAATCTTTGACGAAGAAAGTCATCCAAAATATCACCAATTGAAGTCTTTCCAGCTCTGCCAGTTGACTATCATATTCAAAAGTTTAAATGAGAACAAATAAAGAATGCAAAGTTTACTAACAAAAAAGAAAGTTATTCTGACACAAAATTAATGCCAGCAACATCAGGACTTCAAACATAGGTTCACATTAGAATATCATATAAGCAGGAAAAGTTTAAATGTTTCTTCACCCTTAGGTTTTTCGAATAAATAATTTGGTTTAATCCACAGTCATGGAAATGAGCAAGAAAAGACTCTGAGGGAAAAAAAAAAAAGGGTACTCAGTTATGTAAACTAAACATGCCAGAGTGCCTCAGTCCAATATTAAAATGGAAAATAATTATTTGGAATCTTAACTCAATCCAAAATACAAAACCAATTATATGGCAAATATATCATGATATGATCATTGAAGTGACACGTGAAAGCACTAACCAGGGTTGCAAACGAAGACCAGGCATTCTTACAAATATAATATTTTGTCATGTCATAAAACTTCAGCAAGAAACTATGCTATTTATCAGACCATATAAACTATGCTATTTATACGTGAAAGCACCAAATAAAGAAAGGGCACATATTGCTCCAAGTGAACAAGGAGCCCATCCAGGGTACCAACAAAGAATAATATTTTTAAGGTGTGGTTTTTGCAGAGAAGCATCTCAAGTTGTTTGTGTAAACAATCAAGAATCAGCAAGCTCAGAAAAAGCAAATAAAGGGAAAAAAAAAAAGGTCCTGCATTTGACCAGGTGGCCACCACTTCACATTAGGAGCAAGGATTGAAATTTCGTACCGTACCGGAGTTTCAAGGTTTGCTCGGTACGGTACGTACCGATATATACCGTTGGTACGCTAGGGTATACCGACAGTACCATGCTATGCCGTACCGATCAGTATATCTCGGTAACGGTCAAAATTTGGGGCGATACCGATCGGTACGGAGGCGTACTGATCGGTACGCCTCGGTACTAGCCAAAATACTTGTACCGCTCGGTAGCAGGCGGTCCGCATACCAGTATCCTCTCGGACCAGTACGTACCGCCCGTACCGGACGGTATCATTCGAAATTGCATACCATGATTAGGAGTACCATGCAAAGTGCATATAAGGTTGGCAAAATATCAGCAAAAAGCAGGAAGGGAAGAAAAAATATTTATACACATCACAAAGGCAAACGATCTGCATCAATAGTGGTACATGGATCAGGAGTTTCTTACTCCCTCATTATTTGCTTTCTTTCTTTGTTCCCCTTTTTTTTATTTTTTTTTTTCCTCTGCCTGCTGTGTAACTGTACAGGCATATGGCATGTTTTGCCAACAGCATGTACTCATATTGGCTAACCATATATTATATAAGATGATCAGATATTGTAATATTTTTATTTATGGAGTTTGGAAGTGGTTGAGTAGGGAGGTAAGAATAGTTGGGATTGGAGGAAAAATAAGAAAAAAGGAAGTATATATACACTTCGATTATGAGTATAGGTCATGGATGGATCCACACAAACTGAAAACTCATATCCACATCAAACAGTAGAACTTGACTACGGTATTAGATTGCTTATTTCTATAGTAACTGTATTTAGTTTAATTGGTCCAAGCAACTTCATTGAGGACAAGCTTAAGCAAAGTACCCAGTTTGAGGACAATCGAGTGGAATTTAATTTGTGTTGCTTTAAATTAATCAGATAAATCTAATACAACTGCTAGATTTGATCAAGTGATTATCTAATCGGGATTGTGCTCATTTTTATTGAACCAACAGATATCAATTCTCATCAGGAACCTAGTTGTAAAACCAGTTACATAGATAAATTCATAAGATAAATTTGGATCAGAATGAGCACGCAATCTAGAATTGGGTTCAGCAAAATCAATCAGTATCAGATCAAATGATTGCAATCAGTCAAGGAATACAACATAAAAATATAAAAACATAAGAAATAAAAAAGAAAGTTCACTAAAGAAAATTTGAGAAAAAAATATTATATGCTAAACATTCCTTTACCTTCATAAATATTTAATTTTCTAAAATGACATATGAAATTGAAAACACAAAGTTAAAAACAATGTGAAATATAATCCTAAAATATAAAAATAATGAAAAAAATCCATAAAAAATTCATTTATACACAAGGCTCAAAATTCATCCACTGGCAGTTTTAAACATAACAACAGACCAATTATAACCATAAAGGCTCTTTAATCACCATGCAAAAGAAGTATCAGGTAATAATAAGACAAATTAAGAAAGGTGTAGTTCAGAGAGAGTGCCCATGGATCTTGAAATTAATTTAAAGCACTGTAACACCTCACTTCTCTGCAGCAACATATATGGTTAAAAGCAATAATTGTCCTCTTTTATCCTCTCATGATGTACTCTCTAGTCTCTTCTTTATTTTACTAACAATGGATGTTTAAGATAATAAAAATAGTTAGTAGTGGCAAATGTGATAACCGCAATGATAGTTGTAGTGAATAACAAACAAAATGAGGTAAGCATCTTCTTTGTTTCATGATGGGCTTCTTTGTATTTTCTTCAAACTCAACTTCCTCTTCTTTTTTCTATCCTATGCTTTTTCTTCTATTGAGGTTGTCATACTACCTAGATTAACCAAAATCAACTAACTTCAATTAAGGTCGATGCATCTAATTCATTTTTGACCCATCTTTGAGTAAAGCTAGGAATTTTGCCAAAATCAGGTTTATCAAATCGAAATCAACAAAATATCCAAACTATCAAACTATAGTAAATTGCATATAAAGTTTTTGAGACTAAACTGCATAGAACTACAAAACTATAGTAACTTATTTGTTTGGCATCTAATTTTCACAGAAGTAGTGCCATTAGATACCAATTCATCTCCTAGTTATCTTCAAGGTTGTTGAACTCATGATTTGGGCTGTTGGATCATGTGATTATGGCCCAGATCAGACCTCGCGAGTCCGGTCAGATGTTGTACTATAAAAAGGGTAGAATCAGCCCGATTTGCATATTGACTTGATAAGTTCGGTCAACAGTCGACTCATTAAGATTGGTCAATTTGGATGAGTCTACTTGAGTTGATCGAATCAACTCGGATGCATACAAAAGAAAAAAAGAAAAACTCACCTTAATGTCGATGGAGCAATGATACTATGAGACACAACATGCCTTAATCACTGTTGTCGCTAGCAATGAGAAGCTCATCGATCGCCATTCAACGTTGTTGATCGCCACAGCTGCCTGCAGAAGCGACAAGGAAATGAACCCTATCTGTTGCTGTGGCCCATGAGGGAAGCGAGTTGCTGCCTCCCTACCTCGATGATCATTCAACATTGCTTATTGTTGCAAGTCTCGTTTCTCCTCATCTCTCCTACTTCTCATCTCCTTTCCTTTCTTCTCCTACCATCTTCTTCCATCTCCTCTCCTCTCCTCTCCTCCGTTCTTTCCTCTCTTCCTGTCCCCTCTCCTTACTTTGCCTCTCTTCTTGACCCCTCTCCTTACTTTTCCACTAGTCTTCTCTCATCTCTTCTCCTCTCCTCCCCTCTCAAGGCTACACAGCGACCACTCATAGAATTGGGCAAAATTGGGCCAAAACTACCCTATTTTCAGTTCGATGCAAAAAGTTAACCATCTCAAACCCCTAGAACCCCAGGTGGCACAGAGCTGGACAGGGCTTTGGGGTAGTGTTGGGCCCATTGCATTAACAAGTTTGTACACAAACTGTGCATAGACTTGCCTAATACAAACTTAGAGAAACTCTACTAAGATGTTTTGGAACTTAATGCAAGTTCCTCAAAACGAGCTTAGAGAAACTTTACCAACACCTGTGACAACTCTTTGAGGTAGAAAACTCACAAGAGTAGGCAAAATCTCGAATCAACACAATGCAATCTTGAGTCAACTGATAGATGGAAGACACTAAAGAGCCCGTGCAACACCTACGAGAAGTAGTGGCTGATCTCACAGCATGAATTACAATGCTCAAAAGAGATCTATATGTAGGAAGGGGCAACACAGGCGTCACTCTACCACAAAATCTGATGGCACCCAAGCCACACAACTACAGGGATGCTAGGGACACATAGGAACTCGAAAATTTTCTTTAGATGTGAAGAAGTACTTCCAGGCAATGAAGCCCAACTCTGAAGAGACCATTGTTTGTTTTAGAAGAGAATTGGACATCCAAACAGTGCTTTCGAACTCAGATACGACCATCGCTTAATAGCTCATCCAACTACTTCCTCATTGGAGGCTTGGGCAGACCAAGCCCGAATGAGCCACGGCTCATGCCTCAGGCAAAAAGGTGGACTTGGTGAATGCAGTGCAACCGGATGGCTTCCAGCCAAGCAAGTCAATTGCAATCCTACTTTCTTTCCAAGATCGAGGATGGACTGTACAATGATCCCTAGGTAGTAACCTCAATGCAACTAATCAAAGAAGGCAAAGCCCAACAATTTTAGGTCCCAAAGGGACTTGTCTACACCTAAGGGAATAGAGTTTATGTTTCACGAGTAAATAATCGTGAAAGAGTGTCACGATTCCCAATAGGTGAGGCATTCAAGTATCTATAAAACTTTGACTCTAGTAGAGAGGACCTTTTGTTGACCAATGCTGAGGACTGATGTGAAGGTGTATGTTCGGATGTGCCTCACATGCTAATAAGACAAGGTGAAGCAACGAATGTCATGGAGCAATACAAACAAGGTATTCAATGCTTTGCAGCAATGTTCCCACAGCACAATAATTCTCTCACGTAGAAGAGGCAAAAGTTAAAGGACAGCCTGAATGTGATAAAGACACCGAAGAAAGAGTGGCCGAATTAAAACTATGGCTCAACCTTGCCAACCGAAAGTTGATAGGTGTTTGACGCATGTCCATGATGCATTTCGGCTCTTTTTTTTATATTTTCAAGTGTTTTCACAAAGAACATGATAGAAAACACTATTAGACAACCCTATTTTGGTTTGTTGTCTATTTTTGTATTCTGTTTCTATCTTGTAAAACTCGAAAATGTTTTTAGTTGTGCAATACCATACAAAGGGGAAAATAGCCAAAACAATCTCGTTCTCGTGTGCCACAGGCTAATTTCTAATTGATAGCCACGCGATGTGAAATGTCAGTTGTCTCAACACCTTAGAACCCCTGGGTGGCACCAGGGCGGATGCCGCCTTGGTTATATGTTTGAGGGGTGATGCAACGTCTTTAGTGTGTCCGCTTTCTGTTCAACGAAAGTGTTTGGTAAACATTAGGCCTTCAAGACCCCCTTTTGTGTGTGACCACTCAGCCCATTTTCAAGAGCCTTTCGTGCCTAATAAAAGTTGATTACTTTAAGTTGCTTGTGATCCCAGTTATCATACTCTTTTTGTGTGCGATGGTGGCATATTACTCGCATATTCACCTTTTTAACTTTTTCTTCTCTATGCAAGTCCTTTGTGGACCACACAAGGTTAAGGTCTTGGTTGACCCTTGCGGACAAATATCGCTTGGGTGTCACACGCCTTAAGCAATCCCAGTTAAGGACGTGACAAAGTAAAATAAGAGCAAATCAAGCAAACGCATTGTTACGGACAAACTTATAAACGGGGTGTTCAATGTGATGCTTATGTATGTCCGTGGCTTTTGTTTTGTTCATGCTTTGTACAGCTTGTAGAGAGCTGGCCGAAAGCTTAACAGCTCCATTTGAGCGAGTTTGGTGGCCGTTGTAGACTTGTATATAAAGTTTGTGTCATGTGGACACTTGTAATAGATTTCGGTCTATAGTGGACCAATTTTGTACCTTTGTTGTGCAACCATTCTAAGCTTGTGAAATCCACGGTTATAAATTTGCATTGGCTATAAAGTGTTTGCTGAAAGGGTTGCTTGTGGATCCCGTGTGAAGCGTTTTCTCTATCCCGTCTTCTCTTTCGTAGGTCCTAAGGGATCGTAAGAGGTTTCGAGGAGGTTGACCTTTGCGGACGAACACGCAAGGGTGCCGCACGACTTGGGCAAAACCAGCTAAGTTCATGATATTTAGTATCAGAGCGGGACAAGCACACATAGAAACACTTTGCATGCAAACGTGGGGAACCTAACAGGGCTGCATTGAGGGCAACCAACATGCGCGACCGTTTGGGGGAAACGAACATGAAATTGTAGGGAAAAGAGTCGCTCAGAGGAGCGGGCATCCGAGAATGGCGTTCAAAGGAATGGCCAACCCTAAGCGCAAGAGGCACCACGAGGACAAACAAGCTAAGAAGAATGCGTAGCGCACAAAGGTTGGGATGGCTGAGTTTGAGCAGTAGTTCGACGTTGGCAACCAAACTTGACGGTACTCGAGGTAAGCGGGGTGCTTAGTAAAGGATGAGACCGTGCATGGTGGGATAGGTTGCTCAGCGATCGAAAGAGTTGTACAAAGCTCACAGAGGTAAGAGGAACTGCAAACTCAAGGAATTTGATACTCATGCAAGAGCTTGTATGCGGATGATGGACTGTCCGTGGCCATCCTAAGGCGACTAAAGGTCGACGCCATGGAGCCTTGAAATTTTCTCTTCAGCATGAGAAGAATACGTCCGTAGGAGGCTGAAGTATGCAACAGGTTCAGCATGTTGCTAGACCCGAAGGTGAGCAGTGGGAGCTGGATTTACGAAGAGTCGCAATCTAGCAGGTGCGATTGCAAAGGCAAAACAGTGCACAATTTATTCAGCAAGACGGAGTAGTCTAAGGGGATAGTGGTCTCCAAAACTTCCAGAGGGAAGGATGCGAAGAGAGAAGTTGCTCCAACGAGGCAGATATCCGAAAGGGATAAGTCCCGATTCTCCAAAGGGAAAATCATGTGTAACGAACCACACATGTTGAGGAGTACCTCGAGACAATAGCTCCACAAAGCTCAACGGACCGAGCGAGTAGCGAGGAGTCATCGCATGATCTCGCAAGAGATAATGCGGTGGTGGACGCATAGTGAGATCAAGTGGGGGAGCAACCCAAGATAACACAAAATGAAGGCACACTTGGTGTCAATATGGAGATCGGACTCAACAGAGGACTGACCCGTAGGATGGTAGGCGCAAGGGCCACCATTAACTCAATGCAAATCGAGGAGCGAAGCAACTTGGGAATAACTTGGTGAAGCACCCAAGCCACATGAAGGGAGTTGGCATAGAAGATAAAGCTTGGAGCGGAGGCATAAAGCTTTCCTTGGACAGAGGTCAAGGACATAAACTCTCGTAGAGGCAAGAGCAAGATCATGTCATTCCATAGGTCTCTTATTCTGATGGAGCAGACTCATCTTGCATGGTGCCAAAGATAAAGGGAGCTTCGTGGCACATACACCTTATCTCGATAAAGCATTTGACGAAGGAACTAAGGCGACACAACTTGCGGAGGTGAAGTTGCTATCAGGAGGCCTCGGCACGGGGCAAGAGGACACAGAGGCGGGTACTTTTGAAGAATATGTCACAGTGCTGCTGTTCAAGTTGCCATGAGAAAAGCGGTGTGCAACGGAGATTGTGCTAGTAGGGGCAAAGGGCCAGGATCCAAACGATGGTGCACCAATTTCAGCAAAGTCAGGGACTTCAGGAGCTGCTAGGTGATGGACTGTCCTAGAGCTATGCTTCGTCTGGGTGTGACCCAAGAGCGAGAGAACAAAGGTCGATTGCCAAAGGAACGAACACAATCGAAGGTGGCAGAGGCCCTGCGATGTGTTGGAGGAGGCCACACATGAAGAGATCGCAATTCGAGTTCATACCACAATGATCAGAATGCAAGGAGATGTCACCAGGAGGCAACATGGTATAGCGAATCGTGGTGGAACAGTTCGAGGCAATACGGCACACACAAGACTGTCCCGTGAGGGACGAGGTCATACGGAGGTATGATCGAGAGTGCTACTGGGAGCTTTACTTTGGTGAACAACTCGACGACAAGAAAGGCTATGGATTCAAGGAGGGAATGCAATAGTACCGTAGAGGCGGGTCTTCTGTGCGTGCATTGAATGTTGCATTGAATGAAAGCCTTAGTCATCAGCATATAGGGGTTTTGTATCACCAAGGGAGAAGTTTGAATGCAAATACCAATGAGTCCCATGGGGGGACTGGATCATACAAAGGTATGATCGGAGCGACTGGAAAGTTAGACTGCTTCAGAGCTCACATTTGCTTAAGGAAGCCCGGTAACTCAGAGGACAAGGCCGAGTATGCGAAAGTTACTACCAATGAAAATAAGGAGAACAGAATCGGTGCAAGCCCTACAACATGATGGCAGAGGCTATGCATGAGAGTTGTAGTTTGTCTTTCCATCGACCAAGGGGAACTGTTCAGAAAACACAGAGGTGTTGAAGCAGATGATCGAAAAAGGGCGACGAAGCGACAATGAGTCCAAAGGGACTCAACTACCCAAAACCAAATATCGGTTAGAATGAATGTGAACTCAAAGGTGTGCCATAGTAATGTAAAGGCGAATCTACCGATTGCGAAGAAGGGATACTTGCAAGGCAACGGATGATAGTGCCATGGGCATTGCAGCGCCATGGTACCGCAGAGGCGGAACTTCCATAGAGTCATCGATCCTTTGCTCTCATGGAGGAAGAGCGCTTGGTCATGAAAAGGGGCCGAGGAGGTGGAGAATGCAAAGGCAAACTCCAAGTACCAAGACAAGGCTAAAGGGCAGAGGCCAGGGAACTTTGTAAGACCGGTGTCAATGGGCTTCTCATCAAGATAGTTGAAAGTGAAGGACTTCGGGTTGATGCAAGAGTGCATGACCAAGGAACAAAACAGGCAGTGCACGATGTTGTACCTTTGCTACTCAGAGGAGTAAACAGCAGAAATGATGGAGAAGATAGTACAATCCCAAAGGCGACCAAAAGAATTAGAAACTTGCTCCAAGTTGGAGTGAAAACTTCTTGCATTCCAGAAGCTCGATGGCATTGAGAAAGTGAATCCCAGTAGTTGACTCAACGCAAGGGGTGCAAACACTTCGAGTGCTTCAGAAATATGACCTAAAAGCAGGCGAAGGCTAGTAACCAGCTCGACGTATGGAGTACAAACCTCGAGGAGGTGGCGAAGTCAAGTAACCTTTGCCTTCTCAACTCTCAAGAGAATGGGTGAAACTGAGCACCACAATTCTCTTATTTATCTAGCAGAGGAGCTCTACACAGATATAAACAATGATTTAAAAAGCGCTAGGCGCTAAAAAGCGCCAAGGTCAAAAAACGCTCGAGGCGCTAGGCGCTCGCTCGAGCGAAGCGAGACGCTAAAATATAAAAATATATAATATAATTAATAAATATAATTATTTAAATAAAAATCTAATAATAATTTAAAATAAATAAAAAAATAATAGTATTAAAATTAAAATAATATATTATTAATCTAATAAATAAAAATATTATATATAGCATAAGATCGTTAACATATACCACACAATGCGATACCGGGCAATGATAAGGTATACGCTAAACCAGCAGCGAGCTGGAGCGGAGCTTAAGTGGAGCGGAGCGGAGCGGAGCGCGAGCGGCGATACAGGCGGCATGAGGCAAAAGAGGGAGCGAGCGAGAGTGAGAGCGCGAGCGCCGAAGCGCTGGCAATGATAGCAGAATAACGCAACGGAGCAGGAGCGACGTATAGTGGCAGGCATGCAAATGGAGCACGGAGGACGAGCGACGACAAGTGGCAATGCAATCGTAGCAACGAGCGAAATGGCGCAGAATAATGGCAGCGAAAGCGATAATAAGAACGCATTTGCAAGGTTAGGTCGGGAAGACGCAGAAGAAAGGTGCTTTAGTTGCCTGACGAACCAACCAGCAGACTCAAACCGCCGCTTTAACGCCGTTCAATTATCCGGCGAACCCGGCGCCGCCTGAACGCCTAACGCTCGGGTCGCGAAGCGCCAGCGACGCTGCCGAGGCACTGAATGAGCGAGGCGCCGCTCGCCGCCCGAGCTAAAGCGAGCGCTTGAGCCGCTTATCAAAACACTGGATATGAAGACCCTTCGAAGGAACCTAATGGAAGACAACAATTGTCAAGTCCTCACCAATGGTGATCAATGCTACTGAGAGTAGATTGTTCGCTTCATTTCCCAACAAAACGCCAATTGAAAGCAAAAGTGATGCGAACCTACTTTGACAAGACAACTAAGTGGAAGATGATTCGATGGATAAATTTTACGGAGAAAAGACTTAAAAACTTCAAAGTTTACGAGGCGATGCTCGTTAAAACTCCAACAAGCATCCACCCAGTTCAAGCGATATGAGACATTTAAAGACTAACGCATACCCAGGATGGTCTTTTTCCTTCACCTGAAAAATCCGCAAGAACCAGCAAGGATCAGCACAACTCAGCCGACCCCACACCAAAGTCAGAGTTAATGGCGAGTTGAAGCAGCATCGTAGATCAAAGTTCAACTACTCGACAACAACGAAGAGCAGTTGGGAGCCAAGGGGTGCAGTGCAACAAGAGCAGAAGATTGAAAATTCAATTAAGGCGAGGAGTTGTAGCGTCAGCAAAGGCTTCGACGAGGACGTCGAAGGAATAAGTGGGGGAGAATGTCACAGACAAACTTGTAAACGGGGTGTTTAATGTAATGCTTATGCATGTCCGTGGCTTTTGTTTTGTTCATGCTTTGTACAGCATATAGAGGGCTAGCCGAAGGCTTAATAGCCTCATTTGAGCGAGTTTGGTGATCATTATTGGCTTGTACATAAAGTTTGTGTCATGTGGACACTTGTAATAGATTTCGGTCTGTAGTGGACCAATTTTGCACCTTTGTTGTGCAGCCGTTCTGAGCTTGTGAAGTCCATGGTTATAAATTTGCATTGGCTATAAAGTGTTTGCTGAAAGGGTTGCTTGTGGATCCCGTGTGAAATGCTTTTTCTATCTCGTCTTCACTTTTGTAGGTCCTAAGAGATCGTAGGAGGTTTCGGGGAGGCTGACCTTTACGGACAGACACACAAGGGTGCCGCACGACTTAGGCAAAACCAGCTAAGTTCGTGACAGCATGGCAAAACTAACACGTTGTACAAGAGGGGCAACAACAATGCATGATTGTTCCTAAGCAATAGTCTCTCTCATTCTCTTCTTCTATCTTCCCGAGTCCCATATTCCTCTACACTTCGAACAAACCATTAAGCATCAGAGGGACCGAGTTAGGCTTCCTTGACCTGGGTCTTCTTGTAGGATCCCAGACGGTGTTCAAGAGCAACATATACCAAATCGGCATCCAAATCAACACCCAAATCCTCCTCGACAGAGTCCTCACCGACGACCACCTAGCATCTTAGCCTAGTTGATTTGCTCCCACTCGAGCTCGAACCTAGCCATGTCACTCCATTGCTACCATACCCCAAACAACCAACTTTAAGGTCAACAATATTCACTTTCCATAAGATAACTAATCCAAGCATATTAATGTCTCTCTGCATAAACTTATTTTAATGATAAGTCCAATAAAACTTAAAATTATACATAAATGATTTTCTCCAACAACTAAAATAAGGTGGATGACACAAGATTGAGCTCCAACTAAAATATCACCATATTGATTACTTACTAAATGTGCAAACTACTGCAGTAAATTATAATATTGTGATGTTTCCAGGCATTCAAGATTTGTTGTGGTGCTCATGCCAAATAACTAATTCACTTAAAGGCACAAAGTGCAAACTAGGTTGACTAGTAGCATGGTATACAGGTTCATCCAATGATGTCAGCCTGCAAACCCTGTGATCTAAAGGAACTACAAAATGCAGAATAAGCAAACCTGAAAGAATATATGTCACAAACCTGAAAAAGAATCAGCACTCTCAATCCTTGATTTTGTATCATTTGGAGAATCTTGTCAAGTACTAGTAGCTTGCCACTTGCATTTACCCCAATATCCAAATATTCAGTCACTGGAAGACCTCTGGTAAGTGAGCTTTGCAAAGATTCATCAACAAGGTAAGGATGGTCACAGCACTGCCATAAAAATAATAATTGAGATAACAACAAGATAATATTAGCTTCCTATTTATTCACTACCAACATTACACTATATGATCCCAATAACCAAATAGTATCTGGATGCCAACCTTTCTGGTTGATATAAGAATGTTACCAAGGGCTCCAACTAGATCAATTTTTGAACATGAACAAAGAGGTATGGCATTTGAAATCAGAGTAGCACAATATTGTTCCAGCTGCACATTAGAAAGCTGAACAGGAACCCAGTACTCCAAAAACTTCGAGGAATCCCGTTTCCGGTCATAAGCAAGATTTTGTGACAATCTCTCTTTCAATAAAGCAAGTGTGCCAATAACACCAACAGAATCAGACTTCATAATGCATCCCAAATTCCCATCAGTCCCTAGATCAAGGAACGAGAGCAGGTTGAGGTATTCAGCAATATTGTCCTGAAAGTTCCAACAGTTCATTAGACATTATTAGAGTTTCGGAAAAATCATATCAGCATGAAGGATTGATACTTCTACATACCTTCAAATGACCACTTAAAAGAAGCAGCCTGAAGGAAGATGAAAGACGCTTAAGCAGTTTCAAATGCTTAGACACTCTAGAATTTTGGCACTCATCAACAAGGAGAGCTTCCCAGGCAATGCATTCTAGTGTTTCAAAGTCCTGAATATTAACCAGGATCGCATTAAAAAGCTGGATATATGTATCGTACAAATAATATGTCAAAGATTTATATAGCAAATGAGAAATGTTGGGTCTATCTGAATTGCAGGAAGCATGCAATAGAGCATTAAGCGGACATGTTATAACTCAACAGCTAAGTAGAAAACAAACAAACAAAGATACCTCAAGTATAGCATCAGGGTGTGACAAGAGCACTTGAAACATTATGCAACCACCCCCCTGATAAAATTCTAGAGATTGAATCATCTTCCGGACATCCTTGCTCCCATTATAGACAACAAGATTGATAGAAGGTGCCAAGCGATTAAACTCAGTCTCCCACAAGGAAAGAGAAGTCCAAGGTGTGACAATGAGAAAAGGCCGACAAGCATAAGATAGCAAGGACAATATGAATAAAATGGACTTCATAACCCGCTCCTACAAAATAGAATCAATCAAGTTAGGCACAAAAACTGTACATACCTAAAGCAGACAGATTGTTGACTCTTACATTTACACGAGCGGTAACTGTAAATCTAATAAACTAAAAGATCACAAACAATCATAAGACTATAAACCACAAAGAGGTAAATGAAACAATGCTTCATGGTATATACAGGTACATGATCTCCAAAGGCATCAATATTTAACAAACAGACAAGAGACAATTGACACATAAATACAGAAAGGAAGCTATTGATTTGAGTAAAATATTTTTCTTATGGTGCAGATGCATGATCTTAACCAATGCAGAAATAATGTTTAAAGAAAAGAATAACTAAAATCTAGGAAATCAGATTTCTATATAAGAACAGAACGAAAATTGCATAAGTGAATATTAACCACTTGAGGTTGTCTAATGAGGGTTAAAGAAAAAGATACCTTTTCTATTTATGGTCAACTAAAAAATGGACGATAAGAGTAGAAGAACCAAAGCAAGCGAGTAATTCGAAGTTCAGACAGAAATAATCAAGAGTGAGAAGCTAACAAGTTAGACTATACCACGAGAGTTAAACATATTAGATTCAAAGATGGTAAACAAACTCATGAATCTTAGCCACCATAAAGATTAATTTAGCCACTAAAACAAATTTGACCTTACCTCAGAACCATGCTAAGATCCATAAAATTAAATAAAAATAGATCCATGAGGAGTGTGTCGTCATTCAAGCTTATAATGGAACATTGTGTCAATCAAGTATCTTAGTCTTTGAAACTGAAACTGGTCCACAATGAATTTAAACATAAAAAAAAAACAAAATTTTGCCAAGATCACTTGCAAGATCATATGATCTTATGTGAATTCAATAATGCAACAAGGCCTCAGTCAGTGAAACTAATATAAACTGATAATCGTGAAAGTCAACCACGACAAGGACACCAAAGAAGCAAACATCGGTAGGCACTAAATAATTATATAAACTACTAAAACTAGTTTCTTTGATGATCATAATGTCTGCTGATGTTCTTAAATTGGGTGTAGTAGTCCTGGGTTTTAGCTGCTGCATCACATTCTTCCAGGAAGCAGTTATCTCTATGCATCATGTAAATTTGACCAAGTATCTCTCAGAGGAATTTCTGAATACTGAACAGAACTATATCGTAATTACTTTTTCTCAAAATTAACCTTGTATCGCATAAATATGTACATAGAATGAACTGTTGAAGTACAGACACAAGTCTGGAATGCATATGAAGCAAAAAAAATAATGTTCTATGGGCCATGTGAGTATATAGAATAGGCAAATATGGCTCTTCTACACCAAGCATGCCTCGAAAGTTTTACAATATCGGAAGTTCTAAATGGTGAGAATAACATACTCTACCTGATCATCAATTAAAACAGTACTTTGATTCCTGTGCCAAAACTCACGAAGCCTGTTGATAGCATATAAATGATCATTATCAAGTCCAGGTGGACACCCATCAGGAAACGTCGTCAATTTATCATAAGGATTTGTCTTGAACTCCAGGGCCTAGGAATAGCAAATTTTAGTTATAGAAACAAATGATTTGTGTTGCATTTACAAAGACCTTACAAGCAATTTACACTGAAATGAAACAGACAAAGCAAAACTGATGACTTAGCATGTAAGGCAGACAAAAGGAATGGAATAGCATGATACCACAAAATCAAGGACAACTAGACAAATGTGGAAAAAAAGAAGTCATAATCAAGAAAACTTAAAAAATATACACACATATATATATAGGACATGTAGACTTTTGTGACAGCAAGGGAAGATACCAATTGCGGGGGTTGGTTGGAATTGAGTAAATTACCAAGTTGTGATGATAGAGCACAAGCATGCCAAATTGTCCCTTCACGCTTCTTATGTCAATGCCTTCTCTAGTACACCTCAAGTCTTATCTTGGTATTGCTAAAGTTAGATTTGATAAATTGAAACATAGTCCTATTTTTAGTATAAACCCCTTAATTTCTAGTGTTAGTCTTGAAAACCAAGTTCAAAAATAATCCCAAGTAAATTTCCCATCAATTAATCATCTTATTAGAAACAACAAGCAAGGTTCTTAGAATCAGCATAGAACAAACATTTTGCAGAAAATTCTATATACTAAAACAGGTCAGTTCATTTCTGTTACTTAATTTTGTGTTGCTTGTAAGTTTGTTTTTTCCCAACTAATTTTGGAGTCCACCATATCTAGCACTCTCATTGAAAATGATGTACCAGATTGTTATTTGGCAGAGCTATACGTTCAAGTACATCATATTTCAGAAGTAATTTATTTTGTTAATGTCTTTCGGTCATAAGCATATTTAACTGTTATAATTATCTAACTAACTTTCAGTAGGAAGCTTCCTTGAGGTTAAAACACCCAGGAAAGGCAACTCCAAACATCAAAAGGTAGTGAAGTTCAGTCCTTTTATTTTTCAAAAGACCTCCCTAATTTTGATGTCATTAAAATCTATAAGGACTGGAGAAAATGCTGTTAAGAAATAAATTTACTCCATATCATAGACTACCTTTTCAGCTTTGGAAGAATCAAATGCTGTCTTTGCCTCAATACGAGCTTCATAATCTTTCATAAGTGTCATAGCCTCAGGTGTGCATAGAACTGGTGAAGTCTCAAGCTCCCATGTAGCATCCTCATAACCAAGACCTTTCCATTTCACAAACCACTCATGGTAGCATTTAGGAAAGCTATTAGCAAGCCCATTAAAAAGGCCATCGGCCAGCTTTTGAGGCATCAGCAATCTTTTTAGCAATAGCCGATGAGGCTCGGTCCACTCCTGCTTCCATCTTATAGCCTAATAAGCATTGAGTTAAATCAAGAATGATACCAGCAAACATATTCACCTTACATTGAACAAGGTCAGAAAAAATAAATTGCAAGGAACCAACCCTCTCTTTGTAATATTTCCTTTTGAATTTAGACAAAAGTGTAGGAGCTTCCTGAAGCATCAGGGTTTCTGAAATCCATTGATTATGGATATGAGCAAGACCATTATACTTGACAAAGTAATGCTTGCCATTCTGCAATTCTAGACCATGAGCACCCACGAAAAAGATGAGTTTGATAATTAGCAACCTAGAAAAAGACAAGGATACCAAGCTAAATTAGCATAAAGATTGTTGATCATCTCACCTTCTTTAAAGTTCCAAATGGAGTCTATTCCTTCGGATATGGAGTGTACACCAATCTCTATTTTCTTTTTTATGCAAAAAATGCATAGCCAAGCACCAGGATAATTTTGGAGGGGTGGATCAAGACAAGAAAGATGATAGCTTCTGTTGCAACCTTTCCCATCACAAGACCTAAGATTACAGAGAAATTTACCAAAATCAAATGACGAAAACTAAGTAGCCATCACACTTGTCGAGGGCTACAGATGAAAATTTTAACATCAAAATATTTCTTATCAGACATCTTGAGCATGCACATGTGCACGCACATACTTTAAACTAATCATTGCCAATATAAAGGGTGATAAAGGCCATATTTTAATTAGTTATTTGTAAGCTAGAAAGCATCAATTTGCACCATAATCAAATTTTAATAGAAAATCCTGGTAACTTACAGTTCTGTTTCTGGGTGTTTGCAGACAACACATGCATTGGCACCACCATTTGTCTTAATTTCAAACAAGGACTTTCTCAAGTGAGTTGAGCTATCATGTTCTTTTGAAATATCCATGAGATCACAGTCCACTGGTATGGCCCCAATCTAATGTAACAATATAAAGAGAAAAATAGACAATAAGCATGAAGCTGATAGAACATATTATCAAGTATAACTATCAAAAACAAACAGAGAACCAAAAAGAACCTAAATAGAGAATAAAAAAAATACCTCCTGACTTTCCATGAGCTTGTTTAGACTTACTGTACAGGCTGAAGCTACAAAACAATTTGACCTATTAAAAAAAAATTAGGAGACTTAGAGATGCATATGATGCATTTGCTTTCATGAAAAAGAAAAACATTTATCAAAGTTATATATTAATTGAAAATTCATGATATTTGTGGAAAAAACAAAGCATAGGTATGAATACTTCTCTGCTCCAGCCTGTCCACTTTCAGCTTCTGACAAAGAGTTTCCTTTACATTTATCTTCTTGCAAACAAATAGCAGCATTGCCATGTTTATCTGGAGCAACTTTATGATGAGCTTCCTAGAGAAAGAAGTGAACTTTATAAGAAACAACTGGCAATTGATAGACAACATGTGATGCGGTGATTTAATAAACTTTCATAAAATGAATATATGATTTTAGGTTCAATACATGTATAAAATAAGTCATAATATCAGCAGAGACACATGCCAGGCACCCCCTTCTGTCTGCTACAGGATTGAGTCATCAATACAAACCACAGGAGTACCAAATCCAAACATTACTGGCACAGAGAATACTGGTAAATATGAGAAAACCTCAACAAAAAAAGTGAATGCATAAAATATAGAGTTAGAAGAACAATAGTGAGATGAATAAGAGAGACAATGGAAGAAATATAAAAGAATTAAGAAGAAAAAAGCAGGGCTAACATGGCCACTAGAAGAGACCTTTTACGTATCAAAATCCACATTACAACCTCAAAAGCGACAACCAGTTTTTTCATAGACTGCAAGTTGATTGCTAAAACCTTGAGATCAGAAGATAATCAATCAAATCAAGATATGTTAAAGCAGATTCTATTCTCTGAGTAGGATGCTAATTCGGAGCCAATTAAGGTCCTACTTTGCGTCCATCGAGCGAGGAGATTCCAAGACTGAACCCTGGAACAGTTACGTGCTTCCTCTGGCATAGAAGTGATCGCATAGCATAGAATCCAAAAAACATGGGGCAACGGTTCGCTGAGTCAGCTTCTTGCGTAGCTAGCTCCACGAGATTGAACGGTTGCTACGTCATCCAAATGGTGATGAGGTGTGAGACATGTCCAGGAGGCATCGACCATGTGGCGGTGAGGTGTTGATGGCCTTCCACAAGTCATTATATCCATATCAAGATCATATTGAATAAAAACAACATGTTATCATACTATATTAAATCCTAAAACTACAAATATGCATATTAATCTTTTTATTTAAGATCATTTTTATCAAAAACTGTCTTAACCAAACTCTCTAAAATCAAAGTACACTTAATTGAATAACTCATTCAACCAAGAACCCTAAATTATGAATAATGTTACATAACTAATGTAAAATATAATCAATTGTATTAGACTTTGAAAAGAACCAAATAAGAACAAAAATCATAACAAAAGAACTACTAGATCCCAATGGCTCAATCCTACAAATATAACTAACCACAACCTAAAGTGCAGCCCAAATGGACTCTTCCTCTTAATTTTATGTCTTTGTAGCTATTTGTTATTAGCAAGGTTTGCAATACCAAATGATACCGCTCGATACGGCGTGCGTACGCACGCAGACACTGACCGCACATCTGCACTATCCATTGCCGCTTGATTGATTGAGGTGTTTGGAGGGCGGAGAAAGAAGAGAGAGACGGTGACCAAGGGCGGAGAAAGAAGAGGGAGAAGGGGAAGAACAAAATAAGAAGAAAAAAAAAGACCCGAGAAGGCTTTTTTTTTTTCTAATGGCGACATCGCCCAAGAAGGGAGGTGACGTCGCATATTAAAGAAAGCGGCATCGCCTTTAATATGTGACGTCACCTCGGCGACATCGCCCGAGAAGGGAGGCGACGTCGCATATTAAAAAAAACGACGTCGTCGAGAAGGGAGGGCGACATCGCCTCGCATATATATATAATTATATATACAATATTTATTTATATATATAATATTTATAATTATATATATAGCAAACGGTATATCGAAATATACCATTCAGTATACGGTACCGTACCATACCGAGCAAACTTCGAAACTCCGGTACAGTACAAAATTTTAATCCTTGGTTATTAGGGTGTATTGAATCCTATATTTGATCTTCAAGATTCAACAGAAAAATCCAAGTTGTAATCCTCAAACAACATGATGGTTTAAGAGGCTTTTCTTGTTAGCACAAAACTCTAGTCAAGGTTTTCCTTTCACTACAACATCGCAGGTTGACACATGCCAACACGATACCGTGTGGTTATCATTGTACAGCACAACTGGCAGATTAAACCACAGGTCCCTATGTCGTTCATCACAAACCAAGTAGTCAAGTACAAAGTAACATACTGCATATTCACTTCAAATCAGTACTTCTTGGTTCAGGCAAAGGTCGATCTAGCCCTTTTTGGTCAGTCCAAGGTTACCATCTGATAACCTTAGTGAATTAGGCTTAACACAAAATTTTGACCCGTCACCAAGCCTATACAGGACTGTAACCCCACCCAGTGGTTACCCAAGCCAAGAGACGCATTAGGGTCTCTTTAAATGCTTTAAAGAGGCATGCTTCACCTTCTTTCTCACTCCAATTTCATTCAGTGCTCTCATGCCTCCTGCAAATGTCTGCCAAAATCACTCAATTCACAAGGAAGTTTGAACTTGAATAGACGGTCCAGAAAGCATCATGGCTGCAAGAAAGGCACAACGGGAGGAATTTAACAAAAGTGCTATAGAGCCCCAATCTAATATTCGTGCAAGGATCATAGCAATGATGTCAACACTAACACCAATCTGATAGCCAGAGTTGTCCATCATTGGGGCATAACTGTATGCACAAGGAGATGACGGAAAGACATGAGCTAACCAATTCACAGGATGAACATGGCAATGAAAACAACAGTGGACTGACTCAATTTAATTGATCTTCCACATTGAGGCAGACCATTACTAACAGTACATAGGGGGTGGGCAGGAGTGGTAACATGAGAGAATTAAGTGTCCCTCAATTGGACGAGATAGCCAGTATGAGGCAGTCCAGTTTTAAGGATGTGAGCTGATATGAGCAACAACTTCCTCCGTCAGGACAATATTGGGTTTCAAGCGGTCAATCTTTTAGGGGTTCTATTAGGACACAATAGGGTGAGATATTCAACCATTGTGGCAATGGAAATGGTTATCCACTTGATGCAATTGATAAGCCACAAGTTCAGTTGGATGATAGGACCAGTGATTTAAAAAGCGCTAGGCGCCAAAAAGCGCTAAGGTCCAAAAACGCTCGGACAAGCGCCCGAGCGAAGCGAGACGCTAAAATATAAAAATATAATATAATTAATAAATATAATTATTTAAATAAAAATCTAATAATAATTTCAAATAAATAAAAAATAATAGTATTAAAATCAAAATAATATATTATTAATCTAATAAATAAAAAATATTGTTAACAATTAGGGCGCTAAGAGCAAGAGCGGAGCGCGAGTGGCAGCGGAGCGCAGAAGCAGACAAGCAGGCGCAAGAACAGAACAGCAGCAAAGAACGGCAACGGTAACGCAGGCATAGCAGCAGGCAGCGCGACAACGATCGGTAACGCCGATAACGACAGCGCAGAATGGCCGACAACGATAAAGAATGGCGCGGCAATGGCAAAGAAGAGCGAGCGTGAGCAGCGATAGCAGAAGGCAGCAGAGTAACGAGCAATGGAGCAGGAGTAGGAGCAACGATAGTGGCGATAGAGCAGCAAGCGCGGAGCGGAGCGGAGCGGAGCGACGAGCGAAGATGCGCGGGCGGCAATTGTAGCAATGAACAGAGTCAGAGCGAGCAACGGCAGCGAGGATAATGGCAACGAGTAGCGGCAGCGGGAGCGGCGAGCAAGGTTAGGGTTGGGGAAGACGTTAGAGGAAGGTGCTTTAGTTGGTTCGATTGAACCAACTAAAGCGCATCGAACCGCTTTAATCGCTCGTCACCCGCTTAACTCGGCCGCTCGAACGCCCGACGCCGCTCGAGCGAGCACCAGCGACGCCAAGTGAGGCGCCCGAATGAAGCGAGGCGCCGCCTCGCCGCCGCCCGAGCGCTAGCGAGCGCCGAAAGTGCCTATTGAAATCACTGGATAGGACACGACTCTCACAGTCTGTTTAGTGAGGCCCGCAGAGATAGTAGAGACGTAAACAGCAATAAGTCCAATGTTGCTGGCCAAGGCCAGTCTCATGTTTCTGCTAATGAAACCCAGACAGGTGAGGCATACATCGAAGAGCAATATTTCATGCCACTTAGGATACTGATCAAGGAACATGTAAATCCACAAGGCTTATTTATTGCTACAAAGATAAAGGAAAGGAGAAGAAAAATGATTATGAACGATGAGGCAGAGCCTATATATTGTCCACTTGATGCAATTGATAAGCCACAAGTCCAGTTGAATGATAGGACACGACTCTCACAGTCTGTTTGGTGAGGCCCGCAGAGATAGTAGAGACGTAAACAGCAATAAGTTCACCAATGTTGCTGGCCAGGGCCAGTCTCATGTTTCTGCTACTGAAACCCAGATAGGTGAGGCATACAACGAAGAGCAATATTTCAATCATGCCACTTAGGATACTGATCAAGGAACATGTAAATCCACAAGGCTTATTTATTGCTACAAAGATAAAGGAAAGGAGAAGAAAAATGATTATGAAAGATGAGGCAGAGCCTATATATTGTCTTAGACCAGTACAAGTTTATTGTATCAGAGTCTTCCTACATCCCAGGATCTCATGGCCAACAGATGTATGGTGATAGTAATTTTATCATGACTCAGATGCATCTTATGGTACACACCAGCAGTACAGTGACAAAAGCCATAGCTCTGGTGAAGTGTATCCTACGGGATAGTAGTTGCGATGGTCCTACTTGCTTGAGCTACCTTCTACAGCAAGTGATTCATGATGATAAGGTGACGATTGCCATCACATAATTGCATCAATGGTACACTACTACACTATAGAATTATTATATTGATCTACAGCAGAGTCGGATCAAGGATCCACTCACAATGACCATTTTGGTTGCTTCTGTATATGTTTTACATCAAATCTATTATCTATTATGCTTATAAGTTAATGCTTCTTTGTATATACATGTATTCTTTAGATACAAGCTTGTGATCCTTATCTGATATATGTTTCATTTCAGTATTTATTGTTTTGTAGAGTAAAATCACTTTAATGTTATCTTGACTGTACCTAACAAAAATGAGAAAGAACCATAAAATAGAATTTTTAAGAGAAGATATGACACAACCATAAAAAAGGACTTTTTCTAAGGTTCTGGCCAATCAAAACTGAGTTGAAAGCGTACCTAATACATACCAAGATACCATGTGTTACTATATTGCATTAGGTCCAGTACACTAAATCCTTGGCATAAAGTTAAGGATATCGAAAAATATACAAGAAAAATATAAAGTGAAAAACAAAGAAAATAAGACGAGTGGTTAGCAGTTGAAAGAAGCTTTTCATTGATCAGAAATCAAATTGACAAATGCAGGCACTAGTCTTTTGTTATTTATAAATTGCAAATGAACTAAGTTCAAAAGTTTAAACAAATCAGTTAAGCAATTACATTCAAATCTATTGAAATTAACTGACTCCAAAATATAATATTATGACAAATTTTAAAGTGCAAACCATGGAATTCAATTTCTCCTATATTAGTACATACTGATTTGCAACGTTCTTAGCCGGGATTGCCTAAGGCATAAAGCACCCAAGCAACATTCATTCGCAAGGGTCAACCAAGGCCTTAACTTCATGTAGTCTACAAAGGAACTGCATAGAGAAGAAAAGGTTAGAAAGACGAATGTGAGGTTAATATGGAACAAACCCAGAGGATATGAGTGAAAATGGGGTGTCGTCGGGCCAAGCTTATTGACTAAGCTTGTCGAGATAAGGTTCTTCTGGCAACCGACGTCAAAGATGGTGCCAACAACCTCTTGTTTCACCTCAATCTTTATGGTGAAGAGCTCTTCTTGAACTGTTGGACCGGTGGTTGGACTCAAGTCTGACTTTCAGTCTTGCAATTAGAAACTGACTCGTGTCAGCATGAGGTACCCGTGCGAGTTCGGTGGAGTCGTCGCCAACGATCGCAACTATTGTAACTTTGGTAGATATTCAACCACTTTTTTGGGAAGAGTTTCGGGTGAAACTTCCAGCACTTCTCCCCAATGTGACCAACAATTTTACAATGATCACAAAAAAATCACTTCTCTTCAAGGAAGAATTCTTAACATTCCTCGAATTTTCCTTGGCCTTTGAGTGGCACTCTTTGGCTGATTCTTCTTTTTTATTGCTATAGCTGTCACACTAGTGCTCGAGATGTCATAAGCCTTGAAGAGGCTCAATTAGGTTATGATCCGATCATGTAAACCAACAATATATTTCATCACCGTCATGTTACGTTCTTAGCTAGGATTGCCTAAGACGTGTAGCACCTAAGTGATATTTGTCCGCAAAGGTCAACCTAAACCATAATCTCGTGCAATCCACAAAAGGCTTCCACGAAGGAGCAAAGGTTAGAAAGGCAAACGTGTAGATAATATGCCACTTTCATGCACAAAAAAGGCAATATATCTGGGATCACAAGAACCACAAAGCAACTTGCTTTGATTAGGCATAAAAGACTCTCGAAATAGTCTGAACAATCACACATAAAGGGGGTTCCAAAGGCAGGTGCAGGTCCAATGTTCACCTAACACTTTCGTCAAATAGAAAGCAAGCACGCTAAAGTAGTTACACCACCCCACAAACATATAACCAAGACCCCATCCACCTCGGTGCCACCTAGGGGGTTCCAAGGTGTTGAGATATATGACGTTTCACACCACAAGGCCGTCAACTAGATATCAACTCGTGACACACAAGAACGGGGCTATTTTGGCTAGTTTTCCCTCTGCATGGTGTTTCTGAGTTTTACAAGATAGAAATAAAAATTAAAAACACTGGCAGCAAACCAAAATGGGGCTGACTATAGTATTTCTTCTCGTGCATGCTGCCTATGAGAAAACACGCAAAAACACTAAAAAACAATGAAAATAAGAACCAAAAAGCATCATGGAGATGCGTCAAACACCTTTACAGCATTGCTCCATAACAAATTGGTATCTACCAGTCAGGGCATGAACCACAAGATGGACTAGCACATTTCAGGAAGTCTGATCGGTTTGATTTTTTTATTGCAACACATTGTTCTTTTTTTATTTTAAATGCCCTAGTGTGCCTTTAGGGCTTGTGAGTGTCACCCTTTACTCTCTGTTACCTCCTACCACCAATGTCATCTTTGGTAATTGGAACTTTTCCTCCTCTTTCTCCATAGTCTCCTCATCCTTCTTCCTTATTTTTTCTTTTTCATTCTTTCTTTTACTTTCTTCTTCCTCCTTCCCTCCTCCTCCCCTAGTAGAATGGTACTATGGTAGATGCCAACATACCATGCATCAATACAATAAGATGGAACCAAGATACAAAATTGCATTTGTTGTTACAAATCAAAGGACAACATAAACACAAACAAAGAAATAGAGCAGAATGGATCAAACCTCAGACAATTCAAGGGATAAATCATGGCTTCTTCTGGCAATACATGAACATTGCTCCTTAACTTGCATATCCTGAACCCTGCACAAAGTTTGCAATAAATTTATCAAGAAATTATACAAGAATTGATATTGATATAATCAAAATACATAAAACTAAAAAGGAATCTTAGAAAGAGATTCCTTCTTTCTAGATTTTGACAAATAATGTCATCAGAACTCATAATTAACAAAATTAAACATCCATTTTCAAAGACATCAAAGAAAATTCCTAAGAACACAAAAAGGGGCATCAAGAACCAAGGCTCAAACTATGCTCCTAGAGCTTGTACAGCTGGTTATCTGGCGATGCAGGAATGGACAAGAATATAAGTTGCACATGTTAAGCATGGGATGATAGGCAAGTTTCTTACTGCAACACCAGTAGGCCCAGGACACAATAGCTGAAAGGAAGAAGAATGTAGTGATTATTATGTCAGCATGCAACATTCAGCTGATGTCTCAAACTCTCAGTCATGAAACTACTAATTTGTTGGCGATATCTATAGCAGTACTACAAATGGCAGCATGTATCTCACACATGAAGTATTAGATAGTACAGAGACCTATTTTGTCCTAGTGCATCGTCAGACATAAGTGTCTGCTTGGTGTACCAAGCCACTGCAAGGCATTTTCGATAAGCCACACATGGGCCTTGCCACATGCAAACACAAGCCAACCATGTCGTGTTCAGATTAAAACAAAAAGAAAAGCTTAAAAAAGTTGTTATGGACCACCAAGATCTAGTTAGCAATTAAGACTCAACCATTTACATACTTTGTTGAGGTTGTTAAAAGATTTAGTAGCTGAATCATTGCACCAGCTACATATTTATCATACAGAACTGTGTATGAAGATTCAGCAATCACTAGCATTTGGATATTCGACCACCCGAAAAATAATATTTCTCCAGAGCAACTACAAGTGTCTAGCTCAAAACCAAATTCAGTTGTATTTAGCTGGATCGAATATTACACAGGACATGATAATCTTATTTTTCTCAGTTGTCAGTGTCATACCAGACCTAACAAAAAGGATGACTCTTTTACTCTGTAAACTAAATTAGAATAAGCTAGCTATATTCCAGAAACTGCAAAAGCAGTATCAATATTGTTTTCAGTATCAGTATTGTGACTGGCAAGGGACGCCACAAGAGAGATCAACGAGATCAGTCAGATTGGAACAATAAGATTAAAATCAACTTTCAAAATAATTCAAAAACCAATAAAAGGAAAAAAATAAATATATGGTACCAACATACTTCATAAGATCTCTTATTAAAGTACAATAAATTGAAATGTAAAAAATAAAATGTAAGAATAATAATAAAAATAATATAGAAAATTTTGTTAACATAGAATGAACACTACCAAAAGATCATATTTCAAGATTTAAAACAAACTAAAAAAACAAAAAGAGTTTTAGATGATAAGTAGCAGCTAAAATGAGACGAAGAATTGTATGTATGGCTAAATACAGAACTTATTATAGTTTCTTTTACTAGTGAGCTACCAATTATGGAATGGACAAAAAAGATATTTTCCAAATCGATAAAGCTAAAGAAAGAAAAAGAGACAAATTTAAGTTTCATTAGGTGTACAAAGAATGAAGCTTAAATATATTATCAAGAATACAAATACTCTAGGATAATGAAAAAAATAATTTCACAAATTATTGAATAGAAATTAATAAAAAGCTTAGCTTTAGAGATATACAATACTAGCAAGTTATAAAAAAAATCATAGACTACATCTAAAAATTTGATAGAAGTGAATGAAAGAAAAATAATAGGTAACCATGTGAAGTTTGGTCTAAGCAAGGAATGTCGTTTCATGTACCGGACCCATATCATTCCCGGGTCGGACCGATATCTACTAGTTGATACCGATGTACAACCACATGGTACACCAGTACATATAACTATTCCAAAGAAAAAGAAGGAGAAGAAGAAGACACAATAGAGGAAGAGGAGGAAGAAGATGAGGAAGCAGAGGTGGAAGGAAGAGTAAGAAGAAGAGGATAAAGAAGAGTAAGCGATGGAAGAAGAAGAGGAAGATAAAGTGATGAAAGAAGAGAAGGAAGAGAAAACACGGAAGAAAAGTCGGACAGAAGAGGAAGCGACATAACAAGAGGAGGAAGAAGAGGAACCGATAGAAGATCAAAAAGAATAGGAAACGACAAAAGAAGAGGAAGGAAGAGGAAGGGACAGAAGAAGAGGAGGAAGGAAAAGGAAGCAATGAAAGAAGAGAAGGAAGAGGAAGCGATAAAAGACGAGAAAGTGACAGAAGATGAGGAAGGAAGAAGAAGCGACAGAATATGAGGAAGAAGGAAGAAGCAACAGAAAATAAGGAGGAAGAATAAGCAACGAAAGATGAGGAGGAAGGAAAAGCAACAGAAGGACAAGAAGCGATGGAAGAAGCAAACATGGTGGAAAAGGAAAAAGGAGAGAACATGGTGGAAGAAGAGGAAAGATAAAGAGAAGAGAAGAGCGAACAATGACAAGTGGCAGCATGAGACGAAAGGCCTCATGCTTGGGCAAAGAGAGCATGCAAGCACAAGCCCTAAAGTGTGTTTATTGTTTTTTTCTTTTTAAATGGCTTAGACCATTTCATTCGAAACAAGGGCGATCCACGTATTGGTTCATGCCCAACAAATACGCACTGCCTGCATGTAACTGGTCCAAATGAAATGTCAAACGCTGAGTATAATCACTGTAAAAAGATCATATTTCAAGATTTGACAAAATTATAAAAACAAGAAGAGTTTTAAAAGATATGCAATAGCTAAAAAGAGGCAAAAAAAAATTTATAAGCATTGCAAAATACAAATCATTGGTTTTCCTAGTAATATAGTAGCTAAGTATTGCTAAAAAATATATATTTTTCAAATTACTAAAACTAAAGAAAAAAAGAGCAAATATTTAAGTTACATTAGGAGTAAGATAAGAAGTATTATCAATAATATAAGTATCATGGAATTATAAAAAAAAATATTTACACAAATTGTTGAATACACTTAGGAATGTTATTTCACTCAGACCGATATGAGATGGGCGATAGACATTGGTCTGAGTGTCAACTGGTATGCGGACCGCCCTAGTCTGATTTGCCATATAAAAGGGGAACCCTGATCACTTCCACTTCTCAAGCATGCCACCTTTTCTTCTCAGGCAACCATGATCGATGCCTCAACTTCACACCATGACTTCTCACCATGAGTTATCACCACGATCGACCTTCGCATCTCATGCAGGCCGATACTGGTGACCTGCGCTTGCCACAACCTCACTGCACACTACCACCACACACAATCTTTGCCCTAAGGCCCCTAATTACTTTTCAGGTATGCCTCTTCTCTTCCTCTTCCTCCTACAACCTTCTCTTCCTTCATTATCTCCTATTCTTCCTCTTTTCTCCTTCCTCCTCCTCCACCCACTCTTCCGGTGTACCGACACCCAGTACCCTAGCATTGATCAGTATGTACCAATCCAACCAAATAACCAAAATGAGTCTAACACCCGCAATGGCGATCCTTGGAATAAACATTCTTTAAAAAGCTTAGATTTAGAGATATACAAGAGCAGCAAGTTAAAAATAATAGACCTCTTAAAATTTGAGAAAATGAAGTAAATGAATTTTTAAGAAAAATAAAAATAAGAGCAAGGAACATTGTATCGTGCCCACCGAGCCATCAATCACTGGGTAGACCGATACATAGCGATCAGTAGCAGTACCATGTGTTGGTATGCAATTTCATACCCATTGTTCCAAAAATGGCCAAAAAATGATAAGAAATTCAAAACCCCTTTTTTAGAATTTTCCTAATGTATTGATATATAATTTAAATTTAGATATGAGTAAAGTGTATCTAAGCCATAAATGAATAGAAAATCTAGGTTATCAAGAGACAAAATTGAATTTATCTTTTTGTTTAGGAACTTTAATCACTAATCTAGAGCTTGATTACCACTAATCATCGATTAGGAGTTTTAATCATAAGTGAGTGTGAGAAAATGTGTTTGAATGAATGAGAATGAGTGAATGGGGGTAGGGAGGGCGGGGGAATTAAAGCCCCAAAAGAGGCCCTAAAATGGTCAATTTGATCATTTGAGCCAGATTTGATCAGGTCAGATTTATAATAGGCGGGTTTCGATCATATTGACCAATACACCATCAATGCCGACAAATATCAGGCTAGTTTTCTATGTATCATCCAAAACAAGCTAGTCCATGTATAGTTAGCAAGTGAACTGATACATACCACACATTTTGTACCGTTTCGGGCAATACATCAAACCTTGCATAAGAGTGTAAGTCCTAAAGTTATCCTTATTGAAATTTGGAAGAATTTAGGAAATCCAGAAATAGTTTGACTTGATCAACTAATTTATTTTATATTTTTAAAAAAATATAAAATTTCTAATGAATGAAGAGATTTTAATACAAATTTATAAAAGTAATAGAGACCTTAAAATCTGCTTTAACTACAAAGAAATTACAATAATAAAGCATATTATATAACTTTGAAAATTATAGACATAATAAGATGCAAATGAGTATTTCCAAGAACCGATTTAATTTTATACCTGAAATATCAATCATAGAAGCTACTTATATTTTTATCAAGGCAATTAATGATAAAAAATGGAGAAAAGAGAAAGATTTACTATGATTTTTATTGATTAGAAAAACCATATGATAGAATCTTAAATATTTATTATGGTGAACTTCAAACACAGAATAGTGTATCCACTTGTTAATATCATAAAGACAGGTATTCCCTTCAATGCAACCCATTTAGAAGTTTTAAGTATATGATTGAAGCAATTAAAACATATGGTTCTAAGTTGAAGACTCCAAGTTACCATGAGTTCAGAGTTTCATATTTGTAAAATGAGCTGCATTACATAAATAGTTTGATTAAGAGACAGAACGAAGAATGGGCAAAACATGGTTGTTCAATTATGTCAGATGCACGGATTGATAAGATGGATACATCTTATTTTATGAAATCTGGAGAAAAAATATTTGAATTGCTTGAAAAGTTTGTCGACAAAATTGGATAGCAAAATGTAGTTCAAGTGATATCAAACTATGAAAGCAATTATACTTTAGCTAGTATGATATTTTCTTTAAATATTTTAATTATGTTATTTTTGTATTTTCAAATAATTATCAATTTTATTTTCTTCTTTTTTAGGGAAATTATTACAAGCAAAAAGGTTGCACTTATATAAAGGACTCCATTCGCAACACATTGTATTGATCTTATTAAGAGGATATGGCAAAGATTACAAATATCAAGAAAATATTAGAGATCAGAGAAGCAATTTTTGTTATGAGTTTTATATATAATCATATCAAAGCATTGAACATGATGAGAAAATTCACAAACAACAAGGAATTGGTGAGGTATAATATCACATGATTTGCCAATTCATTCCTTTCATTCTTGACATTGTATATTATTCAAAAGCAAAAACACAGTACTGGAAATATGTTTATCTCAGAGAAATGAGTGACAAATAAATAGACAAAAAAAAGCAAAAGGCAACATGGCAATTGATATCATCCTAATGCTATTATTTTGTAATCATATGATTTATACATTAAAAGTGATGGGCCCTCTTGTTTGAGTACTTCAGTTCGCAAATAATGAGAAAAATCCAATCACGAGATATCTTTATAACACTATAAATAAAACCAAATAAACAATTCAAAAAAAATTTGATAAACAAGAAGAAAATTATAAGGATATCTTTACAATCATTGATGGAATATGCATATGTCAACTTCATCGTCCAGTAACACACTATTTAAACCCTAAATTCTTTTATAAGAACCCTTCTATTTATAAGTTATATCCGGGTTATAACAATGCAATGCAAGATTAGTTCGTAATATTTAAGTTCAAGACAATATCACAAATGAGTTATCTTGAATGCTAAGGGTATGTTTGAAATTCTTATGCCAATTTGATCGAGGGCTACAAAGTCCCCATGTATTTGTAATTTCATATGATTAACATTATATAAATTTTTAGAGTAAGTTATTGTTAATAGTTGAACTTTAAATTTGTAGCTGAGTGGTGGGGCTTATTGGAAGTAAAACACCAAACTTCTCGCAATTAGCTCGGAAAATTCCTAGTTTGACTTTTAGTACTATAGGTTGTGAGAGAAATAAGAGGTTTTAAGAATGTATATATATAAGAATATTTAATTTCAACTAATTTATTCTCTTTTAGACATTGATGCAACTAAATGGATATGACAGATTCATACAAAGAAAAGAAGTTGACTAGAGAATCAACGATTACATAATCTTGTGTACATCAATTATAATCAAGCTTTAAAAGCTTCTTATAATTTGCGAGACAATAGATCCGACTTCATTGGATGATATAGATGATTCAAATGAATGACAGGTGGAAGAAATGCATGTAAATTTGGAAAATGTTGAAGATAATCTTGTTTATTATGATAATAATTTGACATGGAGAGATGTAGTAAGAGCTTCAAGCATTAGAGAAACAAAAACATACACAAGACAACCCGCGATAACAAAGATGAATGTAAAAGTCTCCAGTTCATCACATGCATTGTGGAAGTGGAGGAAACTTATTATTGATGAAGATCAACAAAAGGAATATAAATCACCTAAAGAGGAAGAAGAGGAAGATGATAACGAGTTTGAAGATAATGAACTGGATTTTATTTTATCACTTTTGTTATTAGATACGGACAATGAAGTTTGATACTTTAAATGAATGCAACTTTGATGTGTTATTCTTGTTTTAGTTTACTTTTAGCAATCATGATATATAATTTTTAAATTATAATATTCAAGAGCATCTTGTCTCGATCAAGCAAGCACCTAGTGGCTTAGACATTTTGGGACCTTGGTGCCTTTGCGCCTAGTGCTTTTGACTACACTGTCGGCCCCAAGTAATCGAAGCCCTATAGATTATTCCAACTTATTTTATAAAATAAGATAAACTAATAAAGCACACTTAAACAAGCCACAGATAGCATGCAAGAGATCAATATAATTCCATTTTTTTTTGGGTTTGAAATGGCATGCATCATATTAGTACAACAAAACGATACCGATATACTTCTCATGTTAGGGGACCAATCTTTGAGATAGTGACAACTCAAGATCCAAGAGGTTGCAAATGTGATAAAATAGGGCTTAGCTTTCTACCATAAACAACAAGTATATTCATATTGTGGTAGCATTGGCAAGAATGTTGACACTTTACAATTGTTGTTGTTGTTGATAGCATTGGCAAGAATGGAGGGAAAGAAAACATTATTTCATTTTTTATCAACATATCAAAAGAGGATGCATGTTTTTCAAAAAAATTTAAAATTTCTAAATATCAGTCACCTTCTAGGAAGTCAATAAGGATCAGCTAAAGTCCGTCTTTTTAAGCATTATTGCTGTCTGAAAAAATAAAACTCAACAATTTTGAATATCCTCTTAATCAAAATCTGTATTATTGTCTTACAAAATCAAAATCTGAAGGCAAGAATTAGGTTGCAAAAAGAATGATATCTGAAAGAAGGGATGTTAATATTCATTCACAAGTCTTACCTCCAAAAAGGAGAGAATGATCTTTGATAAATGTTAAAAAGACTTGTAATGTGTTTCTATTCACAAATAGATAGCATCTCACTATAAATGGTGACCGGCTTTAGTGATTTGAGGCAAAATAAAAGGGACCATAGACTAGAAAAAGAACCAAAAGTATGTGCTTCAAAACATTTACTATGAAAAATAAAATGATTAATGAAAGGAAATATTATAATTTCTTAAAATATTCCTAAAACAATTTGATTGAAATTCTGCAGTTTACAGTGAAAGAAAAAATAGCATGGGGCTTTTGTAATTTAATTTCATGTTTCCCAATAAATTAGCATTTTTACAGATAACATTTCTATTAACTGATGGTGCCTTCTTTGTTTCTTCTAAAAACCCTAGATGCTCAAAAAATCCATCAGCCATTTGAGCATTTTAATCACCACCAGAGTAAGAAAGGTGATTTTGATGTTTTCTAGTTGTCATGCACGTTACCCATCTCGATAAAGCAAACTGATTTTGAGGCTCTATCACCCAGTAAAATGCATGTCATAATTCCTCTCATCTTGTGGGAAGATGAATGACTAAAATACATTTTCTCTCGTTTGATGAAAACCCAAAGAATACAGATCTTATATTAAACCAAATGAAAACAAGTAAATGAAAAAAGGCAATAGCTGGTCAAACTAACAATCTTTCTCCGATTTCAAATATGCCTATAATTATATTCTTTCTAATTTACATCTCCTTGTGTTATTATTTACACACATGCACTCAGCTGGAATAACCTTCTTCAAATTAGCAAATCCACAAGCAAAGCAACTATAATGATCAAGTGATTGTCTTCATCCAATATCTCCAAGAGATATTTGCCTAAATACATTTCCAGATTTGTGGTATGATCAGTCAGATATATTGTTAAACTTTATCTTGTGGACAATCAATGGCAGGTTCTGCTGATAAATAATAGATTAGGGTGCATAATAGTACTAGTTGAACATCAAAACAAAACAGGAATCAGACAAAATATTGAGCACAAGACAAGGAAGACCTTTGGAGTTCAAACACTTTGCAAACTTATTTGTAGCAATTTTCCCATTTAGTTGAAGGGGATGAAAGACAAATAGGATAAGTTTTATCTCATCACTTTGTAACAATATTTAGACAAGTTTGAACTTTAAACTAGGAGAAGATAAGTAATATCCTTAATTCATCCAGTTTTTCTTAGTCTAACAATGAGAGGCCTAAATGGTAATAACAAGAAACCATGTTTCTCTAGGCCTTGTGGCCTTGCCATCTTTTTTTCTCTACAGGATTGATTCTTCCAACTTATAGTCTTCTTTTTATTTTTTTGATCCATGGTCTCCCACACCCACCCCTCTTCTCACTCCAACTTCATATATTTCGTTATCCTTTAGTTATTCATTGCTCTATCTTAGATAATTGATGAGTGAACTACCCCTCTTCTCAATCCAATGTGCTCCTTCACATTGCAAATTCTAGTCTTCTTTACCAAAAAAACGTGAAGTAACAAAATGAGAGAAAAAGTGAAGGGGGTTTATAAATGATTCACTTCTACATTACATAGGCTGCCTGTTTTGAAATTTATTGTTTTCATAATAATCACATATTTTATACCACAATTTACTCCTAAAGCTCCACAATATGAATCAAAAACATATATATAATGTGTTTAGTTGTCATTGGACATCATCAACCTAGATAAAGCACACTGATGTTGTGACTCTACCACCAAGTAAATAGCATGTTCTTCTTCCTCTCCTCTACTTGTTTCTTTGTAATTTAAATCTCCTTGTTTCTTGTTATCAATAAACATGTCTTCAGAACTAACTGGCTTCATTTAAGCAACCCATAAGCAGAGAAAATATAATGGTCAAGCAATTGTCTTGATCCTGCATCTCCAGGAAATATTTGCCTAAATACATTTTCGGACTTGCATTATGATCACTCAGATATATTGTTAAACTACTTACTAGAACTAATTTTAATTTTTATCTCGCAGATAAGCAATGAGACATGCTGCTGGTAAATAATGGATTGGGGTGCATAATAGTACAATCGAACATATAAACAAAACAGGATTCAGATAAAATAGGAGCATAAGAAGACAAGGAGCACCTTTGGAGTTCAAAACACTTTGTGCACTGCTGTAGATTATCTCGTTTAGTCAAAGAAGGAGATGAAAGACAAGCATCCGCTGTGGAAATTGTCTGAATCAACATATGTTCTCCTTGTAGTGTTAATGAAGTGTTAAAATCAAGATCACAAGCCTGCTTTGCACTTCTAGGAGATGCTGAAGTATCCCCACTTTGTTGAATAACATCAGCAGTGAAGGGTCTATTTTGAAAAGCATGCTCTGCAGGCTGTAATAACCCAAAATCTTCTGTATTTAACTTACATGCATCAATTTCATCACGATCAATGTCAGTCTGTCTCTGAAACATGCCATTGTCATATTCTTTGGTAATATTTCCATCTAGAGAAGGCTGCAGTGAACTAGTACTGTTATCAGTATATTTGGACTCACTTAATTCAGTTAACTTTTGCTTCACGTTAAAACAAGATGTACTTGCTCTATCAACTTCCTGGACCAACTCTTCAAGCTCTCTTGAAACTGAACTAGAACCTTCTGCAGTTTCTCTTAATTCTTTATCACAAAGATTCACTATAGGCTCATCACACTTTCTTCCACTACACTCATCTCCATGCTCTACTACTGCTGCAGAATCAGCAGCCCTTGAATCACAGTCATGCAATGGTTCTGTGGAATCTAGAAGTATCCAAGACAGAGAATCAGATAGTAAAAAAATGAACGATGAAATCAAGTGGATGTTGAACAGAGGACCACAGTGAACTGGTTGCATTGAGATGGTGTCATGCAAACCAATAGAAATTATTAGTTTAATGTAACATCTAAATGTTGCAAAAGAAGTAAAATTCAATAAGGTTTATTTTATTCCAATTTTAGAGAGCAGAGTCAGCAGACAAGATGCCAATGAAATATACTTGTGGATTTACAGGCATGAAATACCTGAAATTTTGGCCTTTTTAGTTAGTGGTGTAAATAAAGCTCTATAGCTCCGGGCATCCATTCTCGTTCTTTTTTTTAACAATCGGCTACTACCACTGCTAAGCTTCGTAGACTTGTTCGTTCCTGTGGTGCCTGAAACTAATTTTGTTTTTTCATTCTTCACCTCGTTCACTTTCTTCTTCCCCAAAGGAGTTGAGCTTTTGCCAGACAGCTTTGAACCTGAGGAACTTGATGCGCAGAACCTCTCAATCCTCTTTGACCGTCTTAGCGGACTATGATTCTTGACTTCCCTATCTGAACCCCTTTTCTGCAAAGGGGTTGACATATTTTGCTTCTCAAGCCGTTCTGATTTCCGCAAGATAGGAATCGACACGCTCGCTTTCTTGGTAGGTGTTTCTCTAGCAGACCTCAAAATGGAAGAATCCGTCGCTGCTGAACTCGTGGTAGTCAGAGTCCTGCTGTCTTTCGCTTTGCCACTCGAAACTTTGGTTTTAGGGCTAGCATTCGTTGTCGAACCTGAAATGCTCGAGTCAATTATGTCTTTCCTTTTCTTGCTAGCGCGTCTACTCGTCGAGCTGCTAGTGTCCTCGTCCTTCTGAGATTGACCACGAGCCATATGTTCTTGCCAGTCACACTAAAATCACAAGTTTCTGCTTCCGCCAACCAATTAAGTAAAGAATTGAACAAGCCTGGCCAACTAGGATGTTTTAGAAACAGAAATGGGCGATCAATACCAAATACAAGATAGGAAAAAGCAGGAAAACATGTTCTTTTGGTTGAATCAATAAGGATCTAAAACAACATTGCAGAAGAAGAACATCACAAAGAAAAAAGAACGGGAAAAGAAACCCTAACCTGCCGCTCACTGGTAGAAACCACCACAACCACGGATTTCCAACGCCGTCCACCCGGTAACCGATGCAGCAGCCGTCGAGCGACGTTGGGAGGCGAAGGGAAGGGCCACTGGTGCTTCCAAACACAAAGTGGGGTTTTGGAACATTATTATTTGCAACAACTTCCATGTTATTTAGTATTAACTTTGAATACTCCTAGTTATCTTTTGTAAATAAAGATATATATTTTAAATTTACAATTTAATTGAATTAAATCTTTTTACTTCTTATCTATAATTCACCTTCTTCCCCTTTTTTTTCTTCTCATTTTCCTCCTCAAAGTTACATAAAATGATAAAAAGAAAATTAAAATAAGATACATTGAAAATCAAAAAAAGATAAAAATAATTTTTATGTTTATTATAATAATTTTAATATTTTTAGGATTATATATTTTATAATAATCTAATAGGGTTATATTTTTGATGTTCATTATAATAATTTAATTTTTTTAACTATCCCATAGGATATGGAGTAGACGAGAACTATCAAGTAGAAAAAAAAAAGATAAAAAAGAATAATAAATCACCATAATAATGAAAACATCACATTTTCCCATCGAGCACCCTCTCGTCCTTCTTATTAAAAGATAAAGATACTATCATCTGGCAATTAATAATTGTCTGACTGTATCACCATCCAATCTAGATGATACCACTGTCCAAACACTTGGAGACTGAGTCCTGGGCGGTTCCTCCATCAAATAGGGTTCAATAACATTATTTGGGTCATGAGTCTGGCTCAAACTTGTCCAATTACGAGTCTAGTTGGCTCTTTATAGAGTTAATGGTAATACCTCTCAAACTTAATCCTAATTACGTGCTAACTACGATATTTAAGGCATATACTAAAGAAAAAATAAGTCTGGTAAGTCTAGGTTTCTTCCGACAATCTTCCGGTGGATTTCCGATGAACTCTCGGCAATCTTCCAACGGACTCCCGGTAAGCTCTTGGACTTCATGACGATCTACTTAGCGAGTTTCAACGAGCTTCTTTGGCAAGCTCTCATCTTCTTAGCAAGCTCCAGCGAACTTTTCGGTGAACTTCCGACATTCATTTTGGCATGTTCCCGATGAATTCTCAGTAATTTTCGGCAACACTCCCGACAAACATTTCGAACTTCCAGTAAACTCTCGGACTCCCAACGAATCATTCGATCTTGACTCCGACACTATGTTTTACTTTATGCTTTCATCGCTATCGTAGTTAATTCTGCACACTTTTTTCAACATATAAATTAGATCAATAATTAATTAATTGATTTCATTATCAAAATTCAAGATTAAATAATCTTCCCCTTTCTAATGATGATAACCAATTGATGACGGAGTTAACTTTAACTCCCCCTATCTATATGCCATACTTGAGAAAAGATACACATGAATTCAAAGCCTTTGAATTCAAGCACCAATCGATAAGTTTCATGCATTTTAACTTATCAACATTCACAATATGATACTAAACATGATTCTTCATCTCAAAATATAATATCACGTATTTATCATAATACCAAAATGATGTCAAATATGACAATCATTTTCAAGTCTGATATTAAATGAAGATAGACAATCATCATTTCAAAGCATGATACCAATTTCAAATATAAATTTTAGCATGATACAAACTTCAAGTTTGATACCAAATGATAATTCATCATATTGAGACACGATACCAATTTCAAGTAGCATGTTAAGCTTGATAAGTTCGATACCAAATCAAAATGATAGACATTCATCAACTCAAGTACAATAATGAGCATGATTTTAAGTATAAAACTTTTTCAAGTATCCATGCTACATTTCAAGCATTTACGATGCGTTTTAAGTATTTATGATACATTTACGATATATATAATATATTTTATGCTTTTACGATACAAATGATACATTTTGATACATTTCAAGTATTTATGATTCATTTGATGATACCAATCACATTTCAAGCATTCATAATACTAAGCATGAAACGTATCAATTTGCTTCAATTTGCCACTTTCTCCCCCTTTGTCATCAACAAAAGGAAAATGGGCAATCATTTTACGTAAGCAAAATTTTAGATGTTGCGATAGTATTCTTCTTGAAAGAAAGAAAGGAGAAACCCCTTAGCCACTAGCATTGCTTTATAGGTCTCTACCTGTCCATCTACCCTAATCTTCTTTTTGAAGATCCACTTGCAACCAACGGGTACAATACCCTCGGGTGCATCAACTAGGTTTCAAACCTTGTTGGAGTACATGGAATCCATTCAGAATTCATGGCTTCTTGCCATTTCCTGGAATCTATGCTCATAATAGCCTCCTCGTAGGTTTGAGGATCAATATCCTCAACATCCTCTCTTCTAATATATCCCACACATCTCTCAGGAGGATGGGATACTCTATCAGACATACGTAAAGTTGGAACTTATGTGTTAGGTATCTGAACAGATTCTGGAATGGTGCTTGAGCTAGGTTCTCCAACCTCGCTCAAATCTATCATGCTCCCACTATCTCCATCAAGAATGTGTTCTTTCTCAAGGAACACAACTCTCTTGGCTACAAAGACCTTTCGGTCCTCAGGGTGATAGAAATAATACCTATAAGTTTCCTTAGGGTATCCCACGAACTTGCACCGTTCCATTCTAGATTCTAACTTGTCAGGGTTGTGTCTCTTAACGTGGGTAGGGCAACCCCAAATCTTAACAACTTTAAGATCGGGCTTCTTCCTGTTAGGGATCGAGTGTCACTAAGAGGGGGGGGTGAATTGGTACAGCGGTAAGGAATGATAAATTTTTCAGCGATTAAAACAAGTTCAGAAACTTCGTACAAATAAATGCAACGTTTCGTTTGAACCCGGAAAGATTATGTTTTAACTTTAAAACATATGTAAGAAGATGAAGAGGAAGTTGAGTAAATAAGGCAGCAAATGAAGAGGGTTTGCAGCAAAGTAAATAGCAAGAACGTAAATGCAAACCAGATTTTTATAGCGGTTCGGTTATCCGACCTACGTCCACTCCTGATTCCTCTTGCTCGAGGCCACCGGCTTTCCACTAGCTATTCTCCTTCCAATGGGCGAGGATGAACTCCCTCACAGCACCTCTCCTTTTGACGGGCTTAGGAGATAACCCTTACAAAGCACTCTTACCCCTCTCTTATACTAAAACACTCTTAAGACTTAGAGGAAAGATTTGATACACTTTCAAGAGAGTTTCCCCCTTCTTTTTTTCAGTTCTAGACTCCTTTCATCAAAGAATGTGAGGGGCATTTATAGGCCTCAAAGTGATTCAAATTTGGAGCCTAAATTTGAATTTTTTGAGTTTCTCGGTGTCGGGCGGTTCAACCGCCTGTCAAAGGCGGTGCAACCGCCTGTCAATCTAGTAGACTGACCCAGTAGGGGTAGTGCTACCGCTAGCCTGGGGCAGTTCCACCGCCCAGCTCTTGGCCTCTGGGTGGTGCCACCGCCCAGGTCATTTTCAGCACAGTGGTTTCGACCAAAAACTCGGTCGAAACCGGTCCAAACGAAGTCCGAATTGGCTTAAATTTGGTTTATAGGATTAACACCTAATCCTAAACCAAATTATGTGCTAACTACAAATTTTAAAGACATTTTTTAAGCTATTTCAAAGTCCATAAGATAAGACTTCTTTCGGTGAGCTTTCGGTGAACTTCCGGCGGTCTTCCGACGAACCCTCGGAAACCATTCTGCGGACTCCCGGCAAGCTCCCGGACTTCATGATGATCTTGGCGAGTTCCATCGAGCTTCTTTGGCAAGCTTCGATCTTTCTTGGCAAGCTCCACGAATTTCCGACGAACCTTCCGGCGAACTTCCGAAAACCCTTCGGCAAGCTCCCTACTCGTTCTCGATACGTTCCGACAACTACTCCCAATGAATCTTCGGACTTCCATCGAACTCTCGAACTCCCAACGATCTATCCCACTTGTCTTCTAGCACTTTGTTTCGCTTTACGTCTTCATCTTCATCATAGTTAATCCTGCACACAAATAAACAAACACTCTACTTCAATCTAGATAGTTATTACAATACAAATTGGCATTCAGTTTCCCGGCACGTCATTGGTCGGCGCTTCGTCCGATCCTTCGGCACATCGTCCTCTTTTGCGGTCTGTTGCCTAATCGACGGATGACCTTCGCAACCCCGATATCCTTGGCGTAACATGCATCTTGGCCCGATGCCTGACGTACGAAGCCTTCAGCTGATTGTCGATCAAACCTCTGACTCGACATCCAATATCCAAACGTGATCACCTGGCGCAACGTCAATTCCTCCAGCATCAACTGTCTAATCCTGATCGATAGTAGACCTGCGTAACTCAAAACGCAGTTAAACAATAAACCATAATCAATTAGTTTCATCATCAAAATCTAAGATTCAATAATCTCCCCCTTTTTGATGATGACAACTAATTGATGACTAACGGAGTTAATCATAACTCCCCGGAGTTTAACCAAACTCTCCCTATCAATATGTCATTGATAGAAACACTTGGATTATCCCAAATCCAAGCAACATTCATCACAATGTTAAGAGAATCAATCAAACCATCATGCAAATATATAAAATATTCAATCGATGCATGAAGTCATCAATCTACTTCTCCCCCTATGTCATCAACAAAAAGGAGAAATAACATCATAGCTAGTTTAAAAGAATATACAAATTTTACAATCATACTAACTATTAATCACATCATACAACATTTAAGCATCACAAGTTTATCATGATAGGCAAGATAGCACTTGTTGTGATGATAGCAAGTTTTTTTATGTTCCTTTGAGAAGTGCAAGCAAATTGTATTCAAAGATGTGCATTTTCTTATATTCCTTTGCGATATGCATGCAATTTTAATTTCTTTCTTCTCTTTTGAGAAGAGCAAGCTTGCAAGTTTTACTTTCTTTGCATACTAGGACTTTTGCATTCATTTGTAATATGCAAGCTAGTAAAAGCTTTCTCCCCCTTTATCAATGTCAAAAAGAAAGGGAGGATTAATACTTCAAATAAACTTACATGAGATTCAACAATAATTTGTAACAAAGATGCAAGCAATTTGTTGAAAAGTAAAGTTAACTAAGATTTTTGCCTCTCTTGAGACAGTAACTTTTTACTTCTCAATGTTTAAGCTAGCAAATATTTCTCTTTTGATACATAAGCTAGCAATTTAACTCTCCCTTTTATCATTATCGAAAAGAAGTGGAGGACTCAATTGCTAAAAAATTTTAATTTTATCCACTTCTTATATCAATATAAATTTGCATCAAAATATATATTAGTTATCATGTCATGAAGGATATCAATATAAAAATTCAACAATGATCAAAACCAAAAGATATCATTCATGATTCATAATTTTCTTTTTAGCAAGATCAAAATTCACATTTATCAATTTTCAATTCAAGATAAATATCATACAACCAAGAATCATGATATATAAATGTACATCAATATTAAGGATCAAATTATGATTCATTGATTCATCATAAGGCAAATTTCCTTTATATCAATTCTTCAATTGCCACATAAGGCATACAAGCCAAAGAATTCTTGTTATTTTAATATCATGCAAGATATGATGTCAAGGCTCATGATTCATTTGAAAAGATCATAGAAATTCTCATCAAGATTACATTTCATGAGAAATTTCAAGTATCAAATATCAAGTACACGAATTCATTCAAGTATCAATTATTGAGATATCAAGACTTGGATTGTATTCCTCTTTAGTTAATGGTAAAAGGAAGCAATCATAGAGAAAAATATTTTGATTCGCAAAGATATCTCAAGTCAAGAATTTAAGAGAGAATTCATGATTCACTTGAAAATATCTCATTCAAAATAATTTGACAACTTGAAACTCATAATCAAATCAAAATCATTTTCGAGATTCAAAATGCTAGCAATTTTCATTAATTATGACAAGTGATACATCAATAGTCTACATCAATATTTCAATCATCAAGTCATGAAGCATACAAAGTGGTATTGAAACATGAGAGAAATGTTTAAATTACACATGTAATGTTTCAACATTCAAAACATATTTTCTCAAGTTGAGTATCAATAAGTCAAGAGAAAATAACTTATGATTCATTTGGATTTCTCTTTAATAACATGAGAAAATCATAGTATAAAGTAAGAGGTAATGAAAAACTCAAGTTGTCAAAATCCCGATATAAATAAAACTCATTCTAGTTCAATTTATCAACTCATAATCAATTCATCGAAATCACTTTTATAATTTATGAGATTCTTAAGATATTATGAAATCATTAATCTCGATAAGATGATAAAAGCATTAAGTGATTCTTTTAACACATTATCAAAATCTTGTTCATAATTTAAGTGATTCATAAAATATTATAAATGAATTTATCACCTGTCTTACATGGAAAATCAAAAACTTTAGAGAAAGAGAGATGTTCAAGAAACATGCATTTATCTTTTAGTGGTTTTCATTTATTTTATATAAGCATGCCTTTGTCTTTTTATACCAAATCAAAATAAGTATTTAAAAAACAAAAGGCAAACTTCATTATAAAAATCGTCAAGATAAAAATATAACACATTATTTCAAGATATGATATTCAATTTTTCATGATAATGTATTTCATTTTGTTTCAAACAAGTGTGCTCATATTTCAAAAGATGAGTATCAAATTTAAGACCAAAACATGAGTTTGTCATCAAGATATGATATCACAAAGTCATTAAGCATGATAATAAACTTTTAATATTTTCATTTCAATGATGATTTCATAATGTATGTTCAAATATTTATAAGGAAGCCATCATTGTATAAATTCAAAATACAAGTTTGTCATTAAACTCATTAAGATCAAATGCATCAAAATCTTTCATTTGAAAATTTTAATAAGAGCAACATAAATTGATTACATGTGCGCATGTATCAACTTTTCAAAGCAAGACGTAAGTTTCTCATAAAGACCGTTAAGACCAAACATATCAAAAATAAAACATTATGATAGTGTATTTTCTTATTTTTAAGAGTTTCAATTTACGTGATTTGATCATTCATACGAATGATCAATGTCATGCATCATATTTAAACATGAGAGCATCATCATATTTAGAAATGAATTCATCATTAAAATCATTTCACTTTTTTCTTTCATTTGCTATAACAAGATGATCAATGCTCAAACTTTTGCTAAAATCATACATCATTTTAAAAATCTGAAAAATAACTTTCGTCATGAAACCCATTAAGTCCAAATATAACACAAGGCAACATCAAAGCCACATTTCTTTCATTTTGAAAATTTATGGATTGAGTCTTTATAATTGATTTCATGAAGACATATATCAATAAAAATTTCATCATTAAAAAGGGTTAAAACCCACTAAGCTAAGATGGAAGTTTTCAAATTATAATCAAGATACATACATTTATCATCAAAAGATTTTCAAGAAATTCATATATAGATATGTATCATGTTTAAGATTGAAAATCGATATGGAAAGTATACATGAAATTTCATCATCTCAAAATGTCATCTTAATTTATCATGAAAACAATTAGACCAAGAATACATTAATCCACAATATAGAGTCAAATCAACATTACTTCAAAAGCTAATGCATGTTACAAAATCATCAAGCATCATGTTTAGAAATGAAATATAAAACATCAAGATACACATGCATGGATTAATTCTAGGCAATATTACAAATCATGCAAATATCATTCATAATTTTTACTTTTCAAAAATATTAGGAAGGAAAAAGCATAAAAAAATCCTACCAACTATTTCAAGTAACTCATGAAAGGATCATGTAATTTCAACGTAAGGTAAGAACAACTTGGGTGAGTTTCTTACCTCATTGTCGAAAACTGTCAAAGCCCATTTCGCCTCTTCTTTACTTGATTCTTCTTTGGCCTCTTTCTCCATTTAAGTTCATTTGTGCTTTTTAATTTTTGTTTAATGAACTTGTTAACATTCATTGTTAAGTGTTCAATGTCCTCAGTATCCTCATCACTTGAGTCATCACTCAAGTGGCATTCATTTGTCCGATGTTTAAATGTTCGAAGAAACTCATTTCATATGTCATTAGTGAACCGATTAGTTCTTCCAATGAAAAATCATTTAAATTTTGTCTCTTGTATTATGGTTACTTTTGGATCCCAACTCTTTGGGAGGGATCTTAAAGTGAGTTCAAAGTTCGAAAAACATTTACCAAGACTTTTCAAGCTATTGACAACATCCGTGAAGCGGGTGTACATATCGCCGATAGTTTCGTTTGGTGTCATTCGGAAGAGCTCAAAATCATGCAATAAGAGGTTTACTTTCGAGTCTTTAACTCTACTAGTTCCCTCGTGAGTGATTTCAAGTGTTCGCCAAATATCGAAAGTCGTTTCACACATTGAAATCCGATTGAACTCGTTCTTATCTAAAGCACAAAATAAAGCATTCATAGCCTTTACGTTTAAAGAAAACGATCTTTTCTCCAAATCCGACCATTCGTTCGCCTGTTTAGAGGAAGGTTTAAAGCCATTTTCGATGATGTTTCATAAATTCAAATCCATTGAAAGTATGAAAACTCTCATTCGAGTTTTCCAATATGTGTAGTCCGAACCGTTAAAGAATGGTGGACGAAAAATCGAAAAGCCCCCTTGAAAACCATTTAGAGTCATTTCTCACGGGTGTAAATCCGAAAGAGAAAGAACGTGGCTCTGATACCAATTGTTAGGGATCGAGCGACACTAGGGGGGGTGAATTAGTGCAGCGGTAAGGAACGATAAATTTTTCAGCGATTAAAACAAGTTCGGAAACTTCATATGAATGAATGCAACGTTTCATTTGAACCCGGAAAGATTATATTTTAACTTTAAAACATATGTAAGAAGATGAAGAGGAAGTTGAGTAAATAAGGTAGCAAATGAAGAGGGTTTGCAGCAAAGTAAATAGCAAGAACGTAAATGTAAACCAGATTTTTATAGTGGTTCGGTCATCCAACCTACGTCCACTCTCGATTCCTCTTGCTTGAGGCCACCAGCTTTCCACTAGCTATCCTCCTTCCAACGGGCGAGGATGAACTCCCTCACAGCACCTCTCCTTTTGATGGGCTTAGGAGATAACCCTTACAAAGCACTCTTACCCCTCTCTTGGACTAGAATACTCTTAAGACTTAGAGGGAAGATTTGACATACTTTCAAGAGAGTTTTCCCCTTCTTTTTTTCAGTTCTAGACTCTTTTCATCAAAGAATGTGAGGGACATTTATAGGCCTCAAAGTGATTTAAATTTGGAGCCCAAATTTAAATTTTTGGGCATGCGGTGCAACACTTGTCATCAACACGACAAAGCGAGGCGATGCTACCTCTAACTGGGCAGGTTCCAATGTGTATCATTTTCAACCTGATGGTTTCGTGGCGGGTCCAAACGAAGTCCGAATTGGCTCAAATTTGGTTTATAGGATTAACACCTAATTCTAAACCAAATTATGTGCTAACTATAAATTTTAAAGATATTTTTTAAGCTATTTCAAAGTCCATAAGATAAGACTTCTTTCGGTGAGCTTTCGACGAACTTCCGGCGGTCTTCCGACGAACCCTCGGAAACCATTCTGCGGACTCCCGGCAAGCTCCCGGACTTCATGTTGATCTTGGTGAGTTCCATCGAGCTTCTTTGGCAAGCTTCAATCTTTCTTGGTAAGCTCTGCAAACTTTTGACGAACCTTCTGGTGAACTTCCAAAAACCCTTCGACAAGCTCCCTACTCGTTCTCGGTCGGTTCCGGCAACTACTCCCAACGAATCTTCGGACTTCCATCGAACTCTCGAACTCCCAACGATCCATCCCACTTGTCTTCTGGTACTTTGTCTCGCTTTACGTCTTCATCATCATCGTAGTTAATCCTGCACACAAATAAACAAACACTCTACTTCGATCTAGACAGTTATTACAACACGAATTGACATTCAGTTGCCCGGCACGTCATTGGTCGGCGCTTCGTCTGATCCTTCGGCACATCATCCTCTTTTGCAGTCTGTTGCCCAATCGGCGGATGACCTCCGTAACCCCGATATCCTTGGCGCAACATGCATCTTGGCCCGATGCCCGACGTATGAAGCCTTCAGCCGATTGTTGATCAAACCTCCGACTCGACATCCAATATCCAGACATGATCACCTAATGCAATGTCAATTCGTCTAGCGTCAACTGTCTAATCCTGATCGATAATAGACCTGCGTAACTTAAAATGCAGTTAAATAATAAACCATAATCAATTAGTTTCATCATCAAAATCTGAGATTCAACACTTCCCATTCCATATCTCATATGGAGTAGACATCACTGACTTAGTTGGAATTCTATTCAGAAGGTAAGCTGCGGTCTCTAGGGCTTATCCCCAGAATGAGATGGATAGGTCAGCGAAACACATCATGGAACGCACCATGTCTAACAGTATGCAATTCCTCCTTTCTGATACACCATTAAGCTGTGGTATATAAGGAGGTGTCTATTAGGATAATATCCCATAGTCTTTGAGGAACTGGGTGAACTCTGTACTCGAGTATTCACCTCATCGATCTGATTGAAGGGTTTTAATACTTTTTCCTGTTTGGTTCTCCACTTCTCATTTCCTCTTAAACTCGCTTACACTTATGATATGTGGAGTTGTATCTAGTATATATAATCCATTATGCAATGTTCCTCTCGTGATGTTCTCATCATCTAATATTATTGAACAACATTGTTCTTATAAATTATCTAATATTATTGAACAACCATTGTTCTTAAAAACTTATTTATATCCAATAACTGTCAAACATGAAATGAAAATAATATTTTTGATAATAGAAGAAACATAATAGCATACATCTAATATAATGATAGCTCCACCAGGTAGATGTAAGGTGACCTTGCCAACAGCCAGTGCAGCAACCTTTGCTCCATTGCCCATCTTAAGGTCCATCTCGCCTTTGTTCAATCTCCTGAGTTCTGCTAGAACCTGCAACGAATTACAAATATGATAAGCACTCCCGGTATCTAATACCCTTGTGTTATCATAAGATTCTAACAAACGGAGACTGATCATGAATATACCTAAAGCTTCTGCAAGCTTCTGTTTCGCCTTCTCTGTAAGGTACTCCTTGCAGTTCCTGTTCCAGTGCCAATCTTTGTCGCAGTGGAAGCACTGGCTTTTGTCCTTTGTTGGGTCTTTCTTGGCAACCTTTGCCTTACCCATTTTGCCTTTGCCCTTGCCCTTCTTAAGGGTCTTAGCCTTCTTTTTCTTTCTGGTCTCGCCAGTGTAGAGAACCGGTTTCTCTTTCTTGATGGTGCTCTCTACTTCTCTCAACATATTGAGGAGCTCTAGGAGGGTCACCTCAAGTTTGTTCATATTAAAATTCATTATGAACTGAGAAAAGGAATCTGGTAGGGACTGAAGTACAAGATCCACATACAGGTTATCCTCTAGGACCATTCCTAGACCTGTGAGTTTCTCGATCCACTCAATCATCTTAAGGACATGGTTCTGAACTGGTGTCCCCTTAGTCATCCTAGCACGGAAAAGACTCTTTGATATCTCATATCGCTGAGTTCTTCCCTGTTCCTCAAACAATTTGCGGAGATGCTGGAGTATAGAATTAGCATCCATATTTTCATGTTGTCTCTGTAACTCAGTAGTCATAGAGGCCAACATATAACATCGAGCAAGAGTGGAATCATCTAAGTACTTTACATAACGAGCGATCTCATCCTTGCTTGCCCCTTCGTCGGGCATAGGGGTCACTGTATCAAGGACATACATGATTTTCTCCACCGTGAGAACGATTCTCAGATTGCGAAGCCAATCCGTATAATTTGGACCAGTGAGGCAGTTGGCATCAAGTATGCCACGTAAAGGATTTGAAAGCGACATTTTTCTGAAATAAAAGATGTAGCAGAAATAAATAACATGCAGACTTTGCAAAAATTTAACCAATTAAGATAAGAACTTTTATTTTAATGTATTCCCACTAATTTTTCGTGAGACACACAACACCCTCCGGTATGTGAATCGGAGACCCCGGCGGATCTCTGGTGGGGATCAGGATTCAATCGACGTCTTAACGTAACCTCGAGGGACTCGACCAATCGCGTTAAGCCCGTAAAGGTAGACAACTCTTGTCAATCGCAACTCCTTATGATTCCCGTCCTGTTCGGCCTCCGAACCACCATGGCCTCGAGGGACTCGACCAACCATGATGTTCGGTTAAGTCATTAACATCGTTACTAGATGAGTCTAATTATGTGATATATTCACGAGGGATTCGACCAAGCATACCATATCCTCATGTCACCTCTGACATCTCTATGTCGTAGATAAGATAGTGAGACGCGATATATGTGAGTCTCGAGGGACTCGACCAACTCAATCTACACCGGGAATCGGTTCCTATCTATAACTTTAGTCAATAAATAAGATGTTCTTCTCAACTTAACATAAACAAAATTCTAATCTAATTAGTTTGATAGATTTAAATATATACTATAGTATCTTATTGATATTATTACTGATACATATATATGTGTCTCACGTTACCCATCATAATAATAAATATGTTATTTTCAGAATTATAGTCTGAATGTTCCCACCCACGAGGATGATAACGTGAGTAGATGGCCCAGAACGACAAGTGGTACGGTGCCTCGCAATACCTCCTTTACAACCACCACATCGCTGTTTGCTCAGACAACTCGCTTGTTTTTGTTTCCTGTGGACGTGGTTGTCTGCAAGCCCATCAATCGCGCTACTTTTCAAGAACGGTCAGTCTGCCTCGCCTCTTTTCTATTCCACCACACAACGGAAGTGAAGAGCACAACATATATTATTACTTGCTAATATAAATATTCATAAAATTGCATATATATATATATATGTCAAATCGACTGATATATATATCAAAATTAAGCTTAATATATATCATTATAAAATTCAATAAATTATAACATTATCATTATACTTAATATTTATCAGTTGATTTGACAGCGAAGCCTCAACAAATGTTAGTACTCTTCGTGACTCCCTTGCAGACTCCCAACTTTATTTCATAATCTCATCCCTATTAGCTAAATCTTTTACATTTTGTTAAATATTTGATGTAAATCCTTATGATATTTATGAAAGGCACGAAATGAGTTTTTAAATAATAGATGAGAAAAAACAAAGGTACTTGGAACTTTTTAAAAATATTTTAAACATAATTTTCACAACGGATAGCTAAATTTTTAACTAATGGGCTTGTTGGGGCGATTATCATATTTCGAAACTATGAAGCGGAGGATATGTAAACTGGACGAAGAGGAGACGTGTGACGACGCACAGCACCCTTTTTTTTTTTTATGCTTTTTGAATTGGGAGTACCGGCTGGTTCTGGTCACTGGTCGAATCGAATCGACGCTTAACCTGTAGCAGAAGGTCATCCGGAGACTGAAAAAAGAGAACGAGCATCTCCTTAATTACATCGCGGAAATACCCGTGGAGTGATTCAACCGATACCTGCAGGCCCCACATGAGGACACTAGCTGCGACCATATTGACGAGTGAGCCTTCGGGCGGGTATAAATGATTCTTTTGTGCTGTGGCCATAACTTTTAGCGACACAAATTTGGACCAACTCCTGGCCCACCTCAACTTCCCCCGATTCCTCATTATGCGTCTCTTTTATATTTTTCGCATTCTCCTCGAAACAAAAGAGACGCCTTCCTGTTTCTCTCCAAGCCCCCAAATCTAGGGCTTCCTCTTCTCAACCTTCTCTCTTCCTCTTGGCCCTCACCGCCGCCTCCGCCCAAGCCGTTCTTTCAGTTGCTCAGCCGCCATTCTGTGCTGGACGAACTCGCCCGCTTCCGTGGAATCTGTGGGTTTTCGGTCCGGCCGGAGCTATCCTCATAGCTCGATCCGCTAGTTAAGTTGGAGATGTTCTGGCGAATTCCCAACCTCCCCGCCTCGTCCCCGGTAAGTTGCGCGCTCGCGCGTACATCTGCCGATTTTATATCTGTCGATTCCGTGACGAATTGGGTGGCTTATTTTCTTTTGTTTTCTTGTGTTGTTTGTTGATTCGCGGGCCCTGTCATGCTAATTTTAAGCATACTCAGTTTCTCTGTTGTCTTATCTAATCACCTTTGCTCGTCGGAGCGGCATCCATCTCAAACTTCGTCCAATTTCCGCAACTTCGTTAGCATTCTGACTCATGATATTTTCTAAGCGCTTGCAGCGGTTCTGAATAGTATTAAATTCTGGATGGTATTATAATAGCTGCACAGATGCCATATTCTCTTGATTTTGGTGTTTGATTCTAAAACAAAAGAAATTTCTCCGTTAAAATTTATTATCTTGGAATGAATACAAGGGTTGTATCCTTTCCTGCTGATTCTTTTTTGTTTGTTTTTCTTTTAAACATAACAACGATTTTAAATTGAGCCAATATTTCGTACCAGAACCTTGCAAAAATGTTTGTGGGCCTGCGCATTTGAGGGCACCATGCTCATAGATGAAAGTAGACCCTGCATTTATGATTCTTGAAAATCTTGGGACGCTCATGAGGGCATGAGCTAATGGTAGCGTAGAAGACCACGCTGCGTGTTTGGTGCCTAGCCTACTTAACATTCTTCTATCGTTGGCTTTGTCAAGCAAATTTTTGTTTCTGTTAGTTACTGTTTTGAAAGAATATATCATTTGATATCTTCTCTAATCAGGTCACAGACTTACTTTTGTTTCTGTTGCCATCTCTGCAGGTGGAATTTATCTTGGATAAGGATAGCTTCACCTTGGATGAACTTCTGGATGAAGAAGAAATAATTCAAGAATGCAAAGCTTTAAACACACGACTTATTAATTTGTAATATTCATCGTTGCATACATATTACTAATGTGGTGTTGTAATTAAAATTTTTTGACAAAAAGTGGCTGTAATATCGATGATGCTCATAACACCAAATCAAGTTTCTATATTAACTGCCTAATTAGGAGGGATTTGTAATTGGGATGTTTCTCCTCTCCATATGATGTTGGGTTGGGGTTGTGAATCATTCCATAAGTATCTTTAATGCAATTGATCTAAGCACTTCCTCGAAACTCATGTTTCTTTCAAAGTTTTTTCCTTTTGGGATGTCCATGTATAAAAAAAATGATAATAGGAGTGTTCACAAGGTGGTAACTTTTGTCTAAAAATTCTTTTGAGTCCACACATATTATTGAGTTCTCTGTATGATGGAATCATGAATTACTTTTACTAAACTTTTGTGAATCTCAGATTGAGAGTCCTTTAACATCTGTACTAGTTTCCTCATAAGTGCTCTTCATTTGCTTTCAGTCTTAGGGATCGTGCTCAGGTAGAACAGTTGGTCCAGTATATTATTGAAGATCCTCCTGAAGATGCGGATAGCAAGCACACGTATAAGTATGTTCCATTGTCAAATAAAGTTGTTTTGGTTGTCACTCGTTAAGTAAAAAAATAATTTTAATTCCTTTTCTTTTTCTTGCTCAATTTTTGAGCTTATTAATTACCAGGGCAACTTTTTTTTTTTTGGCCTTTGTCTCCTGAATGATATAGGTTCCCATTGATTGCCTGTGAGATATTTACTTGTGAAATAGATGTCATTCTGAAAACCTTGGTGGAAGATGAAGATGTAAGTTACTGCACATTAATGATATTCATCTACCCTCCTTGGCACGTGAAAATTTTAGTTTGTTTACTTTTACTATTTTTTTTTTGTTATTGCAGCTGATGAACAGGCTTTTCTCATTTCTTGAACCAAATCATAAACACAATTCAACGTTAGCTGGGTACTTCAGCAAGGTCTGTGACTATTGCTGCCTAGTATTTTATATTTTAATGGAACAGTCATGGCTCGAATTTGTCGGACTTGGTTTGATTAAATAGCTGATTGCAATCTCTTGTTTATTTGCTAGGTTGTGGTGTGCCTGATGTTTAGGAAGACCACTTCTCTTATGATGTATGTTCAAGTAAGTTTCACTTTCATTGCTTTGTCTGGAAATGTTATTCAGAAAAATGGCTCATTATTTTGGTTCCTGGTTTTTGTTGTTATCTATTTTTTTTGGTTATGCTTTAAAATCTTAGCTTCAATCTGCGGAAGGCTTGACAACTTTAGTCGTTAGGGATTCATCCAGATGACCTTTTACCTTTAATTTTTTTTATTTGTGCAGAATATTAGTTGTTATATGAAATGTAGGTTCAGTAAGTTTGAGGTCTGTAGGTTCAGATTAACAAGTCACAGTCTTTAAAATTCTGATTTTCATAGTTGAAACTATAATTGTTGTCAACATTTTGAATTAGAATCACACAGGTCAGTAAGAATACATTCTCTTTTGCTTTAAGCAAGTTTTATGCTTGCTGTAGTGAGGTTTTATGCAATCTTTGTGCTATCTGTGCTGATTTATTCTCTGGATTCTTTTGCATCAGACCCATGAAGCTGTCTTCCACCATTTGGTTGATTTAATAGGCATAACATCGATTATGGAGGTTAGTGCATAATGCTAAGTCTTAACTGTCTTTGTTCCTTTTATCTTAGTCTTCAACATCCAACATATCTGCATTATATTGGTCAGCTTCTTTTTTTCGAGGCAATTAATTCATAATAAAGTTGGTCTGTAGTAAATACATGTCTGGCTTTTATAATCATCATTATTATTGTTTTTAATATCTTGATGAGTGAATGACTTCTTAATTCCTATTATATCCTTTAGATCTTGATTATTGATGTCTTGTCTAGCTTAATGAGTAAATGATTTCCAATTCGATGTTCTTATTAGTTACTATACAGTATTCTGTCACAGTTTTAAACAAAATCAGTTCTTGTTGTCTGATATTCTTTCAACTTTGTGATTGTGTTTCCATTTTTTCGTTTCTGCTTTTACCCGGGTTGAAGATGATAATCCAATTTGTGTCTTTGTTTTTCTTTTTACAGATCTTGATTCATCTTGTTGGTGCTGACAATCATACATATCCAAGCTACATGGATATCATGCAGTGGTTGGCAGATACCAATCTTCTTGAGATGATCGTGGATAAATTGAGTCCATCAGTAAGTGCTTTGCTGCACACCATCTTTCCTTCATGTTGAAGCATTTGCATAATACAATAGGTCACTAAGTCATATACATATACTTTTGATCAAATTCTCCATTAGTTCAGGTTATGATCATGTAGCTTATTAGCTATTCTGTGGACTATAGTTTCAGATTTGGACTGAGTGGCATCCTGGCCAAGTCTTAGGACATTAGATCACTGGTCAGTGTCAGATAGCATTTTTAACTGAACATATAAACAATGAAATATTAATATATAGGGATACAATAATATCAATTAGGATAGGAAAAACTACACGTCAAGAGTTATGGCTCTACCAAGGTATAGGACAGCAACTTAGGGCTTGATTCTGAAGTCCTCTGTTTTTACTTTTTTCCTACTCTTTTTGTTAAAATATCCTAAAGGTTAAAATATCCTAAAGGACAAAGTGCCAACCAATGACAGTTACAAACAGGACAAAGGTGGAACTTTTAATTATTTTTGGGGCATTGCAAAGCCAGCTTTGTCTTGTTTGGATTGGTCGTTTTTCTGGATTGTAAAAATTGGCTTGTTGAACCTGATTCAGTCTTTTTTTTTTAAATTTACATTATGAATCTTGTAGCCAAACTAGATCAAACAGGGGTCTAGTTCTCCGTTATCCTGGTTGGACCTGCATGTCTGGTCTTATATAAACTGCTGTGGTGTTGTCAATCATGTTGTGTCCAAAATTCCTAGATTGTCCTTAAAACTAGAACAAGGGTCCAGTTCTCGGTTATCCTGGTTGGACCCATGTGTTTGATCTTATATAAACTGCTGTGGTGTTGTCAGTCATGTTGTGTCCAAAATTCCTAGATTGTCCTTTAAACTCCCATTAGGTTTTAACTGTCAGCGTGTAGCTGGAAGTATGTTGCTGAAAGAGATACTGTTAATTTTCAAGTTTATTCTTTCTGTTTATCATCAACTTCCATCTCATATTTTCTTTTATTTTTTTGTAGTTATACTTGCAAACAGATCCTTGAACTCCTTTTACAATTATGTTATGTTCACAGAACTGAATAGCTATACCTGTCTTGTATTTGAGATTGACTACATATCTTCTTCACATTTATTTAAGCAAAGGTTACTTCTTGTAAATGCTTGTTATACCTTGCATGGTCCTCGTATCATGTTGTGATGACGCTCAACAAGGTCATCAACATTGATTTTGTAGTTCTATAATTTTCTTAGGTTGGCTATAAACTTTAGTTACTCCTTGTTGGATTACATAAGCTTGTTTCAATAACCATAGGTCTTATCTGAATGTATTTTGGCCACACATTGTTATTGCATTTGGAGTTCACTACATCTTGACATAAATACTGTTCTATTATTCGATTTTGAGTGTACTACATCTTGACAGAAATATTGTTCTCTAGATTTAGGTGGATAGGTTGTTCTTTATGCAGAAAAAATATGTTTATTTTTCTAGTGTATCAATCATTTTTCATGAATTCACATCTTACAAATTGAGCAGTACCCTGCTGAAGTTAATGCTAATGCGGCTGAGGTTTTGATGGCCATTATTCGAAATACTCCTTCAGCTTTAGCAGCCAAACTTTCCAGTCAAAGGTTTCTGTCTTGTTATTTTATCCTTGACAGATGTAGTTGCTTTAACAGTGTTGTCCAAACTATTTTATCCATCTTGATCTTGTGTTTTTCTTCACTTTTTGTTTGTATGCAGCTTTGTTTCAAGGATATTTGGCCATGCATTGGAAAATTCACCATCTGCTCTTGTCCATACTCTATCTGTTTGCATCTCATTGCTGGATCCCAAAAGATCTGCCTCGGCTGTTTCAGTTCATTACTTAAGAAGTCAGCATTTGCATGCACCACTTAGCCATGTAGATTCTGAAACTCTACAGGCCATGTTGACACAATTAGGTATGTAATTAAAGTTGTACTGTATCCTTCAGTTTCTGCGACTTATTTGAAAAGGATGAACTGGGCTTCTGCTTAGTGACAATGAAGGTTGCAAGAGTAGCACCTAGAAAGTCTGGTGTAGGCTTTGGGTCAAATTGGGAAGGAGTTCGTTGGATTTCCTGTTTAAGGTCTTTTTTAGAATGAAATATGCCTCTAACAAGAAACTACCACAAGCGCAAACCACCCCCATTTTAAGTGGTTTGGTCTGACCCATATGGGTCAAATTGGGACGATGTTGGTTGTGGGAGGGAGGGGGGAGGTAGGGGAAGATGTTGACAACATGGCGAGAGGGGAGAACCCTAGAGAAGAAAATAAACAGGGGGAGGGGGAGAGGTAGGGGGAGTTGTCGGCAGTTGTGACAAAGAAGGGTGGGGTGGTAATGATAGAGGACGAGGCAATCGAGTTTCGAGAACGCTCAGGTAGCCAGATGATGGAGGTAGTTGCCTTAGAGGGAAAGGGGTGTTGTTGGGGTCTAGGGAGGGTGCGACGATGAAGGAGGAGGAGGAGAGAGATATACCAAGGAAGAGCTCGTCGAAGGAAGATGCCGCTACCATTCGTCGATGGAGAGGAAGATGTCGATCACACTCGACTAGGTTTCTGAAGGGGGTACGAGTTTGTGCATGTATGCGAGGGAGGGGTTGGGGTGAAGAGGGTTTGATTTGGTTTGATTGAACTAGAATCAACTAATACGCTCGAGCTGGACTTCATTTCAGTCAGGTGAGTGCCTAGCCCACTCGACTCCTAGGCTACACCCAATTGAGGTGCTCACTCGGACTAGTTATCATGCTGTCATAGATTTAGCTAAAATTGCCTAAGTTGTGAGGCACCCTTGTGATATTCATCCGTAAAAGATTAGTCGAGAAGTAACCTCGTACAAGTCCCGAAGGACCTGCAATCTCGTGCAAGTCTCAAAGGACTTGCAAAAGAGAAAGTTGATTATATTCAAAAAATGATTGGTGGACAAGTCTCGACATCTCACAGTTGCTGTCTAGCAAACAAGCAATCTAGCAAACACTTAGAGAATGAGAGAGAAAACAAGGACTTTGGCAGGGAAAATGACAATCGCAAATCCACAAATGGCAACTCAATAGGGAGTCGGGGTGTAAGGCAAGTCTACGCACATTTTGCTTACAAACTTATGAATCCAATTATGAACCAACACTACCAAAAGCCCTATCTCGCCTTATGCCACTTGGGGGTTATAGGGGTCTTATATGGCTGTAGAAATCAGGCCACGACATGTGCAAACGGGATAGTTTTGGGCCTGTTTTGCCCAAGTTTGGTGAACGGCGTTGTGCAGCCTTGAAACTACCTAGGCTTATAAAACCAAGCAAAAAGACAAAAATTAGGCAAAACATATTACCAAACTATACAAGAAAATATTAGTGATGAACGGTCTGTTGACGTAGGTGTTGCAAGTGCACAATGGTCGTCTGTGACAAGGCTCTCAGGCCTCGCCTTACCAGGGCACCTAGGTGAGTACTTGAGCGCCCCTTGACTTCATTGGGTACTATAGGTGGTACAATTTTTAGGTTTATAGTTTATTATGATATTAAAAGAAAGAGAGAAAAAAAGAAGGAAAAAGAAAAGGAACCGAAGATACAACGCCACACTAGACATACACCAAATGTTGAAGCATATTGCATCAACCCTTGCCCAAGAAAATCAATGGCCTTGTACTATAAATGATGGGGAACTTGCTTACTATTTCTTTCATGGACCTAATACTAATCTCCTCTAATGTTAGTGGCTTAAATCAAGAGTGCTATAATCAATCTTTCTATAGGCTTACAGTATTGTAGTAGTAATATAACTCGTAATTCTCCAGACCCTATGAAAAATCTATATCTTTTAAAACATAATTCCTAGTGCTTTAGGCGTCTTTTCAATTCATTATGTACCTAAAATAAAGCTGGAACTTGGAACCTAGCTCAAAATATGCATCTACGAAAATTTTAAAATAGCAACTGAAAATAAGGACAATGCAATTTGAAGATATATAAGAAGCAAAAACTGAACTGTCATTCAACCAGAGTTCAGCTATTGTTTGGATTTCTGGTGAAGTAGGGGTTGTCATAGTTAATATACCAAGTGTTATCGTCAAGTGATATTAGGATGGAAAAGGATATATGTTGAATTGCTAAAGTTAATGAAAGAAAGAGTAAGGATTTAGATGACATTAGATGGATTAAGGATGCCGATAAAAAAATACATATTGATAATAATGAAATTAAGGAAAGATAGAGAAATTATATTAATAAATTATTTGGTGAATGTTTGACAAATAACTTAGTTCTAAGATAGATTATAGTGGTAGATTTAATAATCATCGATTTGGTCATAAAATTAGAGCAACTGAGGTTAAATAAGCTTTAAAAAAATGAAAATAAATAGGAGTGTAGGACTTAATGATTTTCCTTTGTGGTTTGGTAGAGCTTAAGAGTTCAAGGTAAAGTTTGGTTGATTAGTTTATTTAACAAAATTGTGTTTTAAAAATGTATAATGAATGGAGAAAGAAAATTTTAGTATTAATTTTTAAGAATAATGATATCCAAAATGGTTCTAAATTCTAATTATAGAGGAATTAAGATTATGAGTCCATATTATGGAACTTTGGGAGAGTGAAAGTTGAGTAAGACATGAAAGGTATAGAGAGGAAGAAAGATTTGTATATGGTTTTTGTTGGGTTAAAGAAATCTTATAATAGAAGTTGAGTTTTAGAGAAGAAAGGGTGTATTTGGAAACCATATGTCTTACTAATGCTAGGGGTGCGAGAAGAGGTGGAGGGCAATTTAAAAAGAATCTATTCGAAATTTATAAATAAAGAATTGAATACCCTTAATTTAACTAAGAATATGATCTTTTACGTGGTGTAAGGGCGGAAAAAGATCCATGTAATTGACCCAAATAGTTGGGACATTACGATCTTCTTGTTATCATACCAACATATTTGTACTGATAGGGACAAAGTATCTCAAATTGTCTTGTCTGCACCAATGGAGCTATGAATTCACTCTTGGCCATGTTTATTAATTTTCATAATTCTATACATCATAGTAAAACGAGGATAAAAAGAAGGAACTAGATCTATTTGTTAGATATATGTTCAGACACAAATGGAAGCAAACCGATACTAGTTTCATAAATGGTATGGTACTGGTGTATTTACCACTAACGGTTGGTATCACAAAAAATACTAGGTGATTTGTTTCATTTATCATTGTATGTAGTATTTAGTCCATACAAGAGGGATAATTTTCTTTTATGTTTCCTTTTACATAGAGACAATCTCCCTATTGTATGTTTTTTTAATGCAGTTTTCCTACCTAACTACGTTATGAAATATCCAATCCATATAAATACGGATAAGTTCCTTTTTTTGATGAGACATGGTTTCCTATTGTATAGTTTTTAATGCAGTTTTCCTACCTAACTTGGTTGATTCACTTGGCTACTCAATTTCCATTTATCAACTATGGCTCTTTTGATGAAATCCTAGAAAATTGCATTACTGCATTGATACTTCTGCGGCATCCAGATATGTTGCAGTCAATTTCTTTTCAAGCTCTCAAATTAGCCTTTATTACTGTTTAACACCGACGTTGAGAACTGCACGACATAACTTAAATGCGCAGGCAAAAACATGGCAAGTTCAAGGTTTAAGAAATTGTATCAGGGTAGGTGTTGAGAACATCAGGGGATCAGAGTTTCAAGTAACAATGAGGGGAAAAAAATATAATGCCAGAAATAAAAACATTATAATTAACCCAAAAGCACTTCAAATTCTTCTTATTATTGGTATGTGCATAGTGATTTCATGATTAGTCAGCTCTAAAATTTTAAATTACTGGCCATTTCAATGTTAAAATACATTTAACGATATGTTCCTCTTTTAATTGAGAATAGAACATTTTGGATATATTAATTCAAGTAGGGTATGCTTGCCAACTGATTGAAAACTCTGCTATAGTAGGGAACTGACACCCTCTGACAGAATGATTATCCTCCTGCATCTTCTATACGATTGATTGCTCTCCTTGAGTTTTGATTTGGGCAATCGTAGATGGAAGTGTCAAATTATTATGTGCTGTGTTTCTTGTTGAAGGATATATAATCATATCTGTCACAGGTGTTTTACAAACTTTTAATATATCCTTGATAATGATCATGGTGGTTTTCTTGATCACCTTAACATCCTCTGGATATCTAGTCTTGCAACGGCATAATACTACTAAAATTTAGTCAGCTTGAGAACTACTTGTGACGCTGCTATTTTTTTTCGAGTGTTTATGTAATTGTAAGTTATATTATTTTGTTTTATTACATGCTCTTGCTATAATGACTTGATTTTACTCTATTAAGAGCTTGTTTAAGTTACTTGATAATGAATAAAGTTTTTCAACCAATTTTGTTCTGCAGATGACTTGCTCAAAGTGTTGAATGTATCATCTGATGTTACTACTCTTCCTACCACTTATGGTGAACTACATCCTCCGCTTGGGAGGCATCGTCTTAAAGTATGCACAACTTTGCAGATTTATTTATTGATTTAAAGAAATGGGTAAAACTTGGAGCATGTTTATGCTCTATTTATTGATTGGTGGTGGGGTTATGAATTTGTCAGAATTCCACCCCACCACCCATTAAAAAAAAAAAGAAACAGTTTTAGTTTAAGTTATACTATACTTGACTTAAGTGCATCTCATGTATCGGTATAAGATATATACTTCTCTTGTATGTTCTTATGCTTAGGTTTTAAAAGTTTAGAGATTACTCGATTTATTTGGTTTCTTCCTTTCCCATTGAAAGCTTTATGTTGGATTTTCAGGTAGTGGAGTTCATTTCAGTATTACTAGAAGTAGGCAGTGAAGCTGCTGAGAGGGAATTGATTCGATCTGGTGCCATCCAGATAATCCTTGATCTCTTTTTTAAGTAAGCTGTACCTTCTGCAGTTTGGTAATGTCTGCATATTGCTTGTGCATTAATAATGTGGAAAATGCAGGTATCCCTTCAATAACTCACTACATCATCATGTAGAGAACTTTTTGATACCATGCCTTGAGAGCAAGAATATTGCAGTTGTCGATCATTGCTTTTGCGAATGTGATATCATTGCTAAGTTTCTACAAGCAGACAAGAGTCCTTTCTTTTCCATTGATTCTAGTGCGGTAAGAATTATTTTTAATGTGATTCATGTTACTTTATCTTTTAATAAACAGATTAAATTTCTTGCCTCTTTTTCTGCTCTGTAGGTAACTGTTCCAGCCCCTGGAAGACAGCCAGTTCGGCCAGGAAATATTGGACATATTACAAGGATCTGTAACAAACTTGTGCAACTTGGAAGCAACAATGATCATATCCGGTCTTACCTACAGGTTGGTTGCTTTGTTGTATTGGTGTATAAGATAACTCAAGTCTGATCATTTATCTTATAGGCCAAGGATTAAAATCTCAATCTGGTACCTATTTTGATCCAACTGATACTGCTAGTGAGTGTGGTATGAATTGGATCATTACAATATTACAAGTATAGCGGAGAGATATGAATGTTGAAAGGCAAAGGAGTGAAGAATGGCGTCGGGAAGGGGTGCTTGTGGGTGGGGGAGCAGAGTGGAAAGGCATAGTGGTGAAGACAGTTGGCTAGGGCGGGGAAGTGGCAGTGGAGGAGTGTCAGCAAGGGCAGGAGTGCTAAGGCAGCAGCGGGTGAGAAGAGCAAAGTTAGGACCTGGGGCTCGGTCTTGGATGATAGGATTACTGAGCCTTACCATCCGGTATAGGTTTCCATTGTTCAGTTTACCATCCAGTAAGCCGGTATGTAAGGCTTACTGAGCAGTAATCTTGGCATTGTACCAAATTGGATGATGCCATCCATTCCATATACAGATCAGCCATTGGACTGGTAAATTATGGGTCCCTACCGAATGATACAATTGGTTTTTAATTCCTTTAGGCATGCAACTATATTTTGTGCATTTTGTTGTTTCAACTTGTGCAACATGCGGCAACCATTTTGAGCAAACAAAACTTCTTTATTTTTTTTGATTGGAAGATGGTTGTGATTATTGGAATCATTTCTAGTGTTTTGGCATTACTCTGAAGCTTTGAACAGTACATTGAGATCTGTTGTCTCTGTCAAGATTTTGTGTCATGGCATGTGGTGTGGTGTGCCGACACTAAATGATGCTGCACCATGCTGGTTGACATGCCAGCATAGGTAACAAATCAGCTTATAGCCACATGTGGGCACCTCTAGCATGGATGGACATGTTGCATTCTGGTACCTTTTTTGACATTTAATCATGTTGATCCATGGCCAACTGTAAATAGTTGGGGCGAGTCCTGGTGTATTTGGTTCATGTAATGGCAGACTGAAATCTGAAAAGCAACAAGTTCCCTTTATTAGGCAATTTAAGGAATATGGATGCTGCATGATTTAATTAAACCTAATCTTTCTTTGGCTACACCAATAGCCTGGGGATCAAGTTGAGACCAGTTGGAGACCATTAAAATGCTGATTCTCTTTATTATTAGTATTTAGATATGCTAACACCTGAATTAAAATTAGAACACAGGGCATGTTTTTGAGTAAGGGAATAGAGAAAAACACTGAGGAGACATTAAAAAAAAAATCCAATATTAAGAAGGTAAAAAGGAGAGAAGGGTTAGTGGTGTAGAATCTTTAGTCCACCAAGAAAAGTTCTCTTACACAACTGAACTTTAATCTAGAATTTAATGATTTTGTATCAGTATTAATTACTCCAGTCTGGTATGTATCTAGCGCAGAGCTGTACCTTCTACTAAAAAGAGTACTTAGGATTATAAAAATTCTCTTACATAACTGGACTTCAATCTAGATCTTTCTGATCTTGTATCTCAGCATTAAATACTCCATCTAATTTATACCTAAAATAAATTGTGCATGATACTCAAAAGAGGGCTTAGCGTTATATATCTAAAGAAGATATGGATGGTAGTTGCATCACCAATATGGTTCATATTGTCACCTAAACCTAATATTATCCAACCTGATTTCAATTAGTTTTAGCTTTCATATCACTTCCATTGCATTAATTTACACACCTGTGAATAGATGCCACTTGAACTAAGTCATGGTTTCATCTTAATCAAAACACCAGTCACGTCTTTCAATTCCTTGTAGATGTGATAAACTACTTGTTCATTTTTATTTTCCAAATTTATGGAGAATGTTCAATGCTGTGGAGTATGGGACCATGAATTTGAGTATGGGGCTTAGGACTGGATTTTTTTTATCAAGAAAGAAATTGCTTATTCTCGGTTATGTCATAACATGGATTTTTTTTTTGGCAATTATAGCATTTATATGAAGCAATTCTTCTGTGATTTTATCTTCTACAATTTTCTCATTAAAGTTTTTAACTTCAGAATTTTGATCTATTCCATATCCTAATAAATGGCAATAGGGATCTTTGGATTTTCTTTAGGTTTTGGATGCTTATTTTATTATCAAGATATCCAGTAGATTGAATCTGTTATGCATACTTTCATCTTGGCCACGCATATCATTCAATGTTTCTTCATGACTATGAATCATAATATAGTATTGCTTGCCTAATTCACCTAAGCAATCTGACAATTGGAGGCCTCTAGTTGGATCTTTTGGTTTTGATCAAGGTTCGTAATTTCGTACCGTACCAGATTATTGAGGTCAGCTCAGTATGGTATGGTACGAGTATACCGAGCGGTATGCTCTGGCGTATCGCTCAGTGTATATAATAATAATAATAATAATAATAATAATAATAACAACAACAATAGCAACAATAATAATAATAATAATAATAATAATAATAATAATAATAAAGTTAAAAAATAAAAAAAGGGTGACATCATCGAGGTGATGTCGCTTCGTTTCTTCTCCCCGTGAAGCCTCGGCGACTTCGCTTTGTTTCTTCTCCCTGCGAAGCCTCGATGACATCACCAAGGTTTCTTCTCCCCACACTGAGGCTTCTTCTCCGTGTGGATTAGAAGTCGTCAATGACGTTGAGGTCTCCCCGCGAAGCCTCAGCGACGTCGTCGAGGTTTCTTCTCATGCTGAGGCTTCTTCTCCTTGCGTGGATTAGGAGAAGTCGCTGATGATGCCAAGGCCTCATCACTTCAGACGAGGAGGCGACATCTCATCTACGGCGTCCGATGACGGATCGGGATCGTCGAGGGAGAGCGGCACCGGATCTCGAGGTTTTCCCTTTTCTTCTCCCCCTTCTACCTTCTCCCTCGGCTAATACTGCTTGGTAGCGGGCGGTGACGATCGAAATTGACCATCACCAATCGATTTCGGGTGGTAACGGGGCGGAAATAGCCCCAATCGACGGTATCGCCCGGTAGCGGGTGGTCTGCGTACCGGTCTGTTGGCGGATCGGCCCCAATCGACGGTATTGCCCGGTAGTGGGTAGTCTGTGTACCGGTCTATTGGCGGACCAGTATGTATCGCTCGGTATGGGCGGTATCATTTGAAATTAAAAACTTTGGTTTTGATAACAAAAAATTGATACAATTTCATTTTCTGGAGGATAAGATGGACCTCTAGGGTGAGAAGATTGATTTGTGACATTCGTTGAATTTTAGCAGCATTGAGGAGATTTACATGACCTGAAAATTTGATTTATATTAAAATTTTGCTAGAGAGCATACATATAAAGACAATAGTAGGGAGGAGAAAAAGAAATAATACAAAAGGGAAGACTATAGTAAGAGAGGTGACAACCAGCAACTTTTAAAAAGGATGGCATCAGATACACATTTTAGAATAAACATGAAAATTTTATGAGCTAATATGGTTCAAATGACAATTCTATTATTGGCTGACTCAATTGCTAATATAACTTGGTCTTATTCTATGTGATGCTTTAGTTGTGATAAAATTCTGAAATTCCAATGAGGTGTCTCTCGGGAAATATGGTGGTCATGCTCAATTTCTAGGGAGTGAATTATGCCATTTAATATTTGAACATGACAAATATCCATCTAAGATCTGGTTTCGTCTCATATGGCCTCCTAGATGTGAGAACACTAAGATTGATCTCATGATCCAAATGACCCACCAGCCAAGTTACGTGGTGCAGAGCTAGCCGCATATCAAAATTGGTTTAGCCAAAGTACTAGTGGATAGTCAAGGAAAACATCCTGGTTGTGTTCCAATGCATTTGATTAAATTTGCTTAATGAAGGGTTAATGTGAGACCAGCTTAATGTATATAACATTTTAATAAATTTTATTAGTTTAGGGTATATTTCATAAATGTTACAAGTTGCCACATGACAACATGTACAATGATTTTACTTATTACTTTGGTTACCTAGATTGTTGAAAAGAAGAAAAAGGAAGCATGGTGAATAGCTTTCATTTGAGAAGACTCCGAATAAGAGAAAGAGAAGCAATTGACAAAGTAGAGAAGATAACATGGCTTTTTCATTTTTTTATATTCTGTGGACTCCTGGTATTAATGGAATATGGAAAGAAACCATTGGCTCACTAAAGGGAAAAAGGATAGAGCTTGCTAAAGGCTCAAGTTCTATTCAAGATACGAGAAGAGCTTCAAGACATTACAAACTTAGAAGGCTCAATTGACATTCAAGGATTGCCTAAAATTGCAATCTTTTGTGAAGTTCCTACACAGTGGCGATGAGAACTTATATCATCAAGTATATAAAGAAACTAGAATCTAATTTTCATTATATTGGATGTAGAGGGACCTATAAGTTAGATCTATATATTCTCAAATTTAGGTCTCAATGTCTACAGTTTTGTTATAATGCATCTAATTTTGTTTTAGTTTTATCTCATTAGTTGGGAAGCAATTCTATGGTTGTGTTTAAAGGATTCTTGAGGCCCCATTAGTATTTTATTGTGGAAATTCCTAAGAAATCAAATAATAATGGTATAATGTTAGTAATTGAGGAGCTTGTTTACATGGTCAAATGTCACATCCTTTGCTGGGATCGCCTAGGGCGTGTGGTACCCAAGCCACATTCCTCGATCAACCTAGATGTGAACGTCGTGCAGTTCGTAAAGGACCTGCATTGTGAAGAAAATGTTATAAAGCTGAACATGCAGGTAGTAAGTTGTCGTCGTCCATGAGAAGAGCAAGATAACTAAGACTGCAAGCAACATAAAGTAACCATCTTTTATCAGACACAAAAGTTAAAACTCTTGTAAATGGGTTGAACGATCGCACACAAACAGGATGTCGTGAACGAGGTGCAAGCCTAATGTTTACTTGAGACTTTTTTTGAATAGATAGCGAGAATACTAAAGACATTGTGTCACCCCTTGGGTGGCAAGGGGTTCCATGATGCTAAGTCAGCCAAAGTTTCACGCTGCAAGGCCATCAACCAAAAATCAGCACGACACATGAGAATGGGGCTGTTTTGGTTATTTCTCCATTCACATGACATCGCATGACCAAAAACATTTTTTAGTTTTACAAGATGAAATAAAAAGTAAAAACACTGATAACAAATCAAAATAAGGTTGATAGTAGTATTTATTGCCTACGAGCTAATTGAAAATATCAAAAACGGCTTACATCTTGCATAGTATTTCCCTATACAAGCTTACGAGAAAACACTTGAAAATAATCGAAAAACAACAAAAAATTGACAACTGAAAAACATCATGGACATGCATAACATTTTGACTACATTGCTTTGATATTCTCCCCCACATATTCTTTCGATCCCCTGATTGAAGCCTTTGCAAATGTTGCAACTTGCGATTACCGTTGAGTTGTTGACCTTGATCTGCCTACTTTATTGCAACTCGCCACTAAACTGGTTCAACAGGGGAAGTTGGTTGAGTTGGAACATGGAATCCGTTTGAACCAATGATTCTACATATCCAATAAAATTTGATTTACTATCCTAACTCTAGTTCACTGTGTAGTGTACTTTGTATTAGAAGACCTAATTTTTCTCCATTTTACTAATGGATTATACCAAACATTATTCATACTATACCAAATTAAAAGAGTGAAATAATACCAAAATTAAAGATAAATTACATAGATCATCAATCCAATAATATATGAGAAAGCTAGCAGAAAATAAATCACTCTCTTTGTATATATTCATGGAGAAAACAAAATTCTTCATCATGTGAGATCAATTATTAGCACTCTTGTGTTAACCCCAACTTAGTCTCAAACACAAATCCTCTTGTACACTCTCTCATATAAACCCCAAATAATTTCTTCCATTTTTTTTCTTCATCTCTAGACGCATTGAAGTGAAACTTAGAACCACTTAAAGTATCTCCTCATGTCTTGCTCCTCACCGAAACATGAGATATTTTAAAATAACCAAACCTTTAAGATTCTCCATGAATCCAAAAGTACTTATCAATCCCAACAATAAGGATATCCCATCTTTGAGTAAATGGGATCAATTCTTTAGTCTTTGTATCTATGTGCTTTTAGAATCTCCATACTTCTTATTCTATTATCTTTTATTATATTTTAATAAAAAGATTCATTAAACATAACACATTTTTAATGCTTTCTGTATTGCATATCTTATTTCTTTTTTATTTTTTATTAGATGTAATTAGGCATATATATTCATTGTAATTGCCACTAAATGTTAATAAGTAATTGCTGCCATCTCAATCTATATCTTATTTTTTGATGTGATTAATGAGTTTCCTTTCAATACCCATTCATTCGGATCTATTTAGGTCCTTTTGGACACAAGAACACATGAATTTCATTTTCGAATCTATTTAAAATGATATTAAAATCTGATTTAAATGAGTTGGATATGCATGAGTATTCCAAAAACTCTGTGTGTGTGTGTGTGTGTGTGTGGGGTTACATATATATATATATATTTATGTATATATACACACATGTATATATTTATGTATATATACATATAATACACACACACACACATATATATATATATCTATATATATATATATATCTATATAACGATAACGGCTAACTAATTACCGAAGTATTCAAACTTGTTCATGTCTAACTTGTCTTAAATCCTATACTAAATTTAGCTTAGTCGGGTTGGATGAACATGATAACTATTAATATGGAAAATAACTTTCAAAAGTTGGGATTAAGTTGGGCCCTTAGAGGTTACACTCGACCAAAATTCAAGTTGGGATTTTGGGTTATCGAGCCTAAGTCAGGTTCAAATTTCAAACCCCACCACCATTTAATGAGATCCCATTTTCTTACAAAATGAAGTAAGAAACCAAACTTTCTTTTATATCACTCGAAGGACGAGCTGTTTGTCGCCCTGCCCACACCCACAACACCCGCCCCCCCCCCCCCCCCCCCCCTCTTCTCTTCGTGAGCTCGCCAAAGTCTTAACCTGGTGCCATCCCTCGTCGGATGTATAACCAAGGCCCCATCTGGCTCAGTGCCACCTAGTGGTTCCAGGATACTGAGACAGAGACAGTTGATGTTTTGTCACAAGGTTGTTCAGCCAGAGATCAGTTTGTGGCACATGAGAAGGAGGTTGTTTTGGTTATTTTCTCGAATGCCTTATAGCCAAAAACGTCTTCGAGTGTTACAAGACAAACAAAAATAAAAACATTGACAACAAATTAAAATAGGACTGCCTTCCAGAAAACACTCGAAAACACCAAAAAAAATGGAAAACAACAATCAAGAAATGTCATGGACATGCTTCAAACACCTTAACTTCATCGCTCAATATTAGTCATCAAGGAGCTTGTTTACATTGTTCCAAGTGTCCTCAATCTATTGTAAGTTCTACAAGATCGCAGGGCAGTTTATTTAGATTAAAAAAAATATTGTGCACCACCTATTCTTTATTCTGTTTTCTCATGTGGGAGTTCATGTTGGAGATGGAGATTTTATAGTTTCTTTTCTGGAAAGCAGAAAGGGTTGGGCCACCAGCCCTTTTGGTCTTTATTCTCTGGTTGTTCTTTCTTCTACTTATTATTCTTTTGCTTTCTTTCATTGTTTCTCTGTTGTAACCTTTTCATTGGATTCTGTTGGAGTGACATGTGAAACACCATAAGCTCATGTCTTGTTGATAATCCAGCACATCGAGGAAGAAGATAGCAGAAGTCATATTTTGGCAAAAAGACAACAAGATGTTCCACTAGAATTTAATAATCATCTCCATGACCTCTATTTGTTATGTAAAATTTTATAGTATGAAATTGCAAGAATTTAAAATGGAGATGTAGAAACTTCTAGTGGCATTGCAGAATGGAGGAATACCCTGGTACATTTTTTGGTTGGATTGTGAGTCTATATAGCTTCTAGTTGCATTAGGTCACCACAGGTAGAAGGGTGCAGTTAGTTATTGAGTAATTTGTGGGAGCCCCTATCTCTGAGGATGATGCAGGAGACCAATGTGATTGTGGTATATGGTAGAGATGGAAAACCTTATGGAGCAAAATTCTTTCCTTTGACTGCTAATCATATTTGATGTCTAGTTTGACTATGCACAACAAAATTTCTATGGATAAGTGCATTAAGATCTATTAACCTGTGAATTGTGATACAGCCCTGCTGAGATTATTGTTTGTAATGACAACTAAATTTAGGACACTTGAAAGTAGTCTTCTACAAAGATAGTCATGTCTATGAGATAAAGATTTGGCAGTTCTTTTCTTGTGAGAAAATATAAATTGTAAGCCTCAGGCTGCAAGCCTTTCTTGCTTGACTGTTCTTCTGTTGTCCTACACTTGTCCCTTTCTGTTATGGTTATTTTATTATCAAAAGCAAGGTTCTTTGTACCATAGTGTACCGCTCGATATGGGTGGTATGTACCAGTCTGATAGGGGACCGGTGTGGGTGGTACATACATGTGTTGGTATATTGGTATGGTTTGGTACATACCATATCGATGGTTGGTTGGTGCACCTGTATGGACGGGTAAAGACAAACCATGACCAGAAGTATTGCTACAAGAGATCTGTTTTCTCATAGGTTATAAATGGTTTTATCAGCACTCTTTTCTGCTTGTATCTGATATCTTCTTGCTGACATCCTTCTCAGTTGGATCCAAAAGTATCATCCTTCTTGCTGATATCTTCTTGTCGTGCATCATTAGATTATGAAGGATACACCATAGACCTAAATTGACTCGAGAAAAATACAAAAAAGATACTTGAAGAGGTGACCTTTTCCACAACTGAATACTTGTTTCAACCAATTAGTTACTGACCTATTTGTGCCTGCAGCGGACTTCTTCCAGTTCAAATTCTTTTATATGCATCAATATTTATTCTTACAAACAAGCAGCTTATTTCTCATTAGTTCCAATGATTACTTGATAAGCCTTGTTCACTTTGGCATTCAAAGATCTTGTTATTATTGTTATTATCCTACAGAAAATATTTTTTAGATATTTAACCTCTTTGGATCTTAAAATATTATGGAAGCTGCATGAATGAAAATGTTGATATGATAGTATGTAATATCAAGAAAGATACAGCTAGATGAAATTTTCATATGAAAAATGCAATGGACTCAAAGAGTCCTAAATTTATGGAGGCTTCTCTAAGATGTTCAATTGAAAAATGCAAAGGCTTCTATGAGGAGAGGTGTAGTATCATTGTGCCCAACTAGGATGTACCAAGTTAAGGCCTATAATCTGAGGTAGGACAGAGATATTGGCATCGAGAGAGGTGATAGGAACAAATCACGAGAAGGCTAAATGTGCTGGCTCTCAGATATTGCATAATTCATGATTTGATTGTCTTTACTGTAAATAATTTTTGATGTGTAAGATTCACAACAGTTATTAACTGTTTGTCCCCTCTATTTTTGGTTTCTTTAATAGGAATCCGAGGAATGGATTGATTGGCAAACAAATGTGCTGCGTGAACGGAATGCGGTGGAAAATGTTCATCATTGGGCCTGTGGGTGAGCATCATTCTGCAATGAAAAATGCTTTTCTGATGGTTGATAAAGTGTTAAATTGATGATAATTGTGGTTAACTAACATATCAGAAGAGGACTTCGAACGTCTAAGGCTGAATTAGCCTCACAATTCAATGACATGTTAACCTTTTATCAATTTTACTTGTTAATGAAAATTAAAGTTGCAAGATATCTCCTGCTGAATCATGCTTTCATATGCCTGGATATTTTTTAAACATGTTCTATTTGTGCAGTCGGCCTACATCGCTACAGGAACGACCAAGAGATAGCGATGAGGAAGAGCTTCATGATAGAGATTATGACATTGCTGCCTTAGCAAACAATCTAAGCCAAGCATTTCGATATCGAGTCTATGAGAATGATGACATGGATGAGGTAAATAGTAGATTAGATGCAGCATACCAATGAGTTAAGACTTAAGAGCAGTCTTTGGTTTCTGGTTATCTCTATTTAAACAATGATAAAGTAGTTTTGTTTTCCAGCCCATGTTTCTCTTAATCGAGATAATGAGTTATATGTAATGTTTGTTTCCTTCTGTCATACATCTAGGTTATATTGATTTTCTTAACCCTTTCCTTTTCCAAAGGGAGAAAAAAGCACTATACTATATCTTGAAATGGTGCTGGTGATTTCTCATTATGTCAAACTAAAACATCACATAATATACTATAGCTGGAAGTCAGTTCCTTATGTAAATGGTGTTGTATATTGCATACTGAAAGTCTACAAAACATTTTGACTAGGTTTTATTCTAAGAGGTCAAACAGATTTTTCCTTTGAAGAAGGATCTTACTGTAATTTAAGTTGGTTGAGATTCTTGAAGGTTGAATATGAATGTTTTGCTGGTGGAAAATAACAGAAATGCATTTTTCTGGGCATAAATTTAGTTATATACTCTTGCTACAAGACATTAATTTTAGTTATGTTAGCATAATGTGGTATTGAATAGTTGGTGCCATAGATTGCTCATGTTAACACAATGTTTACTGTAAGCAAAATGCCCAGAATCTTTGCAAAAAAAAAAAGGCCCAGAATAATCAAATGGCTTTGAACATGTAAGTGCATATTGCACAACATTTGTAAAAGGCTTTTCTATGTTATATCTTTGAAGGATCATTTGTCCAATATCATAAAAATCATAGTAAAACTTGATCCTATTTTTGCTCTTTGGTGTAGGTGACGTCTAGTACACTTGATTGACAACTATAAGTAAAAGACTACTTTTTTAAATTCCCAACTAATTAAGCTCTTGTCAGATTTCCGTCTTACAAGAACTCTTGGGTTTTGCTTTGTTTTACTTATCAAAGTCTATTATTCTGTCATTTGCTGAACTAAGATTTCATGCCTTACAAGTTTTAGTGCTATCTTGATGTAATCTACAACAGAATAGTATTGTAATTTTGTTGTACCATGTATTGTTGTACATTAAAGAAATAATAGCTTTGTTACTACAAGAATGTGTGTCATAGAAAGTTACTGAGGGAGCACTTCTTGTCACATTTATATAATCTTGATCTACTCAAACAATAATTGCAGGATGTATACTTAGATGAAGGATCTAGTGGAGTCGTCATTTCTTCTTTGAGGCTTGGGGGTGATAATCAGAGGTGCACATTCATCTAAGCTGTGCTCTTTCTTTTGTACCATGATTATTGGTTGACTTTTCTTCTCTTCCTTTATATCACAGTTGTCTTTTCACAAACTCCAACTGGTTTGCATTTGATGATGAAAGTGCCACGGAGCCTACGAATGTCACAACTCTTGAAAGGATGGATGATGTCAATCTAAATGATACATCCAATGGTGGTGACAGCAGTGATGATGAGGTGGTGGTCGGAGTTGAGGAGTTCACCAAAGCTGAGATACCTGAAAATGAGTATTCTGGTTATGGCTCAGGTTTTATGGCTCATGTTACATCTAGAGAGGATGCATCTCTCAATGAGCCGTCAACAGATGTGACAAAACTAAATGTTGCAGATGATGTGAGCCTTTTCCGATTTGAGACAGATGAGAACGAGGATCTCTTTGGTGATCAACAGCTGCCTGAATGGGTAGGTTGGCGTGAAGCTTCAGATATTCAGGTGGATGGATCTACTGATGTTTCAACTCAATCAAACTCCACAGAAACTGCTGTAAGCACAGCATCAGTTAGCACTGTTGGTGAGCTTGCAATTGAGGGCACTGTGAGTGCATCAGAATCTGTTGAGTTGGCAAAAGCAGAAGAGACTACACCTTGTTTGTTTGAAGAGGATGCCGAGTTTGTTGGTGTAGATATTGAGGTAAGGAGAGCCATGAATGGAGAGGTTGGTGCAATCAAGAGGAACCTTGTCAAAGTTCCAGAACTACCCAAGCCCCATGAAGATGAAACTGCGAGGTTGGAGTTCAGCAAGAGTCATTGGCGCATGGAACCTGAGGTAGGCGTCGTTCAGGAATAGCAAGTTAATTGTATACAGCAGTATTATTCTCAGAGCAGTGGTACGTGTACAGTAGCATTTATTCAGAGGTGCAACTGGCAACAGATGTACATGTACTGATATTATAATTTTGTCATACAGACCAGCCAGTCATGCCCTGTAACTTGCCCTATTATTTTCTCAACTGATATTACTGTATTATGTCACCTTAAATTTGTCCATTTGTCAAATGAAGTAGACTGTCAATCAGTAGTTTTTGAGATGCCTGTTACGTAATTCAACAAGGATCAAAATCAAAAGATATCATTCATAATTTTCTTTTTAGCAAGATCAAAATTTATATTTATTAATTTTTAATTCAAGATAAATATCATATAATAAAAAATCATGATATATAAAAGCATATCGATCAAATCATGATTACAAGTTTTAATATATTTTTTTTTCATTCATTTTCAAGTCATGATAAAAGAATAAATTAATGATTCAATCATTAAGCACAATTCTTTTACATCAATTTTGCATCCTATAAGACTTACATGGCAAATATCAATTCATGATAAAGGGTATACTATTTTGAATCATGATGCATAAAAACATATCATTCTCATAGATCAAGTCATGATTCATTGATTCATCGTAAGGTAAATTTTTTTTAATTATCTATTTTTCAATTGTCACATAAGATATACAAGCCAAAGAATTTTTGTCATTTCTATATTATGAAATATATGATAATAAGACTCATGATTCATTTAAAAAGATATAGGCACAAGGAGCAACTTGATTCATGCATAAGAAATTTCAAGTATCAAATATTAAGATATCAAGAGTTTGATTGTGATAAAGCTCATTCAAGTTCGAATCATCAAAATCATTAACATAGTTTATGAGATTCACAAATGACATAAACTTGAATTGTTCTCCTCTTTGGTAAATGATAAAAAGAAGCAATCATAGAGGAAAATATTTTAATTCGTAAAAATATCTCAAGTCAAGAATTCAAAGTCATGATTTCAAGTGATCAAGAGAGGAGTCATAAAATTATTCAAACTCATTTTCTCAATTCGAAACTCTTAATCAAATTATCATTTTTAACATTCATAACATGAATAAAGTCATTACCGTATCATCAAAATCTCATTCATAAGTTAAGTGATTTACAAAATATCATAAATGAATTTATCACTTGTTTTTTATTTGAAAAATCGAAAGATTTCAAGAAACATACATTTCCATTGTATGATTTATTTCATATGAGCATGCCTTTGTTTTTTTTATGTCAAATAAAATAGAAATATCAACATTCAACATTGAAAGACAAATTTCATTATAAAATTTATCAAGATAAAAATATAACACATTATGAGATTTAATTTATCATGATAATATGTTTCATTTTATTTCAAACAAGTGTGCTCATGTTTCAAATGATGATTATCAAATTTAAGATCAAAACATAAGTTTGTCATCAAAATATGATATCACAAAGTCATTAAGCATAATAATAAACTTTTAATATTTTCATTTCAATGATGATTTCATAATGTATGTTCAAATATTTATATGGAACCCATCATTGTATAAATTCAAAATACAAGTTTGTCATTAAACCCATCAAGATCAAATGCATCAAATATCATGATAGTGCATTTTCTCATCTTTATGAGTTTCAATTTAAGTGATTTGATTTTTCATAAGAATGTTCAAATTTTTCATATGAAAATGTCATGCATCATATTCAGAAACGAAAATATCATCAAGATCATTTTAATTCTTTCTTACATTAGTTATAACAAGATGATTGATGCTCAAATTTTTGGTAAAATCATGTATTATTTTATAAATCTGAAAAATAATTTTCGTCATGAAATCCATTAAGTCCAAATATAACACAAGGCAACATCAAAGCCATATTTCTTTCATTTTGAAAATTTGTGGGTTGGGTCTTTATAATTGATTTCATGAAGACATATATCAATAAAAATTTCATTATAAAAAGGGTTAAAAACTATTAAGCCAAGATGGAAGTTTTCAAATTATAATCAAGATACATACATCTATCATCAAAAGATTTTCAAGAAATTCATACATAGATATGTATCATGTTTAAGATTGAAAACCGATATAGAAAGTATACATGAAATTTCATCATCTCAAAATGTCATCTTAATTTGACATGAAAACAATTAGACCAAAAAATACGTTAATCCACAATATAAAGTCAAATCAACATTACTTAAAAAACTAATGCATGTTACAAAATCATCAAGCATCATGTTTAGAAACGAAAAGCAATATAAAACATCAAGATACACATACGTGGATTAATCCTAAGCATTATCACAAATCATGCATCATTCATATTTTTAATTTTTAAAAAATTACTAGAAAGAAAAATGCATAAAAAAAATCCTGCCAACTATTTCAAGCAACTCATGAAAAGCATCATGTAATTTCAAAATAAGGTAAAAGCAACTTGGGTGAGTTTCTTACCTCATTGTCGAAAACCGTCAAAGCCCATTTCGCCTCATCTTTATTTGATTCTTCTTTGCAAGCCTTCCTCTTTTTTGGCCTCATTCTTCATTCAAGTTCATTTATATTTTTTAATTTTTCTTTAATGAACTTATTAAAATTTAGTGTTCGAAGTTCAAGTTCATCATTGTCCCCATCACTTGAGTCATCACTCAAGTGGTATTCATTTGTTCGAAGTTCCAAATCCTTCTTGTTCTTTAGAAGGTGGTTCATGTATTCATTAAGTTCAAAACGTTCTAAAAAACTCATTTCATAGGTCTTTAAAGACCCAATAAGTTTATCAATAGGATAGTTATTTAGATCTTTTGTTTCTTGTATTGCGGTTATTATCGGATCCTATCTTTTTGGAAGAGATCTTAAAATCTTGTTTACGAGTTCAAAATCTGAAAAACATTTACCAAGAGCTTTTAGACTATTGATGACATCCGAGAAACGGGAGAACATGTCATCGATAGTCTCACTTGGTGCAATTCAAAAAATCTCAAAATCATACATCAAAATATTAACTTTTGAGTCTTTGACTCTACTCGTTTCTTCGTGCATGATTTCAAGAGTTCGCCAAATGTCAAAAGCCATTTCGCACGTAGAAATCTGGTTGAACTCATTTTTGTCTAAAGCACAAAATAAGACATTCATAACCTTTGCATTCAAGGAAAAAGATTTTCTCTCTAAGTCCGACCATTCATTCGTCGGTTTAGAGGGAAGTTGAAAACCATTTTCAATAATGTTTCATAAATCTAAGTCCATTGAAAGTATGAAAACTCTCATTCGAGTTTTTCAATAAGTGTAGTCCGATCCATTAAAGAACGATGGATGAAAAACCGAAAAGCCCTCTTGAAAGCCAAAAAGAGCCATTTCTTCAGTGATTAACACAAGTTCGGAAACTTCGTACGAATGAATGCAACGTTTCATTTGAACCCGGAAAGATTACGTTTTAACTTTAAAGCATACGTAATAAGATGAAGATGAAATTGAGTAAATAAGTCAGCATATGAAAATGGTTTGCAGCAAAGTAAGTTGCGAGAAAGTAAATGCAAATCGATTTATAGTGGTTCGGTCATCCGACCTACATCCACTTTCGAAGCCTTCTCCGATGAGGCTCTCAACTTCCACTAGCAAATCTTTTTGAAGGGGAAGGACCAAATACCCCTCTTACAACCCTTTTACAAGAAGTTCACACTCTTACAAATTTTTCAAAGAGAAAGAAGGACGTGAACACAAGCTATTGAAAACTAGACTTTCCTAAGCCTTTTCCTCAATTTCTAACTCTCAAAAGGGTCTACTTTCAGCTGAGAGGGGGGAGGGGGGGGGGGGGTATTTATAGATCTAAAATGGATTCAAATTTGGGCTCCAAATTTGAAATCAAATGGAGTTCAGTCTTGACGGTGCTATCGCTGTCGATCGTCGTCAGATGCATAGATACTACCGCCTGGAGCAGGCGGTACTACCTCCACTGTGACTGTAGCTAGGCGGTACTACCGCCCAGGTCATTTTCAGCACAGTGGTTTCGGCCAAAACCAATCCAAACGAAGTCCGAATTGGCTCAAATTTGGTTTATAAGATTAACACCTAATCCTAAACCAAATTATGTGCTAACTATAAATTTTAAAGATATTTTTTAAGCTATTTCAAAGTCCATAAAATAAGACTTCTTTCGGTGAGCTTTCGGCGAACTTCCGGTGGTCTTCCGACGAACCCTCGGAAACCATTCTGCGGATTCCCGACAAGCTCCCAGACTTTATGATGATCTTGGCGAGTTCCATCGAGCTTCTTTGGTAAGCTCCGATCTTTCTTGGCAAGCTCCGCGAACTTCCGACGAACCTTCCGGCGAACTTCCGAAAACCCTTCGGCAAGCTCCCTACTCGTTCTCGATCGGTTCCGGCAACTACTCCCAACGAATCTTTGGACTTCCATCGAACTCTCGAACTCCCAATGATCCATCCCACTTGTCTTCCGGCACTTTGTTTCACTTTACGTCTTTATCTTCATCGTAGTTAATCCTGCACACAAATAAACAAATACTCTACTTTGATCTATACAGTTAGTACAACACGAATTGACATTCAGTTGCCCGACATATCATTGGTCGGTGCTTCATCCGATCCTTCGGCACATCGTCCTCGTTTGCGGTCCGTTGCCCAATCGGCGGATGACCTCCGTAACCCCGATATCCTTGGCGCAACATGCATCTTGGCCCGATGCCCGACGTACGAAGCCTTCCGCTGATTATCGACCGAACCTTCGGCTTGACATCCTGACGTGATCATCTCCGACACAACGTCAATTCCTCCAACGTCAACTGTCTAATCCTGATCGATAGTAGACCTGCGTAACTCAAAACGCAGTTAAACAATAAATCACAATCAATTAGTTTCATCATCAAAATCCAAGATTCAATAATGCTAATATGAAATAAATCACTTAAATTGAAACTAAAAAGGAAATACATCTCTCTCTAATGTTTTAGCAATTTTTTCATTAAGAGATTGACGAATCTAGTTATGCTATTTTATGAATATCAAAATTGATTTTGATGATTTAATGATGAGTTTAGAGTTGACGAATTGAATTTGAATGGGATTTTTCCAAATGATTCATGACTTTTTCTCTTGATTTCTTGGAATCATAACTTGATTTTTATGAATCAAGATGAGTTGAGATTTCTTATGTATAAATCAAGTTATCATATCATTCTTTTACAAATGAGATGATATATTCAAATGAATCATTTATTGGTATTTACGATTACGATATATTTTACATGAAGTATTCTACTTTCTCATATGATTTACTCCTTTAAGAGAATATTTATCTAATCATGAACTTGATATCTCGATATTTGATTCTTGAAATTTTTGAATTGAGATATATATAATGCATGAATCAAGTTCTCAAAGTTTTCATTTTACTATAAAGAAATTTTATTGAAATCATGATCTTGATAATTACAACTTGAAACTCTTTACGAATCAAGATTGTATACTATGATTCTTTCATTTATCAAAAGAGAATTATCCAAATAAAATATGACTTGTCTCTTGATTTTTTAGATTTACAACTTGAATTCTTTGTGTGAATCAAGATTTTTGATCTTCTAACATTTCCTCTTATTATTTGCATTTGCTAAAAAGAAGACTTGTTAAAATGATTCATAGACTTTTGGATTTATGATTTCTGGATTATGACTTTTGGATTCATGACTTGAGTTTTCGTTCATTTACGTGATAGTAGAAATATTTCTACCCTTGAATTCTTCCCCTCTCCTTTCATTTTTCTTTATTTAATGACAAAAAGGGGAAAGAAAATATGTTAGCATTTGTATTCATGACTTGACTTTGATAATTGAAATATTGTATACTTAAATTGATTTTTCTCCTATGTTTCAATACTCCTTTGTATACATGATGATGATTGAAATATTGATGCAAACTTTTGATATACCACTTGTCATGATTTGAAAATTGATGTAAAAGAAATATTTTTTTTGTATTCTTCCTTTCCTTTTGACAATGACAAAAGGGGAGAAGATCTTATATATCTCAAAGAAAACAAATTGCTAGCTTACAAAAGAAGAAGCATACTTGCTAGCTTGAACATCGAGAAGCAAAAAGTTGCTACCTCAAGAGAGACAAAAATTTTGTTTAACTTTACTTTCTAAAAATTTGCTAGCTTGCAAAGGCAAAACTTAGTTTCACTTCTCAAAAGAGAAGAAATAAAATGTACTAGCCTGAAATATCACAAAGAGAAGCAAAGTGATATCTTGTCTATCATAAAAAGTAAAAGTGCAAACTTGCACATCTCAAGAAGTAAGTGATAAATTGCTATGCTTGCACATCTTTAAAACTTGCTATGCTTGCATGATGTAAAGTGATAAATTATTAGCTTGTATATTGTAAAATTTTCATATCTTCAAAACACTTGCTAGATGTAACTTCTCATTTTTGTTGATGACAAAGGGGGAGAAGTATGATGATGAACATGCATTATATGATATATTGAACTTTTTGATTTTGCATGATTTATTCAAATTTTTTGAAGTTTGAATTTTCTATCAATATGGCATATTGATAGGGGGAGTTAAGGTTAACTCCGTCATCAATTGGTTATCATCATAAAAAAGGGAGAGGTTATTGAATCTCATATTTTGATGATGAAACAATTAATTATGATTAAGATCTAACTGTGTTTTGAGTGACATAGGTCTACCTTCGATCAGGATTAGATAATTGAAGCATGATGAATTAACATTGAGCCATAGGAGAACATATCAAAAGATTGGACGTCGAGCCAGAGGATCGATCAACATATCGGCAGAAGGCTTTGGACAAAGGATTCAGACATCGGGCCAAGAAGAGCGGAGTTTCGTTAAGGAGATCAAAGTTATGGAGGACAACTGTCGATTTGGCAATAGGCCGCAAGAGAGGACAATGCGCTGAAGAATCAAACAAAGCGCCGATGAACCAATGACATGCCAGACAACGAATGGATTCAAAGCTTTGTAATAATTATCTAGATCGAAATAGGATTAGATTTAATTGGGTTAGAATTAGGTCAACTCAATTAGGGGCCAACTGGCCCCTAATTGTGTTGGACCGAATGAAAGGCCCAAACAATGCCTTGGAGCCACGTTAGGCGGTGGCACCACCAGGGTTGGTGATGGAACTACTTGAATGCTCGATCTCCAAGGCTGAGTTTGGGTAATGGTACTACCTAGTGTCAGAGAGCCTAGGCAATGATATCGTCAGACTAGGCAATAATACTGCCTAGTGACAGAAAGCCTAGGCGGTGGTATTCAAATTTTGGCTCCAAGTTTGAATCACCTTGAGGCCTATAAATACCCATCTCATTCATGGTTAGAATATACCAACTGAGAAAGAAAAAAGGGAAAACTCTATTATAATATTATAAAAAATCTTTCCCCTCTAGTTTATAATTTGGTTAAGTCTAAGAGAGGGGTGAGTGGGGTTGTAAGGGCTGTAAAGGTTAACTCATGAACTTGTTAAAACGAAAATTAAATTGTAAGGGTAGCTAGTCTTTACCCAATTGAAAAAAGATAAATAGTGAAAGTCGATAGCCTCGACGAAGGTGGAATCGAGAGTGGACGTAGGTCAGACGATCGAATCACTATAAATTGGTTTGCCTTTACTTCCTTACTATTTATCATTCTGCAAACCACTCTACTTGCTCTACATCACTCATTTGCAATCACTTTCAAGTTAAATATCTTTCCAATATGAATTTAATCGTTGAACGAATCTTTCATCGAAATGGTTTTTTGAATTCGATGTTTTTAACCGTTGCACTGATTCACTCTAACCCAACCCCACGCCTCTCGCCCATCTCTTAGTGCCGGATTCGATTCTAATACTATCTCATTTATTCTATTTCATAAATCTTTTATCATGGACAACCCTCGCCCATCAATTGAGTATTCAATGTTTTCATTTTAATTGCTCAACCATCTCAAAATTGCAAAATTTGTCCCAACAATAAGACAATACTCTTTTATTTTAATTGCTTTCCTAGCTAGTAATTTGTTTCCTAGAAAGAGAGGGAGTAACTTTGTTTTAAACATGCTCTAGTATCGAAGCCTAAGTTTCCTAGAAAGAGATGCAACTCTTACTTTTAATGCTGAGAAAAATTTTTATTTCCTTGGTGGTAGTTTGACCAAGCTAAAAATTCCTCCTACATTTTCTTCCGTTTGGTTCAGATTCAATGAATCTCTTGATTATTAAATAATATTATAAAGGATATAATGATAATCTTAAAATCGATCGTTCAATATCCGACATGATACTAATGGAACAATGCAACCAGATTTGAACCTGAGATGGGAACAAGTTGCCCTCGAGACACCAGGAAGTTATCAGAAAGAACTTAGCTGAGGGAGATTTGGATAGCTGATGTAGATCTGAGTTTTCGATGAAGTGGTTACTACTCTGAGATGTTGATAGAGAATTGATAGAAGGCTGAGATCGGGAACGCTCAATTAAATCCCTCCCATGCCCAATAGGTTTTTCGAAGTATAGTAAAATGTGAGATATAAGGAGAAGAGAGAGACTGAGAAAGACTATTATACCTCTGGCCTTTGTAACTATCGATGATTAGCATAATTAAAGTAGTTGTTGGTGAATGAAATGGTCTCTTAAGTTAGAGGATGAGATGTCACGACTTCTTAATAAGAATGGGAAGACCCAACTACCCACAGTGTAGTTATGGTCATTGGAGAGGCCTAACCACTGCTGAGGTGGCGTAACTGCTACCTTCGTAGTAGTGAGGTGGCCCAAGTGATTGTTACGTTGGTTGTGATTGTTAAAGAGGGTCAACCGCCACTGTTGTGGCAGTCCCCATAGGTGCTAGTGTCTACATGTCGATTTTAGGAAGGTTCATCTTACCCTCTATCAGATAGCATATAACATTACAGCTAAATATTTTGTTTCAAGTATATATATATATATATATACATATGTATATATATATATATGTATATATATATATGTATATACATATGTATATGTATATACATATGTATATGTATATACATATGTATATGTATATACATATGTATATGTATATACATATGTATATGTATATGTATATACATATATATATATATACATATATATATATATATAATTCTAGAATTTCTAATTGTTTAGTGCAGCTTTTAAGTATATAACATCCACAAAAATCTAAAAGTTTCTTTCCTAATTTCACATGGTGAGAATTTCCATTAACTTATTAGAGAACCTATGCCAAGTTGACATTCTCTTGGTTTTACAAAAGGATAAGCATTTGAGACTTTAACCAACATAACAATCACCAAATTAGTGATATTGCTAACCTTGCAGTCAAATATATACTATGTCATCAAAACAATCCAACATGAAGCCTCAGCTCAAATGATATGTGATCACTGGCACCCAAATTTCTTCTTCTAGTATATCCTAAGTTCAACTATCCTGTTCAGAAAAGGTGAAATCAGACAATGCACTACATTTCTTCTACATTTCATCCAAAGTTTATTCATAGAACATAAAGCATTGCACAAGGAAACCTATATCATCAAACCTGAACAAATAGTCAACTTGTTGAATGCAAGCATTCTCAATGTAACTGTCTTGGCAAAAGCCTGATTGATCCAATGCCAGCTCTTATTTTGTATAGTGCAATTTCCCGTGAACTTCCATTTAATATAGAGCCTCACTATACTCATTATCTTCAAGAGATCAACAGTAAATCATGTGTCCAAAAAATTTTCCTTTCTACAGAGAGAGCCAACACAACACAGCATTGAAGTAGATGTTGTAAAGCAGCAATCCATTTCAAATTATCCACAAAGCCAGCAATCCATTCAAAATTTCACAAAGCCTGCACATCACTCTGTGGACTATTCACAAGTTCAGCTTTCCAACAGGAATATATTGCTGCTTAAGTCTTTGTGCCAAGTAAATGGCAGTCTATAAGATTATTCACATTCAACATCAGCATTTACTCCATCGGTATCCTCAACCCCAACAGGCATCTTGCCTCCCAGGCTTTTGACATGCCTGGATCACAAAGATTGCTTGAATCTAGTTGTCCTTCAGCAAAACAATAATGATGAAAATTAAACTGGTGGATATAACGTGTAGTGACAATATCTGTTTATTTGCTATGCGACATATTTTGATTAAACTTGAGATTATGAAAACAGTGGCAGAAAAGGCAACACATACATCTCATCTGAATGTGTATCCAAGGGCCTCTTTTGATCTTTCCTTTATCTCCATCTTTTGCAATGAAATCTCATAATTTATTATCAAATAGAATATGACACTGTCTCGACAGTCATTTTCATTTCTTTTATTGTTGCATAAACCTAGTCTATCAGAGAAAGCTATCTTTAGGGACAACTTGAGAAATCCATCATCTGACTATATTTCTCATCTGCTGTTCGGCTTTTCTACCTTTTCCGTACATATTAATCTCAAAATTTCTGATTATAAAAAGAATAATAAGGCCTGAGAAGACTATGACTTCACATCTTCAGTTCTTCACTCTTAACCCTACTTGAATTGATAATGATAGTCTCTTCAGGATCTGATTCAAGGTCTCAGGGAAACAACAATTCTCAGGGCTTTCTCATGAAACAATAGAGAAGTCAATCACAAATCACCAATAATCAGAACAGGAGCAGGCACCTTCCTTAAAACAATGAAAGCGGTTCCGGTCTCTGATGGTAATGACTCTGTTATATATGTCTGCAATAAGCTTTATTGCTACATGGCAATCAGTGCAAATACGAAGGTTCTTAAATATCAAGAGGGGCATGCCAGGCTTTGTGCTAATGAGACCGTAACATATGGCAAGTCTCTCACTGTGAGCTAATAACACCTGCTCTCGCTCTTCTTGCCCGTCACCATTTTCTAGGTAATTATCAGGAACACATGAAACTTGAGATGCTGCATCAGGAATGTACCCAGCCGACTGCAACCTCCGAACCACCTCATCTAACATCATATACAATTCCTCTGTCCGAGGATGTGATCTGTCACCAGCACTAAAACAATGAACATGACCATCAATTTCTATATAGCTAATTCCAGGATATCTCCTTGTCCCATTTTTCTTCACTGTCATTCTAAGATTATCAGCTTTTGCATGCCTACCTGATGAAGTATACATGTTGGATAGCAGCATGTGATACTCGGTATTATAAGGATCTATCTGCACTAGCTCATCCATAAGGTGTTGCCCTAATTCTAGCCTTCTGTGAAGGACACAAGAAGCTAGGAGAGAACCCAAAATAACCACATTCAGCTGAAAGGGCATCTTTCTAACCAGAGCCTCAGCGTCCTCCAACTGACCTGCCCTGCCCAAAAGATCGACCATGCAGGAAAAATGCTCAAGCTTGGGCATCAGACCATAAACTGGGTAGAGATCATGAAAAATTTTACGACCTTGATCCACAAAACCTGAGCGGCTACAAGCAGTAAGAATGTTCACAAAAGTGATATCATCAGGCTGCTGAGCTTCATGCACAACCATCCGATTAAACAATGTCAGCACCTCATCAGCCATCCCATGCATTGAAAGCCCACTCAACATTGCATTCCAAGTCACAATAGTTTTATGCGGCATCATCTCAAAAGCTCGACGTGCCAAATCGACCTTTCCACTCTTGCTATACATATCAACCAGAGCAGTAGCCACCTTGACAAGATCGTTATCTTTGCCATCCAACATGCCACCAGCTTTGGTGAAGTGTGCATGGATCCAGCGGCCAACTCTTAGATCTCCAGCCTGAGAGCAAGCTGAAAGGAGCGAGCAGAGGGTAATGTGGTTGAGATTTCTTATTGGCAAAGAGTAATCATCACCAGAGAAGAGCATCTGGGCAAGCAGTGATAGGGCTTCCTTGGGAAGACCGGATTCAATGCAGGCAGAAACCATGACAGTCCACGAAACCTCGTTCTTGTGAGGCATTTTGTCGAATATTTCCCGGCCGCTCGAGAACCCCTCCCAGCGCAGTGCACCAGCGAGAAGCGCTGTCCAGGCGACAACGGTTGGCGGCTGGGGCATCTCGAGGAATAGGCGGCGAGCGTCGGGCATGCGACCGCAAGTAGCATACATGTGGAGGGCAGCGTTGCGGGCAGGGATAGAGAAGGGGGTGCCCAGCTTGAGGAAGAGGAGATGGCCGGAGGCGCCAGCGACGGGGTCGGCTAGGCGGGCAGACGCTGAGAGGAGGGCGAGGAGAGTGACGGTGTCGGGGGCAACTGCGTCGCGGAGCATGGAACGGAAGAGAAGGAGGGAGAGGGAGGAGGGATGGAGGGCAGAGATGAGGGCGGTCCACTCGGGGGCAGAGCGGGCGGCACGGGGGACATCGGCGAAGGCGTGAAGGAGGATGGGGGTGGCGGGGGTGGGGCGTAGGGCGGCGTACATATGGAAGAGAGGGGCGGAGAGGAGGAGAAGGAGGCCAGACTTGATGGCGGCCGCGTGGAGGCCGTAGCCGGCGGAGGGATGCGTGCGACCCTGAGCACAGGAGCGGAGGAGGGAGCGGTAGCAAGGAACCAATTCCATGAAGAGTGCTCCTTCTCCTCCTCCTCCTCTCCCCCCTCCTCCATCGGTGATCAGCATCAGCTGTCAGATCTGAGCTTGATGCATTACAGGGATTCCATCCTACAGCTCGCGCTTCTCTGTTACCGCCGCCATCGAGGTATCACCGTATTATTTACGTTATGGTCTGCAGCCACTACGAGGAACGTTTACAAGTCATCCTCGCCCCTCTTCCAAGCCATTCTAGGTTATCAAAAGGTTCTTTTACAAACAGGCGATCGAGAATTCAAAATGTCCAAGAACATACGATGCAACACGATTTTATAAGGGCATTGTTTTGATCACTAATTTCAAATTTATAATTAAAAATGATAGAGCATTTTATCTTTAAAAAACCTTCAGTATTACATAATTGATTCTTATCTAAAGGCACATTTTTTCTGAAAATTCTGATTTTGAATTAGGATGTTTCAACCCACAGATCACGTGTTATACCTTGTTTCTTATCTCGGGTTATTTTCGAGATTTTTTAAATAAATTTAGGTTAAAATTAATTGAGAGTATTTTCATAATTTATCTTAGACATGATATCACTTCTAATTAGGTTAGAAATATATCTTGATTAAAAGCGCAGGAGCAAATTGTGCGCATCGCCTAGTTGCTCAAGTAATAAGGATAAGTAGGAAAAAATCTTAAAATAATCCTCTTGAGTACTGATACTTGTACTATTAACACACATTCCTATTCGCTTCTATGATATCTCGCATATACAGGAACATATTTGATGCATCAATATTTTTACAACTATATTGATGCATGTATGGAATCTTATATATAGACATACACAATATATGATTCAAAGATAGATGAATGATCTATTTAGGTTGGATGTGAGGTCATGTAGTTGTGCCCCCACCTAAAAGTAGCTTTGAGCTCATCATGTAATGAGTAGAATTTATTGGAACGAATCCCTCGTACCATTCACTAGCTATATATATAAATACATATGTATACATATATATACATATATATATATACATACATATGTATACATATATATGTATATATATATACATATATATGTATATATATACATATACATGTATATACATATGTATATATGTACATATATGTATATTGTTGAATCTCAGATTTTGATGATGAAATTAATTGATTGTGATTTGTGGTCTAACTGCGTTTTGAGTTACGCAGGTCTATTATCGATTAGGATTAGACAATTGATGCTGGAGGAATTGACGTTGTGCCAGAGGTGATCACGTCAGGATATTGGATATCGAGCTGGAGGTTCGGTCGATAATCGGCTAAAGGCTTCGTACGTCGGGCATCGGGCCAAGATGCATATTGCGCCAAGGATATTGGGGTTGCGGAGGTCATCCGCCGATTGGGCAATGGACCGTAAGAGAGAACGATGTGCCGAAGGATCGGACGAAGCGTCGACCAATGACGTGCCAAGCAACTGAAAGTCAATTCGCATTGTAATAATTGTCTAGATCGAAGTAAAGTGTTTGTTTATTTGTGTGCAGGATTAACTACGCTGAAGATAAAGACGTAAAGTGAAACAAAGTGCCGGAAGACAAGTGTGATGGATGGTTGGGAGTTCAAGAGTTCGACGGAAATCTGAAGATTCGTTGGGAGTATTGTCGGAACTGGTCGAGAACGAGTAGGGAGCTTGCCGAAAGATTTTCGAAAGTTCGCCGAAAGGTTTGTCAGAAGTTCGCGAAGCTTGCCAAGAAAGATCGGAGCTTACCAATGAAGCTCGTTGGAACTCGCCTCAATAATATGGATTAGATCAAATAATCTATCAATTGACTTTGTTATCAAAATCCAAGATTTAATAATCTCTTTCTTTTTTATGATAACAATCAATTGATGACAGAGTTAACCTTAACTCCCCCCTATCTATATGCCATATTTGAGAAATAAAACACTTGAATTCAAACCTCTTGAATTCAAGCCCAACCTGATAAGTTACATACATTCGAACTTATCGACATGCTCAACAAGCATGATATTTCATCCAAAATATGATACTTCTTATTTTTCATAATACGAAAATGATGTCAAGGTATTATATCCATTTTCAAGTCTAATGTTGAATGATGGTAGACAATCATAATCTCAACAAACGATACAAACTTTAATTTTGAAATTTAGCAAGAATCAAATGATATCAAATAAAAATTTACAAATCTAAGGCATGATATCAATTGACGATACATCATTCAAATCAAATGATATCAATTGACGATACATCATTCAAATCATTTGGAATCAAGACAAGATACCAAATTCAAGTAGGATGAATAAGCATGATACAATAATGATCATAGAAAAATTAACATTTTAAGCATACATATGTTATTTGTAATGCATACGATATATTCCATACAATTACGATACATGCACTTCAAATATTTGTGATACATTTTGATGCTTTTAATGATAGCAAGCATTTTACAATACAAAGCATGGCAATAATTTGCTTTTATGATACAAACAAAGCATTTTACAAATTACATTTATCGATACAAATCATGCCATCAAGTCATCAATTTGCCACATTTTTCTTTCCTTTGTCATCAATAAAAAGAAAATGGGCCATTGATACCAAATGTTACGATAGAACTTTTTGTGAAGATGGCAAAAAGAGAAGGATAAATCCATCAAGAAGAATTCATTCAAGAATAACGAAAAGTAATTTGTTCATTCTATTGAAAATTCATGCTATAGAAATAAATTCGTAAAGTAGAAAAGATAGATTATCAAAGCAAAAGTTCATAAGAATTTCTACTTTCCATCAACAGCTCATAGCATAAAGAAAAATTCATTCAAAAATTGTTAATGTCCATATTTCCACCAAGTAAAATTCGTGAGGTAGAAAAGTGATCATTTAAGCAGAAAAATTCATAAAAACTTATGGTAAGAGTAATGAAAGTTCATTCAAGAAGAATTGAGATATCAAGAGGTAATTTGTTCGAATGATCGAAAACTCATAAAAGCTAACTCGGCATTTCCATGAAAAATTTATGAAGTAGAAAACAACCAATCACATCATGAAAAATTCATAAAAACTCATGACGTAAAGATTTATACAAGAGTTAGATCATTAAATTTGCATTTAGAGAAGTGAATGAAATCCAAATTGATTTTAGGAGAGTATTCATACAAGCTTCTTCTTTTCATGATACAAAGATATGTATAAAGAGAAGAATTCGGTGATCTATGAAAGCAATTTGGTCAAGATTTTATCAAACTTTTATTTTTCATCAAAATCTCATGAAAATGTGAAAAATCAATCATGAAAGCCATTAATTCATGCCAATGGAAATTGAGGGAGCATAAAATTGATAGAATCAAATTCACAAAGTCATTAAATGGGTATGATTCTAATTCAAAAATCATTAAATATGAATCATCAATCAATGAGGCAAGAGTATCAATCCGAGATTGGAGGAAGATAAAAATGAAAGCTCTGAAATTGGGAAGATGATACCAAGATAATATGAAATCGAAAAAGATGATACCAAGATAGGTGAAGGATAAGTTCATTAAAATCGAAAAGATGATACAAAATTGAAAATTTTCAAAAGAGAGACAAACTCATGCAATAAGACAATTTAACATACCTAATTTCCTTCTAATGAAATCAAATTATTCTTCATTTAAGGGTTTTGTAAAGATATCCGTCAATTGATGTTTTGTATCAATAAATTCTAGAATAACATCATTGTTATTGACATGATCTTGTATAAAATGATGCCTAATGTCAATATGTTTAGTTCTATTGGGAAAAACCTGTTAATGCGGAATAATTCTTTTCCCTCTTTGTGTATCAAAATGGGTTCCTCATCAAAAATACCAACTTGATATTATAAGCAAATATTAACCAGAACAATATAAATAACAGAACAACTGATTAAACACAAGTGAGATCAAATTTTTAACGTGAAAAACCCAATGTGGGAAAAACCACGGGACCGTAGTCCACTATCACCAATAATGATAACAGATCTACAATATGTCTTCTCTAAAATAATAAGAGGATCATAATAACATCAAGATTAGATATATTGGCTTAACTATAGTGCATCATTATCGTATAGATGGATCTCATCTAAGAAAAGCTTTAGATCTCACCAAAATAGATATATCAGGAAAGCACCTTAGAAAGGATAAACCATAGATCGATACCATTAGGATTGTAGAGTTTACTACAAGGATTCTTCACGTCAAATCTGGGTCAAAACCGATGAAGTTTGGCCACCGATCGTCAAGAAGAAAACTCAGAATCCTAGTTTTCTTCTCTCTCCTCTTTCTCTCTGTCTTTCCTTTCTCTAACTGCACCGCCGCACGCTGCACGCTACTTCACTGCTATTATGTTTCCTCAACTGCACTGCGTTCAAAAGAAACCCTTGGCTTCTATTTAATTAACTGATTTGGGCTCAAGCCCAATTATCTAGTCCAAGCCCACCTATGAGCTAGACTCAACAATTCTCCCCCTCCAGCTCATATGGTAGGCTGTACTAAGCCCGCTCTTCTTCTACAAGCTTCAAGCTTCTTCTTAAGCAAAGACTTTGCCAAGTTATAAGTGTGGTTCTCAAGCAAGGATCTCATCTCTTCTTGCATGGCTTTAACCCATTCATTCTTGTGCTCATGTAGAATAGCTTCTTGGTAAGTTTCTGGCTCTCCCCCATCAGTAAGCATAACATACTCATGTGGAGGATATCTTGTAGATGGTTGTCGCTCTCTTGTGGATCTTCTCAATGGAATTTTAACTGGTGATGGAGGTGCTTGCTCAATTGGTTCAACTTTATCAACTATAGGAGTATCATCATTAACATTCTCACCACATTCTTCTTCATCATCTCCCCCATGATCATCAAGAACTATAGGTGGAGGAACTGAACCCAAACTCCAAGGAATATAAACAGAGGTTTTTGGCTTCTCAATATTATCACTATTATCAAACAATTGGTCTTCAAGAAACACAACATTCCTACTTCTAACAATCTTCTTGTTCACTGGATCCCATAATCTATACCCAAACTCTTCATGACCATATCTCAAGAAAATATATGCCTTTGCCTTATTATCAAGCTTGGATCTCTCATCTTTGGGAATATGTACAAATGCTTTGCACCCAAAGACTCTCAAATGAACATAAGATATATCTTTCCCTTTTCATACTCTCTCTGGAACATCACCTTTCAGAGGAACTGATGGAGAAAGATTTATCAGGTCAATTGTAGTTCTCATAGCCTCCCCCCAAAATGACTTAGGTAACTTGGCGTGGGAAAGCAAACACCTAATCCTTTCTTCAATAGTTCTGTTCATTCTTTCTGCCACACCGTTTTGCTGAGGAGTTTTTGGAACTATTTTCTCAAGCCTGATACCATGAAACCTGTAATAATTCTCAAAAGGACCCCTGTACTCGTCACCATTATATGCTCAAACACTCTTTAGCTTTCTACCAGTTTCTCTTTCAACACTGATATGAAATTCTTTGAAGACATTAAGTACCTGGTCTTTAGATTTCAAAGTAAAAGCCCAAACTTTTCTAGAATGATCATCAATAAAGGTAACAAAATAAAGAGCACCTCCGAGAGTTCTAGTTTGCATAGTATAAAGATCAATATGAACTAAATCAATAATATTTGATCTTCTAGATGGAGGATAAGTATGAAATGCAACTCTATATGTTTTTCCAACTAAGCAATGATCACAAGATTTAAGAGATGTACCTTGCAACTCTTGTAAGAACTGCTTTCTAGCAAGAGCTTGAAGTCCCTTCTCACTGATATGACCAAGCCTCTTATGCCAAAGATCTATGCTTTCACCCTTTTGAATTGCATTAATCTCTCCTTTGTGTAGCTTAGCTTCCATAATATAAAAAGAGTTCAACTTCTTTCCTCGCCACAACTAGAGAACCTTTAGTGAGCTTCCATTTGCTTTCACCAAAATAATGTGTAAATCCCTCATCATCAAGTCTGCCTATAGATATCAAATTCAGACGAATATTTGGAACATGTCTAACATCTTTGAGTATCAATTTGCTCCTAGTACTGGTCTCTAAGCAAATATCTCCAATACCCATAATCTTGGATGTACCATTGTTTTCCATTCTAACATTGCCAAAATCACTAGCAATGTAGGATCTAAATAAATCATCATAAGAAGTAACATGGAATGAGGCACCAGAGTCAATTACCCAGTTACTGTCCTGAGCTGCAAGACTAACACATCTATCATCACAAACAATAGTGATATTACCTTCAGCAGCAACTGTATTGGTCTCTTTTTCATTTTTCTTCCTTTCATTCTGTTCTCGCTTCCAAAACCTACACTCTTTTTTCATATGACCTGGTCTGTTGCAGTGGAAACACCTAATATCTCTTCTATACTTGGATCTAACTCTTAAGCCATGTGGATTTTTACTATGCCTTCTTCCACATCTTTCCTACTTTTCAATAATAAGTGCACCAGAAGAAGATTCTCCCTGTTCTTTCCTTCTAGCATCTTCATTCAGTAAACTATCTTTAACCATGTCTATAGTTAGAGTCCCCTCTGGCGTGGAGTTACAAATTGTCACAACATACGTTTCCCAACTTTCTGGTAAAGAGCTGAGAAGTAGCAATCCCTGCATTTCATGATCTATATTCATTTTCATAGCAACCAACTTATTTGCAAGACTCTAAAATAGGCTTATGTGCTCAACAATGTTGCCACCATCTTTATATTTCAAATTAACAAGCCTTCTAAGGAGAGAAATTCTATTTCCCATTGTCTTTTTCGCAAACAGATTTTCTAACCTTTGCTAAACAATATTAGTTCTGGTTTCATCAGAAATATGCTCATGCAGATTTATATCCATCCATCTTCTAATATAAGCAATAGCTTTCCTGTGTTGGACATCCCATTCCTCCTCTTCCATAGTAGAGGGTTTTTCTTTAACTTTGATGGGCTTATATAAATCTTTGCAAAAGAGCAAGTCTTCCATCATACGCCTCCAAATGGAATAATTTGATTAGTTTAATTTAATCATACCATCTGATTCTTCCATTTTAATCACATAAAAAATTAGTAGCAAATAACAACCTGCTACTCTGATACCACTTGTTGGGAAAAAAACCTGTTAATGCGAAATAATTCTTTTCCCTCTTTGTGTATCAAAATGGGTTCCTCATCAAAAATACCAACTTGATATTATAAGTAAATATTAACTAGAATAATATAAATAACAAAACAACTGATAAAACACAAGTGAGATCAAATTTTTAACGTGAAAAACCCAATGTGGGAAAAACCACGGGACCGTAGTCCACTTCAAACTTTCACTATCACCAATAATGATAACAGGTTTATAATATGTCTTCTCTAAAATAATAAGAGGATCATAATAACATCAAGATCAGATATCTTGGCTCAACTATAGTGCATCATCATCGTATAGATGGATCTCATCTAAGAAAAGTTTTAGATCTCACCAAAATAGGTATATCAGGAAAGCACCTTAGAAAGGATAAACCATAGATCGGTACCATTAGGATTGTAGAGTTTACTACAAGGATTCTCCACGTCAAATCTGGGCCAAAACCGACGAAGTTTGGCCATCGATCATCGAGCAGAAAACTCAAAATCCTAGTTTTCTTCTCTCTCTCTCTCTTTCCTTTCTCTCATTGCGTCGTCGCACGCTGCACGCTGCTTCGCTGCTGTTCTATTTCCTCAGCTACACTGTATTCAAAAGAAACCCTTGGCTTTTATTTAATTAATTGATTTGGGCTCAGGCCCAATTATCTGGTCCAAGCCCACCTATGGGCTGGACTCAATAAGTTCTAGAGTGTTGAATGAGATTTTTAGTTAAACTTATAGCACTTGTATTATCATATTTTATGGGAACATTCTTGAAATGAATTTTGTAATCTTTTAACGTATTTTTCATCTATATAACTTATGCACAACATGCACTTGCGGCTATGTATTCGGCTTGGGTCGTAGATAGTGCAACTGAGTTTTATTTCTTAGAAGACCAGGAAACAAGTTCATGTCCTAAAAATTGACATATTCTAGATGTGCTTTTTCTATCTATTCTACATCTAATAAAATCCGCATCCGCATAAGCTATTAAATCAAAATTATCAGATTTTGGATCCCATAATCCTATGTTAGGGGTTCTTTTAAGATATCTAAAGATTCTTTTAATGGCTTTAAGATGAGATAACTTAAGATTAGCTTGAAATCTAGTACAAAGTCTTACACTAAATATGATATCTGGTCTAGTTGTGGTGAGATAAAGTAAACTACCTATCATTCCCTTATATGTTTTTTAATCAAAACTTTCTCAACTTTCATCCATATCTAACTTAGTGGAGGTACTCATAGGAGTGTTGTTGGCTTTTGAACTATCCATATTAAACTATTTTAATAATTTTAAAGCATATTTGGTTTGACTAAAAAATATACCATCACTAAGTTGTTTGATTTGTAATTCTAAAAAGAAAGTTAGTTCACCCGTTAGACTCATTTCAAACTCTTGGCTCATACACTTAGCAAATGATTCACATAACGATTCATTTGTAAAACTAAAGATAATATCATCAACATAAATTTGAATAATAAAAAAATTATTTTTAAAATTTTAAATAAACAACGTAGTATCAAACTTGCCTTTAGAGAAATTATTTTGAATGAGAAAAGAGGTAAGTCTATGTTACCAAGCCCTTGGGGCTTGTTCTAATCCATAGAGAGCCTTAGTCAATTTAATCACGTGATTAGGAAAAAGAGAGTTTTTGAATTCAAGAGGTTGTTCAACATATATTTCTTCGAAAATAAAGTCATTTAAGAAAGTACTTTTAACATCCATTTGAAATAACTTTAAATTGTTACTACTAGCATAGGCAAAAAGCATCCTTATGACTTCTAATCTTGCCATAGGAGCAAAGGTTTCTTCGTAATTAATACCTTCTTCTTGATTGAAACCTTTAGCCACTAATCTAGACTTGTTTTTAACCACGATATCAAATTCATCTTGCTTGTTTCTAAAGGCCCATTTAGTACCAATAACTAAATGGTCACTATGTCTAAGAACAAACTTCCACACCTCATTCCTCTCAAATTGATTCAATTCCTCTTGCATTGCGATAACCCAAGAATTATCTTTCAAGACTTTGTCAATGCACATAGGTTCAATTTGAGGAAAAAAAAAAGTGACGTTGGTACAAAAATTCTTAAAAGAAGAATGAGTTTAAACTCTTTTTGATGTATCTCCTATAATTAGCTCCTTAGGATGGGCATATACATACTTCCATTCCTTAGGTAAGGAAGTTTCAGAAAAAGATGCATCCAAGTTGTTATTTAAAGGAGAAGCTTCGTTCAAATTCAAACCATTAAAATCAAGGTCATCATCAAAATCGTTTTTCTTAAATTCGGAAACTTCATTGAAAACAACATGAATCGTTTCTTCTATAACCAAAGTTCTTTTATTAAAAACATGAAAGGCCTTAGAAATAAAAGAGTAACATAGAAAAATACCTTCATCGGATTTTGCATCAAACTTTCATAAGGCATCTTTTTCATTCAATATAAAACATTTACAACCGAAAACTTTAAAATATGAAATATTTGATTTTTTTGTTATTCCATAATTCATAAGGAGTTTTGGAGAGAGATGGTCTTACTAGAACCCTATTCATGACATAGCAAGACATATTAATGGCTTCAGCCCAAAAGTTTTTGGGTAAACTATGTTCATTCAACATGGTTCTTGTCATTTCTTGTAAATTCCTATTCTTTCTTTCTACTACTCCATTTTATTGAGGATTCCTTAAAGTAGAGAAATTATGGTTGTAACCATTAGATTCACATAAGTTTTGGAAATCATGGTTTTGAAATTCACCATTGTGATCACTCCGAATCGATGAAATCATAAAACCTTTTTCATTTTGAAAAAGTTTGCAAAACTTCAAGAAACACTTAAAACAATCACTTTTGTGTGCCAAGAAACATGTCCAAGTGTATCTACTAGTTATCTACGATTACAAAGGCATATTTGCTATCTCCTAGGCTTGTTGTATCAATTAGTCCAAATAAGTCCATATGGATCAATTGCAATGGTCTAGATGTGCTTATTTGATTCTTTGATTTGAAACTACTTTTTATTTATTTTCCTAGTTGACAAGCACCACACACTGTCTTTGACAAACTTAATGTTAGGAATTCCTCTCACTAGTTCTCTAGATAAGATTTTAGAGATTAGTTTCATGCTTGCATGTCCTAATCTCCTATGTCAAAGCTAAGCATCATCATTCAAAATCGAAAAGCACATTTTATTACTAAGTTCATCAATGTTAATAGTGTAGACATTATTTTATTTTAGGACAATCATAGATGTGTTGTTTTATAGTTTTTCAATAATGCAAGTATTAGATTCAAATTTTACAATATATTCTTTATTACATAATTAATTAATGCTCAAAAGATTATGCTTTAAGCCATCTACTAACAACACATCATCAATTAAAAAGCTTGATTTGTTACCTATGGTTCTCTTGCCAATGATTTTACCATTGTTGTTGTCTCCGAAGGTAACATACTCTTCGTCTTAGCTAGTGAGCTTAGAGAATTGAGATGAATCCCCGATCATGTGCCTTGAGCATCCACTATCAAGGTACTATCTCTTGCTCCTAGCTTGTGAGGGTGAATGTATCTACAAAAGAGGATGGTTTTTAGATACCCATTTGAACTTAGGTGCCTCAATAATTCATCTACTAATTTTGTCATTGTGCATGGAATTCTTATGGTTCTTTTAGGAACCCAAATCAATTTATGTGGGCTTAATTTCTTAAACAGATATTTGTAAACAACATGTTAGGGTTTGTAACAAAAGCTGCACTTTGTGTGAGCTGATACATACAATGTAGGTCCTTTAATGAAAGTGGTTAGATTTCGGTGAGACTTACTCACGAATCTGATTCAACTTCTTTTATGAACGTGACCCTTATTTGCAAGAATCATGTCCAAAGATTTGCTACCATCCTTAAATTTATCTAAGGTTTTTTTGAGTAATAAGTTCTTCTTCTTAATTATCTCTAAGTGTACACACTTAGAGCATGGAGGCAAAGGAGTGTTGTGTTTAAGATTTTCAAATTTATCAACAAAGAGAGTATGCTCCTTTTTCAACAAATTAAACTTTTTATTAATTACTCTATACTCATCAAACAATTCATGAAAGGCATTCGGAAGCTCATCGAAACTTAAATTTTCATCAAATAAATTACTTACCTCTTCTCCGATAGTCATTAAGGTGAAGTTAGAGACCTCCTTGTTGCTTGGTTCTTCATCTTCGGAACTACTTGAATCATTCCATGTTGCCTTTAGAGTCTTCTTCTTCTTCGGTTGTTTTTCTTTGCTTAGGTGCATTCATTTTTGAAATGCCCCAACTTCTTGTATTCATAGCATATCACTTTTTTTTTATTGGGCTCAAGTTTATTTTAGAGTCAATTTTAAATTTATTTCTTCTTATAAATTTTTTAAAAATTCATGTTAATAGTGAAAGTTCGTCATCATAGTCCTCATCACTTGAAGATTCTTTCAAGTGGTCTTCTTGTGTTCTCAATATCATATCCTTCCTATTCTTTGGAAGGAAGTTCTCAAGCTCATCGTGAGCATTGCAAGTCATCTCATAAGTCATTAATGACCTAATTAGTTCTTCGCAAGGAAAGTTCTTTAAGTCCTTGGCCTCTTGAATGATCGTTACTTTATGTTCCCAACTCTTTAGAAGGGATTTTAAAATTTTAGATACAAATTTGAGATTAGAAAAACTTTTCCCAAGTGTTTTTAGTCCATTGATGACATCCATAAAATAGGTATACATGTCTCCAATGGACTCACTTGGTTTCATCCAAAACAACTTGTAAGAATGCACTAAAAGATTAATTCTAGACTCTTTCACTCGACTAGTACTTTTGTGAGTGATTTCAAGAGTATGCCAAATATCAAAAATTGATTCGTAAATTGAAACATAATTAAATTCATTTTTGTCTAAGGCGCAAAATAAGACATTCATAGCCTTGGCATTAAGAGTGAAAGTCTTCTTCTCCGACTCATTCCAATCACTCATCAGAAGAGAAGATTTTTGGATGCCATTTTCAACAATGTTCCAAAGTTCAAACTCCATAGAAATAAGAACAATTCTCATACGAGTCTTCCAATAAGTGTAATCTGATCCATTGAACATAGGCGGACATGTGATTGAGTGACCCTCTTGCATGTTGACAAATGTCATCTCTCTTAGGTTTTAAACTAGAATGAGAGTGACTTTGCTATAATACCAACTATTAGGATTAAGAGCGGTACTAAGAGGGGAGGGTGAATTAGTACAGCGGATAAAAATCAATGATTTAAGCCGATTTCGGAAAAACATTATGCATTGAGAAGTTTTTTCCAATGAAAATAATTTTGGTAGAGAAGATTGATTCGAGTGAATACATAAGAGAGTAGAGAAGGAGAGAATGAATGAGTACAGTGAAGTAAAGAATTGAATGCAATAATTAAAACTTACACACCAAGAGAAGAACGTAGCGATTTATAATGGTTTGGTCAAATTGACTTATGTCCACTCCCGAAACCTCCTTTGATGAGATTACCAGCTTCCACTATCAATACTTCTTGAAGGGGAAGGATCAAATAACCCTTTATAGAACTTTGTAAGTGGTTCACACCCTTTTATAGAATTTTTATACTTGGGAATTAGAGAGATGAACACTCTAACTTTTCAAAGCTATTTCACTATAGTTTTGACTTAGTTCTTATTACTTCTCAATGTGTTTTACCAACTGAGAAGTAAGGGGTATTTATAGGCTCAATCGGCTTCAGAATTAGAGCCAAAAGAGGTCCTATCCTAGATTTTCGAGTGCTGACGATACCACCACCTAACACTAGCGGTACCACCATCAGTTGACCCTAACATAGGGCGGTACTACCGCTTGACAGGGTCTCAACCTCTGTAGAGGGTCGGTACCACTGCCTGACAGATCGTACCACCGCTTGGCAGTTAATAATTGTTGGGCTGTACCACCATTAACCTGGGCGGTACCACTGCCTAGTGGTCCTAGGAATTTGTACCATAAGCGGTTCTACTGCCCTAGTCTAGTGGTGCCACCACCAAACAGGGTCCAGCACTTCTAGATGGGCCTTGAATCTCGCCCAATTTAGTTAATTTATAGGCCCAGTTAGCCCCTATCATGGTTAAAGGATTAACACCTAATCCTAACCTAATTACATGCTAACTATGAAATTAAAAACATATTCTAAGTAGAAACATAATCCGGAACATCAAGTCATCTTTCGACGAACTTCCGACGAACTTCTGATGGACTTTCGATGAACCCTCGGACATCTTCCGACGGACTTCCGGCAGGTTCCCGAACTTTACGATGACCTTGGCAAGTTCTGACGAGTCTTCTTTAGTAAGCTTCGATCTTTCTTGGTGAGCTCCGTGAACTTTCAACGAACGTTCCGGCGAACTTTCGACAACCCTTCGGCAAGTTCCGACAGTACTTCCGATGAATCTTTGGACTTCCAACGAACTCTCAAACTCCCAACGATTCGATCACACTTGACTCTGACATGTCGTTTTGCTTTACGTCTTCATCGTTATCATAGTTAATCCTATACACTTTTCTCAATAATATAGATTAGATCAAATAATCTATCAATTGACTTCATCATCAAAATCCGAGATTCAACAGGACTACCTTCGATCAAGATTAGATAATTGAAGCAAGAAGAATCAACGTTGGGCTAGAGGAGAATATGTTAGAAGATTGGACATCGAGCTGAAGGATCAATCAATGTATCGGAAGAAGGCTTCAGACAAAGGATTTGGGAATCGGGCCAAGAAGAGTCGAGTTGCCCCAAGGAGATCGGAGTTGCGGAGGATAAGCCAATTGAGCAATAGGTCGCAAGAGAAAACGATGTGCCTAAGAATCGGATGAAGCGCCAATGGACTAATAATCTGCCAGACAATGAAAGGATTTAAAACTTTATAATAATTATCTATATCGAAGTAGGATTAGGTCTAATTTGGTTGGAATTCGGCCAACTCAATTAGAGGCCAATTGGACCTGAATCAAGGCAGTGTTGAGTCGGATAAAAAACCCAAATAGTGACCTAGAGCTATGTTAGGCGATCTCACCATTAGGGTGGGCGGCAGAACCGCCTGAAGGCTCGGTCTCCAAGGTTGAGTTTGGGAGGTGATACCACCTAGGTCTAATAGTCGAGACTCTACCTAGGCAATGGTACCGCTAGACTTGGTGATGGTACCACCCCGTATCAGAGAACCCAAGCAGTGGTACCACTAGACTGGGTGGTGGTAATGCCCAATGATAGAAAGCTTGGGCGGTTGTATTGCCCAACACTAGTGGTGATACTGCCAGCTCCTTAAAAATCCAAGGTGATTCAAATTTGAGCTCCAAATTTGAATCCCCTTGAGGCCTATAAATACTCCTCTCATCCTTGGTTAGAAATACACCAATTGAAAAAAAAAAGAGAAAAATTTACTGTAATAGTGTGAAAAAACCTTCCCCTCTAGTTTACAATTTGGTTAAGTCTAAGAGAGGGGGGAGTGGGGCTGTAAGGGCTATAAAGGTTTTCTCCTGAACCTATCAAAAGTAGATTTGAGTTATAAGGGTAGTTTAGCTTCGCCTGGTTGAAAGAAGACTGATAGTGAAAGCTGGTGGCCTCGAGTAAAGGAGGAATCGGGAGTGACGTAGGTCGGATGACTGAACCACTATAAATTGGTTTGCCTTTACTTCCCTGCTATTTATCATTCTGTAAACCACTTTATCTACTTCCTTATCACTTTCTTACAACCTCTCTCAAGCTAAAGCATTTTTTATATACTTTCAATCGAAACGATTTTTCATTATACGAACTGATTTTTTTGAATTCGAAATTGATGAACGTTTTAACCGCTACATTAATTCAACCCCCACCCCCCCCCTCCCCCCGCTCTTAGTGCCAGACTCAATCCTAACAATTGGTATCAGAGCCTCTGTATTTCTCATTTGGATTAACACCTAAGAAAAATAGCTCTTTTTGGCTTTCAAGAGAGTCATTCTATCATTCGTCCTCCCATGTTCAATGGGACAGACTACACTTATTGGAAAACTCAAATGAGATTTTTCTTACTTTCTTTGAATTTGGATTTATGGAATATCATTGAAAATGGCTTTCAAACACTCTTGAAACCTATGAATGTGTTGGGAAATCCACAAGGCGAGCGACATCACATACGTAGTGGAAGAACAGAAAACAAAACCCCAGATTTTCCATAGAAAGTTTCCATTATCGTGCAAAGATCGGCGCGTCAAAAATAAATCCGCAAAACTGCATGTGTAAAATAAGATACCTAGGGAGATCGTATATCCCTGAATTCCTACAGATTTGTGAGAGAGGATGAAGGAGGTCAAGCGTCCTCTTCTCTAGCGGTATCCACACGGCAGGGATTGCGACGATGCACCTCTCTCTAGGGAGAGGAGAACAGGAGGTGGCTACCAAAAGAAACCCTCAGCCTATAGAGCTTTGGTTCCCTCCTATTTATAGAGGCCCCCTGAAAACCCTAATGGATCTTTTGCCCTATTGGGTATTGGATCTCCATCCAATTACCCAAGCCTCTTGGATTAGTGGGTCTCTACCAAATAATCTGTTATTAGCAATTATTGAATCTCATCTCAGGATCCAATAATTCAGGGGCTTAATGGATATCCAATAAGATAGGGGGTTCAGCGGATATCTTATATCCGAACCTCTACTCGTCACAACACCTACCATATGTGTGTGACCCTCTAGGCCCAATATCGAGCTGGTCGTGAGTCATACTTGTCAAAACTCTTTATGAATTAGTGAATTATTATCTTTATAATAATTCACCCAACTCATCAACTACGGATGTACTAGGCCACTACGCCGTAGCCCCCAGATGATACAGGGGAATCCAATCCTTTGGACCTATCTGTTCTCAGTTACCATGTATCTATAGTCCCTCATCCATCTAATATCCTAGAGACCCTATACCGGGCATGGTGCTGTCAGGCCCATACGGTCTCTCCTCGAGTCTTGCTCTTGTCGGATTCTCCCGGAGAACTCTTTCTCTCTTTATCCGAATAACCTTGGCCAAGGATTTGTTCAAGTAAAAACACATGAGATATTCCTCTCATGATACCGAGAGCGGATGATCCTCTATCGACACTCAATAGCCTTTGTAAGATTGGCTACTACTCCCAATAACCGACTGTACTGGATCTGGAACTTTCCAAACCTATAAGTCCGGTATCAAAGAGTGGAGTACTCATACAGGACATCCTTGGTGTCTCAAGCCTAAGGACTAGATACACTATTAGGACTACGGAGTCACTGTCTGACGTGAGGTATCAATAACCATCCAGCATTCCGTAGGCAGATCAATCAGTGAACTCATTCCCCAATGAGCACCTGCACTGTACCCTTAGTGTCCCCACACGAGTAGCTATGAGACCAGCTACCTCCATCATATGAACGGGTATACAGCACACCAGTCTATCCGGTTATCTCGATGTCTTTCTCGAGTAACCTATGACCTGGATAATTTAGGGTCTGTGTTTAAAGGTGAGTCGGTCTCATTATTGTGATCTCATCACGATCTGATTCCCATTACACAAATCTAAGGACATCACAGTATATGCAACACGCAAGATAAAGTGATAAAATGTCTAATAATAAGCAAAGAGATAAAATGCATATCAAGTCACAAGTGTCATCACTCATGTGATTGGCTTGCATAGCACATATAACTAGCAATCTCCCACTTGACCTAAAGCCAATCACCTATGTGTCTGATCCCTATCAGACCTCAATGATGCTCAAAGATAATTTGAGATAATAGCTTGGTCAGTGGATCTGCAATGTTATCTTCAGATGGAACTCTTTCCACTACTACATCTCTTCGGGCCACGATCTCTCTAATAAGTTGGAACCTCCTTAGAACACTTTTGATGAGATCCGGGTTCCCTTATTTGAGTAATCACCTCGTAGTTGTCGCAATATAAGGGAATCAGCTATTCGCTGCTTGACATGACTCCCAAATCTGTGATGAACTTCTTCATCCAGACTCCTCCTTTGCTGCCTCTGTCGCAGTAATGTATTTTGCCTCTATGGTCGAGTCAGCAGTAGTGTCTTGCTTGGAACTCTTCCAGCATACTGCTGCTCCATTCAAGGTGAACACATACCCTGAATTAGACTTACTATTATCGATATCGGATTGGAAGCTCGAGTCCATGTAGCCCTCAGCCTTGAGGCTACTACCTCTATATTCCAATAAAAGATTCTCAGTCCTTCTCAAGTACTTAAGGATACATTTTACTGCTTTCTAGTACTCCAAGCTTGGATCTACTTGATATCTGCTCATGACACTCAGAGCATATGCTATATTAGGCCTGGTACATAGCATAGCATATATGATATATCCTATCGCTGATGCATATGGCATCATATCCATGTGTGCCCTTTCTTCAAGAGTCTTTGGGGACATACTCTTAGAAAGTAATATTTCATGTCTCATTGGTATGAGACCTCTCTTGGAATTTTCTATACCAAACCTTTTGACAATGGTATCTATGTACCTGGACTGGGACAAGCCAAGCATCCTCTTGGATCTATCTCTATAGATCCGTATCCCTAATATGCAGGATGCTTCCCCTTAAGTCTTTCACAGAGAAGTGCCTAGATAACCAAGTCTTTACTGTGGAGAGCATTCCTACATCATTCCCAATGATCATGATGTCATCCATATATAATACCAAAAAGGTGATAGTGCTCCCACTTACTTTCCTATATACACAAAGCTCATCTTCGTTCTTAACGAAGTCATAAGATCTGATCGTCTCATCAAATCTTATGTTCTAATTTCAGGAAGCTTGTTTCAATCCATAAATGGACCTAAGCAACCTGCACACCTTATTTGGATTATCCCTGGATACGAATCCCTCAAGCTATATCATATACACCTCCTCCTCAAGGTTACCATTGAGGAATGCGGTTTTCATATCCATTTGCTAGATCTCATAATCATAGTATGCTACAATAGCCAATAGAATTCGAATGGATTTTAGCATGGCTACAGGTGAGAAAGTTTCGTCATAGTCATCATCTTGCTTTTGACGATACCCTTTAGCCTCTAGCCTTATTTTATAGGTCTCTACCGTTCCATCTACTCTAATCTTCTTTTTGAAGATCCACTTATAGTCAATGGGTACAATACCCTTGAGTGCATTAACTAAGTTCTAAACCTTGTTGGAGTACATGAAATTTATTTCTAAATTCATGGCTTCTTACCATTTCTCGGAGTCTATGCTCATAATAGCCTCATCGTAGGTCTAAGGATCAATATCCTCAACATCCTCTCTTCTGATATGTCCCACATATGTCTTAAGAGGATAAGATACTCTATTGGACCTATGTAAAGTTGAAACTTGTGTGCTAGGTATCTGAACAGATTCTGGAATGGTGCTTGAGCTAGGTTCTCCAACCTCGCTCAACTCTATCATGCTCCCACTGTCTCCACCAAGAATGTGTTCCTTCTCAAGGAACACTTCTCTCTTGGCTACAAAGACCTTTTGGTCCTCAGGGTGATAGAAATAATACCCACAAGTTTCCTTGGGGTATCCCACGAACTTGCACCATTCTGTTTTGGATTCCAACTTGTCAGGATTGTGTCTCTTAACGTGGGTAGGGCAGCCCCAAATCTTAACAATCTTAAGATCAGGCATCTTCCCATTCCATATCTCATATGGAGTAGACATCACTGACTTGGTTGGAATTCTGTTTAGAAGATAAACTACGGTCTCTAGGGTATATCCCCAGAATGAGATGGGTAGGTCAGCAAAACACATCATGGAACGCACCATATCTAACAGTGTGCGATTCCTCCTTTCTGATACACCATTAAGCTGTGGTGTATAAGGAGGTGTCCATTGAGATAAAATCTCATAGTCTTTGAGGAACTAGGTGAACTCTGTACTCAAGTACTCACCTTCTCGATCTGATCGAAGGGTTTTAATACTCTTTCCTGTCTAGTACTCCTTTTCTCGTTTCCTCTTAGACTCACTTACACTCATGATACGTGGAGTTGTATCTAGCATAAATAAACCATTATGCAATGTTCCTCTTGTAATGATCTCACCATCTAATATTATTGAACAACCATTGTTCTTAAAAACTAATTTATATCCATTAACTATCAAACATGAAATGAAAATAATATTTTTAATAATAAAAGGAACATAATAGCATGTATCTAATGCAATAATAGCTCCGCCAGGCAGATGTAAGGTGACCTTGCCAACAGCTACTACAGCAACCTTTGTTCCATTGCTCATCTTAAGGTCCATCTCGCCTCTGTTCAATCTCCTAGGTCCTGCCAGAACCTGTAACGAATTGTAAATATGATAAGCACTCATGGTATCCAATACCCATGTGTTATCATAAGATTCTGACAAATGGAGACTGATTATGAATGTACCTGAAGTTTCTGTAAGCTTCTGTTTCACCCTCTCTACAAGGTACTCCTTGCAGTTCCTCTTCCAGTGCTCATCTTTGCCGTAGTGGAAGCACTGGCCTTTCTCCTTTGTTGGGTCTTTCTTGGCAACCTTTGCCTTACCTATTTTGCCCTTGTCCTTCTTAAGGGTCTTCTCAGCCTTCCTTTTCTTTCTGGTCTCACCAGTGTAGAGAATCGGCTTCTCTTTATTGATTATGCTCTCTGTTTCTCTCAACATATTGAGGAGCTCTAGGAGGGTCACCTCAAGTTTGTTCATATTAAAATTCATTATGAACTGAGAAAAGGAATCTGGTAGGGATTGAAGCACAAGATCCACACATAGGTTATCCTCTAGGACCATTCCTAGACCTGTGAGTTTCTCGATCCACTTAATCATCTTAAGGACATGGTTGATATCTTAAGGATACCATGTTCCCTCAGTCATCATAGCACGGCAAAGACTCTTTGTATATATTATTTATAGTAATTAATTTATGTTAAGAGAAATTATGGTGATTACAAATGTTGTAGGAGTCAACATGCTAGTGGATCAGGCAATACATCGAAGGTTTGGACAATGCATCGGAGGTTCACCTAAAGTTCACCGGAAGGTTGTCGGAGGTTCACCGAGAGAACCAATGACATACCGGATAACTTAGATTCATATCTTATAGTTATTTATGTCTTAATTATCGAAAGTTAATCAAAATTGAGTTGATTTTAGGTGTAATCATACCCACTCAATTAGGAGCCAATTAGACCTAAATTGGGACTGATTTAGGCTTATTGGTGGCTCATTCAATAGCTTAAATGTTACTGTAGGTAGTGGCATCGCCAAAGCGGCGGTGAAACCGTTTATGAGCTGAAAAAGTGAAAAAATATACTTTTCCAAGTTATAGGCGATGGTACCGCCCAATCTGGGCGGAGGTACCACACAGCATTAAAGCTACAGGTGGTGGTACCACCCAAGGCTGGTGGTAGCACCTCCAGAACCTCTATTTTCGCTGTTCTACGGGCGATGGCACTGCCCAATGCAAGTGGTGGTACCGCCCGTACTCGGAAGATCTGAAAATTTAAATTTTGACTTCGTTTTGAAGCCAATTGAGACTTATAAATATCCCTTCTCAACTGCTTGTATACAGAGAAATAATAAGAATTGGATCAAAACTATAGTGATTCAAGTGTAAAAAGTCTGTAAAAGAAGAGTGAGCCATTGTAAAATTCTATTAAAATGGGTGATTGATCTGTACCCTTAAAAAAAGATCGATAGTAGAAGTCGATAATCTCATCGGAGGAGATATCGGGAGTAGATGTAAGTCAATTGATCAAACCACTATAAAATTACTGTATTTTTCTTTTGGTGTGAAAATTTTATTTACTGTATTTAATTTTTTTTTTTACTACAATCTTTCAATTTCTCCTTCTCAGCTAACTATCTTATGTATTCATTCGAATTAATCTTCTACCGAAATCATTTTCATCGGATAAAATCTTTTTAACACATAAAATCTTCTTAAAGAACATTCTGATTAGGTTGCTCAACGAACCGATCAAAAGTTACGAAGTACAATATGATCGCGTTATTCAGTTTCAATTCGATAATCCAAATTAATGCGACGAACTCGTACAGCTGTCGGCCTTATTCACGCTTCTGTTTCGGGAGACTATAAATGGTGTGCCCGACAACCATCGTCAACAACTCAAAGAATAGCATCTCAACTTTTTAGAGAGCATCTCATATTATCTTGAAACAAATAAATACAAGAAAGAGAACCACAAGCAATAAACTATGAGAGAGCAGGATCACACCGGAACAAAGGCGTACGGCTGAGAACAGAACGAGTCTGGAGTCTAATGACGGATCTACCCGTCACAAGACTCCTGTTTCGACTGATGGCATGTGTGCCACTCCAACGGTCGATAAGTCATCAGTCTAAGGGGCAAGACGGTCATTTGGGGATAACAACTTCTTCACTACATCGCTACTTAAACCTGACACGCTGATCTCGTTGCAGTCTTTTGCTGCAGCTTCCCGTCCGCACATCCAGTCACCACCCTCCCGCTGGGGCGTATCCGTCATCTCGAAATTGCAATATATATTTTTAAAAACTATCTTGTTTCTCTCTTCCGTTTAAACTTTTCCCCCTATAAAAACCAAAATCCTCCCCCTCTCTCCAACTCTTTCCATTTCTATTCTTCTTCCATGGCGGTCGATTTTTCCTTGCTCAGGTCTTTCCTAGTCCTCCTCCTTCTCCTCCATCACCATCATACGTTCGTCGTCTACGCCACAGAGAAAGATCAGCCGCCGCCGCTTCTTCTTCTGCCGGCTGGCGAGCAGGAGGCGGCGTACCTTGCCCTCGAGTCCATCAACCCTTCCATTCCTTGGCGCTCGCTGTACCCCGATGACCTATGCCTCTCCGGTCCCCACGGTATCGTCTGCGACCTCTTTCCCCCGTTGTCCTCTTCTTCCGCCAAAGCCGACGCCTCCCCTCACGTCGTCGAACTCAACTTCGGCTACCTCTCCGACTTCTCTTCCAACCCAGCCTGCGGCCTAAACGCTACCCTCCCCACTTCCCTCTCCTCCTTCCCATTCCTCCGCAAGCTCTTCTTCTACAACTGCTTTACCACCGCTAGAGCCTTCCTTACCCGGGACTTGTGGAACCTCTCCCTTTCTGTCGAAGAGCTAGTCTTCCACCAGAACCCCTCCCTTGCCGGCCGCCTCAGCGGCCGGGTCGGCGGCTTCCCTCGCCTACGGCGCCTCATCGTGTCCGGCACGCGTATCTTCGGGATCATCCCTCCCGAGGTCGGGAAACTACAACAACTGGAGCAGCTCGTCCTCTCGCGGAACCGTCTCCGCGGTGAGATTCCCGGGTCCATCGGCCGACTGGGCGTTCTGAAGGTGCTCGACCTGTGCGGGAACCGCATCGGCGGGGCACTACCGGCCGAGATCGGATGGATGACCGCGCTTGTTAAGCTGGACCTCGGCTCTAACCGGATTAGCGGTCGGGTGCCGCCCGAGCTGGGGCAACTGCGGCGGGTGGAGCTCCTGGATCTGAGCGAGAACCGGCTCACGGGCGGCGTCCCGGCGGCGCTGGCGGAGATGGCAAGCCTGCGGGAGTTGCACCTAAGCAGGAACCCCCTCGGTGGCACGATCCCGGAAATATGGGAGAAGCTGGGCGGCATTTTGGGGATCGGAATGTCGCGGCTGGGCCTGGTGGGGAACATCCCGTCGTCGATGGGGCTACTCCTGGGAAACGTGCGATACCTCGCGATGGACAACAACAAACTGGAGGGGGAGGTGCCGGAGCAGTTCCGGAGGATGGAGGGGTCAGCGGTGGAGATCAACCTTGAGAACAACGGTCTCCGCGGCCGGCTGCCGTTCTCCGCCGCCTTCGTGGACCGCCTCGGCAGCAAGCTTAAGCTGGGCGGGAACCGGGAGCTGTGCATGGGGGAGGATCTCGCAAGCGGCATTGCAGGGCTGCGGCGCTGCAACAAGGCGGCGGTTCCACGCCCTGTGCTCTTCACCTCGGGCGTCTCCTCTTCCTACAACTATTTTCTCTTTCTAAGCGTGATTTTCTTTTTCTTTTCTTGTGCATAGAGCTAACTCGAGACTAGCTTTTTCTTGTTTACCATTGAACGTGCTTTATTTTAAGAGGAAATATGTCCATAGAATGGAAAAGAGGAATTCTAAGAACGTATGTAGTGCCAAAATAGTGAACCTTAGTTGCTTTTTTTTCCCCCTTCTTTTACGTTATTTCTTTTTGCTACTCTTTTGAAGAAATTGTTATGAGACAATAACAAATTTTGGTAAGAAAAGTGATACATATTTGTCTCGACTCCGTAGCAGCAAAATGACACCAGAAGGGTGCAAGATGTTTAATATGTGTTCTTCCTAGATACACCTAACAAACAGAAACATCTAATTTGTTCTTGAGACCATACAATTGGCTTCTCTCTATAAATTACTTTTGAGTATAAAGCTGTTCTTCGATAGTTATGAGACAGTTATTAAGCTATTCATTGATATCTCTCCGAAAAGCACAATTTATCATTATCATCGATGGACTGCACAGTATCATTTTATTTGTTTTTTAAAACGTTAGAATCTTGAAGGGGAGAAAAATAATAGAAGTCAACAAATGTTAGTCACAGACATGAAGTGGCAATCCTTGCAACGTAGTCCTTTTCTGTTTTTATTTCTGAAATCATAGGAGTAGATAGCATTTGTTTCAAAATTTCTCTTAACCCTAATCTAACCTAAACCTAATTATATATAGAGGCTAATGGTGACTACGAAATTGGTAGATTAAAACATTACAGCAAAGGACAGAATCTTCGCAGCGACATTAGGGATTCAAAGAGAGGAGAAAAGGGTAAAAAAACAAGAGAAAAAGAAAGGGAAGAAGATAAGGAAAACACAGAAATTGTTCTCACTCATCCAAACAGTTTCTCATCTCAGGTTAGATCAGATCTTCAGTGAATTCTTTTGTGATTGCTTGAGGAGGTTTTGGATATTGTGCGCGATGGCGTGATCCTTGTATCCCATTATTCTCTTTGATTGTTGCTTGGGTTTTGGGCAAGAGATTCGAGAATTGTACATTCATTATTTCTATAGTGGATTTTCTCTGGTTTGCCCCGTGGTTTTTACCCTTCACGTTGAAGGGGTTTTCCACGTAAATCTTGGTGTTCTATTTGATTGTGATTTCTGTTTAATTCCGTTATGTGTTACAGCCTGCTAGTATTTGTTCATATACAAAAGTTATTGTTTATTGCCTATCCTTTTATATTTCCCCTATCAACTAGTATCAGAGTAAGGTTTTGGTGATTTAATTTTTGTATTTGAACATGGAGGCTGGTAATGTTTCTCGCATGATTAGTTTGAACGGAAATAATTGGATGATATGGAAACCAAGAATGGAAGATCTCTTGTATTGCAAAGATTTGTATGGACTTTTGTAAGGGGATAGTGAAAAACCCACAACTATGACAGATGATGAGTGGAAGAGATTAGATCGAAAAACGATTGGGTTTATTCGACAGTGGCTCGATGATAGTATCTTTCACTATGTTTCTACTGAAAGTTCTACATATTCTCTTTGGAAAAAGTTGGAAGGTCTCTATGAAAGAAAAACCGCTGGCAACAAAGCTTTTTTGATCAAAAAACTTGTGAACCTAAAATATAAAGAGGGTGCTTCTATTGCTAAGCATTTGAATGAAATACAGAGTATTACTAACCAGTTATCTTCTATGAAAATGTCTCTTGATGATGAGTTGCAGGCATTGTTACTTCTCGCCTATTGCTAGAAAGTTGGGAGACGCTGGTGGTTTCCCTCAGTAATTCTGCGCTAGATAGTATTGTTACCATGAGTCAAGTAACAAGTAGTTTGTTGAATGAGGAGTTGAGAAGAAAGAACTCAACAGTATCTCAGATTGATTCACAGGCACTTATCTCAGAGAACAGAGGAATGTCAAGGTCTAAAGATAGAAGCAGTTCATGTATAGGTAAAAGCAAGTCAAGATCAAGGAAAGATATTATTTGCTATAATCACAGAGAAAGGACATTATAAGAATCGTGTAAGCAACCTAAGAAGAGCAAGAAAAAGGGAAAAGAAGTGGAGTCTACAGAGTCGAAAGAGAATACCACTACACAAAGTGATTAGTGATTATTTGATTTTGTCTCTTTCTGATGATATTTTTTCTTGTGTGTGTCAGGATCTCGAGTGGATAATTGACACAGGAGCTTCTTATCATGCTACACCACGGAGGGAGTTTTTTGCTACGTACAGGTCTGGAAATTTTGGTGTTGTCAAGATGGGCAACCATGGCAGAGCAGACATCATTGGCATGGGTGACATCCACATAAAGACTAATCTTGGATGTAAGTTGGTACTTAAGGATGTGAGGCATGTGATTGACTTGAGGCTGAATCTAATTTCAGTTGGAAGATTAGATGATGAAGACTATGATAGCAGGTTTTACAAAGGGCAATGGAAACTCAGTAAGGGTTCTCTTGTTATAGCTAATGGAAAGAAATGTCACACTTTGTACAGGTTGCAGGCCAAAGCTTGTAGTGAACAGTTAAATGCTACAGAGAAAGACTTCAGCATGGAGTTGTGGCATAAGCGATTAGAACACATGAGCGAGAAGGGACTGCAAACTCTTTCCAATAGAGAGGTATTGCTTGACCTCAGAGGTATACGTTTGAACCTTTGTATTGATTGTTTAGCTGGTAAACAACATAGAGTTTCATTTGCTAGTCATGCTTTGTCTAGAAAAATGCATGCCTTGGACCGTGTTTATACAGATGTATGTGGTCCTTTGAGGACAAAAACTCCTAATGGTTCTATTAATGTTCATGGCATCAGTGGTGCACTTTACTTTGTTACTTTTATAGATGACTTTTTCAGGAAAGTTTGGGCTTATGCTTTGAAGACCAAGGATCAGGTTATTGGTATCTTCAAAGAGTTTCATGCCAGAGTTGAAAGGGAGACAGAAAGACAGTTAAAATGCATAAGATCAGATAATGGTGGTGAGTATACAAGATTGTTTGATGATTATTGTAGGTCACATGGTATCCAGCATGAGATGACAGTTCCTGGTACACCTCAGCATAATGCAATTACAGAGAGGATGAACCGTACCATCATGGAAAAGATCAGATGTATGCTTTCACAGGCAAAGCTACCCAAAAGGTTTTGGGATGAAGCTTTGAGGACTGCAGTTGATGTGATTAACTTATCTCCCTGTACAGCCCTAGATGCTGATGTTGCAGAGCATGTTTGGCCAGGAAAGATGTTTCCTATAAGCATTTGAGAGTATTTGGTTATCGTGCATTTGCACATATTCCAGATAATGAAAGGTCTAAGCTAGATGGTAAGACAAAAGAATGTATTTTTCTTGGCAACTCATATGATCAATTTGGTTACAGGCTTTGGGATCCAGTAAAGCAGAAGGTGTTTAGAAGCAGAGATGTGGTCTTCTTTGAGGATCAAACCCTTGAGGATTTGAAGAAGGAGGCACCAGCCAATACTTCTACAGAAGGATTAGCAGATTGTGACCCAGTTGTTCCTCCAGTATATCAGGGTGATGGGGGAGATGTGCAGGAAGATGGTGTAGAGCCAGATATTAATCTACCTGCAGGACATGTTGAGCAAGAAGAAGTTGAGGAGCAGCTTCCCGCAGAACCTCAATTGAGAAGATCTTCTAGAGAACGTCAGCCTTCTAGAAGATACTCTACAGATGAGTATGTGATGCTTACTGATGCAGGTGAACCAAAGAGTTACCAGGAAGCAGTTGAAAGTAAGCAGAACAAAATGTGGCTAGTTGCTATGTAAGAAGAGATGGATGCTCTACAGATGAATCATACATATGATTTGGTGCAACTTCCACAAGGAATGAAGGCCTTGAAGAACAAGTAGGTTTTTCAGGTTGAAGACTCAAGAATATTGTTCTCAACCAAAGTACAAAGCCAGATTGGTTGTGAAAGGCTTTGGTCAAAAAAAAGGTATTGACTTTGAAGAAATTTTTTCTCCTGTTATTAAAATGTCTTCTATTCGTGTTGCTCTAGGTATTGCTGCTAGCCAGGACTTGGAGGTGGAGCAGTTAGATGTGAAGACAACTTTCCTTCATGGTGATTTGGAGGAGGAAATTTATATGGAGCAACCAGAAGGTTTCAAAGTCAAAGGTAAAGAAAATTTTGTCTGCAAGTTAAGAAAGAGTTTGTATGGATTGAAGCAAGCTCCAAGACAATGGTACAGAAAGTTTGATTCATTTATAATTGAAAATGGATACAAAAGAACAACTTTAGATCATTGTATGTACATCAAACGATTTGGTGAGGATTTTATTATTCTCTTACTTTATGTTGATGATATGCTTATCCTTAGGAAAGATATGCATACAATTGACAGGTTGAAGAAGGAACTGAGTGAGTCCTTTGCAATGAAGGACATGGGGCCAGCAAAGCAAATATTGGGCATGCAGATTTCTCGTGACAGGAAAAACAAGAAGATTTGGTTGTCACAGGAGAAATACATCGAGAAGGTATTAGAAAGGTTCAGTATGAGCAATGCAAAGCCAGTTGGTTCTCTTCTTCGTGTCACTTCAAGTTGTGCTCGAACGAGTCCATCAAGTGATGAGGAAAAGGAGAAAATGCAAAAGGTTCCTTATGCTTCAAAGCTTGGAAGTTTAATGTATGCAATGGTATGTACGAGGCCTGACATCGCATATGCGATGGAGTGTTACTAGCGATTTCTTGCAAATCCAGGCAAAGAGCACTGGGCAGCAGTGAAGTGGATCTTGAGATATCTCAGAGGAAGCTCTAAGGTTTGTTTAAGCTTTGGAGGTGGACCACCTGTGCTAATGGGTTACACAAATGCAGATATGGCCAAATATATTGATACAAGAAAATCCACATCAGGTTTTGCACTTACTTTTGCAGGGGGAGCTGTGTCATGGTAATTCAGATTGTAAAGGTGTATTGCTCTCTCCACCACAGAGGCAGAATATATTGCTGCTACAAAGGTTTGTAAAGAAATGTTATGGATGAAAGAATTCTTACAAGAATTGGGGCCGAAACAGGAAAACTATGTGGTGTATTGTGACAGCCAGAGTGCCATCCATTTATGTAAGAACCCAGTTTTTCATTCCAAGTCAAAGCATATAGATGTCAGATATCATTGGATTCGAAATATACTTGAAGAGAAGCAGTTGCAACTTCAGAAAATTCATACAGATGATAATGGAGCAGACATGTTGACAAAGACCTTACCAAAAGAGAGGCAGGAGATATGTCGACAGTTGGTCGGTATGGATTTACATTGAGTCATGTGACAGTCTCCCTTATGGGCTGAAGGGGGAGGTTGTTGGGCTGATAAAGCCAAATTCAACCCATAGCCCATCTTTCTCTTAACCCTAACCTAACCTAAACCTAATTATATATAGAGGCTAATGGTGGCTACGAAATTAGTAGATTAAAACATCGCAGCAAAGGACAGAATCTTCGCAGCGACATTAGGAATTCAAAGAGAAGAGAAAAGGGCAGAAAAATAAGAGAAAAAGAAAGGGAAGAAGACAAGGAAAACACAGAAATTGTTCTCACTCATCCAAACAGTTTCTCATCTCAGGTTAGATCAGATCTTCAGTGAATTCTTTTGTGATTACTTGAGGAGGTTTTGGATATTGTGCACAGTGACATGATCCTTGTATCCCAGTTATTCTCTTGTGATTGTTGTTTGGGTTTTGGGCAAGAGATTCAAGAATTATACGTTCATTATTTCTATAGTGGATTTTTTCTGGTTTACCCCGTGGTTTTTACCCTTCACGTTGAAGGGTTTTTCCACGTAAATCTTGGTGTTTTATTTGATTGTGATTTCTGTTTAATTCCGTTATGTGTTACAGTCTGCTAGTATTTGTTCATATACAAAAGTTATTGTTTATTGCCTATCCTTTTATATTTCTCCATTCAAGTATGACATGCACCATGAAAATTGTGAGGGACAAGGAGGAAAGAAAATGAGAGTTACTTTCATTGAACGCTTAATTTACTTTGGGTTGAATACTACTCATCTAAAAACAATGCCCTTAGGGTTAAATTTTCTTTCGATTATTTTCTTGTTTCTAGAGAGAATATTTCCGATTGTTTCAGGTCATGCAGCATTTAGATTTATCTACCATTTGAATGATTAATTATCTATAGTTTGATGGGCTTTAGGTTGTGCTCGAAAAGGTACCAAAGTAAGATCTCCAAAGATGATGGCAATTATACCGAACTGCTAAATTCAATTCTTAAGTCCGTCGACGTTAGATAGACATCAACAAACACAACTGTGAACATGCAAAACTGACCTATTTGGGATTTCCTATTTAATTTAGACTTAATCAAAGAAATTTTGGTAACTTAAGACTTGGGTCGAACAGTTCTCTTAATCGAACTAGAAATCGAGTTTGATTAAAGGTGAGAGTTGGAGGCTCGATGCTTTCCTAATTAGATTAGAAGTAGGGATTAATTAAATATATAAAATACTTCCATATTAGGAATTCTAGTTTGTTCAGAATTAAGATTTTGAAAAGAGTTAGGATTTTTCGTTATAAATATATTATGACCCTTCTCTTCTCCACGGAGTAAGGTCGGTAATATAAAAGAAAGAGATGTGGATGATGAACCTAATTGCCTATTATGAGATTGGTAAAGTTCCGATATTTAGATTTATGTTTTATTGATTGGTGCTCGCTTTTTTTTTTTTATCATGATTTATGCTTTGTTACTGTATTATCTTTTGATTTATGATCAATAAAAAAATAATATGCTCAAATAAATAAATGGCATGGGAGGGATTCTTTTTTTATTTTCTATAATTATTTTACTGTGTTTTATGTCGATATGAAAAATGTTATGCTCAATATGTTCTCTGTAAAAGATGGCAGAAATTTTCATGACGAAATCCCAGCCCTATTATCGAACAAAATAAAAAAGGAACCGACGTCAAAATAGTCAAAACACTGAATCGAATGATCAACCTTGGATTCTCATGGGCCGATTTGGATAAAGAAGAAAAGAACGAAACACTACGAGAAAGAGGCAACAACTTGGGGATGGGATTGAGGGTGTTCGAAAGATCTAATCTCGTTGCGTTCTACAGTTGTGGGTGAGGGATGGAGGTCTGAAGGAATTTTTTTGTGCTCAGAAGTAAGAAAAAAGAGAACGTGATTTTGGTAGTAGATTTGGTTTGACCTCTCCAAGCAAACATGAAAAAGGACATCTAAATCTGATGGCCAAACATAAATAGTATAAATCTAGTATAATCTAATCTAACAGGAATATATAAAACCGATGGACGTTGTTAGGGGCTCCTGTTTTGGTTATAAACAGTGTTAAATACTAACGCTATTTTGGAGATTACATTGGAATTTCCTCATTCAGGGAGGTTGGTTTGGTATTTTGATTTTGAGACTTTCGTGGGACATCTAATCGGATTCGTAATAAGACTCGACTTAGGATCAAAGTTAAGTTTTGGATGATTATGTAATTATTAATTAAAATAAATAAAATATTTTGAGTCACTTAAATTTGGGATTTCCAATTAGCTTAGGATGGGATTTCATTACTACCCTATGATCCATGATCCATTATGTTTAATTAATAATATAAAATTATTGTAGATCTAAAATAAAACGATCATATTTTTTATATCATTATCAAATCAAATACCTTCAACATTATGAAGCCTTCATAGATTTACATATGAAAAATTAGCATTTCTCCTCTATTTCCTATTTTACACAAGATTACTATGACTAACCATATTAGAGATAAGTGATTACAACTAAATAGATTTTATGTAAATGTAAGAGCACAGAGTCTAACAAGATAACTTGGAGTCTCTCCTACAAAGATAATTCTTGAGTCTCTCCTATAAAGGTAATCCTCCAAGATTAATAAGAATTTAATTAAGCCTCTAATATATCTTATCCTTAAGTCATTAGGTCATATAATTTTACATTCTTTCACTTAACCTATTAATTTATTAAGATATAAAATAAAATATTTAAAATCATATTAAAAATAAAATTATTTTTGAAAATAATTTTGCTTAATTGAATTCTAAAATTTTGAAGAGCATTTTATAAGTATACATAAACTTTAAAAAATAGATCAATAAATTAATAAATATAATAATAAATTAAATCTAACTATCAATATAAGTTATAATGGTTATATGTCATTTATATTATACCTCCTCCTACGAACTACAATACTATTAGTATTTCCTTATATAGTCCGTAATGATCTATATAATTTTATCTTGTCAAAATATTTCTGTTATCATATTCAAATATAATATACATATACATAATTGAACATAATAGTAAGAATAAATAATTTTTATTATATAATTAAAAATATTAATTATAATATTCATACAAATATTCAATACCAAATCTTTTATTGGTTGTCCATAAGTCCCATCATAAAAATATATTTTTATACTTTAGGTTGTAAGGACTTATGAAATGAATCAACGATCATTAAATTAGTCTTTATTTTTTCAATTGGCATTTATTATTTTTGAACTCTTTGTTTGACCACTAGGTATTTAACTTAATATGTTTAGAACTACTTAAGTATTTATTCTTATTAAAGAAAAAAATATTATAGTATTATCATAAAATATCTTCAATGACTTATCAAATAATAATCCTAAGATGAAATTATGCAACTACAAAGCTCGAATGGTGTCCTCAAAACACGTCATAGATTTAGCTTTTATTGTCATTGATGTATATATTGCTTTATATTTTCTAAGAAATTGCCTCTCCCTCTAGCATAAATATAAATCATAAAATGTACTTTAAATTATTGAGATAATTTATAAAATTAATATTTAAATATCCTATCATTTTAAGTTGATTAAATTTTTTATATGTGAACATAGTCTTTTATCTTTATTGATATTTTATTACTTTCTTTGTAGCCTTTCGATACTATATTCTTGGGTTGTTTTATATCTAACATAGTATTCCAACTATAAACTAATATTTAGTACAAATTTGAACATCTAACAGACTTTCAACATAGCATGCATAAAAAATATTTTTTTTCTTTTATCTTTTTCCTCAGTCATTTTTAGGACATTGATTATTTTTTTCTTTTATCTTTTTCCTCAGTCATTTTTAGGACATTGATTGGTTTTGATGAATTTGTTTACCTTTTGTTATATGTATAATATTTGTTGAAGAAAGTCATATTAAATCTCTCAAATATTTGACTAATATATCTTTTCTAAGATAGTTCTAGTAATATTTGACATCTATACATAAATATTTCTATAACAATAATATAAGTTACTTTATCCATATCAATCAATTTAAAATTTTTATTAAGAATTTTTTTATTTCATTTAATAAACCAAGATAACTAAGGATATATAGAGTGATCCTTAGATCTTCACTCCATATAAATTTAAGTACAAAGAGTAACTTATTTATTTTTAATCATATATTTATATAAGAGTATAATTACACATTTCAATAATCTCATTCAAGTATGACAAGCCTGATAAAAGATAATGAGCATAAATATCTTTTATTTAAAATTTAATAAAAAGATCAAGATTCTAATCCAATTCATTATATTTACCATAAAATTCATCATCGATATCAAATCTGATAATTTTAATCTTTATATCTAATTGTCTCTAGACTTATTTATGAACACCTTAAGGATGAAGGAAGTTAACAGCCTATAATTTTTATATTATATTATTAATATTATTATATACATTTATATCTCAACAAGTAATTTATAAACATGATGAAATATCTTTTTTTAATAAAATATGAGATATAAGTTGATATTAGTGTAGATAATTTCAAGAAGTTTATTACAACATTGTTTATATATTCAGTTTACTTCCCTAAACATCAACAAAATTAAGAATTTTTAAAATTTTATCCTTCAATAATATTTTGATCCTTTCTTTGGAGATATGTCTATTGAGTTATTTGAGGTAATATCACATGTGTAGCGAAAGAACAGAAAATAAAATCTTAAATTTTTCACAGAAAATGTTTCATCGTCGTGCGAAGATTGGTGTGCAAAAATCACAAAAATCGAAAACTACACGTATAAGAAAGATGTGTTACCTAAGGAGATAATATATCCCTAAAGTCCTACAGGTCTATGAGAGAGGATAAAGAAGATCAACTATCCTCCTTTCTAACAGTAATCCACATAGTAGAGGTTATGAAGGTGCTCCTCAAATCACTACACAATCTTCCTTTCCACGCATACCACAGAATCAAAAAAGGGTTGGCCCTTCTTGCTATCTATATATCCCAAATAAGAGCTACGGGCTGAGGAGAAGAAAGGGAGAGGAGAATAGGAGATGGTAGCTAAAAGGGGTCTAGCTTATGATCCTTTGGTTCCCTCCTATTTATAGAGGTCCCTTCTCAACTTAACCATAACGGATTAGGTCTTGTTGAATACTGGATCTTCATTCAACTACCCAAGCCTCTTAGATTATTATATCACTACCCAATAATCTCTTATAGGCTCTTATTGGATCTCATCTAAAGGATCCAATAATTTAGGAGCTTACTAGACATCTAATAAGATAGGGGTTCTTGCGGATATCTCATATCCGAACTTCTATTCATCACAACACCTACCATATATGTGTGACCCTCTAGGCCCAATATCGAGATGACCGTGAGTCATACCTGCTAAAACTCCTGGCTTAGTGAATTATTATCTCCATAACAATTCATTGACTTATCGATTCTGGACACACTATGCCACTATGCTATAATCCTAAGATAATACAAGAAAATTTAATCCATTAGACTTATCTGTCCTCAATTACTATATATCTATAATCCCTCATTCATCTAATATCTCAGAGACCATATATCAGGTAGGGTGTTGTCAGGCCCATACGATTTCTACTCAAGTCTTGTTGTAATCGGATTCTCCCAAAGAACTCTTTCTCTGTAAATCTGAATGACCCTAGTTAAGGATTTGCTTAAGCAAGAACACAGAATATTTCTCTTATAACACCAAGAGTGAATGATCCTCTATCGATACTCAATTGCCCTCGTAAGGTTAGTTACCACTCTCGATGATCGGTTGTGCTAGATTTGAAACTTTTAGATGTTGGAAAATCTATAGCGACATCATATGCATAGTGGAAGAATAGAAACAAAAATTATTAGAAAATCTAGGGGGCAATATCTCATGCACAATGGAAGAATAGAAAATAAAAATCCAGAATTTCTATGAAAGGTTTCATCATCATGTGAAGATCGATGCATCAAAAATAAATCCGTTAATCCGAAAACTATGTGTGTAAAAGAAATGATAGTACATAGGGAGATCGTATATCCTTGAGATTCCTGCAGATCCATATAGGAGGATTAAGGAGGTCAAGCATCCTCCTCTCTAGCAGTATCCACACGGTAGAGACTGTAACGATGCTCCTCTCTGGGGAGAGGAGAATAGAAGGTGGCTACCAAGAAGATCTATAGCTTATGTGCCTTTGGTTTCCTCCTATTTATAGAGGCCCCCTATAAACCCTAATGGATTCTACCCTTTTGGGTATTGGATCTCCATTCAATTATCCAAGCCTCTTAGATTAATGGGTCTTTACCCTATAATCTAGCTCTTATTAGATCTCATCCATGAGATCTAATAATACAAGGGCTTATTGGATATCCAGTAAGATAGGGGCTCCGACGGATATCTCATATTCGAACCTCTACTTGTCGTAACACCTACCATATGTATGTGACCCTCTAGGCCCAATATTGAGCTGGCCGTGAGTCATACCTATCAGAATTTTTTCTAACTCAGTGAATTACTATCTCCATAATAATTAACTAGACTCATCGACTACAGATGTACTAGGCCACTACGTCACAGTCCCGAGACGATACATGGGAATCCATTCCTTTAGACCTATCTGCCCTCAATTACCATGTACATATAGTCCTTCATCTATTTAATATTTTAAAAATCATATATTGGACATGGTACTTTCAGACTCATACGATCTTCAATCGAGTCTCGCTCTAATCGGATTTTCTCATAGAACTCTTTCTCTCTCAATCCGAATGACCTTAGCTAGGGATTTGCTTGAGAAAAAATACATGGGATATTCTTCTCATAATACTAAGAGTGGATGATCCTTTTTTAACAATCAATTGCCCTCGTAAGATTGGCTACCACTCCCAATAACTAGCTTCACCAGATTTGGAACTTCCAAACCTATAAGTTTGGTATCAAAAAATGGAGTATTCATACAAGACATCCTTGGTGTCTTAAGTCTAAGAACCATATACACTACTAGGAATATGGAATCGCTGTCAGACGTGAGGTATCAATAACCATCTAGCATTCCATAAGTGAATCAATCAGTAAACTTATTCTCCAATGAGCACCTGTACTATACCCTTAGTGTCCCCACATGAGTAGCTATGAGACCAGCCACCTCTATTATATGGATGGGTATATAGCACACCAGTCTGTCCGGTTATCTCGATGTCCCTCTCGAGTAACCTATGATCGACATTATTTAGGGTTTGTGTTTAAAGGTGAATCGGTCTCATTATCGTGATCTCATCACGATTTGATTCCTATTGCACAGATCCAAAGACATCACAATATATATCCAGATAATGTGAGAAAATGTCAATAATTATAAGCAAAGAAATTGACACAGCGTGTTACAAGTGCCATTACTCACGTGATTGGCTTGTAGGGCATCTCTAATTGGAAAAAATCACAGGTTTCTCATAGAAAAAGATGTTCTTATCGTCGTGCAAAAGTTGATGTGCAATGAGCAATATAAAGCTAGATTTAATTTAATTGGCACTTTTGCTTACATAATAAAAGTTATATATTTTTGCTAACCTATTTCATTTTTATATATACATATTATGTTTGAACATGACAATAAGATTATTTTGACAAGATAAAATTATAGGGGTCATTATGAACTATATTAATAGTATTATAGTATATAGGAGAAAATATGACATAAATAATATGCAACTACTATGACTCATATAAGTAGTCATACTTAATATAGTATTATTACATTTGTTAGACTTATTGGCTTATTTTCTAAAATTTGTGCATATATATAAAATTCTTTTCAAAATTTCAAATGTCAATTAGGCAAAATTATTTTTAAAATAATTTTTAATTAAAATTTTAAATAATTTTTATATCTTAACTAATTAATAGGCTAAGTGTAAGAATGTTAGATTATGTGACATACTAACTTAAGCTAAGACATATTAAATGTTTAATTAGATTTTGATTAAAGTTAATAACTAATAGAAAGAAAACCTAATCTTAGGAGATTATCTTGTGTTGAATCTCAGATTTTGATGATGAAACTAATTGAGTATGTTTTGGTTTTCTAATTATACTTTGAGTTATGCAAGTCTACTCTTAATCAGGATTAGACAATTGAAACAGGATAAATCAACATTACGCTGAAGGAAAACACGTCAAGAAATTAGGCGTTGAGCCGGAGGTCCGGTCGACGATTGGCAGAAGGCTTCGGACAAAGAAATCGGGCATCGAGCCAAGAAGACCGGAGTTGCATCAAGGAAATCGGGGTTGCGGAGGTCAACCGCTGATTGGGCAATAGGTCGCAAGAGAGGATGATGCACCAAAGAACCAAACAAAGCACCGACCAATGATGTGTCAGGCAATAGGATATTGATTTACTTTATAATTGTCTAGATCGAAATAGGGTTAAGGCTTAATTAGTGTGTAGGATTAACTATGATAGCGATAAAGGCATAAAGCAAAACGAAGTGCCGGAGTCAATTACGATCGAATCGTTGGGAGTTCGAGAGTCCATCGAAAGTCCGAAGGTTCGTTAGAAGTGCTACCAGAATTGGCCGAGAATGAATCGGAAGCTTGTTGAAGGGTTGTCGGAAGTTCACCGGTAAGATTCATTGAAAGTTTGTAGAGCTCGCCGAGAAAGATCTGAGCTTGCCAAAGAAGACTCATCGGAACTCGCCAAGATCGTCGTGAAGTCCAGGATCTTGTTGGGAGTCCATTGGAACGTGTCCGAGGGTTCATCGAAAGACCATTAAAAGTTCATCAGAAGCTCGCCGGAAGAAGCCTTGACATGTCGTATTATGTTTTGCTTAGAAAATGTCTTAGATTTCATAGTTAGCATGTAATTAGGATTAAAATTAGGAGATAATCGGGCTTGAGATTGGACTGAACTGGGCTGGATTCAAGGCCCAACCAATTGTTGGACCTTGTATGGCGGTGGCACTGTCAAACTGGGGTGGTGGAACTACCTGGGTTCAGTTCCCTAAGTGATTTAGATGGTGGTACCATCCAAGGTCAGTGTACCAGGCAAGGCACGCCTAAAAGTTGTCAATCAACTAGCTAGAAAACAACAAGACTTAAAATTAGTAAGTGATTCAAATTTGGACTCCAAATTTGAATCCTTTTGGGATCTATAAATACCCCAGGTGTTCTTTCTTGGAATAGCAAGAATTGAGCAAAAAAAAAATCAAAATTCTGTTGAAACCCTTGTAAAAACAAAGTACCCCTCCTCCTTGTGTGAGAAGTATACTCTAAGGAAGAGTGAGAGAAATCATGTAAAAGAGAACTGTAAAAGAGAGTTAGTCTTCGCCCGTTGGAAGGAATACTATTAGTGGAAAGTCGATGGCCTTAAGTGAAGAGGAATTGGAAGTAGACGTAGATCGGATGATCGAACCACTATAAAAATCAATTTTTATTTTTATTCTTGTCATTTATATTTCTGCAAACCTTCTTTAATTGTTACTCCACTTCTTCATCTCCTTCTTACAAATCATTTCAAGTCGAAACGTAATTAAAATCAATTTTCATCGAAACATGATTTTTATCGTACGGGATTTTCTTAAATCATCGAATATCATATTTTATCGCTACACTAATTCACTCCCCCAACCCCACCCCTCTCTTAGTGCCGCTCTTGATCCTAACATCTTGATGGTAGAAACTCTCTTAAGTTATTTTTTTCTAGATCCCTTATACTCACTTATATAATGATAATATCTCCTTGAGTTGATAATGTCATCAAAGGTTACATAATAATATTTTTTAAAGCCTCACTAATAAACCCCTCCCCCTCCCTCCTCCCTCCTCCCTCCTCCTTTGTGCTTCTCCCTTCTTATTTCCTACTATCTCACTTTCACTCTCTTTTTTTCCCCTCCATCACTCTTTTGTATCTTCCCAACAAAGCTGCCAGCCCATGTCACCCCCAACATCTTTCTTTCTCTGCTTCTTTCTCTCCCTAACAGCCTTATGCTTTTCCCCTTAACGTTTTTCTCTCTCCTACACCCCCCATCTGACTTACTCTTAAATTTAATACAAATGTTAGTTATTATTAATAATAGGTCAGTTTTGTTAATTATTCTTAGACTTTCATATTTTGATGAATTATATTTAAAATTCTTAGTATGACATTTAAACTTTATTTATTAAGAAGTACACATCTTGAATTTATGAAGTTAGTTTTATATATTGATTTTGAAGTATTTAAATTATGTACAAGTTTTATGATTAATTTTTGACAAAGGTTGGTTGAATATGAATGTTAAACATGTGATCTTAATTTCATGAGTAACATTAATGTATTATGATTCCATCCATTATGTGCAAAATCCAAAAAATAAAAAAGATTTAGATTATGGAGTAGCTGAACTTTTGCTCTTGGAAGAAGTTTGTGTGAACATTGAAAAGTTCGTTCTTTTATTGATAGTTATCTGAATCATTTCCAACAACTTGTTGCGCATGACATATATTTACTCTGGCAAAATAGTTGATGTGTCATTTTATTCATTTTGTAGCACAACCATTTTTATTGACAGTAAATACTTTGTACTGCAAAATATTTACTCTGGCTGATAGATAGATCATTGGTTGTTATAAACTTTACTAAAATTATCTTTTGATATTTTGTAGCAGTCATGATAAGATGACAGTCCCCTAAATCAATCCAGCCATTAACTTTTTATGACCTTTTTTTCCTTCTTTTTTATTTCATATATAAAAAATTATGAAATATTCATGATTTAGGTGGCAAAGATGAATATTTCTTGTTGTATAAGTTAGGTTTTCTGTCTGAGAAATCTTGAAGTCTCTGTTGAATTTGTTTGATACAATGATCAAGATTATATGCAGTGAACAGGGATGCACATCCATTCCTCACTTTCACAATGCTCTGTGCTTTTGCACATGCGTTGTTATTGTAATACCAAAGTTTTTCCGAATTTAGTGCTACAATATTGTTTGTAATATAAAATTTATAAAGTATAAATTACATGAGATATCCAACGTATAATAAACCACCAATTTTATAATCAGATATGATCCTAATATCAGAAGCATTGTGTCCTTGATTAGATACTTTGAGGAAGTAATCATATATTCCTCTAGTCTGTGTACATCTCTACCTATGATTTTTATAATTTGTATAAGCGTACATATTCAGTCTAAGTTTGTGATTGCTATATAATTTTTAATATCTTAAAAGTTTAAAAAATCAACTTGAGATATTAATAATTAATTATTAAGATGTGTTTTTTTATAATTTCTTTCTTTCAAGATAATTATATTTCTAACTAGATCTATAATATACTTTATCCTGGTTAATTGAGCCACGTAAGAGCCATCTATAATTATTTTCTTATTAAGCTGCTGTGAAACTAAAATCACAAGGGCCTATGCTTCTGGAAGACAAATAAAAGTTCATAATCCATTAGGATCTATAAATTTCACAAAGCAAGAAATTTATGCTGTAATGAAGCGCTTGTCAGGATGCTTTTAGAAATGCCTATATTGAAAAATAATACCTAAGGTGAGTAATCAAGCATAAACGTATAGACACATCTTGGCATTTCTTTATTTCAAAATATTATTATCATTAATGATATTATATATTTAACCAGTTATGTTTACCTCTGTTATGTAAACTTGATCTTTGGAAGGAAGAAAAAAAAAAAACTAAATGCTTATGTTGACAAAAATTATAATAAAAAAATGATAGGTACAATGTGTAACACCTTAATTTAATCCCATATATTGACTTATAAAAATTTGATGAATGTATTATTATTAATTGAAGTCTAAATATTTTGAACTAGTAGTCTGCATGGATATTATCCTATTATAATTGATTAAAAAATTAGTGGCTTTGTATTTTTAATAGCTGATATTATAATTATCTAGTATTTCGGCTGGTGGCTTTCACCACTGCCCACACCTGTAGCTGGGACAAGTCTGATTGTTTGAAGTCATTGCTAATGCAGATTTAGTAGATATGTAAAATATATAGTATTAGTAATATTAAAAGAAGAATTTATAAAATAAAACTTCTGGCAATTTATATCTATTATTCAATAAGAAGAAATTATTGATAAATATATTATGTATAAAATAGAAGCTATGTAATTAAAGTATAGATAGCATTGGAAATTTTTGTGTGATCATTTGATGCCCCTAGAATCAGGAAAAAAAAAATACATATGTAAATGTTTATTAAGGAAAGTTATACTTTAAAAATGGAGATGTTTAATCATTATAAAATAGTATATAAAAATTAACTTAGTTTGAGATGGATGTATGGAGTTATTAGAAAGAATTTAATAAAAAGATTTTTCTTTCTAAATATTTAGTCCCAATAAAAAGATTAAAAAAAAAGAAAATTCAACTAAAATAGCATCTGACACTTCCGTGGTTAACACTGTTGCGATGAGAGAGAAACAAGGCCTAAAATTTGAATATTTTTCGTTTGGCATAGATTCATATAACCAAAGTTTTACATGAACTCAGAAGTAATATATTCATCACTTATTATATCAGTATAATAGCACTTATATAATTATAATATCTAAATATGACCACTTATTTGTATTTATTTGTTGATTTTATTTATTTGTACTTTTCAAACCATACGTCATATTACAAGCATTTTGTTAGGAGGTGATCGGCTAGTTGTGAATATTAATTTAGGAATAAGAACAATTCATGATTGAAGTATCGAGGAGAGGTTTTCAAAAATACCCTTAAGTATGATGAAAATTAAAAAAAAAAAAACACACACACACACACAAGAATCTATCCGAACCAATCACAAAATCATATCAGATCTTCAATTTTCGATGATCTAAATTTTGAAACATTCATTGGAGAAGAGTAGTAATAATTTGATCTCATAGTAAGGGATTATTTTGTTTAAAAGAAAAAAATATACGATACATATTTAAAAAATACACCCCTAATTCCTTTTTTTTTATAAATGAATCTTTCCATGAACATAAATCTGCCTGAGACTAAAATTATATTTTATTTAAGTTGTAATAAATCTGAAGAAAAAAAATTATACTGTAAAAGAAGTAAGTTCTGAGGGGTCGTTTAAAATCATTTAAAAAACAAATGGTTAATTGATTATGTTTAAATGATTTAGACAACTTAGATACAAATAAAAGTTAATTTGAAAAAAATTAACCAAATTGAGATATAGGTTTAGTCAACAATTAATCTAAAAAACTATGACGATATTGGCTTCTGGCTTCAAGTCCAACTTAGAGAAGAAACACGACTCATCGAGCAACTTATCCATCACATTAGTATCTGACAGAAAAAAAAAAAAAAAAAAGTTGACAGAAATATTGATAAGACTCGGAAGTTTTATTCAAACTATATAAACTCTATATAATTCTTTTTGATATGTACAAATACCCACAATGGAAGACATCCATGTACAGTATATATATACTCAGTTGTGTGATCTTGAATCAGCTACCAAAACCGATCTCTATTGACACTGAGATACCCAGCCATCACTTTCCCCCCAGTATTCCTCATGCCATCGATGAGATAGCACCACGTTGAGCCCAAAGCTCCGACAAAGAAATCCGCTTCGGTCGCCATTACAAAGTTCACAAGGGGATAGTTTGTACTGGTCTCTCTCCCAAGACTTGCCTCATATGTGGCCATCGTCATATTCCCCTCCTGGCGCGTAACGTTCGTATAGTAGAAGGTCCAACTAGGATATAGCCTCGTTTTGTCTATGACTTCCTGCATGTAGGATTATACTGTCTCAGTAGGGTGGAAAGTGGAAACGTAGCAACGGAATAGTGTCACAAGCATCCAAGGACATGCCTGCATTTCTGTGGAGAGCCATATGCTGTTCAGGGCTGGAAAATGCTTACGGATGCGGTCTGCTAGCTGCATGTAGTGTTCAAATCCAACAACCTTCATCTCACAAGCCTTGTCTCCCATCCTGACATGCATGCTTAGAATTGGCCTCGGAATCCAGGGGTTATGAATGGACCATACAAGCCGCTCCATACCTGCTTCAGATTTGTTCATAGCTACCTGGGAACAAACAACATCTTAAATAACTTTATAACTTAAACTCTATCAAGATCGTGCAATCATAATGAGAAAATATTTATTATGATATCCGCATATTCCTGATGAAGCATGATGAGTTTCTTTTATTAGCAATCCATAGAGTGGCATTATTAACCAAACATAAACCTAATTTTATCACTTCAGAAATATCTCATCTTGAGATGTACAGCAGCCTAATGTCATACACAAGTTCGCAGTAGGTGAATAAAAAAATCCAACCATAACAACTGACTGAACAATCTTAAGTTAAATTGTTTGAAGCTACATGCTTTTGGTGTGCCAAAATCTCGTCAAAGGTGATGGTATTGACGTCCATTGCCTTCTATTTTTCTCTCAAAAAATTCAACCGTCACAACTAAATGAAAAAGTTTATGGTAAATCATTTGGACCGAATGTTGAAACGAAATTTTGTCAAAGCAAATGAAACACACTGAAATGCATTAACATCTACATCATGAAAGAGCTCGATCTGGACTTATTTTACACATGACAAGTGTGTACAAGGCTACAACTAGCAGGCATGTATGTATCCTCTTTAAAAGAACAGTTTCACACTCTTATAGGCTTGATATTTTGAGGTGGAATATTGGCATGCAATGATGAATTCTGAATGTTATGCAATACACAGCGTGTAGATTTAGAATGATAGAATCATATGCTTGGAATGTGCAAGATTGTTGTAAATGGTTTGGCATACGGCCTGATATGCTACGAAACAATTGGTAATGGTCTGCCAGCTGATCCGTTTCGGACAGTACGTGGTTAGGGATGGGCATACCAGTTGGTACATCTCTTGTACTGACCGATACAAATCGATAACGGTCAGATTTTGATCGAACCGATATCCCCTGGTGAAACCAGGTTCCAATGGTCAAATTGACTGTCGGGCCCAGTTCTGGCCCTTTGGGCCCAGTTTTAGCCCTTTAAATCCTCCTCCCTCCCCGTCTTTCACTCACTCTCACTTACTCTCATTCTCACTCTTTCTCACACTCTCATTTCATTAATATTCCTAATCGGTGGTAAGTATAAATCAACCTCTACATGTGAAGAAAAGAGGGATTAAAACTTGGGATCCAATGGAATTTCTCTCTAATTGAAGGTATTTAACTTCTTCCTATGTTTTATTTATCATTTCATACCAATTAGAGGCTTATTATTGCATACTTAGGAAAATTAAGCATGATTAAGGTCATTCTCTTATATTTAGGCCCAATTGGGTCCAATTACCTAGAATTCTATTCATTTATGGCTTAGATACACGTTATTCTTATCTAAATATAATTCATATAAAAATAACAGAAAACCCCAAAAATAGGGTTTTTCTGAATTTCAGGCGATTTTTTGCCTTTTTTCAGAATTGGTATGTATCATACCAATACACCAACACATGGTACAGAATATCAGTATGATACCAGGGTTTAGGATTCTGCCTATAGGGATCCTTTTAGCTTAGGGTATACAACTTTCATGCATTTTCATATCGCTCTGGTTGTGTTATTCTTAATAGTTGCTGCTGTGGTTATACTCTATTCTTAATAGTTGCTACTGTGGTTATTCTCAAGATCATTATCTTATATTTGGGCCCAATTGCGTCCAATTACCTAGAATTCTATTAATTTATGACTTAGATAAACTTTATTCTTATCTAAATATAATTCATATAAAAATAATAGAAAACCCCAAAAATAGGGTTTTTTGAATTTCAGGCCATTTTTTGTTTTTTTTCAGAATATTGGTATGTGTCGTACCAATACACTAACACATGGTACAGAATATTGGAATGATACCAAGGTTTAGGGTTCTACATAAAAGGATCCTTTTAGCTTAGGGTTTACAGCTTTCATTCAATTTCATATCGCTCTGGTTGTGTTATTCTTCATAGTTGCTGCTGTGGTTATACACTATTGCATTTACACTTTATTAGTTGCTGCATATTGTTGGCATCAGAGCAAAAATTTAAGATTGAATTTTTCAATATAGATCGTTTATCTTATTTAGATTCAGAAATAGAAAAGCAAACAAAAATCAAAAATAATTTAGAAAGAGAGCACAAATTAAATGGTATAATACTCAAAGAATTTTTTTTTTTGTGTAAAGGGTAATTGGCAAAGACAAGATTTGAGCCCAAGACCTTGAGATAAGCTATCAAGGTCTTTACTAGCTAAGCTAACTAATACCTACATACCTAAAGAACATCAAATACATAGTCTTCAAGGTTAGCCTGTAGAAAATATGATAACAGATTGTTTATAAATCTTTCAGAAGTCTTCAAGAACAGCGAGAAAAAACAAATAAAGAAATTTTGGAACTTATAGATTCAGCTAGAAGACTAAGTCATAGTAATCGAACTTTATTAGGAAACCTAGACTACATATGAGAACAAATTAAAGAGGCAGTAGAAATTATCAAATAAAGCCTGAATAAAAAAGAACTAAAAAAGGCAGTAGAAGGCTAGAAGCAATAAATATATTAGATCCTAAAATAATAGAACAAGAAACTAATGAATTGGTCAAAGAATTACAAATTGAGGTAGAAAATATCAAAGAAATAATTAAAAGCCTACAAACATAAATAAAAGAGATAAATAAAATTGTGCATGAGTAAGGAAGATAGAACTTTAGCAAGAGTCATACATAAACTAAGAACAAAAAATATACCTACAACTTATTTTGATACAGTCAAATATGAGAAAAATAGTAATCAAAATCATGCAGCTACCTGAAATACAATACTGGAATATTTAATCCAAACCAAAAAAGAATTTACAGAAAAAATAGAAAAGCTAGAGCAATTACAAATAGAAAAATTGAAAGTCCCTTTAGGCACATCAAGACCAACTGAAAACAAAAAGCTAGACTATACACAAATAGAATTTAAAGCATCCAATGAATCAAAAGATGGAAACCCAACTTAAAAGAAGCAGTAGTCAAAAGACGGTGGAAAAACTGTTAAGAGGGGGCTCAAAAAAAGGAAAAGAATTAGCATTATATGACTTAGGAGACACACAAGCATACATTGAAAATAATCTCAGAAGACAGAAGACAGATAAAAAAAAGGATGTTTCACCATATAGAACAAGACTTTTTGAAGGCAAAAAGAAAATAACAAGACAAGTAAAGCAATGCAAAATAGCATGTGTTGATTAAGCAGTCATAACAAACTTCAATTCAGAAGAATTACAAAAATCATTAGTTAAATATTCAAAGTTTCATATCGGAGGATGGTTATCACGTATAGCTATGCATAAATGTAATATGAATGATAATTATACTGTAATAGGGTGTATACCAAATTTTTCCATGAATCTAGTAGAATTTTTAAGATATATTAAGATAATATTCAAAAATAAAAATTATGATATGATTCCAGATGCAAATAATATTGCAGTTACAATAGGGTTAATCAGAAAGCTACATAATGACTCTAGTGTAAGATTTTTACTACAAAGAGAAAAATTAGTAGAAAGTTTTGCAAGAAGAAGCATAAATATGATCCTAGCATAAAAGATTGACACTTTAAAATTTGAAGACTGGGAATTAGGAAACATAAGCAAGAGGTGAGATAAAGAACTCGAAGCAACCTCAAGACATAGATACACCAATGTTCAAGGATTTGCAGCAGTGAGATTTTCAAATTTAGGAAAAAAAAAACAAAGAAGAAGAAGAAAATATTATTAAAATAAATGTGTTAAGTGAAATAAAACCAAAAAATAATAATGAAATAAACTATAGTTACTTTGCCAAACAAGTAAATAAAGATTTAAGATATAAACCCCATTGATTAGGAGATTTATAAAGAGGGAAGAAAAGACCAAAGAAATACAAGGAAATAGTCTAAAATATATGACATTGAAAGAAATCATCTTCAATACAGAGAGAGAGAAAGAGAAGAAAAAATAATAATATAATACAACAAATTAAAGGAGAAGATATAGATAAAAAAAAATGTCATAGAAAAATTCATAATTTATAAAATGGATGACAAAACAAGTGACCATACAAAAATTTGTCAAGAACCACAAAGAATAAGTAGAATTATAGAAGAAGATGAAAAAGAAGAATTTGAAGAAGAGCTAGATAATATAAATCTAGATACATAAGTAGGGAGAAAAATGCTCCAAGTATAAATCTAGATAATATACCTATACAATGCTGGGAAGAAGAGCTAGAAGACTTGGGACAAAGATTAACATCTTCATTTTTACAATCAGAAGTAGATGACTCCGGTACTTAGAGATTTTGTATGTAGCTCCTTAAGAGGATCACTAAAGGATATATTTCATGTATATTATGCAAATAAACAGATATCCTACTTAGAAGTCGTTGAAAAGAAAAATATGCAATTATGGATTCAGTTTGTAAAAGTCGTATCAATTGGTGAATGTGTAGTAAAAGACAACAAAAAAACAAAAGCAAAATATTTGGGATAATTAGAAAAAAAAAAAAGATATTGTAACCTAAGTGCATTAGAAGACTACTCTAAGGCCTGTTTGAAATATTTAAGTAAATCAGGACAAGTATCTAACCCATATTATATAGGAAAATACATAACTGGAATTCAAGAAAATTTAGAGGGAAGATTACAAGAATGGTTGTAACATACAAAAATCTCAGGGGTTTTTAGTATAGGACAAGCCATAAAATTTGTAAGAAATTTTCATGCCCAAGTACATGTGAGGAAGTAAGGTTGTTAAAAGAAGGAAGAAATCTCTTTAGAATGATAAATGAGGATTAGGGATAAGAGTATGCAAAAAATTTGCATATCATGAACCCTATGAATTTGAGGGTCAAAGATACCAAGAAGAAAAAATCTCTTTAGAAGTGATAAAAGAGGATTAGGACTACGAGCAGGGTTTGTCGTGCCACGGTATACTGCACAGTATGAGCTATACGTACTGGTCCAATAGGGAACTGGTACGCAAACCACCCTATACCGGATGGTATATGTTAATGACCTTGTGTCGTCCATTCTAGGGCCTGTACCAATCGAAAGGGTCGAAATCTTACCATTGCCAACCTATACAAATCGGTAACGATAGGACTGCTATCGACAGATGGCTCTGACCCGTTCCAATAATCAAATCCATTTGAAAGGGTTTTTAAACTGTTTCCTCCTCTTTCACCCCCTTTCACTCTCGCAAACTCTCCTAGTCTCTCACTCACTTCTTCTCTCTTTCTCACATTTGCATTCTCTTAAAACTTCATAAAGCTACGATTTATAGTTTGGATCAAGCTTGGAAGGTTAATTAGGGAGGATTAACACCTAAGTTAGAGAAAGAACTCTCTCATTAAAGATTTTTTTAAATTTTTAATGATTTATGAGATGATTAAGCCTATTCTATGATCTCAATGCCTAACATGTTGTTTGAGATCTTTATGATGGTAGAATAGTGTTAATTAGGGATTAATTAAGGTCTTTAATATTGTGATTCTATGTTTAATGCTAATTTTTTTATGTTAATTAGGGAGTAATTAAGGTCTTTAATATTGTGATTCTATGTTTAATTTTTTCGAAATTAGTCACTTAATAGGTTAAATCTTTGTATTTCATGTATATTAAGGTGATTTACATATTTGTGATGGTATAATAGGTTCAGTTAGGTTTTCATTAAGTTTTTTAAAGCTGTGATTAGTGATTTTAATGATGATTTAACTAAAATTTGACCCGTATTGAGTCAATTCAATGTTTTTGATACATATTAGGATGTTTGACATGTTTATAGTAGTGAACGAGGATTAATTAGGGATTAATTAACTATGATAATACTAATGATTAGTATATTTAATATTGATTTAATCAAAGCTCTGACCCATATTGGGTCGATTTTTTACATATTTATAGCAGTGAAAGAGGAATAATTATGGGGTAATTAACTATGTTAATCCTGTGATTAGTGTATTTAATGATGTTTCATTGTAATTTGAGATCTAATTTATCTATTTAATACCTCTTAGGATGTTTGACATATATATAATAGTAAAATAAGGCTAATTAGGGTTTAATTAAGTTTTTTAATATTGTAACTAGTATATTTAATGATAAATTCATCGTTATTTGATCCTTTATTGGGTTAATTCTATATATTTAATAATTATTAGTGTTTGTCATGTTTATTGTGGTAAAAGAGGGGCAATTAGTAAGTAATTAATTTTTTAATGCTGTGATTAGTATATTTAATTATAAAACCTAATATTGAGTCAATTCTATGTATTTAATGTTGCATAGGTTGATTGATATGTTTATAGTAGCCAAGAAGGTTCTGTGATGTATAATCGCACTTATTATTTCAAATAAAGCTAATCGTAGCTTATTATTTAATTCAATTTTGATAGAAACATTACATCAAAGAAACAGACACATGATGATGCTTGGAATCATACTAAAAAAATAGACGAAACCGTCATCATTGACAGTGCATTTATTGTGACTACATCGACAAGGGTGGAGGAATCATCCAAATGAAGATGTGTTTGGCCGATGAATATCCCGATGTTGCAAAATACAAGCAGGTTCTAACGTAGGTCCATAAGTTATTTCAAGATAAGTTACAACAGGTAGAGAAAGATACAATTATAAAAAAGGCAAGAGTTGAGAAAGAATACTACAAGTCTATATAGAAATTGAATTATGATAAATATGAGATTCACAACGATGATATCAAGCTGGATCTCAAAGCCGATATTCGTGCATCACTAGAGCATCAATACATGTACGTAGAGGCAATGAGGCATCAATGACCTAATTCACAGTAGGAGCATGGCGATGGAAGATTTATACTTAGAGCATTTTTCTCCTACATATGTATCGGTATTCCATTTCTTCTCCTTGCCTTTCTTGGGTTTCTCTATTAGAACTACGTCTCCGTCATTCATGAATACTTCTTCATCATTCATCGTTACTTTGTTAAGACTTCCTTCTCCACTTCTGAATTCAAGTTGATATATCTCATTATCTTCTTTCTCAAACTCCTTTATTTTAAAGATTTTATTTCCTCTTTCTAAATTTTCTAAACTTAGACTTTCATATTCTTCTTCTATATTTCGTTCAACCAATATATCTGAACATATTTCTATTAGGATGGTTTCCTCTAATAAGTCATCAAAATTCTTCTTTTTCATCTTCTTCTACAATTCTACTTATTCTTTGTGGTTCCTGATATATTTTTGTATGGTCACTTGTTTCGTCATCGATTTTATAAATTATGAAATTTTCTATGACATTTTTAATGGCTTTATCCATATCTTCTCCTTTAATTTGTTCTATTATATTATTTGTTTCTTCTTCTCCTCTCTCATTCTTGAGAATGACTTCTTCTAATGTCATATATTCTAGACTATTTCCTTTGTATTTCTTTGGTCTTTTCTTCCCTCTATATAAATATCCTAATCGATGGTGGTTATTTCTTAAATCTTCATTTAGTTGTTTGGCAAAGTAATTAAAGTCTATTTCATTATTTTTTTTGGTTTTATTCCACTTAACATATTATTTTAATAATATTTTCTTATTCTTCTTCCTCTAGGTACATTATTTTTTCCCTATAATTTGAAAATCTTGCTAGGTGTATATGTGGCCTGAGGTTGCTTCTAGTTCTCCATCTCACCTCTTGCGTATGTTTCCTAATTCCCAGTCCTCCATTTTTAAAGTGTCAAAATTTTTTGCTAGGATCATACATACACCTCCGCTTGCAAAACTTTCTACTAATTTTTATATTTGTAATAAAAATCCTAATGTAGATTTCCAATTCACCTTATGATAATTGTAATATTATTTGCATCTAGAATCATATCATAATATTTTTACTTTTGAATATTATCTTAATATATCTTAAAAATTCTACCAGATTCATGGAAAAATTTGATATACACCCTATTACAGCATAATTATCATTCATATTATATTCATGCATAGCTATTTGGGCTTGGTTATGGTTATTAAATTGATCATCGAAAACATACTTCATAATCATCCAAGCTACTCCTTTTCTAAGTTTCCAATTCCTATTACTATTAGTCCGGTATGAAACTTTGAATATTTTGCTAATGATTTTTGTAATTCTTAATGGAAATCTGTTGAACTGCTTTATCAACATATGCTGTCATATTGCTTTACTTGTCTTTTTTTTTTTTTACCTTCAAAAATCTTGTTCTATAGAGTGAAACATCCTTTTTTATTTGTGTCTTCTGAGATTATTTTCAATGTATGCTTCTGTGTATCCTAAGTCATATAATGCTAATTCTTTTCCATTTTTTGAGCCTCCCCTTGACAGTTTTTCCATCATCTTTTGACTACTACTTCCATTAAGTTTGGGTTTCCATCTTTTGATTCACTGGATGCTTTAAATCAAGGTCTGCACTACTGTACCGTATCGGAGTTTCGACACTTTTCTGGTATGATACGGTACCGTGTATCGAACGGTACGTTTCGACATACCGTTCTGTCACGGACAAAATTGTAAACGGCTTGTTCGGTGTAATGCTTATGCGTGTCCGTGTCCCTTTTGGTTGGTTGTCACTTGTAAAACTTGTAAAAAACTTGCCAAAGGCAAAATGCCCCATTTGAGCGAGTTTGTAAGCCATTGTAGGCTTATACATAAAGCTTGCGTCGAGTGCATACTTGTACTAGAATTCGGTCTGTAGTGGACCAATTTTATACATTTGTTGTGCAACTGTTCTGAGCTTGTAATATCCATGGTTGGAATGTGCATTGACTATAAAGTGTTTGCTAAAAGAGTGGCTTGTGGATCCCGTGTGAAGCGCTTTCTCTGTCCCGTTCTTTCTTTCGTAGGTCCTAAGGGATTCTAGGAGATTTCGGGGAGGCTGACCTTTGCGGTGATACGCATTGGTGCCGCACGGCTTAGGCAAAACCAGCTAAGTCCGCGTGAGATGGTATCGAGCGGGACAAGCCCACTTACAAACACTTAGCATACAAACGTGGGGACCTGGCGAGGCACCACGAGTACAACAAGCTAAGAGGAATCAGGAGCGCACAAAGGTCGGGATGGCTGAGTTCGAGCAGGTGGCTCGACGTTAACACCTGCACTTGACAGCGGTGCTCGAGGCAAGCGCAGTGCTTGGCAAAGGATGAGACCGCAAGGCGGGGTTGTTCAACGATCGAAAGAGTTGTTAACTCAAGGAATTCGATACTCACGCAAGGCCTTGCATGCGGGCGATGGATTGTTCGCGGCCATCCCAAGGTGACCAAGGTCGGCGCCATGGAGCATTAAAACTCTCTTCGGCATGTGCGTGATACTTTCGTAAGAGGTCAAGTGTGCAGCAGGTTCGGCATGTTGCTAGACCCAGAGGGGTGCGATCGAGTGTATTGGTGAAATGTCACAATCTAGCAAGTGCATTTCGCAGCGCAATTGGGCACGCTTGTTTAGCGGCGAGTAGTCCAAGGGGATGATGATCTCCAAAACTTCCAAAGGGAAGAATGCGAAGAGCGGTTGCTCCAACGGGACGGATATCCAGAGGGATAAGTCCCGATTCTCCATAGGGATAATCTTGTGCAATGAACCGCACTAGTTGAGGAGTACCTCAAGTCGAAGCTCGATGGATCGAGTGAGTGGTATGGAGTCATTGCATGATCTCGCCAGTGGTGATGTGTTGGTGGACGCATAGCGAGATCAAGTGGGGGAGCAACCCAGGCAATACAAAGTGAAGGCACACTTGGAGCCGATAGTGAGATCGGACTCAACAAAGGGTTGCCCCGTGGAATGGTGGGCGTGAGGGCCACCATTAACGCAATGCAAATCGAGAAGCGGAACAACTTGGGGGTAACTTGTTGATGTACCCAAATCGCATGAAGAAGGGATGTAGATGCGAGACAACGGATAGTAGTGCCATGGGCGTTGCAGTGCCATGGTACCGCAGAGACGGGACTTCCGGGGAGTCATCAATCCCTTGCTCTCATAGAGGGAGAGCACTTGATCGTGATATGGGCTATGGAGGAGGAGAATGCTTTGACAAACTCCATGTACCAAGACAAGGCTGAAGGGCAGAAGCCAGGGAACTTCGTAAGACCAGTGTCAATAGACTTTCCATTAAGATAGCCGTGAGTGAAGGACTTCGGGTCGATGCAAGAGTGCATGACCAAGGATCGGAGCAAAGCGATGCGCGTGCTGTACCTTTGCTACTCAGGAGTCGCGACAAAAATGATGGAGAAGGCGGTATAATCCCAAAGGCAACCAAATCTATCGGAGACTTACACCTAGTTGGAGTGATAACTTCTTGCATTCCGAAGTTCAAGGGCAATGAGAAGGCGAATCATAGTAGCCGACTCGGTAAGGATTGCAAACACTTCAAGTGCTTGAAGTGTGAGCTAAGAGCGGCGAAGTCTAATAACCACTTGATGCACGGCACAACCTCGAGGAGGCGAGCGAAGTCAAGTAACCTTTGCCTTCTCAACTCATAAGAGAATGGACGAAATCGAGTACCCACTCTCTTAGTTATCCGCGGAGGAGCTCGCACAAATTTAAAGACCCTTCAAGTAACTAATGGAAGATAATAGTTGTCAAGTCCTCACTAACGGTGATCGCTGATTACTGAGAGTAGATCGCCGCTTCATTTCCCAATGAATGCCAATCGAAAGCGGAAGTGATGCGAGCCTACTTGGGCAAGACAACTAAGTGGAAGAAGATTCGATGGGCAAATTTTCATGAGGAAGGACGAAAACTTTAAAGGTTGCGGCGATGCTCGTTAAAGCTCCAACAAGCATTTATCCAGATTCAAGAGACAAAAAGAATTTGAAGATCATATCAAAGATGGTCTTTTCCTTCATCGATGAATCCGCAAGACTCGAGGATCAGACAACTTCGCCGACCACACTGCAGTCGAGTTATTGGCGAGTTGAAGCGGCGTAAGCGGATTAAAGTTCGACGACTCAATAACAACAAGTGGAGAGCAATTGGGAGCCAAGAGGCGACGTGCAGCGGAGCGTAAGATCGAAGATCCAACAAAGAAAAGAAGTTGCACACAAGAAAGGCTTCGACGAGGACGCCAAAGGAATAAGTGGGGAGAAATGTCACGACAAAATTGTAAACGGCTTGTTCGTAATGCTTATGCATGTCCGTGTCCTTTTGGTTGGTTGTCACTTGTAAAACTTGTAAAAGGCTTGCCAAAGGCAAAATGCCCCATTTGAGCGAAGTTTGTAAGCCATTGTAGGCTTGTACATAAAGCTTCGTCGAGTGCATACTTGTACTAGAATTCACCAGTAGTGGACCAATTTTATACCTTTGTGTAAATCGTTTCTGAGCTTGTAATATCCATGGTTGGAATGTGCATTGGCTATAAAGTGTTTGCTAAAAGAGTGGCTTGTGAATCCCGTGTGAAGCGCTTTCTCTGTCCCGTTCTCTCTTTCGTAGGTCCTAAGAGATTCTAGGAGATTTCGGGGAGGCTGACCTTTGCGGTGATACGCATTGGTGCCGCACGGCTTAGGCAAAACCAGCTAAGTCCGTGACAGTTCGGTATATATATTTATAATTATAAATAATATTTATTAAATATTATATATATAAATAGATATATTTTTTTCCCTCGGCAACGTCGCTCGAGATGTCAACAAGCGACGTCGCCTCGGGAGACCTCGCCTCCCATCTCAGGCGACATCGCCCTTAAAGTAAAAAAAAATTAATTTTTCTATTAAAAAATGAAAAAACGACCTCGCCCATGCGACGTCGCCTCGGGAGCGTCGCCTTCCTTCTCGGGCGACGTCGCCGCACGGGCGCATCGCCTTCCTTCTCAGGCAACATCGCCTCGGCAATGTCGCCCGAGAAGTCCCCTCGGCGACGTCGCCGAGGCTTCAACAACGTCGCCCGAGCCTCAGCAACGTCGCCCAAACCTAAAAAACCAAAAAAAATATTTTTTTATTAAAAATATTTTTTATTAAAAAACCGTACCGACCGATAGTAGTCCACATACCGGTATCCTGTCGGACCGGTACGGGCGGTACTGGTCGGTATTGCATACCTTGCTTTAAACTCTATTAGCCTAAAGTCTAGTTTTTTGTTTTTAATCTAATTTTTTGTTTTTTGTTAGTCTTGATGTGTCTAGAGAGACTTTTAATTTTTCTATATACACAATACCAATCAATATAATAAGGTCGATCAGCATGAGACGGCGTTTCTTGGTTGTAACCGACTCCTTTGTAAATTTGGGGATATCTTTGTATATTCAGAAATAACAAAATAATGATGTCTTTGTTTTCTTGCAATATACACTAAACTAAAGGACGATATATTCATGACACAAGGTACCAGTTAAGGATGCAATGGAATCTTACATGGTCATCATGCAAATTTCAATCTCTAGTAATAGGCAAATTGCCAAAAGTTGCATAGAAAACACCAGCCTCTGGGTCTTCCCTTTTCTTTAAATGAAAATTGGAAAACTAATCACTACAAACACAATTTTTACAACATAATTTTGAATCTTAATGATATTAGATAAGCAAAGGTGAGAAGAGAAATTGGAACCACGTAATGATATCACGCGCTCGTGGTTGGTAAAGACGTCCACTTCAGAAAACATAAGATCTTGAAATTTATGATGCCATGCTAAAGTATATGAAAATGGCTTTTGGTTGAGGATTCAGATGAGACAAGATAGAAATTAAGTCTATGAATGTTTTAAAACTGTCTAAGAGGCATGTAGAGAAATGAAGAAATCCAATAAGACGAGAAACTGCAAATTAGTTTAGTATGCTTACATCTCAAGAGTAAGGTTTGTAGTTAGATGTCCATGAGATCTGATGAGCGATATTCTTTTTGCAAAATTAACTTAATAGGTCTATTGAGTCATCTAAAATAAGAAACTGATCCATTTATTTTACCACAAGCAGGTAAAGGCATCATATTGCAATTAACCGTTAGTTGCTCACTTTTCTAGTACCAAATAAAAGGGAAAAAAACCCAAACCTAGTAGAACACTTGGTCTTATGATCAAGAATTTACATGCTCAGTACTAAATCCTGTACCATCAGTTCGAAATGTTAGTACTGAGTAAAACATAAAAGAAAAAGAAGGGAAACCAAGAACAAAAAAATCGAGAACAACAGAGAAAGAAACACCTAAGAGTAGACGAGTGAGCTTATAATTGGCTCCTCTTCCAATTGTTCCCTTTCGAATGAGGGCACAAGAGCAGATCAGGGAAAGACAGGATTTTGCCATTACGGATCACAGAGAGAGACAGAGAGAGAGAGACACAGAGAGAGAGAGAGAGAGAGAGAGAGAGAGGTCACCATCATCATAGATATTTAGGCCTTCTAAAAGTTTATTTTAATTAGTTGTAGTCAAAACTCAAAACCAGTCTGGATTTTGATGGAGATATAATATATGAATGGTCTAAAACTGACTTTGACTATCACTACAAGAGGATGCTCAATGGCTGGTTTTACTCAACGCTTGACAAGAATTTTGATTTCACTGGCAAAACGAACGAAAAATGCTGGCTTGCAGCAAACCCCAAGAAATATAATAATGACTAGTGTATGCTTCATGTTCTGCAAGTCAACTGAAACCTCCCATGTTATTAAATTATGTGGAACAATAAAGTAAAATTCTAGTGCTTGCTGACCTTTGGCCAAGCTGCAGAAAGACTTGTAATGACCATCTTTGCAGCTTGCAAGCCAAATGCTTTGTGACGAGCAACATTTAGTAGGTGACACATATATTCACTTTTAAACCTCATCAAGTATCTTATAGCCTGCAAAACAGTTTGGTTGACAAATCATACATGGACTCAGAAATGCAGAAACTAAAGCAACAAAAATAAATCACTAAAGATCATGCAGTATCAGAAAGCTTTATGGCCAGATGATATGATTGCCAACTAATGGGGAAAAGAAAGTAAAGTCAAGATTAACTAGAGCGAATACCTGTGCTCGCCACCACCTCCTATCCATCTTTCGGTGGCTTCGAAGTAAACTCCCATCTACCTCTGTTGTTGGTTGCAGAAAACTCCATGGTCTACCCCATGCTCTAAATAACAGTTATTAGTTATTACAAATGTAAGGTAATATAAACAATCTCTAAACTACAAGAGAAATGAGTAAATGATGAGGAATTGTATACCTAGGTACCTTTCCAGCCCATATTTCCTTTGAGGTATAGTTGTCCTTGACTGTTATGATCCGTTTTTGCCAAGCTTCTTGACTCTTCATCAGACTAAAAGCTCGTTTCTGACACTCAGTGGATGTCTCAGCAATGAAGTAGCAAGACCAGTGAGATCGTGAAGAACCTGTAAAATGGAAACTAAGATCAATGTGTACACCCATTTTGTAGAAAACAGAAAATTTTGTGTAGCTTGAGTAGAGACAAATGAGATCTCCCGATGTATTCTGCTCAAACATGATGCCATAGAGACATCTTTAGATAATTAAACAGAGAACAGAACATAATCATCACTGTGAAGAAATATTACACCTTGGCAGCCACCATGATCTGCTCTGTTGTAGTAGTTTGTGACAAGAATTCGTTTCTCGTTTATCGCAATAGCCAGAAGCCCTGACATTCCAGCTAGTTGGGCCCCAATACCAAATCCTGGAAGCCTCTCCCAGTCAGCAAGTAGAAACTGCAGGTTAGGATCATTGCAGTTCTTGGGGTGCTGGCGAACCCATATATCCCTTTGTACTAATCTAGTAAGAGGAAAATTGTCCTCATCTGATCCTACAACCTGGAAATAAACTTTCATCAAATATCAAGTAATAATTCATGAACGATAAATAATTCAGGTGAACAAAACGGATAGCAGATCACATACACCAAGTTTGAATATGGGCACAAAGGCAGTGCTCATAAGTTCCGAAGTAATGTACCATTGGAAAAGTCTATCTCACAGTATGATGCTTTTTCCAGGTATGTATCAAGTTTGTACTTGACATTTCAGCAATTTATTTCAAGATTTTTAATGTAAATTATTATTATTTATTTCTGTCATCAAATGTGTCGACAAAATAATAATCTATACATGGTCCACAAAATTATAACCCTACGAAAGTACAACAAAAGAATGCATATGTAAAAGTATTTGCAAACTCCTGAATGTACCTCTGTTTCTCATAGAAGAGGAAGGAGATACAGAAGGCAGAAAATTATTTTAAAAAAAGGAAAATAAGTATGGTGAAATTTCAGAGTTCTCATATCAGCTCAGAATCACTGTGTAGATTAACTTCAACTATATTGTAACAAGCCAGTTTATTCCTGCAAATTCACATACCCAAGGAGGATAAGCATCTCCAAATTTTGCTTCATGATGATAATGAGTTTTCTCTTGATCTTTTGATGAGGAGGGATGAAGTAACTCCATTCCTAACAATCCTCTCCACAAAGTCCAAGGAGGATAGCTTCCATTTTCACCATGGCTGTCAAACTGCTTGTACATTTGAGCATTCAGACTGCAGTTTTCAAAATGAGGAGCATCAGGAACATCAGCTCCAGCAAATTGATGTTCATCATCTCCATTCAGCAGAGCCCAAGCATTATACAGCATCATGACTCTCTCTTCATCACTTGGCTCTAGACCCGCCGAATGATCCTCTGAGACCTCTGCTTTCTCTGTTATAGAACTGTACATGCCCGATCTGCTAATACCTGCAATAACAAGAAAAGACTTGATTGTTTCTGGTTCACAATGTAAGACCAACTTGCAAAACTATCTCATCATAAGCAGCACAAATACTCTGCAACAAATTTCCTCAGACTGGAAAATGATTCATGATGTAACTTGAGAAGCAAGTGATCAAAAGCCACTTAAGACGACATGTTATTTCATATTGTTCACAGTCGATATCGAAAATCAACATTTTCCAAACTATCCAGGAAAAAGGAAAAACAAAAAAAAAAAGGAAACTTTTTTTTGCCGAAGATGGTGAACTCAGAATCTGCTCAGTTTTACGTCCACCATCCAGAAAACAATTTGTACATCATCATCTAAATCAGCTATGCATTTAATTGTCAAAATTTGGCAATTGAAAACCTCAAACATCAGTAGGCAAATTGTCCTTTTAGCTAGAATTCATTGAAGAAAGTTTAACTGGTGCCGATCCAAGATAGTGAGGCACTCAAATCAATCATTCAGAGTAATCAAGAACAAGGATTTTCATAAGCATGATAACTGTCTTTAGTTGGAAGTGCTTTAGATGTACAGCGTAAAAAAAGCAGGGACTAATTTTGAAGTCCAAACCCCGACATTTAGGAATCTGCTTCTGAATAAGAGAAGAATTGATTGAGTAGAAACGATTCACACGAGAAGAATAGAATCAAGCAAAAGTACTGAGTGAGAATGCCCTATCGGTTAATATGTTGGATAAATACTGGTACCACAAAATAAAACCACAAGCCGAAATCCGCGAAAGTGACATGCGTTTTATACAACAATTGTTAAAGTAGTGTCTACGAAAGTAGTCGAGCAACAATAGCAAGAAGAAATAATTTCATTCTTCTGAAAGATTGAACTAACCAGAAGTCCAAAAGCTTGAATTTTCCGAAACGGCTCCGGCGGTCCTTGAATACACCAATCCAACCTCTGTAGTCCTGAGTGGAGCAACGGCAACCAGGAAGAGGTAGGTGATGCAGACACCACAGAAGAAACCCAGAACCCATATTTTGCACGGGGTAGAGTTGCCCATCTGCATAGCCTTCTGAGATAGAGCTCTCTCAAGGCCCTTTTGAGCTGTTGGTTCCATTATCCACCTATCTTCCTTTTACTCTGCCACCATTCAAATTCACTTAAACAGGCGCTTCTCCTACCGTTCCGTTTTTCATCCAAAGCACATGGATCTTCATTATCAACACCAATCTGCTCCCAGACCTAATTGTCAGACCACGAACTGTGATTTCCTCTACCGCTACAACTACGACTACGAGTTTGAGCAACTGCAGTCTAGCTTTCTGGGCATTGTGCTGTCTCCTATACAACCATTCAGGACAGAAAAAAAGGGCCCTCACCTAAAGTATCTTAACCTGACTCTCATTAATGAGTGTTAAGCGCCATCCCTTCCAACTGCATCACCACATGATCATTGCTTTCTTTCAGTTCCACACCACACCGCACATAATAGAAGACGATAAAAGTAAAACCAAGGATGCCCATTTAAATGAAATGTGTCGAAAAGATATCTTATTTCTATGACATGGCATGTAATCCTATCCTGCTACGCATGCAGGAAAAAAAAAAACACACAGGAGGAACGGACTTGGGAGATCCACCAAATCAAGGAGAAGTCAGCACTTTTCAGACATCACCGCGCACATATTCCATGGCAAATTTGACACCCAGACGGTCTACCGAACATATGACACGAGAGGGAAAGGCAATAACGTGGGGTGAAACCTAACCGGAGGACCGAGTGAGCAGGGGTCACAAGATCATCCACAAGCTTCTGTTCCCTGGTTCCTCGGGCAATTCATGTCAGGCGCTGCTGCTGCTGCTGCTACTGTCAACCTTGGCCACGGCGCCCTGCACTTACGTATGCGGGAAGCAGACACATGGAGGAGGCGCAGGAGCACCAGCGACACGACTGCAGCAAGGACAAGGTACGATCGGCATCCGCTGCAGGACATGGAGCTGGTTTCCTTCCCGGGTGGGTCCCGCTCATCATCAATCTGCAGAATGAGAATAATGTCAGCCGCCAGCATCATGACCGATCATGATGATGGTCTCGGAAGAGGACGGGGTAAGCGGGCCATGACTACGTCCACAGAAGGTTGGTGGAATTTGGACGACCGAAGTGGAGGAGAAGGCAAGCAAAGCGAGGCATCATCACAGGGCCATCTGGGGGACCAGAGAAGCTTAGTAGTCACCAAAGTTGAGTCGTTTTCCCGTGTTCACCGAAGCTTTATCTCGTTCCTGCCGTAGATAATAAGAATAACAATTATTAGTATTAGTACTATTTTATTATTGTCATCTGCGGTTGTTGATAATAATCTCGTTATATTAAAAAAAATGAGATGCACGAGGGCGGGGAGAATACCGAGGATGATGGCTGCACAAATGGACGGCGGATGATGAAGGGTAGCTCGACCACCAAACATATCGCCATCGACCGGAACGGCTGGCAGTGATGTGACTGCGACAGCTGGGAGTATCTGGCTGCGGATTTCAAATTCTTCGCAAGCAAATTGGAAAGCATCCGAACATTATTTGGAGCCCGTTGAGGGCTCTCTCTCTCTCTCTCTCTCTCTCTGAGCCCGTTGAGGGCTCTCTCTCTCTCTCTCTCTCTCTCTCTCTCTCTGAGCCCGTTGAGGGCTCTCTCTCTCTCTCTCTCTCTCTCTCTCTCTCTCTCTCTCTCTCTTCAAATATATTGAATATTGTATCAGTTTTAGGAAACGAAGAATAATTTACAGCAAACAACTCTTTTCGTCACAAGAGAAAGGTGTTGCGACCCATCAAAAACAAGATTACTCCTCGCCTGTCATCTACGTTAGCCATGCAGGCAAGTTGGGTGAATATTTTTTATTATTAGTATATTTTTTGTCCTCTTGATATTTTATTATATGATAGTATGAATTTGAGGCCTCTGTTGAGACGTCCGGAGGTGGAGATCGTCCGAGGACTTGTTCGATCGCAATTACAATAAGAATAGAGACATTGACTATTCATGTATATTAGTGAATAAAAAATATTCATTTAGATACTTGATTGCTATACCCGCAAAGTAATATGTACTACAAGACTTTTCGAGGGGCAACTACAGAATCAACATTGTCATTCACAAGCCAACTCTGATTCCTGTCCATTTAAGTGGCTTTATAAATTGATACTATAACATAGCAACTATTCACTCAGTACCCTTACAAGAATTTATACTATAATATAAATTCGGAAATAAGACTTACGTTTCTTCGAAATGTATCTTATGTAAAACTCCCTAATCCTTCATCCTCCCACAGTAACTCTCTCTCTCTCTCTCTCTCTCTCTCTCTCTCTCTCTCTCTCTTCTTATGTATGTTCTCATCAGAACTATAGTGCATGCTTCTTTGATCCGAGCTGGACATCAACTCTATCGAGTCAGTCACTAAGTTAGGCTGAAAAGGTGGGGTTTGCTAATCAGGTCATAGATTTCATATTTAAAATATATATATAACTATAATAAAAATATATATAATACATGAATAATATTATAAAATAATATTAAAATATGTTAAGAGGATATTAGGGTCGAAACAAGCGTGTTACAGAGAGATTAGAGAGTAATAAATATAATATTTTTTATATAATTTATTAAAAATTTAATATTGAGCTTTTATCAAATGATACCCCCATAATTAATTTTCACTAAAGGGTATTTTTTAAAAAATCCTAATAATACTCTTAAATTAGATTATTTTAAGTTATAGATTCACCGATCAATCTGATCCGATTTGAATATCACAAGGATCAAATTGATTCGAATCGAATCGCTTTGGATCGAGTTGGGTTCGATCACAATAGATCAAGTCAAACTTTCTTGAATATACGAATAAGTATAACTTGGGTGTAATACAAATGTGTAACTCGAGTATAACCAATATATTAATCTATTTTTTTTAACTATTAGCACATGATTTATATATATATATTTTTAAATTTCTTATGATTTAAGGATAAATAAATTTTTATATAAGTTATTTTGGGTTGAATTAATGATAAGTATAACAAATTAAATTTTCACCAAGTCTATCTAAATCTTTTTAGAATTATTAGGCTGAGATGATAATATATTTAATACTATTTTTATTCTTATATGAATTTAGGATGATTAATTTTTGAAAGAAGGTATTTTGAGGTTGAATGTATGATCGAATATAATTCGAGTATAACATGAGTATAACTTAAGTAGAGCATGAGTATAACTCTTTCAATTTTCACTAAACTTATCTAAACTTCTTTAGAATTACTAGAGTGAGATGTTAATATATTTAGTATCATATTTTTTTTTTATTTTTGTATGAATTTAAGATGATTGATTTTTATAATATGATATTTTTATGATGAATCTATTATTGAGTGTAATTCTAGTTAATTTTTATCAAATCAACTGAAACTTATCCATAATTATTAGCATATGATTCTAATATATATATAGTATTATTTTTTTGAGTTTAGAATAATTAAGTTTCCATATAGGATATTTTTTATTAGATATATAAGTGAGTGTAAATTGAGTTAATTTCTAACAATTCAATCCAAACTTCTTGAGAGCTATTAGCATATTATTATAAGATATTTTAGCATCATTTTTTTTTATTTTTATAAATTTTGGATAATTAAAATTTTTAAATATAATATTAGCTCTTATGTAGTCCTACTATAAGTCGAAGCGATACCATTGTCTTTAACAGTACATCAGCAGATGTATGAGCAGTATCACCATCCATTTAAGGAATTATCTTTATTATATTTGTAATAGAGTGTATCTCAAGTTAATTTTCATCAAACAATTCAAACTTCTCAATAACTACTATGACATGTTTCTCACTTACAATGGATTAAGGGTAATTTTATATAAAAATTAATATATTTTAAATATATTATGTGAATAAATGTAACTCAAGGATAATGAATTTTTTTTGTTAACTTAGGATATTTTTTATATTAAAACTAATATATTTTTAAAATAAATTAAGTTTTTTAGTTTTATTATAAATTTATGATATTTTAATATAAAAATAATATATTTTTAATATATTATATGAATGAGTATAGCAAATAACATAGGTAAACTTTAAGGAGAAAGAAAGGGAGGGAACAAGAGTAGAAAGAAAAAGATAAGGAAAAAAAGGGTGAGGGAGAGAGAGAGGACGCGACAAAGTGGGAGGAAATGAAGGCTAAGGGGATAAAAGAGAAGGAAAAAACTAATGAAAAGAATAAAGAGGTGATGGAGTGAGAGGCGTTGGAGAGGTGAGGGATAATTTTAAAAAATCAATAGTTAATGTAGGAATCAATTAAATCAAATTGAATAGTTAAAATTTAGTTAAATAGATTTGGTTGGGTTCATTTTAAAAAAATTATTTAATTATAAAAAATCAAGTCAAACCTAATCATAGGACAATCATTATTTTTTTAATAATTATATTAAGGGTATTATGGTCAAAACATAAAAAAGTCCCCTAATGAAAAATCAAATATGAGATCCCATCTAATAAAACGCTCATTACTAGGAGCTTTTTTAAAGTAAGTTATCCATAATTTTCTCTTTCATCCCTATAAAAAAATAAATACATTTGATAATAAATAAAAATTGAATGTATTAAAATATTTTAAGCTCAAATGGTCCAATTAGTAAATCAAACAAGGTTACGATCCATTTGTTTTTTTTTATAACTATGCTTGAAAGAGAGATATGTATATAATAATAATAATAATAATAATAATAATTTTGGTACATAAATAAAGATATTAACTTCACTCTTTCTGCTCTTAACAATTTTCCTCTAGAATGTGACCCTCCATTTAATTTTCTATAAAAAAAATATTAACTTCGATCTTGCTGCTCTTAACATTTTCCCGCTATCTTTTAGGGGGAGTGGGTAGGGACAGGGACTGAAGTTGGTCTTTTCAAAGCAGTCAGTCAATTTGGATTCAAACAAAGTTAAATTCGTAGATATATTAGCGTTGTTAAATACTCATATGACACCCTCAAGTTAATTTCATATTAGACATAGGAGATCAATTAAGTTTGTTTTAGACTCCATAGTGTATCTATTACTATTAACCTAGAGTTTCTGAATGAGCTATTTGGGATTATCAATTTCATTGAATATTCATTCCATCGGTTGAGTCATGATAAATAGTTTCAACATTGATGTAGCATTAACTATCATATGACGTGATAAATAGTATCTAAGTAGACTTAGTGTTGAACATAATTAAATATGAGAAATTTTAAATAACATAATAGTGCGTTTTGAATAAATTTGATTAAAAAAGCAGGTATTAAGCTCAAAGTGATAAATTATAATGCCATAACGTACGTCATGTTCTCCATCATAGCTTTCGATTCTTACTCAGTTAGCTGCAGTTTGAAACTCCCATCAGTCATTGGTGGTGGAATTAAGTAGTGAACACATTGCATACTGTTGTGTCCGTGATATAAAATTTTCGCATAGGGTGCGAGTGTAATCTTCCAAAACTTCATTCGATTCTCTCCTCCACCTTGTTCTATATGTTCTATAGTACATTAGTAAACTTGTCACCAGCTAGTTCTCGTCATATATTAAACTATCGCTTTCATAATGTAACAGCCTTGAAGCAAAATATATACAAATCTAGCACTCGAAGACTTGTTGTTCGTATTTCATAGTATATTAGTCTTGAAAAAATAAAATTAAATCTGATAGGTATTGTCTCTCGTTAGTCAAGTGGAGACACGTCTCCCATGTTATTTTGAAGGATATTTTTATATTTTTTATAAAAATATAAAAAATGATATTTTTTATATTTTATTTATAAAATTAGATATTCTCTGTTATCATTGCATGAAAAAGTTATAGAGAGACACAATTGAGAGGGAGGGGAAGGGGAGAGTAGATGTCGTGAGAAGGAAAGATGGGGAAGCATCCACGGCCCCAGAAAAAAAGGAAATTATCATCGTACTATCAACATTCACATGAGAAAAAAAAAATTCTAATTATTTTGTGCTTACAATTAATAAAACTAAAGATGAAGATGCAGAATCGATCAAGATAGATGATAGACGATAGGTCTTTCGAGTCATTATTGATGTTGCATGAAGAGTCCGTCGTATATGGGGGATTGGAGAGCCGGAGACCAATCGTCCCACGACCAAATAGATGAACGAAGAATTCGATAATAACGATATGGTAAATATCATCTATAAGCATTCTATAACTACAATTTATAAAAACCATGGTTAAAGGTCCTGGTTAAAATGATATTTATTAAAACTATGGTAATTACTTATTTCTCGTTGACAGTTTATAAAATGCATTTTATTGTAATACTTGTTAGAATTTTAAGAATCACATGTATAATTAAATGTGTTAAATTATTATTTTAATTAGTCAAAATTAAAGTGATGTAAATTTATTTGACTAAACATAACTATCATGAAAATTAATTGTGTGCATATCATCAATCATATTTCTAACGACGAGATAAGTTAGGAATATGAAACATCTTGGAGCATAATTATACATTCATTATAATCATAATTGATAAATGTAAAATAAATTTATTTGATTAAGGAGTGTAACTGTCATAAAAATTAATTGTGTGGCATCTGTCATACTTTTAATTTAATGATAAGATAAGTTTGAAATATGAAACATTTTATGCTCAATCTACATTCATTATTTTAGAAGCATAATTATACATTTATTATAATTATAATTGATGAATGTATAATTATGTTTCATATTCCTAATTTATTTCATTTAGAAATATGACTAATGGTATCTACACAATTAATTTTTATGACAATTATACTCTTTAGCTAAATAAATTTACTATAATTAGATCATTTTAATTTTGACTAATCAAAATACCCTTAAAATTCTAACAATACCTCCATTGAGTATCTTAAATATTATTTAAAATATTTGACTCCATTGAGTATCTTAAATATTATTTAAAATATTTGACATTGTATAAGTCCTTTTCAAAATATCTCCACTGATCATATATTTAAAGAAGCTAACCAGGTAGTTAACTGATTAGCACTGCATGCTAGAGCAAAAAAATTGCATGTTGTATAGGATAAAATATTTTCCTATCCACCCAAGATTCTAGTTTCCGATATTTTGATTTTTAGAGGTTCCGCTTAACCTCTTAATAAAATATATTTTTCTTGCAAAAAAATCGAAGAAATGCTAGGTCAGATAGTGTTCTTAATTATTATGTAGGATTACTCAAATTCAACACTCCATCCCTACCGTCAATAATAATAATAATAATAATAATAATAATAATAATAATAATAATAATTGTTATTATTATTATAAGCAATACAGAGGGATACAACGTAATGAATGCATATTTATTGAAAAATAAGATAGCGAAAAATTAATTTTGTAAACTTATGGTGCATGCCAAAGATTATCCTTAATTGTAAGTTACTTGAAATCTGATGTCTATATATGGTATTATAATAAAAGAAAATAGCTAGCGGGTTAAAGAATAAGTAGTACGTATGGTTCATTGTTATTGTGATACATATCATAGGTGTTTTTATCCACTTTTTCTTATATCTATTTACTGCTGTTCATCATCATTAATTTCTTTCGCCATTTCCTGTTATTTATCATTTATTTAATTATGTTTCTTGAAAGCAGCTACGAGTGACCAATGTCCACTAATATCGACTCCATCCTTCAAAAAAAAGAAAAAGAAAAAAAAGAAACAAAGTTGGCTTTTAATAATAAAAAATCATCAGAATCAAACATTCAATAATGAAAACTATATTTTTAACCTTCATTTCAATAGATTATTTCACCTTTTCATTTTTAAAAGAGACTCATTAGTTTATAATTATTGAAATTGATAAATATTTTGAGATTTTTAGAATTAATATCCAACAAGAACAAATAATCTTAGCATGAGAAAACCTTATGAAGAAAGATAACACTAAAAGATTAGTGCTTGATTCTTCTATAGATATTTCAAATCATAGGTTTTGATGGAAAAAATATACGAGGAATACTTGGGTATTTTTGAAATTCTTTATATGATGTCTAAAGAGGGTACAGATAAAAGTAAAAGATATAAATTTTTTAGGATCTATATAAGAGGATATATAAGAAATTATGCTTAAGTGAAAATAATTCAAAATTTTTATAATTAATTCAAAGAATTAATTTTTTCTATGAATATAGTTAGAAAATTATCGAATCACATTAATCTTGTGTTAATTATTATTATATTATATTATTTATTGATCGTTCGATTTTTTTTTGCAAGAAAAATATTGTCTTCTCTCTCTCTGCAATGATAACTATCAAAGTTGAATTTTATAGAAGAAAATAGAATTCTTCTCTATTTTCTGATTGGATTGGAACGCGATGATTCCATGATGATCCCATATTGATTAATAGTTTGAGAGAGAATCTCTTAAAAATCTCGATCACAAACGTGTGCTTTTAGTGGGGTAGAGGTCAAAAACTCCTCGAAATGGCTACTCATGAAAGGATTAGACAATGGTTGCTTAGGTTCACTCATGTTGATGGTAAGATACCCTATCTGCGAGTAATTCGTCGTGTATGTGCACATCCAAGTAGGGCAGTCCACACGATCTTGTGTGCCGCCTAGTTCTTATTGAGTCACTCCTTTCGAAGGTGCAAGAAATACTATTAGCATTTCATGCAGGATAAGACTAGAACGACCAGAATGTTTAGTTATTATTGAGTCGTTGGATTATTGGTCTGACCAATGAGTCAACAACCAGATTATTCATTTGATAACGGAATTATAAATATAAGATGATTTTGTGAAACATGAAAATTATTGAATATGGACACACCTAACTCTAAGCGTTTGAGTTGTAAGATCATCAATCACGTGTTCAAATTTTTTTTTAAAAAAAGTAAAAAAATAAATAAATATATAAAAGGATTTTTAAAATCAAATATAGATATTCTTAAAATTTAAGAGTGAAAAAACCACGGTTCCAAATATTCTTTATTTCCTTGCACTATTTTTATTAAAAAATTCTTCTGAGCAAACAGTGAGGCATATGACTAAGTTCATCATAAAAAGAATCAGAAAATTAAAATAGGAATTCATAATAAATGTGGAAAAAAAAGGAGTCAATGCATCTCAAATAAGATGACGATGAAAAACCAAGGCAAGAGCTCATCACGTCTTTTGCCACTTCGTGCTTGTGTTCTTGGTGAAAGACCAACTTCTTGACCATAAGAACATCCAAAGATACATAGGATGAATATAAGATAACAAAGTTTAAGCATAAAAAAATCTTTAATCATGCTTTTAGGATACAAAAAACTTTAATTCTAGGATCGAAATCAAAGAACAATAGATCTGTTTTTACGATGTATACCTTTTGATGCTATCCGCAAAGAAAGGAAAAAGATCTGAATACCTTCCTTTGGATCCAACGTCTCTGCCAATCTGCAAGGAGAACTAGACTCCTTCTCCTCTCTTCCTATCCTTTCACAGGACCACTTTAATTGATGGCTCAGGGAGGTTGAGAGGGAGACTGTAATCTCTCAATCGATGTTTGTGAAACATTTTCTTTTATGCAACTCTTAGATACATCTGTGTTGTTAATCTTTACGCAACTTTTAGATGCTTTTGTGTTACTTCTTTCACCGTCTTTTTAAGTCCCCTGAGGTCCTGTCTATTTATAGGTGAGAACAGAGGGTCTAGGATAAGTTATTAGGGGAGTTCCTTCCATCAAAAGCATCCCCTAAGGTATCCTTCAAAATATGGACTTCTTTTCTATTGACCGATATTGATATCATAATCCAATTAGTTATATCAAATATCTTATCCGATTATAATGGACCACATAATCTAACATTCTTCCACTTGGCCCATTAATTGATAAGATATAAAAGATATTCAAAATAAAAAATAAACAAAACAAAATTTGTTTGAAAATAATTTTACCTAATTGGATCCTAAAAATTTTGAAAAGCATTTTATACATGACCATGAATTTTAAAACAAGTCAATAAGTCCAATAAACAGAATAATATTATATTAAGTCCAACCATCAATACGAGTCATAGCGGTTGTATATCATCAATGTTATACTCCTTTCTATGTACTACAACATTATTAGTCTTTCCTAATATAGTCCATAATGACCTATGTAATTTGTCTTGTCAAGATAATCCTGTTATCACATTCAACCATAATATGTACATACATAATTGTGAATAGGATAGCAGAAACAAATAACTTTAAGTACATAAGTAAAAATGTCAATTACAGTGTCCACTCAAATATGCATCACCATATCCTTTATGGGTTGCTCACAAACTCAATCATAAGAACATGTTCTTTAAAAACACTTTAGGCTGTAAGTCCTAAGTAAATGGATCAGCAATCAATACAGTGGAACTCAAGTAATTAATTGACATTAGATGTTTCTAGACTCGTCTTCTCTAACCATCAAGTACTTTCTACCATAATACATAGAAATGCAATAGTACTTGTCATTCTTAGAGAAGAAAACTACTGCAATATCATAAAATATCTTCAACGACTTCACAATTGAGTCTGACCACATTAAGTCCTGAGATAAAATTTCGCAGTTATAAAGTTTGATTAGTGGCCTCAAAGCATACCACAAAATCAACTTTCATTAATAATAATAATATAATAATAAATTGCCCCTCTAATTGATATAGATATTAACCATAAGGTGGACTTCCTGTTATTGAGGTAATTTATAGAATCAGTATTTGAAAAACACCATCATTTCAAGCTGATATAATTTCATACATGTGAGCATATAATCCTTCGTCCCTTCCAAATATCTTATTACTTTTCTTTACAGTCCTTTAATATTTTTTACTTCTGGACAACTCAAATATCTACCCAGTATTCTAACTGCAAAACTGATATCTATTCTGACATAGGCTTGAGCATAGACTTTCAACTACGTATATATAAAAAATATTTTCTTTTTCTGATTCTTTTCAAGTCATTTTAAAGCACTCACTTTTGATTAAAATTTTACTTTTATGATTTGTTGAACAAAGTTGTATATTAAATCATCTTAAGACTCGATTAATATATCTTTTCTGAGATAATCATAATAATCATTGAGATATATTCCTGAGTATCTCAATACTAATAATATTGATTCTTAAGACTCGGTTAATTTATCTGATTCTTTTCAAGTCATTTTAAAGCACTCACTTTTGACTAAAATTTTACTTTTATGATTTGTTGAACAAAGTTGTATATTAAATCATCTTAAGACTCGGTTAATATATCTTTTCTAAGATAATCGTAATAATCATTGAGATATATTCCTGAGTATCTCAATACTAATAATATAAGATGTCTCATTCATATCAACCGTCTTAAATTCTTAGTGATAATTTCTTGGTTTAGTATAATAAATCAAGTCACTATTGGCAATGCAAAATATTATCCACATATATGATCAATATAATAAACTTTTTCCCACTGATCTTCAGATATAAATATTGATTAACAGTATTTTTCTTAAATATGAAGAAATCAATGATATTAACAAACTTTATATACATCATTGTCTAGAAGCTTGTTTAAGATCATAAATAGATTCCTAAATTTACATGTCAAATTTATATTTCTTTCATTTTCTCTGTGAGTCATTTAGAATAACTTATAGAAAACTAGATCCTTAATCAAAAATTTATTTTCATATCATAATGATGTAACTTAAACTTATAATGAGTTACTAATGTTATGATGATTCTTAACGAGTTCCTTTAACAACTGTATGTCTCGTTATAATCGATACATTCTTTATGAGTAAAATCTATAACCATATAAAAACTAAAAGTCTGACCATTATATCGTTCAACATTGTCTTTTGAGTCATATTTATATAACAGACTCTTTTATAATTATTGGACAATTCGACGAATTCATCAGACACTATTCTGGTTATTGATTTTAACTCTTCTTATATTGTATCATATTACTTTTCAGAATCGTTACCTTTCATGACCTATGAAAACAATAAGGGATTTATTCTGATTTCTATATCAAAATATAATTCTTATAGATATACCACATAATCATAAATGACAGGATTCCTTTCCCATTGAAAAATTTTCAAGGCTATCAATTATGGTTATTCTACAAGACCATTATCAGCGATATCAATATAATGTGAAAGTTTGGTAATGTTATTTTGTTATTCACTTTTATCAAATTATTTAATAATTTGAGTAACAATAATCTCTCGAATGATAAAGGAGTATCAACATGTATCTTCTCTATATCAAAATTAAATTTCGAGATTTTTATTCCCACTAATTCGCTATTTTATAGGAATCTTATATTACCAGATTTAACTATCCTCGTACTATGATTAGAGCAATAAGACATGTACCCTTTTTTAAATTTTTTCTGAATAAATAACAAAATATTCAGAAATAATTATTAAATTTAATTTTCTTTTATGTGAGTTGAAGATCTATCTCTATAGGATAATCCTAAATATATAAATATCTTAAGTTAGGTTTCATATCATTCCATAACTCAAAAGAAGTAATGTAATTTATTTATTAGAAACCCCATTTAAGATATACATAGTTGTCCTTAGAGCTTCTTCTCACATTGATTTGGGTATAAAAGAATAATACATCATGCTCTTAATCACATTTATAAGTGTATGATTATACCTTTCAGCAATTATGTTCTTCTACGGCACATCTGGTAAATCATACTGAATACATATACCTTGATTTTCCAAGAATCTAGTAAAAAAACTAGAATGATAATTGGATCCATCATGAATACCATAAAATCCATCACCCCTATCAGATATGATGATTTTAACTTTTCTATCTAATTGTCTCTCGACCTCATTTATGTACACTTTAAAAGTGTTAATAGCTTGAGACTTTAGATATATATAAAATCATATCTCAATAGGTTATCTATATGGTGATAAAATGTCTCTCTTTAATAAGATGAAAATATAGAATGACTCGCAGATGTAAGCATAATCTCAAGGAGTTTATGAACTTATATTTTATTTTAATATTTAATTATAAGATCGTTATAAACTCAAGATTCATATTAATTCTGTATATACCATTATACAGAATCTAAAGATTAACTTTTATTGAATCATATTGAGTTCACAACTATCAAAGGAGAAACAATATTCTAACAATTCTAGGTAAAGAATCCAAATTCTTAGAATTATAAGAATATAGCACGAATCCTCAAGATTCATCAAATGAATCATCCTTAGGCGTAGGCGATAAATACAAACTATTATCGCTTTCACTTTAAGATGATTCCCTGTAATGATAAATATTTCAATCTCCTTTGATTTTTATTTCTTTTTTTTAATATTAAAATAAATCTCTTTTATTGGTAACATACGTTGAAGCGTCAAATTAATCCACCAAGTATTAAAAAAAATAATTTCTATAATGTTTGATTTGAACCACATAACTTTTCATTTCAAATCAAAACTTATAATTCTTCTTCATATAACTTTCATTATTACACAAGTAACACTTTATTATGAAGAAATTTCTTTATGAGTTTATATAGTAATTATAAACTCAGGTGGCTTATGCTTCATTTTTATTTTATTGTTATCCCACCCCTTGAGTAGAACTCAAAATATTCTAAGTCTTGGGCTTACAACTTTGTCAATTATATTGAGGAGGTAATCTTAAATTTCTCAAATACTATCATTTTTAGTCAGTTCTTTCATTGAGGTGTCAACTCATGACTTATCAGAAAATTTATGTTGATCCTTAAATATTCTCATGCATCAGTTATAAACTATACTGAAGTCTAAGTATCATCAAATTGAGTTTTCCAAACCTTTCCTGATCAGTCACCTTAATTATTTATTCCACAGAACTTTCAGTAAATAAGTCTGTGTTCCCTTCAAATAATCTGATCAATGTCTTACTCATTCAATATAACTTGTATATGCTCAAGCCATTTATTCCAAAAAATATATTTCAGAAAATATAGGGACATTTATAAAAAAATACAATGAAGGAAGTACCACTATAATAATATAACATCAATGCTTTGAGTTTTATAATGAATGTTGAACTATTGATATCATCAATATTTTACTTTCAATATTGACATATCTACTGTTCACACATATAATCATTTATGAAGGACTGATACCATCATTGTGGAATAGTGTTAATACCTTTAGGTATAGAACACTAAACTGCAAGGATATCCAAAACAGTATCATCCTACCCCATCACATAATTATTCAAAATAGATTCTCCTTTGGGATTATCTAAATCTCCTAATTATGTGTGCCATTGTGAATATTATTTTACTTTAATGTCATTTAGGACCAATCCCATAATATATTTTATAGATTATTGGTCTAGGTCACTTTGGTGGCTGCAAGACCAATACAAAATATAAAATATAATCTAAAATATCCTATAAATGACAAGACTTTTATTGTAATTCATATCCCATAAGCTTATCATCCCAGGCTACTTTGGCAACTACTGATCAGATAAAACTTAGGAAAATAAATTAAAAATAATATTTATCAAATTTCTTTAATATCATTTAGGATTAATTCCATAATGTATTTTATAAATTATTGGTCTAGGTCACTTTGGTGGCTTCAAAACCAATACAAAAATATAAAATATAATCTAAAATATCCTATAAATGACAAGACTATTATTGTAATTCATATCCCTTAAGCTTATCATCCCAAGCCATTTTGGCAGCTACTGATCAGATAAAACTTAGGAAGATAAATTACAAATAATATTCACTAAATTTTTTTTAATTCAATTTATGCTAAGTAATTCAATAATAGAACAACAACCATAATAATTATTGAATATTAATGATCATAAATAAAAATTTATATGACAACTATAATCATGATAACACATAAATCATAAAAAACCTTTATGTAAAAATTAACTATCATTTCACAATTTTAAATATATACATATGAATAATTAAATAAATATCCAAGAATAATAATTGGATTTTATTTATAACTTGCAATCAATAATTCATATATATTGATCAGCATAAGGAAAAACTCATATGATAATTATAATCATAATAACACATAAATCATGAAAAGTCTTTATGTAAAAAATAACTATGATTTCACAATTTCAAATATATACATGTGAGTAACCAAAGGAATATCTAAAAACAATAATTAGATTTTAATTTACCACATGTAATTAATAAATCATATGAGAAAAATTCTAAAAGGAACAATAATTTATAATTTTTTTAATATATAAAATTTTAAATTAAACTAATCAATTTTATTTAATTTGGGTAAGCCCAAAATCAGGTTTAATATTAGCCTAATTAAATAAATCGATCAAAAAAAATTGATCAAAATTTAATCCTTTCTAAATTTGATCAAAATTAAATTTAATCCTTTAAAGGTAATATACTGTAATATGGTGCCAGGACATATAATGTAATTACGCCAGGACATATACTGTAATTACGCGATTTATAAAGGGCAGAACTGTCAAAATAATAAGGGTAAAACTGTAAATTTAGTGTAATGGCAAAACTGTATTTTTTTGCTTTATGGCAAAACTGTAATTTTACTTAATGGTAAAACTATAAATTTTTTTAAGAAACCCTAATGGCAAAATTGTAATTTTTGCTAAGCGGCCGCCGCGCGCTGCGCATTGCCGGCGCCACCGCAGTGCGCGCATCGCTGCCGGCGCCGCCACGTGCGCACGGCCGCCAAAGCTGCCACGCGCGCACCGCCACCGATGCGCCGTCATGGCGCTATGCCCGCGAGCATCGCCGGTGCGGCTGCGTCGCGACGCGGCCGCCGCCGACGCGCCAACGCTCGTGGGCGCGCCACCGGCGCAACCTTTGCTCACGCGCGGCCGCCACCTCCTACACATGGGCGGGCTGCCGCCGGTGCGGCTGTGCCCGCGTGGGGTTGCCCACCCTCATGCGACCGATCTGCAACCCTATGGCTACTGCGATGCGGTCGCCGCTGGCCCTTATGGCCGTACGCAACGAGATCGCAATGAGATCGACAGTAATGCTACACAGCGATCGTCGCTGTTTCCTTAATATCATCGACAAGCAGACGATAAAATACAACGAGAAACCAAAATAGATAGGAATACAGATTTGACAGAATTCAGGTCATCCAAACATCGTAAATCAGAAAAATAACAGATCTAAAGTTTTGATTTCAAGAACATAGGCTCTGATACCAATTGTAAGCATAAAAAAATCTTTAATCATGCTTCTATGATACGGAAAACTTTAATTCTAGGATCAAAATCAAAGAACAATAGATCTATTTTTACGATGTGTACCTTTTGATACCATCCACAAAGAAAGGAAAAAGATCTGAATACCTTCCTTTGGATCCAATACCTCTGCCAATCTGCAAGGAGAACTAGACTCCGCCTTCTCCTCTCTTCTTATCCTTTCACAAGACCACTTTAATTGATGGCTCAGGGAGATTGAGAGGGAGACTGTAATCTCTCAATCGATGTCTGTGAAACGTTTTTTTTTATGCAACTCTTAGATGCATCTATGTTGCTAATCTTTACGCAACTCTTAGATGCTTCTGTGTTGCTTCTGTCACTGTCTCTTTAAGTCCCCTGAGGTCTTGTTTATTTATAAGCAAGAGCAGAGGGTCTAGGATAAGTTACTAGGGGAGTTCCTTCCATTAAGGACATCCCCTAAGGTATTCTTCAAAATATAGACTTCTTTTCTATTGACCGATACTAATATTAGAATCCAATTAGTTATATCAAAATATCTTATCCGATTATAATGAGCCACGTAATCTAACACAAAGTATTAAATTTTAATGATTTCTTTCCTTCGCATAAACACGTCTTTTCATACTTCCTTGTCCTCGAAAGGACTAACGCCAATAATCAAACGCATCCATGTGATATTCAGCATTATAAATGGGTTTATTCAAGCCTTCTTTTTATTTTTTTTCTCCCACCTCAAAATGCCTATTGCTTTTCATGCCAGAGTTGATACAAGTATAGAAAAATATTATTATTCACAACTCTAATTGGCATATAACCCCAAATTAGCATGTCTAACCAACTAAAGCCGTTCAAGGAAGGAAAACAACATTTAAAAACACAATCACCAGATCGAAATTAATAATACAAACAATACTATGCCCACCCACCACCGATTATCGACTTCTGCATGCTCAATCAAACAACATTCCGGATTAAATTGGAGTATAATATCCGTTATTATAAATATATTTCAAGATATAATCCAATATAACGTTCTCATTTGGAAAGATGATCATCACTAAATATATGAATTAGCTATGTGTTTTTCACTAGGGGTGACAAGCCAGGCTAGTTATATTATTTTGAAGGCCAGGTGGGCCCACATGTATAGCCATCGGCCAGGTTTGATCAATTGAATCACTGGTTGATAGTTCAATGATGCAACCATGTCGTCCACCATTAGGCACCACTAGATTTAGGAAAAGATACTTGCATTAACATAAATATGAAAGAATTGGCATAAGGAAGTTTTCAGTGCAAATAAATACTATTCTGACCAGGGTAGGAGAGCTAATGGTGCATGAAAGACACGACATTCTTACACCATCCTTAAGAACCTGTATGGAGTTATGTGAGAGTCAGAGATGGCTTTTTTAAATGATTTCTGCAGGAAAACAATATCGTTGGAGATAGGAGTAATTAAAAAAAGACATCAAAGAAAAAAAAAATATTGTAATGGTATATTATATAATAAGGGAAATTTCGACCCACAACATAATCTGGTATATTAGACATAATTTGCCTTGAAAAAAATTAGAAAATATATATGAGGTATTGAAACATCAATTTTTTTAGAAATAAATATGTCTGAAAATACAAGTGCAAGAAGGTAAAAAAAAAGAAAAAACAAAGACTATAAATCCAAAGCTCAAAATATTTTTTAATATAAATTTAATTATTAAAAATATTCATATGTGTGAGATGAATAAAGATAACCCAATAGTATAGTTGCTAATGATTAAAAGAGTCAGATTATATATATATATATATATATATATATATATATATATATATATATATATATATATAATGTTTGACCCATAATTTAAAAGTTTAAGTTTTCGGATTGAATTAGTGTCTAACTTGATATACGTTAATCTTAACCAGAATAACTTGGATTCGTCATTGCAAGAATTTTAACATGGCATCAGAGATGTTTGGACCTTTAAGGGCAAAGCAAAGATCCTAAACCCACACATAATTAAGAGAAGATGTTCGAAGTATTTATGTATGAAATAAAAATTGATATTCTAAGAGTTAACATTTACTTGTTTGACTCAGACTTATCATTGCAAAATTTCTTATATTAATTTCTGTCCTCCGTTCAAAATAAATATCGTCTCGCTCACATCCATCCCCTTAATCAATCTTGTTATTGTTGTTTAAATTGGGTTGCTCTTCCTTAAGTGATGTGTTTGACCAGCAACATGGATGATCTGAATCATCTGAGGTTGACTTGATGCTTTTGGAGGTTCGAGCCTTCTAAGTCTTCATTATTGTTGCTTAGGCATCAATTATGGGTTAATATTAGTGGAAACCATATTTCCATGAACAGTAGGACTAGAAAAGAAGCCTAAGTGGATTCAATATCGTTTACCAACGTCGCACATCCTAATAACTATAGAGATTTTTATTAACAATAATTTTTGGTGTTTTTTAACCTTATTTTATGAACTTTTAATATCTCTTTGTGGGACATAAATATTTTTATTATATTATTTTTCTTTTTTTTTTGCTTCTCTCATGAGTACCAAATGACGATGAGGAATGAATGATGATAGATAGATGTCAGACGATGGTCGCTATTTCTTCTTCTCCCCCTTTGCTCCTCAAGCGATAATCCGTAAATGGTGTCGAATGATGGAGCAACGGGGAATGACATCGACACTGGTTGGACTATAAATAATTGACTATAAATGAAATAAATGATTGCAATAGTAAATATGATTGGTAATTGATGGACTATAAATAGTAAAATTATATTTTATTATTTTCAGATATTGCCAATAGTAAGGTTCAAAACTTAAGCAAACATGACGTTTGATCTTAGCGGTTTCTTTTGTGAGGCTGAGTTGAATTAATTTGATCTTAAATGTAGGATTTGATTATGTAGATCGTTTGTAATCCTATAGGGCAGATAATAATCCCTCTAATTTGATATTATATATATTAAATTTAAAAACATAAATATAAATTAGTGATAAAGTACATGTTGTGTTTTGGTGACAATAATAAAAAAAATATTTATCACAATCATAAAGTTTTTTTAGAAACTTTTGTGACAACATTAATAACAACCTCAACATCAGCGTTTAAAATTTGAGGATCTAGTGACAATGTTTTAGAGATAAATGATGATTCGCCACTAAAAATCTATTTAGTGGTAAGTTAGTCGCTAAATCATTTTTTAGTAATAAATCTAAATATTTAGAGTCTAGTTTTTGTGACTAATAAGATGTTTCTTGTAGTGAGTAGAGTGTCTTTCCGTTCCACGTGGATTCACCTATCTTCACATAAGACATAAAGCGGATGATCAGCAAAGACGTATATTACACATGCTTGTTTAACGTGATGGAACTCTTGATTCATCATCCATTTCTTTGAATAGATGGGAAGAAGGCAATGAACATTGCAGGGACTCAGAGATGCTATCTCTCAATATCCAGGTTCAAGTACTTGCACAAGCATACACGCAAATGTTGACTGAGAAATATTTTTATATCTGGCACTCCCAATATCAAAAGTCATTCAGGTCTAGTTGTATACAGGAAGCTATCAATTTCTCCTTTTTCTTTCTAATTAAAAAAAATCCAAATGCTAAAAATACCTCATATATATATATATATATATATATATATATATATATATATATATATATATATATATATATTTCATTTGGTGTACAATGCTACCTTAAAACAATTGGACGCTTTACTTCTGTGGGCCATATGCACCCCAGCTCGAAGATAGTCTCTGAGATTACACAACCCAGCAGAGCAATGCATGAAATTGGATGCTTCACTTTTTGTGTCTTTGGAGATTACACGGTCTTTGGAGCTCGAAGACAGTCTCTGAGATTACACAACCCAACATTTCATGCAATGCATGAAATTGGATGCTTCACTCATGCATTGGTATGAGATTACACAACCCAGCAGACCAATCAATGCATGAAATTGGTCTCTTTTTGCCTTCAGGGTTTCTTTAAGTATAAAACAGTCCTATTCTGCAACTATACAACAACAAAAGCTATCAAATTTCACTTTTTTATATTTCAATTCTTAACTATCCAACAACAAAAGCTATCAAATTTCACTTTTTTATATTTCAATTCTTAAGACAACTATCGACATGCAAGCACCTAATTTGTTACAATATGGATCTTACTAATACTAGGTATATTTTTTAGTCCACAATGTTGATTCGAAGTTTTCAATTCAACCCACTCAAATATTTGACAGTTCATGAGCATATTCTCTACACTAAATTAAAATTATTTTAATGCATTATTCTTTATGACTAAGGAACACATTAAAAATATTTAATCTCATAATTCTCTATAAATAAAGGATTATTTCATGCACTAGTATTTATTTTGATGTTTTAGGGTTAGAAAGGGTTTTAGAAACTTATGATATTAGCATAAGCTTTTTTGGAGTTTCTCTTAAAAACTCTATATCTCTTAGATGCTTCCTTGAGTGGTGAGTCTTTTACTTTCAGTTCTGTATCCTCATTTATCCCTAGAGTAGTGAATTTTCTATATCCTTTTGCGGTTTTAAACCTGGTGGTGAACTATTTTATAATTGTGTTAAAGTATTTTCGTGATATCGTTCTTTTTCTATATGAAAAAACTTATTCTAACAAATACAATTGTACTATCGATTTTTTTTTAAAATCCATTCTGCATCAACCTCGTATCAGTTTGGTATCAGAGCTAAAGACTATAGATCATGATAAGGTAGAATGTAAAAGATATTATTGATGAAGGTAGCGGCCACGAAGATAATGTTGAGTTATTGAGGCTGCAAATATGAAGATTACTAAATAGTCTACAAGAAAAAAATGAAATCATCGAAGAACTTCGAAGTAGAAACAACCAGCATGAAAATGATGTCCAATAGTTTACTTCTGATGATGATACACCTCCTCACTCAAGGGAGTTGAGAAGATTTCGAGCAAGACATGCAGTCCAAGATGAATGGCAAAACAAATACAACCCAAGATTGGATATTTCGAAGTTTAAAAGTAAAATTAATGTTGATGATTTTATTGATTGGCTTAATACAATGGAAAGAATTTTTCATTTTCATAAACCACAAGAACAAAAGAAGGTAAAACTTATGACATTTAAACGCAGGCGGAATGCATCTTTTTGGTGGGAAAAATCTAAAGAAGCAAAGAGAACGTGAGGGGAAGAGTAAGATCGTGACTTGGGAGAAAATGAAAAGGGAGCTAAAGAGAAAATACTTACCTGACAACTATAGGCAAGAGATCTTTCTCAAAATCTATGATTTCAAGCACAAAGATCTTAATGTGAATGAGTACATAGCAGAATTCGATAATCTCATATTAAAAGGAAAGCATGTGGAATTAGAAGAGCAAATTATTTCAAGACACTTTGGAGTGTTAGGGATCGAGTGGCACTAAGAGAGGAGGGGGGGGGGGGGTTTGTAAATTAGTGCAGTGGTAAAGAACGATAAATTTCTACGATTTAAAATAAGTTTTGAAAACTTCGTATGTTGAAAATGATGCTTCGACTAAATCCACAATGAAAGATGCTTTAGAAGTAAATTGATTCGTAAGAAGGAGATGAGAAGGTAAAGTATCAAAGTGAAGATGGTTTGTAGTAAAGTAAATTACAAGAATATAAACGCAAACCAATTTATAGTGGTTTGGTCGTACGACCTACGTCCACTCCCGATTCCTCTTCACTTGAGGCCACCGGTTTTTCCACTAACTATCCTCCTTCTAACAGGCAAGGATGAAATTCCTTATAGTGCCTCTCCTTTTGACGGGCTTATGATGTAACCCTTATAAGACCTCTTACCCCTCTCTTGGACTAGAACACACTAAAAGCTTAGAGGGAAGATTTTGATAAGAGTTTTCTCTTTTTCTTTCTCAGTTCTAGACCCACTTTCAACCATGAATGAGAGGGGCATTTATAGGCCTTAAGAGGATTTAAATTTGGAGCCTAAATTTGAAACACTTTCGGTATGCGGACACATATCCACACCACTGGACACTATCGCTGCTGACACAGGAGGCGTGCCATCGGGCTTGTTGCCCAGCGATGGTACCACCGCCTAGCCCAACGGTGCCACCGCCCGGCAGTCTTCATTTGTATCATTTCATTTGAATTCATGATTCATTTGGTAGGTTCTCCTCTTTAGTAAATAAAAAAGAAATTATAGGAGAACAAAATAAATAAGGGAGATAGAACATGATTGAAGCATGATTCATAAAAATGTATTTTATGTCGTAAATATGAATCAAGCAATTTTTAAATCTAAAATCATCCTCAAAAATCACATTCAATAAATTCATACATGACAAGTATAGATTTATTGAATTTCCTCTAGAAAAATCGATAAGATTGAGATAGAAGATTACATTTTATTTTTATATGCAATTTGCTTCTTATAATCATGCTTTTGCCCTTAATAAAAATAAATATCAATGTTCAAGATGAAAAGATAAATTTTATCATAAAGATCATTGAATCACATTAAGCATGTAGCATTTTCCAAAAGATTCGATTCAAGAGATTCACTTTATCATGATAATATATTTCATATATGTGTACTCATATTTCAAAAGATGAGTATTAAATTTTAAAACCAAACCATGAGTTTGTCATCAAGATATAACAACTTCAAATTCTCATGACAATACATTTTCCTATTTTTATGTATTTCAATCTAAGTGATTTGATCTTAAGAACATTCTTTCATAAGAATGTGTTTCTCATGACAATACATTTTCCTAACATTCTTTCATAAGAATGTTCAAAATTTTCATATGAAAATGTCATGCATCATATTTAAAAATAAAAACATCATCAAAATCATTTTAATTATTTCTTTAATTAGTTATAACAAGATGAACGGTGCTCAAATTCTTGCTAAAATCATTTTATAAATGTTCATCATAAAAATGATTAAGACCTATTAATCCAAGATGGAAGTTTTCAAATTATAAGCAAGATATACACATCTATCATCAAAAGACTTTCAAGAAATTTATGCATAGATATGTATCATGTTTAAGATCGAAAACCGATATGGAAAGTATATATGGAATTTCATCATCTCAAAATGTCATCTTAATTCGTCATGAAAACAATTAGACCAAAAACACATTAATCCAAAATATAGAGTCAAATCAATATTACTTCAAAAACTAATGCATGTTATAAAATCATCAAGCATCATGTTTAGAAACGAAAAGCAATATAAAACATCAAGATACACATGCATGGATTAATTCTAGGTAATATCACAAATCATGCAAGTATCATTTTAATTTTTTTTACTTTTCAAAAATACTAGAAAGAAAAGCATGATATATTTTTAAAAAATTATTTATTTCCTACTAACTAAGTTAAGCAATTCATGAAAAATATATCAAGTAATTTCATAACAACGTACAAACATTTCGGGTGAAATACTTACCTCGTTGATGAAGCCCATCAAAGCCTAATTTACCTTTTCTTTACTTGATTCTTCTTAGTGAGCCTTCTTCTTCTTCATTGGTGGGCGCTTCTTTTGTTTAAATTCATTTTCAGTTTTAGATTTTTGTTTAATGAACTTATTAAAATGCATTGTTATGTGTTCAATGTCCTCATCACTTGAGTCATCACTCAAGTGGTATTCAATTGTTCGGAGTTCCAAATCCTTCCTGTCCTTTGAAAGGTGGTTCAAGTGTTCAATGAGTTCAAAATGTTCTAGGAGGCTCAATTCATATGTCATTAGTGAGCCAATTAGTTCTTCAATAGGTAAATTATTTAAATCTTTAGCCTCTTGTATTGCGATTACTTTAGGATCCCATCTTTTTGGAAGGGATCTTAAGATCTTGTTTATGAGTTCAAAATCCAAAAAAGATTTACTAAGAGCTCTTAGACTATTGATAACACTGTGAAACGAGTATACATGTCGTCGATAGTTTCGCTTGGTTTCATTCGGAAGAGCTCAAAATCATGCAATAAGAGGTTTACTTTCGAGTCTTTAACTCTACTAGTTCCCTCATGCGTGATTTCAAGTGTCCACCAAATATCAAAAGCCGATTCATATATAGAAATCCAATTGAACTCATTTTTGTCTAAAACACAAAATAAGGTATTCATAGCATTTGTATTCAAAGAAAAAGATTTTTTCTCTAAGTCTGACCATTCGTTCGTCAGTTTAGAGGGAAAGTTGAAAGCCGTTTTCAATAACATTCCATAAGTTTAAATCTTGAGAAATCAAGAAAACTCTCATTCGAGTTTTTCAATATGTGTAGTTCGAACCATTAAAGAACGGTGGATGAATAATCGAAAAACTCTCTTGAAAGCCATTAAGAGTCATTTCTCATGGGTGTAAATCCAAAAGAGAAATAATGAGGCTCTGATACCAATTGTTAAAGATCGAGTAGCACTAAGAGGGGGGGGGGGGAATTAGTGCAACGGTAAAGAACGATAAATTTCTACGATTTAAAACAAGTTTCGAAAACTTCGTATGTTGAAAATGATGCTTCGATTAAATCTACAACGAAAGATGCTTTTGAAGTAAATTGATTCATAAGAAGGAGATAAAAAGGTAGAGCATCAAAGTGAATATGGTTTGTAGTAAAGTAAATTGCAAGAATATAAACGTAAATCGATTCATAGTGGTTCGATCATACGACCTACGTCCACTCCTGATCCTCTTCACTTGAGGCCACCAGCTTTTCCACTAGCTATCCTCCTTCCAACGGGCAAGGATGAACTCCCTTACAGCACCTCTCCTTTTGACGGGCTTAGGAGGTAACCCTTACAAGGCCTCTTACCCCTCTCTTGGACTAGAACATACTCAAAGCTTAGAGGGAAGATTTTGACAAAAGTTTTTCCTTTTCTTTCTTAGTTCTAGACCCCCTTTCAACCATGAATGAGAGGGGTATTTATAGGCCTCAAGAGGATTCAAATTTGGAGCATAAATTTGAAACACTTTCATTTTTCTGGTGTTACGTGTACCACCGCTTATCAAACATCGAGCATTATTAGTGACTGGCGTACACCGTCATGACGCAGATATCAGCGAAATTTGGGCCGTGCCACCGCCGTGTTTCGCATCGGGGCGATGCCATACCACCCCAAATTTCCGGGAGGTGCCACACGCCCACCTTTTAAGCCTGGTCCTCAAGGGTGCCACCGCTCTAGCCCGGGTGGTGCCACTACCTGTGTCTATCTCGGGAAGAAACTAGTTCTGGGGTCTGAACTCAAATTCAAACTAGTCCGAAACAAGGCCTAATTGATCCCTACTTGGGTTATAGGATTAACACATAATCCTAACCTAAATTAATGTGCTAACTACGAAATTAAAGATATTTCCTAAGCTATTACAAAGTCCGACAAGTCAAGACTTCTTCCGGCAAACTTCCGACGGTCTTCCGATGAACCCTCAGAAACCATTCTGCGGACTCCCAACAAGCTCTTAGACTTCACGATGATCTTGGCAAGTTCCAACTGCTAGTTATAAGTGCCCTACAAGCCAATCACATGAGTGATTGCACCTGTAACATGCTGCGTTAATCTCTTTGCTTATGATTATTGGCATTATCTCGCATTATCTAGATGTATATTGTGATGTCATTGGATCTGTGCAATGGGAATTGGATCGTGATGAGATTACGATAATGAGACCGGTTTACCTTTAAACACAGACCCTAAATTATCCTGGTCATAGGTTACTCGAGAAGGACATCGAGATAGCCGGATAGACTGGTGTGCTGTATACCTATTCATATGATGGAGGTAGTTAGTCTCATAGCTATTCGTATGGGGACACTAAGGGTACAGTGCAGGTGCTTATTAGAGAATGAGTTCACCGATTGATCCGCCTATGGAATGCTGGATGGTTATTGATATATCACATCAGATAGCGATTCCGTAGTCCCAGTAGTATATCTAGTCCTTAGACTTGAGACACCAAGGATGTCTTGTATAAGTACTCCACTCTTTGATACCGGACTTATAGGTTTGGAAAGCTCCAGTTCTAATATAGCCGGTCATTAGGAGTGGTCGCCAACCTTACGAGGGCTATTGAGTGTCAATAGAGGATCATCCGCTCTCGGTATTATGAAAGGAATATCTTATGTGTTCTTGCTCGAACAAATCCTTGGCCAAGGTTATTCGAATTGAGAGAGAAAGAGTTCTCCGAGAGAATCCGACAAGAGCAAGACTTGAGGAGAGACCGTATGGGCCTGATAGCACCATGCTCGGTATAGGGTCTCTGGGATATTAGATGGATGAGAGATTATAGATACATGGTAACTAAGGACAGATAGGTCCAAAGGATTGGATTCCCCTGTATCGTCTAGGGGTTACGGTGTAGTGGCCTAGTACGTCCGCAGTCGATGAGTTTGGTGAATTATTATAGAGATAATAATTCACTAAGTTAGAAGGAGTTCTGACAAGTATGACTCACGGCCAGCTCGATATTGGGCCTAGAGGGTCATAGACATATGGTAGGTGTTACAATGAGTAGAGGTTCGGATATGAGATATTCACTGAACCCCCTATTTTATTGGATATCCATTAAGCCCCTGAATTATTGGATCCTGAGATAAGATCCAATAATTGCTAATAAGAGATTATTGGGTAGAAACCTACTAATCCAAGAGGCTTGGGTGATTGGATGGAGATCCAATACCCAATAGGGCAAAAAGATCCATTAGGGTTTTCAGGAGGCCTCTATAAATAGGAGGGAACCAAAGCTCTATAGGTTGAGGGTTTTTTTTGGTAGCCACTTCCTGTTCTCCTCTCCCCAGAGAGAGAGGTGCATCGTTGCAATCCCTGCCGTGCGGCTACTGCTAGATAGAAGGACGCTTGACCTCCTTCATCCTCTCCCACAGATCTGTAGGAATTCAGGGATATACGATCTCCCTAGGTATCTTCTTTTACATACGCAATTTTGTGGATTTGTTTTTGACGCACCGATCTTTGCACGACCGACGGAAACTTTCTACGGGAAATCTGGGGTGTTTTGTTTTCTATTCTTCCGCTGCGCATGTGATGTCGCTCCCCTTATGGATTTCCCAATAGTGGTTTCAGAGCCAGGTTATTTGTGTGAATATTGGATCTTAAACTACGTGTGTCGTGTTCTAGTTCTGCTTTTGACGCCAAAATCGTTGGTGCGAAGGGCAACAACTATTGCCGCTTCGCAAAGAACCGCGAAGGTTACTTGCAGCCTTTGTTCACAGTGCAATACCGTGGCCTCGCAAAGCGGCAATGGCCGACGGGTTATGGGCCGCCAGCAGCAGCACTCGCGCTACTCAGACCGAGCAGCCTACGCAGAATCGCCGCGCCGCGAGCGCCGGATCGTGGTAGAAGTGCGCGCGATGGGCATGGCGGGCAGCGTTGCACCCGCAGGGGTAGTGCCGCCCGCCGCCGCCCGCGATTAGCTCGCAAGGGGCACGCCGTGGCCAGCCCGCAGGGCAGCTGCCGCGCGACCGCTCGCAGATGTGGGTGCACCCGTAAGGGCCAACGCCGCCCGCGGACAGACCGCTTGCAGGCGCTGCGCCCGCGAGTAGGGGTGGCACGCCCGGCCGTAGTGGCCGCCGTTGACAGGGTGGCGACGGTCGCAACTCTACAGAAGGGAAAGGTATTTGGGTTTTTAGGCAAAAAATAGTTTTGCCCCTCGGAATTTTAGAAATTTCGGTTTCTATTCCTTTTGACAGAATGACTAAAATACCCATAGGAATTTTCGAAATTCTAATTTTGTCCCTTACGATCGAATGACCAGAATACCCTCAGGATTTTAAAAATTCCAAATTTTATCCCTTTTGATAAAATTACCAAAATACCCCTGGGAATTCAAAAAATTCCCTTTATGTCCCTAATTTCATAAAATTAAATATGTTAATTAAATAGTTTAATTAATTATTTTTTTATCTAGTAGTCCTATAAAATAATATATACATGTGATGTATGATGTGAACAGATGATCATGGACCTATGATGTGATATGTGTACATGTGATTATTATTATTGGGGCCTGCGAGCCTTTATTTTTCTCATTTATTATTAGGCCTGCTTGCTTGTAATTATGTTATAATTACATGAGGAGGTGTAGCGGTAGCATGACTCATGAGGCCGAGACGGATGATCCGACGCATAAAGATGTGTTGAGATGCCGACGAATCCGACGAAGCGAGATGGATGATCACAGGGCATAGAGATGTATCAAAGTACATATAGATCTTGATGTGAGTGATTGGGCCCATTGGCTCGGGCCTGATCACATTAGGATATAGTCCATGATCATCTAGTGTGATGTGCCATTAGTTATATTAATATATATATATATATATATATATGTATATATATATATATATATATATATATATATATATATATATATATATATATATATATATATATATATATATATATATATATATATATATATATATATATATATATATATATATATATATATATTTACATGTAATGTAGATATATATATATTAAATAAGTATGTGCATGACACATTATATTAGGAGACCAAACCAAAATCCCCTATGTTAATAATATTAAGTCAGTAAACATGAGGCAATTAGATTGACCCACGTGGCCTTCCATCGTTATAGCTAGGAGCCGATTCCTGGTGTAGGTCGAGTTGGTTGAGTCCCTCGAGACTCACCTATATCGCATCTTGCCATTTTATCTACGACATAGAGATATCATAGGTGACCTGAGGACATGGTATACTTGGTCGAGTCCCTTAAGAGTATATCACCTAATCAGACTCATCTGGAAACGATGTTAATGACTTAACCGAACATCATGGTTGGTCGAGTCTCTCGAGGCCATGGTGGTTAGGAGGCCGAACAGGACGGGAATCACAAGGAGTTGTGATTGGCAAGAGTTGCCTACCTTTACGGGCTTAACGTGATTGATCGAGTCCCTCGAGGTTACATTAAGACACCGATTGGATCTCGATCCCCACTAGAGATCCGTCGGGGGCCTCCGATTCACATACCGGAGGGTGTTGTGTGTCTCACGAAAAATTAGTGAGAGTACATTAAGATAGAAGTTCTTATCTTAATTGTTTAATTTCTGCAAAGTCTGCATGTTATTTATTTCTGCTACATCTTTTATTTCAGAAAAATATCGCTTTCAAATCCTTTACATAGCATACTTGATGCTAACCGCCTCACTGGTCCAAATTATACGGATTGGCTTCGCAATTTGAGAATCGTTCTCACGGTGGAGAAAATCGCGTATGTCCTTGATACAGTGATCCCTACGCCCGACGAAGGGGCAAGCGAGGATGAGATCGCTCGTTATGTGAAGTACTTAGATGATTCCACTCTTGCTCAGTGTTATATGTTAGCCTCTATGACTACTGAGTTACAAAGACAACATAAAAATATGGATGCTAATTTCATACTCCTGCATCTCCACAAACTGTTTGAGGAACAAGGAAGAACTCAGCGATATGAGATATCAAAGAGTCTTTTCCATGCCAGGATGACTGAGGGGACACCGGTTCAGAACCATGTCCTTAAGATGATTGAGTGGATCGAGAAACTCATAGGTCTAGGAATGGTCCTAGAGGATAACCTGTGTGTGGATCTTGTGCTTTAGTCCCTACCAGATTTCTTTTCTCAGTTCATAATGAATTTTAATATGAACAAACTTGAGGTGACCCTCCCAGAGCTCCTCAATATATTGAGAGAAGTAGAGAGCACCATCAAGAAAGAGAAGCCGATTCTCTACACTGGTGAGACCAGAAAGAAAAGGAAGACTGAGAAGACCCTTAAGAAGGACAAGGGCAAGGGCAAAATAGGTAAGGCAAAGGTTCCAAGAAAGACCCAACAAAGGACAAAGGCCAGTGCTTCCACTACTGCAAAGATGGGCACTGGAAGAGGAACTACAAAGAGTACCTTGCAGAGAGGGCGAAACAGAAGCTTGCAGAAGCTTCAGGTACATTCATGATCAGTCTCTATTTATCAGAATCTTATGATAACACATGGGTATTGGATATCGAGAGTACTTATCATATCTATAATTCGTTGCAGGTTCTAGCAGAACCTAGGAGATTAAACAGAGGCGAGATGGACCTTAAGATAGGTAATGGAGCAAAGGTTGCTACAGTGGTTATTGGCAAGGTCACTTTACATCTGCCTGGTGGAGCTATTATACATTAGATGCATACTATTATGTTCCTTCTATTATCAAAAATATTATTTCTATTTCATGTTTGACAGTTAATGGATATAAATTAGTTTTTGAGAATAATGGTTGTTAAATAATATTAGATGATGAGATTATCACGAGAGGAACAGTGCATAATGATTTATTTATGCTAGATACAACTGCACATATCATGAGTGTAAGTGAGTCTAAGAGGAAACGAGAAGTGGAGAACCAGACTGGAAAGAGTATTAAAACCCTTCGATCAAATCGAGGAGGTGAGTACTTGAGTACAGAGTTCGCCTAGTTTCTCAAAGACTATGGGATCTTATCCCAATAGACACCTCCTTATACATCACAGGTTAATGGTGTGTCAGAAAGGAAGAATCGTACACTGTTAGACATGGTGCGTTCCATGATATGTTTCGTTGACCTACCCATCTTATTCTGGGGATATGCCCTAGAGACCGCAGCTTACCTTCTAAACAGAATTTCAACCAAGTCAGTGATGTCTACTCTATATGAGATATGGAATGAGAAGATGCATGATCTTAAGATTGTTAAGATTTGGGGCTGCCCTGCCCACATTAAGAGACATAACCCCGACAAGTTGGAATCCAGAATGGAATGGTGCAAGTTCGTGGGATACCCCAAGGAAACTTGTGGGTAGTATTTCTATCACCCTGAGGACCAAAAGGTCTTTGTAGCCAAAGAGCAGTGTTCCTTGAGAAGGAACACTTTCTTGGTGAAGACATTGGGAGCATGATAGAATTGAGTGAGGTTGAAGAACCTAGCTCAAGCACCATTCCATAGCCAGAGTCTGTTCAGATACATAACATACAATTTTCAACTTTATGTAGGTTCAACAGAGTATCCCATCCTCTTGAGAGATATGTGGGACATATCATAAGAGAGAATATTGATCCTCAGACCTACGAGGAGGCTATTGTGAGCATAAACTCTGGGAAATGGCAAGAAGCCATGAATTCAGAAATGGATTCCATATACTCCAACAAGGTTTGGAACCTAGTTATTGCACCCGAGGGTATTGTACCCATTGGCTGCAAGTGGATATTCAAAAAGAAGATTGGAGTAGATGGAAAGATAGAGACCTATAAAGCAAGGCTAGTAGCTAAGGGGTATCGTCAAAGGCAAGGTGTTGACTATGATGAAACTTTCTCACCTGTAGCCATGCTAAAATCCATTCGAATTCTATTGGCTATTGCAGCACATTATGATTATGAGATCTAGCAGATGAACATTAAAACCGCATTCCTCAATGGTAACATCGATGAGGAGGTGTATATGATACAGCATGAGGGATTCGTGTCCAAGGATAACCCAGATAAGGTGTGCAAGTTGCTTAGGTCCATTTATGGATTGAAGCAAGCTTCCCGAAGTTGGAACATAAGATTTGATGAGGCGATCAGATCTTATAACTTCGTTAAGAATGAAGATGAGCCTTGTGTGTACAGGAAATTAAGTGGGAGCACTATCACCTTTTTGGTATTATATGTGGATGACATCCTGATCATTGAGAATAATGTATGAATGCTCTCCACAGTAAAGACTTGGTGATCTAGGCACCTCTCCATGAAGGACTTAGGGGAAGCATCCTGCATATTGGGGATACGGATCTATAGAGATAGATCCAAGAGGATGCTTAGCTTGTCCCAGTTCAGGTACATAGACACCATTGTTAAAAGGTTTGGCATGAAAAATTCCAAAAGAGGTCTCATACCAATGAGACATGGAATATCACTTTCTAAGAGTATATCTCCAAAGACTCATAATGAAAGGATACACATGGATATGATACCATATGCATCAGCGATATGATATATCATGTATGCTATGCTATGTACTGGCCTGATATAGCGCATGCTTTGAGTATCACAAGCAGATATCAAGCAGATCCAGGCCTGGAGCACTAGAAAGCAATAAAATGTATCCTTAAGTACTTGAGAAGGACTAAGGATCTTTTACTGGTATATGGAGGTAGTAGCCTCAAGGTTAAGGGCTACTCAGACTCGAGCTTCTAATTCGATATCGATGATAGCAAGTCTAATTCAGGGTATGTGTTCACCCTGAATGGAGGAGTAGTATGCTGGAAGATTTCTAAGCAAGACACTACTGCTGACTCAACCATAAAGGCGGAATACATTGCTGTGACAGAGACAGCAAAGGAGGGAGTCTGGATGAAGAGGTTCATCACAGACCCAGGAGTCATGTCAAGCAGTGAGGATATGATTCTCCTATATTGCGACAACTACGGGGTGATTACTCAAATAAGGGAACCCGGGTCTCATCAAAAGTGTTTTAAGGAGGTTCTAGCTTATTAGAGAGATCGTGGTCTGAAAAGATGTAGTAATGGAAAGAGTTCCATCCAAAGATAACATTGCAGATCCACTGACAAAGCCATTAACTCAGATTATCTTTGAGCATCAAAGAGGTCTGATGGGGATCAGACATGTTGGTGATTGGCTTTAGGTCAAGTGGGAGATTGCTACTTATAGGTGCCCAACAAGCCAATCACATGAATGATTATACCTGTAACACGCTACGTCAATCTCTTTGCTTATGATTATTGGCATTATCTCACATTATCTAGATGTATATTGTGATGTTCTTGGATCTGTGCAATGGGAATTGGATTGTGATGAGATTACGATAATGAGACCGATTCACCTTAAACACAGATCCTAAATTATCCTGGTCATAGGTTACTCGAGAAGGACATCGAGATAGCCGGATAGACTGGTGTGCTGTATACTCGTTCATATGATGGAGGTAGCTGGTCTCACAGCTACTCATGTGGGGACACTAAGGGTACAGTGCAGGTGCTCATTGGAGAATGAGTTCATCGATTGATCCGCCTACGAAATGCTGGATGGTTATTGATACCTCACGTCAAACAGCGATTCCGTAGTCCCAATAGTGTATCTGGTCCTTAGACTTGAGACACCAAGGATGTCCTATATGAGTACTCCACTCTTTGATACCGGACTTATAGGTTTAGAAAGCTCCAGATCTAGTACAGCCGGTCATTGGGAGTGGTAGTCAACCTTACGAGGGCTATTGAGTGTCAATAGAGGATAATTTGCTCTCGGTTTCATAAGAGGAATATCTCATGTATTCTTGCTCGAACAAATCCTTGGCCAAGGTTATTCGGATTGAGAGAGAAAGAGTTCTCTGGGAGAATCCGATAAGAGCAAGATTCGAGGAGAGACTATATGGGCCTGACAGCACCATGCCCGGTATAGGGTCTTTGAGATATTAGATGGATGAGAGATTATAGATACATGGTAACTAAGGACAGATAGGTCCAAAAGATTGGATTCCCCTGTATCGTCTGGGGGCTGCGGCGTAGTGGCCTGGTATGTCCGCAGTCGATGAGTTGGGTGAATTATTATAGAAATAATAATTCACTAAGTTAGAAGGAGTTCTGACAAGTATGACTCACGGCTAGCTCGATATTGGGCCTAGAGGGTCACACACATATGGTAGGTGTTATGATGAGTAGAGGTTCGGATATAAGATATTCGCTGAACCCCTTATCTTATTGGATATCCATTAAGCCTCTGAATTATTGGATCCTAAGATAAGATCCAATAATTGCTAATAAGAGATTATTGGGTAGAAACCCACTAATCCAATAGGCTTGGGTGATTGGATGGGGATCCAATACCCAATAGGGCAAAAATATCTATTAGGGTTTTCAGTGGGCCTCTATAAATAGGAGGGAACCAAAGCTCGATAGGCTGAGGGTTTCTTTTGGTAGCCACCTCTTATTCTCCTCTCCCTAGAGAGAGGTGCATCATTGCAATCCTTGCCGTGTAGATACCACTAGAGAGGAGGACGCTTGACCTCCTTCATCCTCTCACACAGATTTACAGGAATTCAGGGATATACGATCTTCCTATGTATCTTCTTTTACACGCATAGTTTTGCGGATTTATTTTTGACGCATCGATCTTCGCACGACCGACGAAAACTTTCTACGAGAAATCTGATATGTTTTGTTTTTTGTTCTAACGCTGCTCATGTGATGTCGCTCCCCTTATGGATTTCCCAACACCAACGAGCTTCTTTGGCAAGCTCCGATCTTTCTTGGCAAGCTCCGTGAACTTCCGACGAACCTTCCGGTGAACTTTTGAAAACCCTTCAGCAAGCTCCCTACTCATTCTCGGCCAGTTCCAGTAGCACTCCTAATGAATCTTCGGACTTCCATCGAACTCTCAAACTTCCAACGATCCATCACACTTGTCTTCCGGCACTTTGTTTCGCTTTACATCTTCATCGTTATCGTAGTTAATCCTGCACACACACAAACAAAATTTTACTTCGATCTAGATAATTATTACAACACGAATTGATATTCAGTTGCCCGGCACGTCATTAGTCGGTGCTTCGTTTGATTCTTCGACGCATCGTCCTCTCTTGCATTTTGTTACCCAATTGGAGGTTGACCTCCGCAACCCCGATATCCTTGGCGTAACATGCCCTTTTTAGCCTGATGCCCGATGTCTGAAGTCTTCTGCCGATTGTCGATTGAACCTCTGGCTCGACATCCAATATTCCGACGTGATCACTTGGCGCAATGTCAATTCTTTCAACGTCAACTATTTAATCTTGATCGATAGTAGACCTACGTCACTTAACGTAGTTAAATCACAAAACACAATCAATTAGTTTCATCATCAAAATCCGAGATTCAACAAGGAGATCCGAAATATGAGATTACTAAAGTGATTCAATTGCAGCCATATTGGTCTTTAAATAATATGAGTAAGTTGGCTTTAAAAGTTAAAAAGTAATAGAAGTTTGAAAATAGTTCTCGATACAGGTTAAAAGAAGGCTATACAAAAGGAGGAAGTTCCAAGTCTATTATCTAAAGCAAGGTGGTATTAAAAGTGTAAGACAGGGGTGAAGGATTTGCTGGCAGTAAACAAACACTTAATTTTTCTACCCCAAGTTATCACAAACTTAGTTGATTTTGCCTAAGTCATGTAGCACCCATGCATATCCGTCCATAAAAATTAGCCTCCCAGATACCTCCTACGATCCCTTAGGACCTACAAAACAGAAGATGAGATAAAGAAAGCACTTCATACAAGATCCACAAGTAACACTTTCAGCAAACACTTTATAGCCAATGCAAATTCTAACGATGGACTTTATAAGCTCAGAATGATTACACAACAAAGGCATAAAATTGGTCCATTATAGACTGAAATCTAGTACAAGTATTCACATGATATATACTTTATGTACAAGCCTACACGGCTATCAAACTCACTCAAATGGGGTTGTTAAGCCTTCGACCAGCCCTTTACATACTTAGCAATATAAGAACAAACAAAAAAGACATGGACATGCATAAACATTATATTGAATACTCATTTACAAATTTTGTCCGTGACATTCTCCCTCACTTATTCCTTCAACGTCCTCTTTGAAGCCTTTGTTGACACTGTAACTCCTCGTCTTTGCCGAATCTTCAATTTTCTGCTCCTACTGCAATGTGCCCCTTTGGCTCCCAACTACTTTCTATTTGTTGTTGTTGAGTTGTCGAACTTTAATCCGCTATGCTACTTCAACTTGCTAATGACTCTAACTCTGGTATAGGGTCGATATAGTTGTGGTGATCCTCGCTGATTCTTGCGGATTCTTCAAGTGAAGGAAAAGACCATCCTTAATATATGATAGTCTTCAAATGCCTCTTGTTGCTCAAACTGGATGAATGCTTGTTGGAGCTTTAACGAGCATCGTCTCATAAACTATGAAGTTTTTAGATCCTTCCTCTCCTCTTCCGCTTAGTTGTCTCGTCCAAGTAGGTTTGCATCACTCTCGCTTTTGATTAGCATTTTGTTGGGAAATGAAATGGATAATCTACTCTCAGTAGTACTGATTACAATTGGTGAGGACTTGATAATTGTTATCTTCTATGATGTTCCTTCAAAGGGTCTTTGAATATGTGTAGAACTCCTCTACTAGATAACTAAGAGAACTGAGGTACTCGGTTTTGCCCATTCTCTTGAGAGTTGAGAAGGCAAAGGTTACTTAACTTCGTCAGCCTCCTTGAGGTTGTACTTTGTACGTCGAGCTAGTTACTAAACTCCGCCTACTCTTAGCTCACACTTCTTAAGCACTTGAAGTATTTGCAATCCTTACGTTGAGTTAGCTACTGTGATTCACCTTCTTAATGCCATTAAACTTGTGGAATGCAAGAAGTTATCACTCTAACTTGGAGCAAGTCTTTGACTTTTTTGGTCACCTTTGGGATTATACCATCTTTTCTATCATTTTCGCCGCCTACTCCTCTGAGTAGTAAATGTATAGCATCACGTACTACCTGCTTCATTCCCTAGTCGAACACTCTTGTATCGACTCAAAGTCCTTCACTTATGACTATCTTGATGAGAAGCCCCTTTGACACTGGCCTTATGAAGTTCCCTAGCATCTGCCCTTCAGCCTTGTCTTGGTACATAAAGTTTGCCTCTGCATTCTCCTCCTTCACGGTCCATCTCATGACCAAGCACTCTCCCTCCATGAGAGCAAGGGATTGATATCTCCATGGAAATCCCACCTCTGTAATGCCATGGCACAGCCATGCCCATGACACTACTATCCGTTGCCTCGCTTCTGCGTTCCTTTTTCACAATCGGTAGATCCTCCTTTGTGGCACTACGGTACTCCTCTAAGTCCACCTTCATTCTAACTAATGCTTGGTTTTCGGTAGCTGAGTCTCTCTGGACTCGTTATTGTTTCTTTGTCCTTTTTCGACCACCTGCTTCAACACCTTTGTATTCTTTGAGAAGTTCCCCTTGGTCGATGGAAAGATAGATTGCAACTCTCATATATGGCCTTTGCCATCATGTTGTAGGGTCCAAGTTTGAATTCCCTTGAGGCTATAAATACCCCTCTTATCCCTAATTATGACACACACCAACTGAGAAAGAAAAGAGGGAAAAACCCTATTGAAATCTTGTCAAAATTCCTCCCCTCTAGTTTAGTGTTGGTTAAGTTTAAGAGAGGGGTGAGTGGGCTTATAAGAGGTTAACTCCTGAACCTATTAAAAGGAGAAGAGAGCTATCAAGGTGGTTAGTCTTCACCCATTGAAGGAAGACTTGTATCTGAACTTCTCTCTCGGTAGTTCATAGCCCCCATATGCTGATGCCCAAGGCTTTCATTTAATGTAACCTTCGATGCATGCATGGAAGACCCGCTTCTGTGGTACTAAGACATTCCCTCCTTAAATCCATAGCCCTTCTTGTTGTTGTGTTATTCACCAAAGTGAAGCTCCCAGTAGTGCTCCCGATCATACCTTCATATGATCTTGTCCCTCATGGGACGGTCTTGTATGTGTCATATTGCCTCAAACTATTTCATCACGATCCGTTACACCATGTCGCCTCCTGGTGACATCTCCTTATATTTTGATCAATGTGGTATGAACTTGAACTGCGATCTCTCTATGTGTGCACTCCGCCAACATATCGTAGGGCCTTTGTCACCTTCAATTTTGTTTGCCTCTTTGGCAATCGACCTTTGTCCACCCGCTCTCAGGTCACACCCGAACGAAACATAGCTGTAAGATAGTTCGTCACCTAGCAGCTCTCAAAGTCTTATGACTTCATTGAAATTGGTGCACCATTATCTGGATCTTGGGCCTCTACCCCTACCAGCATAATCTCAGCTATGCATTGCTTTCCTCATGGTAGCACTTTGGCATATTCTTCAAGAGTACCTGCCTTTGTGTTCTCTTGCCCTATGCTAAGGCCTTCTGACATCAACTTCACCTTTGTAAGCTGTGTCGCCTTAGTTCCTCCGTTAAATATTTCATCGAGATAAGGTATATGTGCCTCGAAGTTTTCTCTGTCTTTGGCATCATGCAAGATGAGTCTGCTCTATCAGAATAAGAAACCCATGGAATGACATGATCCTACTCCTACCTCTATAAAAGTTCATATCCTTGACCTCTGTCTAAGGAAAGCTCAAAGCCTTCGCTCCATGTTTCATCTTTTATACCAACTCCTTTCATGCGGCTTGGGTGCATCACCAAGTTACCCCCAAGTTGCTCCGCTCCTTAATTTGTATTGAGTTAATAGTAGCCCTCGCACCCACCATTCCACGGGGCAGCCTTCTGTTGAGTCCGATCTCCCTATTGGCTCCAAGTGTGTCTTCATTTTGTGTTTCCTTGGGTTGCTCCCCTACTTGATCTCACAATGCATCCACTAAAGCATTATCTCTTGTGAGATCATGCAAAGACTCTTCGTCGCTTGCTCGATCCGTTGAGTTTTGTCTTGAGATTCTCCTCCTCAATATGTGCAGTCCGTTGCACATGATTCTCCCTCTAGAGAATTGTGACTTATCCCTCATGGATATTTGCCTCATTGGAGCAACTTCTCTTTTCGCATCCTTCTCTTTGGAAGTTTTGGAGACCACCATCCCCTTGTATTACTCTGCCTTACTGAACCAACTGTGCATTGTTCTACCTCCGTAAATGCACCTGCTAGATTGTGACTATTCACCAATATAACCCCAACTACACCCCTCCGGGTTTAACAACATACTGAACCTACTGCACACTTCAGTCTTTTACGGACGTATCATTCTCATACCGAAGAGAAAGTTTTAATATTCCATGGCGCTAACCTTCGGCCGCCTTAGGATGGCCATGGACAATCCATCGTCCGCATACAAGCCCTTGCATGAGTATTGAATTCCTTGAGTTTGCAACCCCCTCACTCCTGTGAGCTTTGCATAACTATTTCGATCGTTGAATAACCTACTCCACCTTGCATGTTCTCATCCTTTACCAAGTGCCCTGCTTGCTCGAGCATAGTTAAGTTTTGGTTGCCAATGTCGAGCCACTGCTCGAACTAAGTCATCCCAACCTTTGTGCACTACATATTCTTCTTAGCTTATTTGTCCTCATAGTGCCTCTTACGTAAAGGGTTAGCCATTCCTCTAAATGTCATTCTTAAATGTCTGCTCCTCATAACGACTCTTTCTCCTATAACTTTATGTCCATTTTCTCTAAACGGTTGTGCATGTTGGCTGCCCTTAATGCAGCCCCGCAAAGTCCCCCACGTTTGCATGCTAAGTGTTTCTATTATGTGCTTGTCTCACTCTGATACCAACTGTCATGAACTTAGCTGGTTTTGCCTAAGTCATGCGACACTCTTGTGTGTCCGTCTGCAAATGTCAGCCTCATTGAAATCTTCTACGATCTCTTAGGATCTGCAAAAGAGAAGATGAGATAAAGAAAGCAATTCACACGAGATCTACAAGCAACACTTTCAGCGAACACTTTATAGCTAATGCAAATTCCAACTATGGACTCCATAAGCTCAGAATAGTTACACAACAAAGGTATAAAATTGATCCACTATAGATCGAAATCTAGTACAAGTGTTCACATAACACATACTTTATGTATAAGCCTACACAGTCACCAAACTCACTCAAATGGGGCTGTTAAGCTTTCGGCCAGCCCTTTACATACTTGGCAACATATGAACAAACCGAAAAGATACGGACATGCATCAGCATTACATTGAACACCCGTTTTCAAGTTTTGTCTTTGACAAAGTGGCCAAAAATGCTTCAAATGTCATGGTTTTAGACATATTGTTTTAGGTTGTCCAAATATGAGGATTGTTACTTTAATTGAAGATCATAGTGATGAAGAAGAAAATGAAGCTGATGATAAACTAAAATATGATGGTGATAAGGAAGAGGTTACTTATGCTGATCATGGTTTATCTATTATGTTGCAACTTAGCTTACAAATATCCTATGTGGTTGAGGATAAAAGTTAGGTGAGAAAGAATATGTTTTACACTAAATGTACTTCTTATGGCGAGGTGTGCATGGTGATCATCGATAGTGGCAACTTTGATAATGTGGTATCTTTGGAGATAGTACAAAAATTAAAGTTACACAATCCCTCATCCACATCCTTATCAATTAAGTTGGCTGTAAAATAGAATGATATCAAGATAACTAAAAGATATTTAGTTCTATTTTCTATTGGCAAGTATTATAAAGATGAAGTATGGTGTGATATTGCTCTTATAGATACTTATCATTTGCCCTTAGGTAGACCTTAACATTATGATAGGAGGGTGTTATATGATGGCTATAAACATACTTATTCTTTTAATGTGAAAGAAAAGAAAATTAGCTTAGCTCTATTACAACCTTCTGAAATCAATACACTAAAGAAGGAAATTGGCACTTTTATATCCTATGGTGAATACAAGGGTGAATTAGAAATATGTGGTCATATTTTAACTTTAGTAGTTATATAGGAGAATGAATATTATAAGAAGACACCAGCAATCATGAAATCAATCATGGAGGAGTTTCAAGATATTGTACTAGAAGATATTCCACATGATCTTCCACCTCTAAGAGGTATCCAGCATCACATTGATCTTATTTCGGGGGTTATTTTACCTAATAAGATAGCCTATAGAATGAGTCCCAAGAAGAATGAAGAACTTCAAAGACAAGTGAATGAGTTGGTGGAAAAGGGATTGATTTGGGAGAGCATAAATCCTTGTACGGTTTCAGCCTTGTTAATGCCGAAGAAGGATGATTCTTAGAGAATATGTGTGGACAACCATGTTATCAACAAAATCATAATTGACTATCGTTTTCCCATTCTGATTTACTTGATCAATTATGTGGTACTTTTATTTTCTCTAAAATTAATTTGAGGAGTGACTATCACCAAATAAGAATAAGGCTTGGAGATGAGTAAAAAATAGCATTTAAAACTAGAAAATGCTTATATAAATAGTTGGTTATATCATTTGGGCTATCTAATACTTCTGATACTTTCATGAGATTCATGAATCATATACTTAAGTCATGTATTAGGATTTTTGTTGTAGTTTACTTTGATGATATATTAGTAGACAACAAGAGTGAAGAGGAGCATATAAATCATCTTAAAGAGATCTTTCTTATTTTGAAATAACAAAAACCTTATGCTAATCTAAAAAAGTATGATTTCTTTACAACTAGTGTTGTATTTTGGGGATATATTATTTTAAAAGATGAAATCAAAATGGATCAAAGTAAGATAGAAACTATTCTTAATTGGTTGTAAGATAGAAACTATTCTTAATTGGTTAACACCTACTTCATTAGGAGTTTCAGCTCTATTATTGCTGAATGCTTGAAAGGTGATAAATTCAAATAAACTAGTGAGGCTAATGATGTCTTTGAACTATTGAAAAGAAAGATGACCGAAGCTCCTATCTTAGTTTTACCTAATTTTGACAACATGTTTGAGGTTGAATGTGATGCCTCTGATATAAGAATTAGTGCTATTTTGAGTCAAGATGAAAAGTCCATTGTCTTTTTTTAGTGAGAAGCTGAATGATACAAGAAGGAGATATTCTACCTATGATAAGGAATTCTATGTCATTTATCGAGCTTTATCTCATTAGTCAGTATCTTATTGTCAAGCCATTTGTCCTATATTCTGATCATGAGGCATTAAAGTTTATTAATCACCAGCACAAGCTAAATAAGAGGCATGTAGCTTGGGTTGAGTTCTTGTAATCTTATAACTTTACAATCAAGCATAAATCTGGTATTCAAAATGTAGTTGTTGATGCATTGAGCAGAAGGTATTCTTTATTATCAACAATGGAAGTTAAAGTGATTGGATTGAGACATTCAAATATCTTTATGAGAATGATATAGATTTCGGCTCAATATGGCATAATTGTAAATCAAGTTCTTTTCAACAATTTTCTATTTTTGATAGTTTTCTTTTTCGAGCTAATGTCTTGTATATTTTATTTTATTCATTGAGATAGGTAATTCTAGCTAAAGCTCATGGTGGTCTTTTGGGAGGACATTTTGGTAGAGATAAGACTTTAGCTCTTATTCAGTCAATTTTTTATTGGCTTAAGATGTTCAGAGATGTGGAGAGACTTGTAAAGCAATACCAAGTGTGTCATTTGATAAAAATAAAAAGTTAAAATTTTGGTTTGTATACTCCACTTCCAGTGCCTAATGTTCCATAGGAGGAAGTGAGTCTTGATTTCGTTTTGAGACCGCTAAGAACTCAAAGGAATAAGGATTCTATCATAGTTGTTGTTGATAGGTTTTTAAAAATATCTAACTTTATCTCATGTAATAAATCAAATGATGCATGGCTGATTTGTATTTTAAGAAGATTGTTAGATTGCATGATATTCCAAGAACTATGGTGTCTGATTGAGATTCAAAATTTCTTAATCATTTTTAAAGAACTCTTTGGAGGAAGTTGGGTACTTCTTTGAATTTCAACAGCTCACATCACCCACAAACTGATGGACAAACTGAGGTAATGAACAAAAGTTTGAGAAACTTGCTTAGAAGTTATGTTGGCAAGAATATCAAGTCATGGGATCTTATTCTTCCATAAATTGAGTTTGCTTATGATCGTTCCATGCATCATAGCAGTGGTAAAAGTTCTTTTAAGGTTGTTTATAGTGCTAATCCTATTGTTCCTTTAGATTTGGTTCCTCATTCAATAACTGAGCAATTTAATAGAGATGCTGATGTGAGAGCTAAGCAGATAAAGAAGCTGCATGAGAGTGTTAAAGCAACCATAGAGAAACAAAATGAGAGGTATAGGCAAGCTACCAACAAACATAGAAAATATGTAGAGTTTAATGCATGTGATTTAGTCTGGATTCATCTAAGGAAGGAAAAGTTTCTATCGGGCAAATTTGAAAAATTAAAACCAAAGGCTGATGATCCATTTAAGGTACTCAAAAGAATTGGCCAGAATGCTTATGAGATCAAATTACTCGAAGATTATGGAGTATCTTTAACATTTAATGTGGTTGATTTAAGTTCTTATCATAATTATATTGATGAAACAAATAAGAACTTGAGGATAAGTCTTTTTCAACTAGGGAAGAATAACATGAGAGTGCCTAATTTACTATAATATGCTCATGTGGACCTTGTTGATGCTATGGTATATTTTTTAGCCCATAATATTATCTCAAAGCCTTCAACTTAGCCCACTCAAATATGACAGCTGATGAGTATATTCCCTACACTAAGTTAAAACTGTTTCAATACACTTTTCTTCATGACTAAGAAACACATTAAAGGAGTTAGTTACCAGTTGTAAAATATTTAATCTTGTAATTCTTTATGCATGAAGGGTTGTTTCATGCACTAGTACTTATTTTGATATTTTAGGGTTAGAAAGAGTTTTAGAAACTGATAATATTGACAGATGTTCTCTTGAAGTTCTCTCCAAAACTCTGTATCTCTTGGATCTTTTCTTGAATGATAAGTTTTTTATTTTCAGTTCTGTATCCTCGTTTAATATCCTTGGGATGGTGAATTTTTTATATCCCTTTATGATTTTAAATTTGGTGGTGAACTATTTTACGATTATATTAAAATATTTTCGTGAGATCATTTTTTTTTATTAAAAAAACTTATTTGAGCAAATACAATTATACATCATCTCTGTATCAACTATTACTTTTTAATTTCCTTTTCACTAAAATGGCTGATTAGTAAATTGAATTGACCAACAATTTTGAACTCTCTTGGGAAGTATCATGGTCGATTAGATCATATTGCTTTACAAGTAGGGTTTTGCTGCAGATTGGTAGCTCCTCTAACTTGGTGATGCTCAATGTGGTTACGGCACAATGAGACCGAGATTTTGGTACGGAGCTGAGCTGGGCTCCTCTCTCTGACAGTGCTAAACAGACCCAATTGGTACTATCCACATCTGTGCTACTGTCTGCCAGCCTCACTAGATCGCTTGGCAGTCATTCTTGAAGGGTAATGTATATCAATCACGCAAGAGCCTGGCCATTGACCACCAAAAACTTGTCCAATATCACAGAAGCTTCAAACTCAAGCGCGCGCCATCCATGGTAGTGGAGATTATGATCTCCGCCCTTGGTACTTTTACGAGGACAGGTCTCAGAGTTGAGGCTCTTTTGACAGAAGTCCACTGACACATCCATGTTGGCACATGCTCTCATTTAATGATTCTTTAAGAACCCATCCATTGAAAAGTGATTGGAAGATGCAGAGATAACTTTGGACGTACCTTGCATTCATGTTCAAAGCTCTAGCCTTTTCCCCTCTGTTCTATACAAGTAGTGTTCATCTCCTCGGTTCAGGGATGTGTGGGCTCTCTCTGGTGGTGCACTTCCAGATCCACAGACTGATCGATCCCTGCATGGCAAAAGAGCAAGGCCAGTGGAGATCAAACCTGTTAAGGTGCTGGCTGCTCTCGTGCCTCTTTCTGCTCCCATTGGCTCAACTATCAGAGAGCTCGAAGATCTCAGTAGCCTATGTCTCTGCACGGCGCCTGCTGTTTCCTTCCGCATCTCAGACCTCCACTGCCGCCTCCAAGTTCGAAGAGAGCAAGCACGAAGTCCACAGCGGCCCCAACCCTGTCTCAAACAGGTAGCGCAACTTGTCTTCACTATCTGCTCTTCCTTTTGCATGGCCATCGCTGCTACAGACAGAGCTGCGAAGTCACTTTGTTCACTCTACTATGACGACCGAGATGGGAACTTTGGCGTCTTCCTTGAGTTCTTAATCGACAGTAAGCAATGTAAATTTCGATGAATATATACGTGTATGCACTCCTAGCGAAGCATCAGTCTGCAACCACCGGAGGCTGTCGGGGTTGCTTTTTGGGAACATATCCTGAAGAAGCCATGATTTGACATGTGATCGAAGAAATAAATTTGGCAAGTGGGGGTTTCGTTTTACTCACCGCGAGCATAGCATGATATGCAATTGTTTGCCATGATAAATAAATTTAGAAAATCAATCAGAGCAGGTGTGACAAAGTCCATCATTTATCTTTATCCCTATGAGCACATGGCCATCAAGTATTGTCTGTTTTGAGTAGAGTGCACAGTTCTATCTCTTGTGGATCCAAAATGTGTGAGGTCGAGATATCTCTGAGCTATGAGGTCTTAGCATCCCTAGCTCCGTTATCGTGTATCTTTGCTTGCTTGATATGAGACTAAATATATTTATTAATATCACATCGGGGGTCCTAAAAGCATGTAGGTCGATGAGAAACTGTCTGCTCAATCCCTTTAATTATCTTTATATTTTTATCTTTTAATTATAAAATTAAATTAATTTTCAAATATGATTGCTGTGTATTTAATCATCATTTTCATAATGTAACTTATTGTTTTAATTTTTTAATAATTTAATAATTTTAAATATTACCCTTATTCTTGAAAATGAGTACTAAAAACATTTCCTCCATCAACCAAACTCTCCTCTCCTCAGCCCCTTTATAGATGATCCGCATAAATGCTATCTCAATCATCAAAGATCTATTTAATAATATCAAACTATCAATATATATGTACATATTATTAATTCATGGTATTTTAGAGCTTATCGTTTGAAGTTTAATGACTTACCTTGAACTTAATAGCATAGGCATTAAATCAAAATCAGTCCAATTGGTCGGGCCGAAAAAATCTAGAAACAAAATATAGTATGATCCACTAATTATTTTATTTGGATTGTAAAATGATTAAAAAAACCTAAAATTATATTTATTTTAAAAGATATTTGAATATAAAGATACGTCTAGCTCATAAGGTAATTGGATGTTTTTTGTAATAAATAAGTTTGGGTATGATCATGGGCCCGTCCATTAATCTCTATCTCAAATTTAATTTTGTGTAATACCTTTTCTTCCATTTGCTTATTAAGCTCTATCTAAAGCATAATAACCTTTATTTATTTTTATTCGTACATTAGGCTGTGTCTCAAGTATAGTTATAAAAATAAAAAATCTTATACATATATATATATATATGTATATATATTTTTGAGCATAATTATGAAAACAAAAGTTCAGAGTCGACACCAGTTCGATTACCATTTGGAGCTTAAAGAGAGTTAAATATTCTTAATTTTTATTTATGACGGAAAATTTTATTTTATTTATAAGAATGATAGGGTAGAAAATTCTATTAGGTTTATTCCTCCCTCGACTCCTCAATGTGTCTGCTTCGTTCCTATCAATATTTTTTTCACTATATCATACAATTTATTTATTATAATATTATTCGTATATTTTATATTTTAAAAAAAATTATTCAAGCTGCGGATTGATTAGCTCATCATTTCAATCAGTGAGCGAGTGAGTCGAGGGTAGGTCGGGCCGATGTCCAAACCAGTTCTAGTTGTAAGTGATTAGCTTTTTAACAACTTCAAAACTTGAGGCTTACCTTTTTCCAGAATGCCATATATTTTCAAATATGTCCGCATATTATCACAAACGTGCATCGCATTTAAGATTATGTTTCACAAAAATACATTTTATAATATTTAGAAGACCAGAAGGTAAATAAGTCCTGTATGCGTGTCTCGTCCAGTCATCTTAGTATGTTAGGATCCAAATCTGTCCGAGCACTTCAATAGCATGAGGATATTCAATTTTGATGATACCGTGCTTTAACGTGATTATTCTCTGTAACAGTGAAAAGAACATTAGAGTGGCACAAACAGATTGACCGCAAAGTTTTCCCCAACACAGGTTCGGAAAAAAAAAAAAAAAAAAAACTTGTCGTGTACAAGCAGGTGTTATTTCGGCAATGTATGATTTTTTTTAAGACTAATTAATTATGTGTTACATTCTATAATTAACTATCATTAGTATATCAATCTCTAGTATTTATATTAGTATTTTTATAATTATAAAAATAAAATATTTAATTCATTTTTTCTTATATTCTCGATAGAAGATATTGTATATGTTATCACATGAAGAAATAATAAAAAAAATAATTTTATTATTTAACAGATATTAATTTTGTTATTCTCCTTCTAACTTTATGATCCTTCTAGAAGATCTATCCAATAGTAACGATCCTCATCTTTCACATTAGTTTTTCTTTGATTTCATTAGCCTCCTGAATGACCCCTATCAAAAGTCTAAAATTGATAATATTAACATAAATGTGTTTGAATATTTTATTTTTATAATTATAAAAAAATAATATAATTTTTTACAATATATAAATATAAAATATAAGAAATAATTTATAATTAACTTTTTTTTTTCTTGACACGGTAAGCGGGAACACAAATGCCTTCCACATTATGAACACAAATAGAAGATGGCACCAACGCTGTGACAAAGCACGTTTTCGCCGGCCACCCTTTATTCGGCCACATCACAGATAGTTGAATCCTAACCGTCAAAGAACGCGAAATCCACGGTCAAGATTCGCTGTCTCTACACGTTTTCCTCGCCGCCGTCGATTTGGGCCCCTCGTCAGTGGCAGGCGATCTGTACATTGTTCCTTCTGAAAGAACAACACTTTGCGATTTTGCTGCTACTCGCTACCGGTCTTTTGATAGGTGAGAATGATGGAACAGTTGGTGGGTCCCTTTGTGACACGCGGATCTTCCAATCAGGTGGCGATCCGGGTGTAGATGAAGACAAGAATTCCGAGAAACTCTCGCCGGACGACGGACGCGAAGGGAAATAAGAGTGTGATTACTCTCCGTGGAACCCTAATATATCGCTCGATAGGCAGCTCCGGGAGATAAAAAAGGGAAGCGATGGTTTCGTTCCTAAATCGAGAAGTCGCCATTTGATGAGTCCAATTTGGATTTAATTGACCGACGGGCTACCGATTTCGCCGTTCAGTTTATCAGCGATTGTCGTCTTGATCCATCCGGTCACGGTTTGAACAATTTTTTAGCAGTCTTCTTTGTGATTGGGGCTGAAATCAGCGGGGAATCATCGAATGGCGAGGAAGATGCTGATAGATGGAGAGCTCGGCCAGACCGCAGCAGACGAGAAACAGTATGATTTCGACCTCTTTGTTATCGGCGCTGGGAGCGGTGGTGTCCGCGCTTCTCGAACTTCCGCTGCCTTTGGGGCCAAGGTCAGGGATTGCGGATCTTCGGTTTCAGTTTCAGTTATCCCATTCTCTCCCGCAGAATCCTTACCTTTGTATACAAATTGGTCTTTTGTGCGTGTCGCTCGATGGGCTATTCAAGAGTTACTTGATACTTTTGCTGGTCTGTTATTTTTATGATCATGTGAATGAGGATTGTTAGCATGATCAAAGATTGCTTCTTCTGTGGGTGGTCGTGGATCAATTAGAGCCTAAAGTTATTATTTGCTTTGCTTCTGTTTGCATGTATTTGTTGATTTTGATATTTATTTTGAAAGCTCTGCTCCATGTTGGATTGCTACTTGGCTTCTCATTCCTGCCGTTATGCTAGGGAGATTAATGTTTGGGATATTAATCTGTTGATTAATATCATTTCATTCATTAGTAATTGTAGTTCAGTCTTCTCCCAGATTGATGATTAGTGATCTAATTAGTTCGTTTTTTTTACCTCCTGGCTTGTTAATTATGGTGCAGGTTGCCATCTGCGAGCTTCCATTTCATCCCATCAGTTCGGAAGTCATTGGAGGAGTTGGTGGAACGTATGTTTTCTTTTCACGCCTGCTTTAGTTTATTTGGTTTTAGCTGACAAGTCCTAACCATTTTCTATCTGTTGTTTATTACCTCTGTCCGAGGGATGTATGTACTCCTGTTTGCTGTTATTTCATACATTCTTAACCTAATTTTTTGAACTGGTTACTCTCCTAAACGCTCAGAAACCTATGCATGTATCACAAGAATGCAAATTAAATGGTCCTAGTGCAGTTCAACATGGCTCAATTATCCAACCTGATTGAAGCAATCTATAATTAGTTTCTTTCTATTGACCTTATATTTTGTGACTCCCAGAATTTTCATAACAATCATGCAGAGTTTCATATTGAAGCTTGAACAGAGCTTCTATGGAGCCAGTGATCTGCTAGAACCACTGAGACTCGATTGAACATAACTCAGTTATCCAACCTGATTGGAGCAATCTATAAACATATTATTTTTATTGACCTCATATTTAGTGACTCCCAGAATTTTCATAACAATCATGCAGTTTTTCATATTGAACCTTGAACGGAGTTTATATTGGAGCAAGTGATCTGGCTGGTATGGAACGTGTGCTGGAACCACTGAGGAATCCACAGATTGGATCCAGTTATAAACTGAATATTCACTGTGGGTCTTTACCCTTGATTGTGAATTTGTATGATGAATATTATTGAGCACTATTGTTATGATACTTCTGTGTCCTGAAAGCATATTACATGTCATTATGAGAAATACTGTTAATAAAGTGAGTTTATTGAGATGAATCATAAAATTTATTCAATAATATATATAATTTATGTTGCATATGATGAATGATGGAGGTATTTTTTCTAGGACTATTTTAACTTATTTGTTTAAGAGGAAGACATGGTTTTTTGTACCCAATAATTCTTAGATAGTCAGCTTGGTGTGTTTGATTGAGTTTCTAGCTAAGATGGATATGTGTTGGGAGGATGCATACAGTGCTATGGATATGAAAAAGTTAGGTAAGAGTAAAAAATTTATTGCTTGTGGGGTTATTTGATTACTAACTTTCAGATGTAAACCGAGTCATAAGTAGGTGGATAACAAGTACTTTTAGATATATGGTCAAACTTGCTCTTCTTCTTTAAGATTGATTTTGGAAGTTATATGGCTGATTATGAAATATGCTCATCTCTCTCTTCTGCAACCAATTTCAAAGGAAAGGGAGTTCCTACTGGAGTAATTGCAGATGTGGAAGAATTGCTCCTTACATGTTCATACTCTTTAGTTTACGAGTGAAGCTATGTGTCAGGTTTACTTTATGACCAATTAAGATTGAATAGAAAAGCTAAAAGAGCATATTTTGTGCACCTAAAAATATAAACAAAATAATATGCAACAATTGGGGTATTCTGAAGTGAGAAGGATCCTTGACCTGCTTGGAAATAACCAAATTTACGATTCATATTAAAGAAGCTTGTCAATGGAGGGATTTTAGATGGTGAGCCTACTTTTTAATTGGATTTTGTCACCGCAATCAATTAAATTGGGAAAGGAAATGTCAAATAGGATGCTATGCATTGTAGATCTAGAGTCACTCTCTTCATCTCAAATAATTTAGACCAGTGTTGTTAGATGCCAAAAGACGCGGCTAGGTTCTTACTCGAGTGAAGCTAGGAGCTTAACAATATAAAAATTATAAAAAATAAAAAAATAAGGATAAAGATAATCATTAGAATAAAAACTAAATAATACAAGAATCTAATATGCTCTCCCATATAAGAATTGTCTGATCGACAACATTCGGCCTCTTCTTGACATGTTCTACTTAGGCCATCAAATCTTGTATACTAATTAAGACGTGTGGATTCGTTATCTAAAGATGCCTTACATATTTTCCACCATTGATGATCTTCATCGGGTCAACAATAATGCACCTTTTTTACAATAAGGTAAAAAAAAGGTACTATGTATTATCTAATCCTAAAAATACTCATCTTAATTTGAGGACAAAGAAAGAGTAGGGGTGTTCAAATAATTGAAGGAAGAGGTAGCTATTGGAAGAAGAAACAGGTAGAGGTATATTGACAACTGTCTTCGGTGATGGAGATCTGTTAGTGGATGTCCGACAGTAGAGAGGGTGATGGTGGAGGAGAAAAAAAAAGGGAGGTGAAGTATAGCGCTATTAGGCAGAGGGACAAAGAGGGTTGTAGAGGTATCAAAAAGTGAGGAGGAGAGAGCTATTAGGTGGAAGAGGTGGAGAGCTAGGCATTGATTGGGTTGCTTGACTTGGACACATGGTCGAGTAGCTCGGTTGGGTCGTTCGATTCCTCGATCAAGTCACTCGATCAGACTAGATGAGTGATGGAGAAGCGACAATGGGAAAAGAAGCATCAGGGGTGTTCAAGTGATCGTGGGACCGAGGGGTGAAGGAAAGGAGATATATAGTACCTTAGGTGGTTGAGTGGAACCAAGGCGTTGTTCGAGCTCAACTCTGGCTCAGGTTGGATTAATCAATTTATCAATAGTTAGGCTCCATGCATAGTGGATCGAGCTTGGGTATCGCTATGGTCTAACTTGGGTTATGCTCATTGTGCCTAGGCTAGCCCATATGAGTGCTTGGGATGCTCTACACCCAACTTGAGGTGCTTGCCTAGGTGGTGCCAAGGCAAAAGCTCCTCGCCCCACATGTTTTGATCTTGAGGCTCGCCTCACTTGGCTTGATCGCCTAGATGAATGTTACTGATTTAGGACGTAGAAATGCATTGCACATAATTAGAACAAAGAACAATAGTCCGCACACCGCACTGCATCGTACCGAGTTGATCGGCACGCAGATACCGACGCGCACTGCTGGTACGCGCGACATACCGATGGGCCGATACGGTAGGCGTGCGACCGATACCGGCCGGGTATCGGCGCGGTACGCCGATATCCTCGATATATGCGGTCGGTATACGCCGCACGGCCAAATATATGAGACGGTACCGGTAGGAGGGTGGGCGTCCTCACTCTGTACACGGCCGCTGCATCGGCGTACATCGCATACCCTGACAAAGAATGCATAATTCATATGTGTTTTTCATATATTAATATAAAAATATAAATGTTAATGTATTTATTATCGAAGTGTGGTTGCTTATCCATATCTATCCTTTGTTTTTTTTCGGTCTTATCAGATTATATAGCATGCATTTTTTTGCTGTTTTCCTAGAAAATATAATTTCTATGTTGTTAAATCCAATAGTTTCAACTTTACCCTATGTAGAATATCTTAATGAAGTTAAATGATCTCACATGTCGGGTTATGAAATTATTAACTTAAGAGTTCAATTTTCATACATTTCTCCCAAGATTATATCACATAATTTTTGCATGTATAAGATGTACATTATTTTATTTGAAAAAGTATTATTACTAATTTCTCTTGCTAAAGCTAGTAATTGGTATAAGTCATACTACAAATTTACTTTCACTTTGGTGCACTTAAATAACATCTTTTCATTTGCCCTAAGATTTCCAAACCTTAGAATCTTTATAAATTATAAACATATTATAAGAAAAATACCAAAAATTTAACTAGAAGTTAATAATTTTTTAATGAATATGAAATATAAGCATTGAATAATCGGTCATATATTTCTACATTAGTCAGAACTCATTTATATATTTCTTTAAAACATCAATTCATAATTTATCATAAACATGCATGAAGCAATATTAAACACACATAATTTAAAAGCAACTCATAATACAGATGGTGTAAAACAACATACTAAGTTCATGAACTTTTATCATATATGATCAACTCATGAAATCACTGCTTTTCATGAAAAATTGTATTAAAATAATATTAATTTTCTGTTGAATTACATAAAGTGTTTTAAAATATTCTAATGGATACAAAAAATTTGTTACCATAAGTCCAAGAGATAGTTGAAATTATTCAATAACTTTAAATATAGTCCTAATTAAGAAAATGATATTTTGGTCATCTAAAAGGTCAAAATCAACAAACTAAGAAATAGTTAAAATTACCTATTCAATAACTTTAAATATAGTCCTAAACTCCTAATTAAGAAAATGATATTTTGGTCATCTAATAGGTCAAAAATCAACAAACTAACTTTTTGTGAATAAGGTTTGAAATAACCAATCCATAGAAATTATTTTGACTAAATCAGAGTTTAACTTGTTTTAGGTTTAGGAATATTGAAAACGAAAAAGTTCATGATCCCAACAAAAATAATTACATAATACATCAAAGAAAGTAGAGTTATATTTAACTCATTTGAAAATAAAAATCATAATATCACAAGTAACATTAAAGCTAATCTATCGATATATATACATCTCACTGAAAACCTTATCAAGCACAATGAAATCATGTTAAATCAAAATCCAATTATTTAAAGATTATGGAAATGATTTAATAGTAATAATATATTGTGATTTCATCAATGAGATAGGTCTGGTAAACTCTCCCTAAAAATATGATGAAATTTCAGGAAAAAAAGAAAAAAAATCAAGAGTGCACAAATATCTATCGGAATCAATAAATAAACTTATTAGATCACTCACAAAATTTATTGTTAAGATCTTTAGATCTAGACTATTATTGAAGAATTTTACTGGCACATCGAAATTGATGATGCAATTTTCGGTTCTTGATGATCTATTTGCTAAATTATTTACTGAAAATGGACATTTATGCTTAAGCCTTGGGACGGTGCATTTGACGGCTCCTAAGGATTGTAGGGTTCAAAAGTAAAGAATGTCTGATGAACTCTTGAAGAGCGAATCCTAATTTCTTTTGTTTCCCCTAAATGTGTCTTCTGCATTAACATGATTTTATTAACTTAAAGAAGCATACATGTCAAGTTTGAATTAAACATACCATGATTTTTAATAAATCTAAAAATATTATGAGTATCATTATGAAAGAGTATGTGATCAGTTGGGTTAATTTTGGATCAAACAAGTTTAATTCAGTACTAAACATTTAGAAATGTCAACCGTTTAGAGGAACTAATGATTGAGTAAATTGATCTCAGATAAACTTAAATTAATCATGAATAAAATGATTTGGATCAGTTGGGGAGAAGAAGATATTAATGTATTAATTAATTGCTTGAAAGTCAATCAATTTAGTCAAAATGAGATTTAGGTCTAGTCAAATTAGATCTAACTAGTCAAGTGTAACATAAATGAAATTGTCATCTTGCTACTTAAACAACCTGGGGGATATTGATGCTACATTGTAACAGACAGGTTACTTTAATTGATGGTTGAAATAATTTAACTTGATCTAAATATTTTTAAGATAAACTCATAAAAAATAATTCCTTTTGATCAAAATAACATGTACTCTATGCCACTAATATTACTTCCCTCTTTTTTTCTTCAATAGATGCATATGTCAGAATATCGCAAAATATTGTATATTAATTCTGTGCTTTCTGAACGTCATATGTCATGTTCAACAGAGCTGACCTTTTATTGGAGCCTCCGTGATTAAATTTCTTGGTAATAGCATCAAGGCCTCAAAATCTTTTTAATAGATTTAGTTCGAGTCCATATAATAATATTATATATATTTTCATCCATAAAATCTTGTTGTTTATTTAGTTTTTCTGTTACTTATGTTTTTCTGCAAAATCTTTACTTGCTGACCCCTATCATTCTTTTGAGATTCTATAATGTGATAAATAAAATTGCTTTATAATAATTCTATTAGTGCTCTAGCTGACACATGACAAGTGAAGTCAGTTCCTGGGTGAATCAATGTTAGGTGTCATTTGAGTCATTTTGAAATCAACTTGGATCTTGGATACAACTAGATTAGGATTTTTTTTATTTTTATGTTCCTTTATAATGTTAATTTAACATGAATTTGAAAGACTAGCTTACTTAGATTGAGGTCTATTAGGCTGATTATAAGTTATTAGGATCTTACTGATTCTGTGAGTTGATTTGGACTCAATTTGGTTGTCTTTTGACGTCAAATGTAGGTGATTTGGTCAAGTACAAGTTAAGTTGGATTGTAATGAATTTTGTTGTGTGGTTATCTAATTGTGTTTGACCTTGAAGTCCTTGCTCTCATTGCTCACTGTAGCTAAAATTATAAACTGAGTTAGGTTGATGATTTGTTTAACTTTTTAACTGCCTAATTGCCTCTGAACTCTCTATCTGATGTTTTTAGGTGAAGTTGTTAGTAAAGATCTATAAAGATTAACATAAATTAGGATGTTGTAGATGATGTCTTTCCTATAGTATCTAAAGCATCCCTGTTGGAATCTCTCTTCAATCTGATTCGATTTGAATTTTTGACACCCAGTTGATGTAGAACAGTTGATCTGGCTACTTTGGAGAAAAAAATCATCATTATCTAGTTAGATTGAATATATCAAACCACATTAACTTAAGTATTTATAATCAACAAATATTTAATTATGCATAACTGATGGTAGCCGATGCAACAACTTTAAAAAGAGTTGGATGTAGTTGGGATTTGTTGAGTTGGGTTGATTTTGTAATTTTTCCTCATTGGGTAAATGATCATCAGAAGGCATGACCTCATGGTAATATTGATTACCTTACAATTTAAGTGACTAGAGTTTAAGTCATGAAATGATCACTTTGCTTGCAGAGATAAGGATGTACAAACTGAGGTTTTTTCCTTAAAAACGGCTAGCTTTTACATGTGGACGATGACTGCTCATGTGATGGTTTTTCATGCAAAAATCACATTCAATCAAAGAGTTCCTTCATTGGAGTGGACTAATGAAACAATAGCATGGTCCCAACTCCCGACTGTTACAAATTTAGTTAGAATTGCCTAAATCATGGGGCACCCATGTGATACTTGCCTATAAAGTTAGCCAAGTGTCAACCTCATGTGATTTGTCAAGGGCATGCAAAACAAAGCCAAAATAGTTGAAGAGGCGAGCGATGAGCAAAATGTCGTTGTCCTAGAAGTCACAGGGAACAAACAATTGAACACAATGAAAACTTAATTTTCCTTAAAAGACAATTGCAGTCTCAAACGATAGTAGGCTGTCGAGCTGTCGGAGAGTTTGATGGAGTTTCATGCTTGCACGGAAATGCCATTTATGGCCTCACAAGATGTCGAAACTCTCCAATTACTATATCAATGCCCCATTCGTTCTAGTGCCACCTAGAATTCTAGGGTGCCGGATGGTTGACGTTTTCCTCCATAGCCAATGAGGTGAAAAGGGCTGTTTTGACTAGTTTTAGCTTGAGATGCTGACGGTTGATGGAATGACATACGAATTGCATGTACAACAAATAACAAGCAAATTGCTTGCAAAATGAGGCTTTTGGCTTCCACATGCCTTTCATATGCGTCGCTATCTAAAGTCATAGTCATACATGGAAAAGGGTAACAAAAAACAAAAGATGGTCTGCTCGAGCAATAAAGGTGCTACATTGTGAGCTTGTTGTGGCCGTCCATGACACACTTATCAAAAAGTTGGTGTCGTTATTCAAATGAAACATGAGTTAAGATTAAGCTAGCCTTCATTTAAGTGTTTTGTGTGGCTGAGAACTTTTTCTAGTAATGTGGTGGCATATATTTTATTGGGTTCTGTATATGAAACCATGTTGAACATTCTTGTGCTATCCCTTCAGGTATCCTGATTACTCGTTTGTCCTTAATAAGAGATATGGGATATTTAGAGTTTAGACAAACTTATATGTATATCATAAGAGAAGAATTCTTACTCCCGAGTGTTTATTTGGGTTTCTTCTTGAAAGTTGATACTAATCTATGATTCTATGATTCATAATAAAATGTTATTATGAGATGTTGATGCTACAGTGGGAAAATAGTGACCATTTGGTTGTAATAGCAATGTATGAAAGTGACTATATAGTTAAAAACATCTATCACATGTATAAATTGTTTTTGTTGTCTAAAGCTGCAACTTGCCATAATCTGCCCATTATTATGGCAAGTACTTACTAAATGCCTCTTTTATGAGGTTGATATAGAAAGGCATTTAAGTTACAATTGATGCAGTTAGAATTTAGAACTGATCTTAGTTTTTTCCTGTATAATTGCTGGCAACTAGTTCAGTGAATTCATTCTGGTCTGTTGGTTCTATCCATTGCTTATGCTTGATGGAACTGCTGCTAACTCTTCTATTTTGAGAGGAAGATTTTGAAGTCAACAAATTGTATCTTCTAATTATAATCCTCCTTATGATGTTCAGGTGTGTTATACGTGGATGTGTTCCTAAAAAGATATTGGTTTATGCTGCACAATTTAGAGGTGAATTTGAGGTATGATCTTGGCCACATATTGCAACTGATTTAGTTTCCTTGTTATCTAATTCAGCAAGGTCATGTGGTCTGTGTGATGTAAACTGCAATGAGATTCTCCCTCTCTTTCCACTGAGCAATCTAAACATCATGCTGGTTCAGGGACACCTTATGCTTTTGTACTTTGCTTTTCTATGGAAATGGGACGAGCCTTGCTATAATGGTTGCTCTTTTGCTATCTGGCTGATTAGGGTCTAAGTCTTAAAAATAAGCTCTGTACTTGTAGAATAAGGCTGTGTAAATTGGACCTTATACCCAACAATAGCAGGAGTCTTATACACTAGATCCACCCTTCTTTTGTTTTGTATGGAAATGTACACATACTCCCAACTGTTTTTTGTCTGTAAATTTCTAGTAAGTCTTACTAAGTCATCACAATTTAATTGACATTCTCAGTATTTGTGTATATCATATGTTTACATACTTCTATTATTTATTATTCTGCATTTTTGACAAATATTTCCTCAATTGACAATTTTTTTTGAATCCAAAACAACTCAATTCTGCAACCTGATGCCAAACACCAAATTTGTGGCTCATGATCAATTGAGAGCATTCAGTTCCTTATATTATCATTGGCCTAAATTTATGAAAGCATGATAATTCTGGGGAAGAACCATTATATTGCCTTATGGCTTGATTTTAAGAGTGCCATATTTGTTCTTTATATGCTGATTTTTAATCCATGTGCCATCTTCTAGAACATGAGTTCTACATGCATTTTATTGAAACTGGTTCACTTGTCACTCATGTTTGATGGAAAATGTCATTGGTATCAGTGTTCATTTCTTAAATTTTTTATGATGTATATAGTATGCTGAATTGCTTTATGGCTTGATTTTAAGAGTGCAATATTTGTTCTTTATATGCTGATTTTTAATCCATGTGCCATCTTCTAGAGCATGAGTTCTACATGTATTTTATTGAAACTAGTTTGCTAGTCACTCATGTTTGATGGAAAATGTTATTGGTATCGGTGTTAATTTCTTAAATTATTTATGATGTATATATATAGTATGCTGAATTGCTTTATTTTAGGCTTTTCTGATGAGTAGACTGTATAATTTTTGTTTTTGTCTTGGGTTCTTAGATTGTTGCTGAATATTTAGATATGATAAATGAGATTGTTCATGTGGGGTGAGATATGATAAATATGATTAGTTAGTTGAAAGGTTTGTTGTAAGGCGTAGGCGCTTCTGGATTGCTGTTTTTTCTGTCTAGAAGTACTGCCTTGATGACAGGATATTTCAACATTTTCCTGTAAAATGTCTTCCCTTGACATAGGGTTATGATGAGAATTGTGTCATTAGTTGTATTGATGCCTTTGTTATTTTTGTGGAAGATGAACAATGGAGCTTGGACTGTGGATAAATTGGTGTATTTTGTGGCAACTCTTTATTCTTATTTTATTTTGTTTGCTTTCCTAGTTTGCTTTTTTTTATAGTTAAAATTAGAAGGCTAGTTTCAGTAAAGCATTTCCCATGTCTTTGGTCTTTTATAATATCAACAGCAACAATTCCTTGTTATAAGTGTGGAGGCTTGGGAAAGCAGTGTCTTTTCAACATTGTAGTGTCTCATTGTAGTTGTGTTCATGATCATCCTTATTTGGCATGGCCTGTTTCTAGCAGCTTCTAGAATGGTTTTTTGGTTTTCTTTGAAACAATGAGCTTGTCTTCTAGATATAGATATGTTTGTTATTAAGGGTTTAACAGAAAGGTGGTGGAACATATTTGGAATTATATATGTAGCTTGGTGCATTTGTTTGGACTGTTTTATCAAGAACTAGTTTCTTTATTAATCTCATCATTGGCTTTTAAATAGGTTCTTTAAATGGATATTGATAGTTTCTTTTTTAAATTTCTTGTTTTATTCTCTAGTTTCTTTTGGCAGATGATTTGTACCGCTTCCACTATAAAGTCTTTCCTTATTTAATTGTCACAAAAGAGGTTTTCATATGTTCTTTGAATCAAGGTTTCAAGATTCAGTCTAGAAATCTATATCGGGTCTTGGACGGACTGGCATGGGTCCGGTACATATTGGCAACTGACACAGAGTATGCCAACAAGGCAGTAAACATCGACCAAAGAGAAAGATGGAGAGGAGGGCCGAGGGGGGTGGGAGTAGGTTGAGAGAGGGTGAGAAAGAGGAGGTAGAGGAAGAGAAGCTGAGGAGGAAGGATGCAGCAGAGGAAATGGTGACTTGGTGGTAGTATAGCAGCAACGTAGCACGATAGTGGTGATGTAATGAAGTGGTGGTGTTGGTAGAGGTGAAGTCACTAAGAGCTCGAGTGCTCACCTAGGCAAACTGACCCCCGAGTGCCTTGAACAGAGGGTGAGTCTTTCGCTTAGCCCAACTAAGCCATCTTGGGCTAATCTAGGCTTGCACTACTTGCATTAGTTGATATGATTGGACCAAGCTTGACTTGAGATTGATCTAAACTCAAGAGGAGAGACATAGACGGCGAAATGGTGACTTGGTCGTACGACAGTGGCAACTTAGCAAGATAGTGGTGATGTAATGAAGTGGTAGGTGCATAGGTAGCAGTGACGTCATCGATCCTCAGGCACTCGCCCAGGCAAATAAGTCAGGTGAGGCAAGCTTTGAGCCGCTCCAACAGACTTGTGTGACTTGCTTGCTTGGCCTAGCCACGGTAGCATTGCATCTTGGTCTAACCGAGGCTTGCACCATATTCATTAGTTGATATGATAGGACCAAGCTTGCTCATGACTAATATGAGCTCAAACGGAGGGATGTAGAGAAAGAAATGGTGACATCATGGCAGAACAGTGGCAGCGTAATGGGATAGTGGCTATATAATTAAGTGGTAGGGGCATAGGTAGCAATGAAGCCACCAAGTTCATACCTAGGCACACATTTTAGACATGAGTTGCCTTAAACAAACTCAAATGAGTCATTTGCTTGGTCCAGCCCCAATAGTGCTACATCTCAGGCTAACCCAGGCTTAGACCAGATGCATTAATGGATATGATTAGACCAAACTTGACTCAAGATTGATCTAAACTCAAATGAAGTGGTTTGGTCCAATCAACTAGGTAATTATATGCCCTTTGCCCCTGCACCTAGGTGAGAACTCGAAGCGACCCAAAGGATCCTGTTTGCAATCGAAACCCTCATTTAAGCCCCTTGTCGATGACTTTCTACCAAGGACTGCAATTTTGTGTCGACTGACCATGCCGATCTTCGACCAGTCCAGTCTATACTGATGCATCGTGTGTTGGTACATTGGAGGCCTGAAACGTGTCGACTATTCTGAAAAATGCTCAGGAAATATCTGAAAATACTTGAAAATTAGGAAAAAGCCTATTTTAAGTTATTTTAATAAAACTATGTAAATCTAGTTTTATTTCAATAAAAATCCAAATATGGGATTTATCTTTTTTGGACATTGATGAGTCATTTTACGGTTAGATGTAAGAATGAAATAAGGTGAAAGGGTGGGGGTCTAAGAAGCATAGACATGGACACACACACACACACACACATATATATATATATATATATATACATACAGTGATTTAAAATGCGCTAGGCGTCAAAAGGTGTCAAGGTCTAAAATCGCCCGAGGCACTAGGCGTTCGCCCGAGCGAAGCGAGGCGTTAAAATACAAAAATATATAATATAATTAATAAATATAATTATTTAAATAAAAATATACTATTAAATTAAGAAAATTTGTACACTTGCGAGGCTCTGTACACTTGCCATTTATCCTAAAACCTAACAATAATTTCAAATATATAAAAATTAATAGTATTAAAATTAAAATAATATATTATTAATTTAATAAATAAAAATACTGTTATTAGTATACAGTTAGCAGTATACTATTAATATACCGTTAACAGTATACTATCGAAGTGAAAACTGAGAAGAAAGACCGAGCTTGTTGAGTCAATGGCAACGGTAGCAGGCGTAAGCGTAGCGGCGATAAGCGGCGATTGAGCGGGGCGAGTGATAGCGGCAGATAGCGGCGGCGATGGCACTGGAGCGAGGCGATGGCGGCAATGGGAGCGGCAGCGATAGTGGCGATAGCGAGCGCGGCCAAATCGCGAGTTAGGGTTGGAAAAGTCGGGGAAGTCGCGAGAGGGAGGCTAATATCGGTGATTTAGTTGGTTCAATCGAACCAACTAAATCACCGGAGACCGAACCAGACCTAAAATTCTGGTTCGATCGCCTGGTTTAACCCAGGCGCTCGCCCGATGCCTGGGCTTGGGCGAGCGCCCAAGCGGCACCTCTTTGAAGCGCATCGCTTGGAAGTGAAGCGATGCGCTCGGGCCTTGCCTCGCCTCGCCCGAGCGCCTAGGCGAGTGCCCGAGTGCCTTTTGTAATTACTGTATATATATATATGTATATATATATATATATATATGTATGTACATATGTATATACAATTAATATGAGTTTTATAGCATTTATATTTAAAATTTATAGACTCAATAATGTGAACAAATAAATACCATCACCCAAATTTAAATAATTAAAATAATCTTAATCTAGTTATATTTCTCGTTGAATTTTCATGTTAATATAGACCTTATATGTATTTTATATGTGTTTTTGTAAAAGCAAAAGTAAAATAAAAATTATATTGCAATAATCATTATATATTCACAATGTAACATATATCATGGCTAAAATAACATAATAAATAAGATCTAACATATTATGAATAAGTGGCAATAATAAAAAATCATAATAGTAAAGACCTAACCTATTACTCTTGTTATACAAAGAGTGATTATGAATTAGAGGCTGACGTTATAATTTAGACATTATAGTAGACTTATTATATCTTATTCATAATTTAGACTTAAAGTAAGCATACATTATAATAGTAAGACATTATATCTCTTACAGATAATTTAGGTAGACATTAAAATACAAATATAAAAGGTCATGAATTAATTAAAAAAATACTAATTCAAACATAAGGATTGAAATCCCCATCGCTTGCCTTTTTTGTGCACAGTTGGCTTTGGGTCGACGAGAGGAATGCGAGGGAAGCCCACAATCCTTGTTGGTAACGGATCGATGAGAGGGACACCGAGAGAAACCCACGAGAGGTTGCTGGTAATAGGCGATGAGTTCCTAAGGGCAGGAGGGTCACTGAGTGCATGCGATAATAGGTGACGGGTCGCGAAGGGCGCGCATTGCACGATAGAAGATGATGGAAGTAGGCTCGAGGCACTAGGGTAGAATCACAATGACGGCGTTGTAGTTGCAATTTGGTGTTTTGCTGCTTCTGTTGTTGCTTGTGTTTGGTGAATCTGCTTCTGTTGCAATCTGGTGTTCTAAATATGCTTGCACTTACCGCTGGCGTTTACACACCTAGCCTTTAGGTTCGGCGAGAAATCCCCAAATCCCTATATTCCCCAAATTCCTCTAGATTCCCTAGTCCTTACATAAAGTCCACATGACTCAGCACCGAACATGAGTGTCACACGAGGAAGGGCCTGGGTGTAAGCGTACGTGTGGGTGCGGGAGATGTTCGACACAATATATTGTGTCCCAAAAATAATAAAAAAATAAATAGGATATGTTTTAAGTCGTGTTTGTAATGTATCCGTGCTTCTCAGGGGGAGGACTGGGGTTAAATAGGGATTCAAATGGGTCCAATGGTCAAATGATTGTTGGAACCATGGTATGCAATTTTGAATCGTGATCACGATGCAGGCGGTACATACCGTTCGACAGATACCGATGCGTGGACACCGCTTGCTCGGTGCATCATGTTTTTATTTTTAATAGAAAAAAATTATTATTTTTGTTGTTTTAATGGCGGCGTCGTCGAGGCTCGTGACGTCGCGAGAAGGAGTCAACGACTCGAGGCGACGCCTCACGCGACGCCGTCATTTTCTTCTTTTTTTTTTACATGCGACATTGACGTTGCTTGAGAAGGGAGGCGACGTCGCACGGGCGATGTCATTTTTTCTTTTTTTTTTTTACATGCGACGTCAACATCGTCCGAGAAGCGAGGCGACGTCGTGTCGTACGAGCAACGTCTCCCTCGGCGACGTCGCAGGGGCGACGTCTCCCGAGGCGATGTCGCCCGAGAAGGGAGGCGACATCTCCTAAGGTGACGTCGACCGTTTTTTTTTTTTATATGCGACGTCGATGGTATATCGGACGGTATACCGAAATGTACCGTTCGGTATACCGTACCATACCAGAGAATTATCGAAACTCCGGTACGGTACAAAATTGCATACCTTGGTTGGAACCAAACAAATCTTGGTTGTTGATGGATTTCGATTGAAATCTAATCGTTATTGACCACTACATGTTGATAACGGTCAAATTCTGACCAATTTTCCTGAAAAGGTGTACCGCCCCCATCCCCCAAGCCCCCCTCCCCCAAAAAGCTACTTATATACTGCTTGATAGAGGATGATCCATATTCTAGTCAGTTATCGAACCAGTATGTACTACCCGTACTATTTCAAGTGGTATGTCAAACCATGCTTTCTACTTCTTCAATAGTTGTGATATGGTCTATTCTCCCTTGCATTCTATTGCATTGTTAGCTTCGTTCCTTATTTCGGTGATTACGACCCAACTACACTTCTCTGAGGCTAACCTCCATCTTTGGCTATTGTAGAGCCAGCATCAGATTTGAGTGACTTGAGGTTGTAGTTCGCTTAACTTCTCCATATATCACTCTCTCCATCACCTCCATCATCGGCTCTCTACCACCCTCTCCATCTTTTTTGTTGCTTTTGTACACTCTGTCTCTATTCTTTGCTTCTGTTGGTAACATATTCACGTCACTTTCTCTATCAAGACTTTCTCCAACTAGGTGGCAGTCGAGGTTTGAATTTTTTACGTTTTAGTATATTTGGTTTATCATCTTATCCATTTGATTTATCATCTCATGAACTCATTGGTGACAGTGCTATTGTTGCACTTTCTTTCGCACCATGTGAGTTGAAATGAAAGGTGAATTTTCTTTATTGCTTGAATGCACATTCATATATGCGTTTAATTATCCCAGTTGACAACACATTATTCTGTAATTTGAGGTTAAATATATGTAATTTGATGTCTTATTTGTGAACTTTTGATTATGAAATGATACAAAACTCATGGATTATTCAAATTTTAATGATTTTCTTTAGCCTTTTTTTTATAATATAATATTAAGAGCCTGGCTTTGCTTGAGCAAGTGCCTAGTGCCTTGATCATCAGAGCAGGGCAAGGCAGTAATGTGATGGAAGAGTTGGAGGAGGAAGAGAGAGAAATAAAGAGAAAAAGAAAGCGAGTGAGATGTTGAAGGAAAGATTATAGAAAAGGAAAAATTGGGGAAGATGGCTGTATAAAATATAAAAAATGATAAGTGCTGGTGGTAGGTGTACCATATGTCACTACTGATTTTAACTATTAAAATTGGATGATAAGTCCAGTTTAGTAGGATTACCATATAATAACCCTTGTTCGAGACCAGATCGGGTGGAATTGCTCCTGTTTTCTGGGCAGCTTGAAAAATACTGGTTGGTCACTCTGATAGGTTTTTTACTTCTTGCTTTGAATTGCGACTATGGTCCTTCACCCTACAGTCAACACCTTTATATTACTAAGCGCTATCACCGCAAGCTTACCTTTCACCCTTTTTTGTTATTTCTGTTGGGAAATCTGTGGCGACATTATATGCGCAGCGGAAGAACAGAAACAAAAATCATAGATTTCCCATAGAAAAAGAGGTTCTTATCGTCGCGCAAAAGTTGGCACGCAAAACCCGTGAAACCGAAAAACTGCGCGTAAGAGAATTACCAAGGGAGATCGTATATCATGAATTCCTGCAGATCTGTGGGATTGGATGGAGTTCAAATGTCCTCTCTAGCGATAATCCACACGGAAGGGGCTACTACAACGCTCCTCAAGTCACTGCTCAAATCTCCTCGCTACGTGCACTACGCAATCAAGAAGGGTCCGACCCTTCTTATTATCCACACGCTCCAAACTGGGGTTGCTGGCTGAGGAGGAGAGGGGGAGGAGAATAGGAGGTAGTTGCCAAAAAACCCTAGCCTATGAGCCTTTGGTTCCCTCCTATTTCTAGAGGTCCCCTGTTAATTGACCCCTGATGGATCTTGCCCTGTTGGGTATTGGATCTACATCCAATTACCCAAGCGTCTTAGATTAGTGGTCTCTACCCAATAATATCTTATTAGCTCTTATTGGATCTGATCTATAGAATCCAATAATTCAGGGGCTTAACGGATATCCAATAAGATAGGGGCTTCGGCGGAGATCTCATATTCGAACTTCTACTCGTCGCAACACCTACCATATGTGTGTGATCCTCTAGGTCTAATATTGAGTTGGCCGTGAGTTATACTTAATCGAACTCCATACGGCTCGTGGTGCTATCTTCGTAATAATTCGCCTTGATTAATCGATTCGGACGTACTGCTAGGCCACTCTGTAGTAGTCCCCAACGATCTGAGGGAATCGATCCTTTGGACCTATCATCTCGATTACCATGTACCTATAGTCCCTTATCCATCTAATATCCTAGAGATCCTATACCAGGCATGGTGTTGTCAGGCCTATATGGTCTCTCCTCGAGTCTCGCTCTAATTGGATTTTCCCGGAAAACTCTTTCTCTCTCAATCCGAACAACTTTAGCCAAGGATTTGTTTGAGCAAGAACATATGGGATATTCCTCTAATGATACCAAGAGCGGATGATCCTCTATTGACACTCAATAGCCCTCGTAAGGTTGACTACCACTCCCAATGACCGGTTGTACTAGATCTGGAGCTTCCAAATCTATAACTCCGGTATCAAAGAGTGGAGTACTCATACAGGATATCCTTGGTGTCTCAAGTCTAAGGACCAGATACACTACTAGGACTACGGAATCGCTGTTTGACAATAAGGTATCATTAACTATCTAGCATTCTGTGGGCGGATCAATCAGTAAACTCATTCTCCAATGAGCACTTGTACTGTATCTTTAGTGTCCCCACACGAGTAGCTATGAGACCAACCGCTTCTATCATTTGGACGGGTATACAACACACTAGTCTGTCCGATTATCTCGATGTCCTTCTCGAGTAACTTATGACCGGGATTATTTACGATTTGTGTTTAAAGGTAAATCGATCTCATTATTGTGATCTCATTACGATTCGACTCCTATTACATAGATCCATGAATATTACAATATATGCAACACGCAAGATAAAGTGATAAAATGCCAAATAATAATAAGCAAAAAAAGTGTATGTCAAGTCATACGTGCCATCAATCATGTGATCGGCTTGTAGGGCACATATGACTAGTAATGGGTTGCCATGCAACAGGTTGAGAGTAGCCTTCTGTGGTCGAGTCAGCAGTAGTGTCTTGCTTGGAACTCTTCTAGCACATTGCTCCTCCATTCAGGGTGAACATATACCTTGAATTAGAGACTTGCTATCATCGACATCGGACTGAAAGTTTGAGTCTGTGTAGCCCTCAACCCTGAGGCTACTGCCTCCATATACTAGTAAAAGATCCTTAGTCCTTCTCAAGTACTTAAGGATACACTTTACTGCTTTCCAGTGCTCCAAGCCTGGATCTGCTTGATACCTACTTGTGACACTCAAAGCATACGCTATATCAGGCCTGGTACATAGCATATCATACATGATAGACTCTATCGCTGAGGCATAGGGTATCCTATTAATGTCTGCCCTTTCTTCGGGAGTCTTTGGGGACATACTCCTAGAAAGTGATATTCCATGTCTCATTGGTATGAGACCTCTCTTGGAATTTTTCATGCCAAATCTTTTGACAATGATATCTATGTACCTGGATTGGGACAAGCCAAGCATCCTCTTGGATCTATCTCTATAGATTTGAATTCCCAATATGCAGGATGCTTTCCCTAAGTTCTTTATGGAGAAGTGTCTAGATAGCCAAGCCTTTATTGTGGAGAGCATTTCTATATCATTCCTAATGATCAGGATGTCATCCACATACAGTACCAAAAAGGTGATAGCGCTCCCACTTACCTTCCTATACACATAAGGCTTATCTTCGTTCTTAATGAAGTTATAAGATCTGATCATCTCATCAAATCTTATGTTCCAACTTCGGGAAGCTTGCTTCAGTCCATAGATAGACCTAAGCAACCTGCACACCTTATCTAGACTATCCCTGAACACGAATCCCTCAGGCTGTATCATATACACCTCATCGAGGTTGTCATTGAGGAATACGGTTTTCACGTCCATCTACCAGATCTCATAATCATAGTGTACTGTAATATCCAATAGAATTCGAATGGATTTTAGCATGGCCACGGGTGAGAAGGTTTCGTTATAGTCAACACCTTGCCTTTAACGATACCCCTTAGCCACTAGCATTGCTTTATAGGTCTCTACCTTTCCATCTATTCCAATCTTTTTTTTGAAGATCCACTTGTAGCAAATGGGTACAATACCTTCGGGTGCATCAATCATGTTTCAAACCTTGTTGAAGTACATGGAATCCATTTTTGAATTCATGGCTTCTTGCCACTTCCCGGAGTCTATACTCATAATAGCCTTCTCGTAGGTCTGAGGATCAATATCCTTAATATCCTCTCTTCTGATATGTTTCATATATCTTTCAAAAGGATGGGATACTCTACCAAACCTACGTAAAGTCGGAACTTGTGTGCTAGGTATTTGAACAGACTCTGGCTGTGGAATGGTACTTGAGTTAGGTTCTCCAACCTCGTTTAACTCTATCACGCTTCCACTGTCTCCGCCAATAATATGTTCCTTCTCAAGGAACACTGCTCTCTTGGCTACAAAGACCTTTTGGTCCTCGGGGTGATAGAAATAATACCCACAAGTTTCCTTGAGGTATCCCACGAACTTGCACCGTTCCGTCCTGGATTCCAACTTGTCGGGGTTGTCTCTTGACGTGGGCAGGGCAACCCTAAATCTTAACAAACTTAAGATCGAGCTTCTTCCCTTTCCATATCTCATATGGAGTAGACACCACCGACTTAGTTGGAATTCTGTTCAGAAGGTAAGCTGCGGTCTCTATGACATATCCCCAGAATGAGACAGGTAGGTCGGCGAAACTCATCATGGATCGCACCATGTCTAACACTGTGCAATTCCTCCTTTCGGATACACCATTGAGCTGTGGTGTATAAGGCGATGTCCACTGAGACAGAATCCCACAAGTTTCCTGCCTGCAAGGGGCACCCCTGGTAGCTAGGGTTTCTTGGCTGCAAGGGACTCCTTGGTGGCTAGGGTTTCCTAGCCATGCAAGGCAGCCTTGTGGCCTAGGATTCCTAGCCATGGAAGGCAGTCCTTATGTGGCTGAGATCTCCTAGCTACTAAGGACTCCCTTGTGGCCAGGAATCCTAGGCCACAGGGCTGCCTTGCATGGCTAGGAAACCCTAGCCACCAAGGAGTCCCTTGCAGCCAGGAAACCCTGGCTGCAGGGCAGCCTTGGGCGGCCAGGTTTTTTGTTATTTCTTCATTGGAGTTAGTTTTGTTTACATGACCCCTAATTCAGGCTATATTCTTTAGAATATAGTGACTCTTAAGGAATAACCGGAAAGATAAATGTATATTTTATATGCAAGTTATTAAATGTGAAGACAAATACACCAAAACTAGTTGATTACATACATGAATTATACAGATACTGTAACTGAAATTGTTGGTTCTCATTGCATTGTAGCTGAGGTTCTTACATTTTATGACATGGTGACACTTTATTTTCTGTTCTTTTGCTTTCTTGTGGTGATATATTATTTTTTTAAAGAGCTCAATGGTAGCAAAAAAAATCTATGGAACCGGTCCCAAATAATTGGGATATTATCACTTGTCATTGTAGTTTTGGAAATATATTATTCATTACATTGTTGGATCCCAATATATGATTTCAGATGCTAAGATTTTGACATGTCCTTTGATTTACAGGATTCTAGAAATTTTGGGTGGGAGCTCAGTGATGAAATTGGCTTCAATTGGAAAAAACTTTTGCACAATAAGGTCAGAGTAAAAATGCTTGAATAATTATCTTACTATTCTGCTTTCATACTCTATTTCCTTCTCTTTAAGCACAACGATATATATATATATATATATATATATATATATATATATATATATATATATATATATATATATATATATATATATATATATATATATATATATATATATAAAATAAAGTCCAAAATTTTAGGCATTAGTTGGTCCTATCTCTGGCAGTACTCCGTTGACAGAGTGTGTGGTTCAGCTATCAATTTTTTATGGACTATGGACTATGTGTTAGAAGTATATAGGGCTGGCTGATGATGTCTTGAGTCAATATACTAGGCAGATATGGGAACCATAACCTGGCTCACCAATTTCTTCAATATCTTCTTGGCTTGCCATTATTTCCCATTTAACCAAGCCCTAAAAGGGTTCAAATACTCGGATGCTTTTGCTTTGGAAGAGTTCTAGTTAGATATGTTGTTCTTTTAAAGTAGTTGTTTAACCCTATTAGAGTTCTAATAATTTCATAGAATTTTATCTTTTCTGTAATAGGAAAACTTGTTGTATTTGGTTTATTTTGAGAAGACAACAGACCTCTTTGTCCTTTACTTTTATGCTGCTTCTTTCATTTCCCCTATTTTTCATATTTTACTGATATCTACTAGTGTATATATCGCTTTGTATAATTTATTTGCTGCCGGTAATATAATAACTCTTTATATATGGTCCAACTTTCATATAGCTAAGCCAGAATAAGTTTCTGTCAAAATTTTTCTTTTTCAAAACAAATCTTGTTTCAACTATCAGCTAAAGGTATGAATCCTCTTCAACAATTATGTATGTTGTTTGCAACATTTGGCTACAACATACAATGGTACATCAATTTCAGCAAAGTCAGGGAACTTCAGGAGCTACTAGGCAACGGACTGTCCTAGAGCTATGCTTCGTTCGGGTGTGACCCGAGAGCAAGTGGACGAAGGTCGATTGCTAAAGGAGTTAATAGAATCAAAGATGGCGGAGGCCCTACGATGTGTTGGTAGCGGCCACACATAAAGAGATTGCAGTTTGAGTTCATCCCACATTGATCAGAATGCAAGGAGATATCAGCAGGAGGCGACATGGTGCAGCGGATCGTGGTGGAACAGTTCGAGGTAATATGACGCACACACGAGATTGTCCCGTGAGGGACGGGGTCATACGGAGGTATGATCGGGAGCGCGAGCGTTGCTGGGAGCTTCACTTCGGTGAATAACACGATGACAAGAAGGGCTATGAATTTAAGGAGGGAATGCTATGGTATTGCGGAGGCGGGTTTTCCATGTGTGCATCGAATGTTTCATTGAATGAAAGCCTTAGACATCAGTATATGGGGGCTGTGTACCACCGAGGGAGAAGTTCGAATGCAAGTACCAGTGAGTCCCATGGAGGGGGACTTGATCATGCAGAGGTATGATCAGAGCGGCTGGTGAGTTGGATTGCTTCAGAGCTCACATTCGCTTAAGGGAGCTCGGCAAGTCAGAGGACAAGGTCGAGTAAACGAATGTTACTATCAATGAAGCTAAGGAGAACAGAATCGGTGCAAGCCCTGCAACATGATGGCAGAGGCCATGCATGAGAGTTGTAGTCTGTCTTTCCATCGACCAAGGGGAACTACTCAGAGAATACAAATGTGTTGAAGTAGGTGGTCAAAAAAGGGCGAGGAAGCAATGACGAGTCCAGAGGGACTCAGCTATCCAAAACCAAGCGTCGGTTGGAAGGTGGGCTCAGAGGAGTGCTACAGTGTCGCAGAGGTGGATCTACCGATCGCGAAGAAAGGGACGCAGATACGAGGTAACGGATAGCAGCGCCATGGGCATAGCAACGCCATGGTATCGCAGAGGCAAGACTTCCGTGGAATCATCGATCTCTTGCTTTTATGGAAGGAGAGCGCTTGGTTGTGAAATAGGCCGAGGAGGAGGAGAATGCAGAGGCAAACTCCAAGTACCAAGACAAGGTTGAAGGGCAAAGGCTAAGGAACTTTGTAAGGCTGGTGTCAATAGGCGTCTCATCAAGATAGCCGAAAGTGAAGGACTTCAAGTCGATGCAAGAGTGCATGACCAAGGAATAAAACAGGCAGTACGCAGTGCTGTACCTTTGCTACTCAGAGGAGTAGGCGACAGAAATGATGGAGAAGATGGTACAATCCCAAAGGCGACCAAAACTATCAGAGACTTGCTTCAGGTTGGAGTGAAAACTTCTTGCATTCCAGAAGTTCGATGACATTGAGAAGGTGAATCATAGTAGTTGACTCAACGTAAAGAGTGTAAACACTTCGAGTGCTTCAGAAGTGTGAGCTAAGAGTAGGTGAAAGCTAGTAACCAACTCGACGCACAGAGTACAAACCTTTAGGAGGCGGGCGAAGTCAAGTAACCTTTGCCTTCTCAACTCTTAAGAGACTGGGCGTAACCGAGTACCTCAGTTCTCTTATTTATCCAGTAGAGGAGCTCTGCACATATTCGAAGACCCTTCGAAGGAATCTAATGGAAGATAACAGTTGTCAAATCCTCACCAACGGTGATCAGTGCTACTGAGAGCAGATTGTCCACTTCTTTTCCCAACAGAATGTCAATCGAAAGCAGAAGTGATGCGAACCTACTTGGAAGTGACAACTAAGTGGAAGAAGAATCGATGGGCAAATTTTGCGGAGGAAGGATCCAAAAACTTCAAAGTTTGCGAGGTGATGCTCGTTAAAGCTCCAACAAGCATCCACCTAGTTCAAGTGATATGAGGCATTTGAGAGACTGGCGTATACCAAGGATAGTCTTTTTCCTTTACTTGAAGAATCCGCAGGAACCAACAAGGATCAGCACAACTCAGTCGACCCCACACCAAAGTCAGAGTCATTGGCGAATTGAAGCAGCATGGCAGATCAAAGTTTGACTACTCGACAACAATAACGAAGAGCTGTTGGGAGCCAAGGGGTGCATTGCAGCAGGAGCAGAAGATTGAAGATTCATCAAAGACGAGAAGTTGTAGCATCAGCAAAGGCTTCAATGATGACGTCAAAGGAATAAGTGGGGGAGACTGTCAAGGACAAAATTGTAAACGGCTTGTTCGATATAATGCTTATATATGTCATTTGGGTTTGTTCTTGCTTTGCCAAGCATGTAAAGGGCTGGCCGAAGGCTTAACATCCCTATTTGAGTGAGTTTGGTGGCCGTTGTAGGCTTGTACATAAAGTTTGTATCATGTGGACACTTGTAATAGATTTTGATTTATAGTGGACCAATTTTGTACTTTTATTGTGCAACTGTTCTGAGCTTGTAAAGTCTATGGTTGAAATTTGTATTGACTATAAAGTGTTTGTTGAAATGGTTGCTTGTAGATCCCGAGTGAAGTGTTTTCTCTATCCCGTCTTCTCTTTTGTAGATCCTAAGGGATCGTAGAAGGTTTCAGAGAGGCTGACCTTTGCGGACTGACACGTAAGGGTGCCGCACGGCTTAGGCAAAATCAGCTAAGTCTGTGACACTATGGTGGTGGGAACCTTGCACACTAGGTTCACCCTAAAATGAGTTACTCCTGTGGCCAGTTGGTTTAGCTGTGACTGGTTTGCAATTTCCAGCTGCTTTTCAAATGAGTTTTGACAAGTGAGATAGGATTTATGGATGCCGCTTTGGTGGTCCTTCGCATTCAGCTCTGAGTATGATTGTGGCCTTGTTGGTCCTATCTAGTTGCACAAATTCTAAAATAAATTTTGCTTCATATAGAATTAGGAGAATCATTTAAAAGGCTTGGAACAGTAATCACTACTTAGATTCCTTCTTTTACTACAACAGCAGATTTTCCCTTTTAAAAGTTAAAGAGGCTGTAAAATCAACAACTAGGCTTATATGGTCATGAAATTATATGTCCAAGCCTAATTTCTTCTTACAAGTGAAATTTCTGTGGTCGTCTTTCTTAGACTGTTGATTGATCAGTGAAGTCACTGGGCTCTCGCTAAGGTTCCCAAGCGAGGTGAGGAGCAGCCCAAGCGCCTGGAAACTAGTCTAGGTGAGCGCCTAGAAACTGGGCACACACCTAGGCCTAGGTGCTAGGTGGGCTAGGCATCCGCCAAATTCAAATTAGGCCTGTTTCAAGCCTGGGTTGAGCTCAATCAATGCATCTGGTTCAAATTAGGCCTCAGTCGAGCTCAATTACTAGCATCTTCCTCTTCATCAGTGAACGACAATGGTGATGACGTCTTCCTCCGGCAAGCTCTTCCTTGATATCCCTCTCTCCTCTTCCTCCCTCATTTCACACCTTTGGACCTTGATATCACCCGTTTCCCTCCTCCGTCGCAGCCACCAACATCTTCCCCTCCCTCTTCCCGCCGTTCATTGCAGCCCTCCATGTCGGCGTCCACCAACGTCTTCCCCTCTCTCTTCCCCCTCTTTCTCGCAGCTCACAGGACCACAAACCCCCTCCCTTCCCCTTTGCAGCTTCCCCGTTCCCCTACAACATCCTCCCCCTCCTAGACCACATTGCCCCTTCCGGACCACAGCTTCTCATTCCTCCTCCTGTTCCCCTTCCTCTTCCCCCCTTAGTCACAGCTCCCCCCTTCCTCGACAGCATGCTCCTCCTCCTCCCTGATAGCTCCCCTCCTTGCTCCCGGACCATAGCCCCCTCTCCTTTCTCCTCTTGCCTCCTCCCTCTTCTCCCAACCGACAGCAACCGATAGGTACCCAATTGAAAGTAACCCTCTCCCATACCCCCTCCTCCCTCCCCTTCCTAGACCACATCGCCCCTCCTGGACCACAACTTCTCGTTCCTCCTCCTATTCCCCTTCCTCTTCCCTCTTTTGTCACAACTCCCCCTTTCCTCTACAGCATGCTCCTCCTCATCCTCCCCCTCCTCCTCCTCCCTGATAGTTCCCCTCCCTGCTCTTGGACCACAACCCCCTCTCCTTTCTCCTCCTGCCTCCTCCCTCTTCTCCCAACCAACAGTAACCCATAGCTACCCAACAAACAATAACCCTCTCCCATACCTCCTCCTCCCTCCTCCCTCCTCCCTCTTCCAATCCCAACTGATAGCGATCAACAACCAGCTAACCGATAATGTAATTTGATACTTCAAATAAATGCAATTTTGACGTGTTATTTTATTTTAGTAATTACATTTATCAATCATTGTATATGTTTTTAATTTTAATATTCGGGAACATCTCATTTCGCTCGGGCGAGTGCCTAGAACCTTGCACATTTTGGAACCTTGGCCCTTTTAGTGCCTAGTGCCTTTGACTACACTGTTACTGATATCAAACTCAAGTTGGTGTTATTTCTTTAGTATTTGCCCATGGAACTTTGTGAGATGAGAGTTAGAAAGTTTGTGCTAGATTAAAGCTCTTTGAAATTATTTTTATTAGTCTTATCATGGTTTCTTATGCACTATCGATAACCTAACGAGGTGTTTTATAGTTTCATTAACTTATAGTTGTCATTATTGGTGATATTGTTTGCATTTATGGCTTTCTCATTCACTAGTTTGCTCACTTGTAGCAGCAAGAGCAACATGTTCATTTCTAGTGTTCATTTCCTTTGCTTGATGAAATGTCCCTTTTTTGTTCCAGAAGTTTGTGCTTTCTCAGAGGCTATTCACAATTTTTTTAATGTTATGACTTTCATTCTGTAATCTCTTGCATTGATGCTTATATTATTTGATTACTAAACTATCTCTGGTGCTTAGAGGCCAAATTATTTTTAAAAATGTCATTAAATGCTTTTGTAGTCTTCTTAGTTTAGAGCTTACTTGATTCAATTTTGATTGCCATACAGACACAGGAAATCATTCGGTTAAATGGAATATACAAGAGATTACTATCGAATGCTGGTGTGACAATGTTTGAAGGAGAGGGCAAGCTAATAGATGCACATTCAGTAGAAGTGACACAACCAGATGGTACAGAAAAACAGTACTCCGCAAAGCATATCTTGATTGCGACTGGTAGTCGAGCTCAACTTGTGAATATTCCAGGGAAGGTTTGTGTTAATATTTCTTTGTTTTCAACAAAATTGTAATTTAAGGATTACTTTAAATAGTACTTTATTTTGTGCAGTTTGATAGTCTAAATCATATGAGTTTTATTGGATGCACAAGTGGTTGGTGGTTGTTTTAATTGGTTGCTTATCCCTGTATGATTTAAACATCTTTTTGCTGAATATGGGTAATGGGCGATCATGTATTTCAATTTTCAAGATTAGTGTTCTTAAGATTTTCATAATATTAATTATTTTAAGGTTGTACAAACATTTTAACATTGTTGGTTCTCAGTTCTCTAATGCTGTAATTGAGCTTTTCCGGTTTGTGGATATACAAGTTTTAATGCTTGTGTCTTGCATTGATATATTACTAGATGTGTTATCATAAACCGTACTAATGCAGAGAGGACAAGAATAAATTTTTTAGGTTATCGAGCATGTATGCCCATTAAATGCTCTTCATGATTTTTTTACTCTTGGTAATTTTGTTACAAGATGATCAATGCTAAACAAAAATGTGTTTGAGGAAAATGGTCTTAATGGTTTGGGTTTTTGTTGAATGAATTGAATTTACTTGAATCAACTATAGCAACATGTTATCTGCCAGTCATGGTTAGCTTTACTCTATATGCTTCTTAAATTGTTTTCAATAAACATAATATTTTTTGCCTGTGCAATGCCTTTCTTTAGATCTCATTATATGAGTACTTATTTTTTCAAGGTTTCTTTCAACTATGCATCATTCTTCTATCATATTTTTGATGACTTTATTTTAACTTATAGTAAGAACTAAGAACTCTGAATGTTTTTTCTATTCAGAAAGAAATATTCAAAATTTCTTTTGCAAATTCTTGCTATTAATGTACTTTAGAATCTTGATTCATGGATCTTCCTTCTAACTCTTTCAATTTTGATAAATATTGGTTTATCACAATCCATTGGATCTCTCGTCATACTTGTGCTAGTCTGGTAATTATTTTTTGATCATATATTTCACCAGAGTTATATGATTTATTTTCTATTTGAAGTTGTTATCTGATTTTGAACATGAGTTTTATAAAGTGAATATGAAATCCGTCTAGTATGCCTCCTGCTATTTGACTTTAATTGGATCGTTTGCATTTGAATTTAATTATATGTAGGACTTAATGGATGTTACATTTGACTTTGAACTGCTCTCAGTTTTCACTGATCTTTTTGCCATTAATTTGTTTCTGTACATGGTTTTAAATTTTTGACATCCTTTGAACCTTTAAAGTATAATCTAATCCTTCTAGAGTTCTATTCTTTGCCAACACATCCTAATTTCATGTTTCCATATCAGGAATTGGCTATTACTTCTGATGAGGCATTAAGCTTAGATGAGTTACCAAAACGTGCTGTGATACTTGGTGGAGGGTTTGTGGATATGCCCCTGTGATACATTTAATATGTAGAACAAATGTTTTCCTAGGGTTGCCAATTTGATCCATATGTGTTACAGATATATTGCCGTTGAATTTGCTTCAATATGGCGAGGAATGGGTGCAGAAGTGGATCTATTTTACCGGAAGGAACTGCCATTAAGGTGGCATTTAGAATTCACTTATGTGCCTTTTTTTTTGGTTGCTTACCTGATTTTCTTTTATTTAAGTAGATTTAATATGCTTTTGGCAATGTTCTGACCACTAACTAGGCAGTTCATCTGAATTTTTATAGTGCTAATGGAAAATTTTAGATATGGTTTGAAACAGAGAACTTATGATAGAGACATGAACAAGTTCTTCACAGGTTTTGGACAATGTTGACTGTAAAAGATATCACCTGAGGTGAATCACTTCTAAGTGTTGTGTCAAGTATCAACCATATCAAACTGATCGACCTCAAGCATATGTAATCTTTTATGGCATTACATTAGAATTGTAATACAATGGTGTGGAAGAAGACACCAGAAAAATGAATGCATTCATTTTAAATTTCAAAAAGAAAGGAGCAAGCAGAATTTAATTATCTTGAAAGCATTGGATATTACTGGAGGTATGCACCCAATGTCCACAAATACAGTATTGAATGTTATTTGATTGTAGGCTGCCTTTCATCACTACTATACAACCATTAAACTAAACATAAGAGAAAAACTGCTTCTACTTTTTTTTTTTCATTCAGATTTTTGAGGTAAATAACTCTGGACTGTATATTTGGGCCCATCTGGAACGTAAATTCACGTATTGTTTGTTAGGAAACCTAAATGCACTTTGTACCCTTTTAACATCTAAACAACATTCCTATTCAACCTTTTCTTTTTGTTGTTCTATAAATCACATAGAATTACATGTTGTAATGTTTGAGGTGTTAAAAACGAAAACCTTTTCTAATAATTGGTTGTTCTTAATTGGTTAAACAGATTGTAGACCTGTATTCTGTTGGTATGACAAACATCAAATTCCTGAAATGCCTTTGTACCTGATAGAACTTCTTATTAATTGTTCTGTTGTTTGCTGTATCTAAATTGTTGTATCATTTGCTCTTGTGATCTTGTAGCATGTAACTTCTCAATTCTCCTTATTGCAGGGGCTTTGATGATGAAATGAGAGTGGTTGTTGCAAAAAACCTTGAAGGAAGGGGCATACGGTTGCACCCAGGAACAAATTTGACAGAGGTTCAATTAATAGAAGGATTACTTTACCAGTTTACTCGTACCATTTTTGCATCATTTTATTATGTCTCCCAGAAGTTGCTAAACTTTCTTCTACTGTCTATATCAGTTGCGGCAAAGTGAAGATGGCATAAGAGTTCTGACTGACCATGGAGATGAATTTACAACAGATGTTGTCTTATTTGCAACAGGTAAACCACTGTCCAACATTCATAATCAAAATGTATATATTGGAGGATAAGAACACAAAAGCCAATCTCAACATTTTGTGGAAATTGAATTAAAGATATGATTCTGAATCACCTGAAATAGATATGAGAGAGTGATTTAGATTCTAGAAACTTCATCTCCCACTGAACTCTTTGGACAACTGCATTTTATTTGTATGATGAGAACACTTACCATCCTTTTGCCTTTTCTCTGAAAAAGCATCCTTTAGTCTGTATTAAATTAAAAACTCATAGTAGTATGACCCTATTATTAGTGATAGGGTTTTCCTGACATTTATTGCCTGGTTCAATTATGAGCAACTTTCCTTAGCCTGCATATATTTTGATCCATTCTTTTGTTCCTCTTTGGAAGTTTACTAGCATTTCTGCAGTATAGATTATATGGTGATTTGCAACTCTTGTTTTGTCCGCATCAACAAGGATCAACTTTGTTCTAATCTGAAGAGTAATTTTGTTCACATAAAGATGGCTTAATGCCTAGGCATTTTGTAAATCCATGTGTGTAGAAGGTTAAATTTCGGTGTAGTAGCTGCAGGATTATGCAGGGATACAGCTATGCAGGCAGAATAAAGTTTGTCATACTTCTATAGTTGCAGTGTTTTGAAGATGTAGTCTTCATGTATTATGCATATTGTGTGATAAATTTAGTCTCTCAAATTGTGGAAATGCATAAGTTGTCCTTAGTGTGACATTACATGTTTTGCAGATAATATGACATCTACATGTGATCTGTTAGCCACTAATTTATCTGGGATATTATCTGAAGCTTCAAAAGGAAATAATTTACTATAAAGAGTTTAATTATGGGCTGATTAATGCCGTATCTATACAGTACATATTTCTGGGGGTGCTAGTGTAGAAATTGTTTTTACATATCACTAAATACTGGAAAAATAATATGTGTGCCTGTTTAAGAGTAATTTTTACATGAAATGTCAGCATACTATAATTCGACTAAATAGCAGTGATTTCATTGAAAGGCTCTAGTGGATTGTTCAGCTTCTAGAGTTGCATGAAATTGTAATGTGTTATGGGGATCGTCTTTAAATTATATAATTATCAATTCTATTAGCAGGAAACAACATTTTTTTAGTGTTATGAGTTCTTTATTTCCTGTGCAAAGGTGGCCTTTTCTCTCACGTTCCATTCATGTATTCTAAGTTCTAAAAAATTTGAGCATAGCACCTGATTCAGCTTCTCTTAATAACTAGGATTTCAGGAATCTTTTAGTCATTTTTCTGTTGTTTCCTCTGGCATAGCATGACCAAACTGCAATCAATGTGGCCATATTCTACTAACGTCAGATTCGGAAGTGCAGGTCGGCTTCCAAACACAAAGAGGTTGAATTTGCAGGCTGTTGGTGTTGAGGTTGATAAAACAGGAGTTATTAAGGTTAATTGCTTGTCAACTCATTTTTGCTACCTGTTTTTTCAACTTGTTTTTTTGCCACTTATATTGATTTCTCATGAATGACTTAAATGACAATACATGTTTGACAATTTTGTTCTCAAAGTGTGGAAGTGTTGGCTTTGGATTCATAAGTTAAGTTATTAAAATCCTTTCTATTTCTTTTGTTTGCATAAATTGTACTTGTAGTGCCAATCTTGCAACGGTAGGAATAACTAGAAAATGTTAGTCGGACTTATGTATCCAAAATAGGGTCACAATTTTGCTAATTGTCGTCATCGTCTGTAATAATTTCTAGGTTGATGAATATTCTTGCACTACAGTTCCCAACATATGGGCTGTCGGTGATGTTACAAACCGAATAAATCTGACCCCTGTGGCGTTAATGGAGGGAACTTGCTTTTCTGTAAGTGGATTGTGTGCTCATAACATAACATTGTCAATCTTCTAGATAATTTTTTTGTTGATGCAGATTCAAAACAATTGCTGATATATTGTTTGTGTTGCAGAAAACTGTTTTTGGTGGACAGCCAACTAAACCTGATTATATTAATGTACCCTGTGCTGTGTTTTGGTAATTTTACTCCATTATAACTTAAAGTTAATGTATTACCTGGGATGCTTACAATTGCACCTGATATTATTCAAGTTTTCCTAGTTTGCACATCATCTACCTTTGTCTATCTTTGCTAATGATGTATTATTTTGAGTTTTTGCAGTTGCATCTGAATATTATTCCATCAAAACTCACTAATGTCCCCAATGTATTTTTACTGATCGATGAATTGTGTTTTTATGTGATATTATTGAATTGCAACATACATGTGATGATGTGAAGCACCTGATTGTTTAAGTTCTATGAAAATTTAAAGACTGATTTACATCAAAGCTTGTGAAAATCAACATGTATTTTGAATGTCATCTAAAGGTTTCTAATGTTTCAATTTGGGACATTTAAGATGATTATAAAAAGGGTGGAGGATATAGGGAAGGCTATGGATATGGTCATATGGATACTTAACAATTCTTGCTGTATCCATATTGGATTAGTATTTTTGATAGCATATTTGTAGAATACTACTTGGTCAGGTTTTGGACATTTGGAAGAACCTGTTTTATTTAAATAATTAATAACAATATATTAATATTTTATGATGCTTCTTGGAAACACTTTGTTTTACTTAAATGTAGTAGATATCTCTGTTTGCCAGATTAAACTTCAATTGCAACTAGAATTGCTTAATCCTTTATGAGAGCGACAGTGTTTTAGTTTTGCATGTCCAAATTATCTGTTCTTAAATGTGAACAATGTCCTGTTTCCAGTGTCAAGACTTTTCTTATCAACATATTGTTGGGCAAAATCAAAATGTAAAGCACTTCGCTGAGAATTTAGTAGACTTCACAACCTGGTCTTCATGTTAATCCTTCAAACTTGCTGTTTCATTTCTAGGCATTGTTTATTTTCGGAAATAAAGTGGTTTGTTTGAGAATATAAGATGGTAGTTCACAGGTGAAAATGTATTCTTTAGTGGCTACAACACATTAATGCAAATAGCATGAATCTTATGAAATTCTTTTGGACCTGGAAAGTGTGTAAAAGGGAGAATGACATGCTTTGTCTCAGGGAACAATGTTATCTCAAAAGCAAAAATAAGCAAATGAGCCAATCAAACACAACTCCTTTGGTCAAAATCAACTCATCCTCCATGATCAACTAATTTTGGCATCTGTTTATGTACTTCCCAATTCTATTTCAGGATTTGTTTGGTTGGACATGTATATTCTATAGAAATATTTAGACACAACTGCAAGATATTAATGTGCAACATATACAGTCATTAATGTTGTTTGGTTGGCTGCCTTTGGAAATGAAACACTTCTTTACTGTTTGAGTGATCTGGAACTTCAAACCTGTAGTTGGAATAGAAGGTTTTTCCTTGTGAAGAGGGAGATGTGGTTACCCCATTTAAAACTTTCTTCCTGAGCACCAATCTCTGCCCAACAATTTATTCATACCCAATAAAAAATGAGAAAGGTTTGACAATATGGAACAGAAACAATCATAATTTGTGCCTTTTTTAGCCTTAACATAGGCAGAAAACAATTAAATCATTGCGGCTTTAAATTATCTCCAAAGTGTTTAGTTAGTGTTATTGGTTCAACTTGCTGAATGGAAATGTTTGATGAATAATAACATAGGCTCTAAAGAGTTTTTTAGTACAAATCTATTACAAGAATAAGAGTCACATACAAGATTGTTCAAATTATAGAGGAATTAAAATCATGAGCCATGAAACTTTGAGAAATAGTTATCAAAAGTAGGATAAAGGTTGAAACATATATCTATGAAAAGCAATTTGGTTTTATGTTTGGAAGTTCGACTATAGAAGTTATTTATTTATTAAGACAATTAATAAAAAAGTATAAAGAGAAAAAGAAATATTTGCATATGTTTTTTTAACTTTTTATTGACTTAGAGAAAACCTATGACAAAGTTCCTAGGGATTTATTACGGTAGGTTTTAGAAAAGCAAGGTGTTTCTACTAATTATATTGTTGCTATTAATGATATGTATAATAATGTAGCTACTAGTGTTAGAACTATAAAGAATGTGTCTAGTGAGTTTCTTATTAGCATTGGATTATATCAAGATCTGTATTAAGTTTCTACCTTTTCACATTGGTAATGGATGAATTTACTAATCATTTATATGATAGACCTCTTTGGCGTATGTTATTTGTTAATGATATTGTATTATTGTCTTAGTTGATGAGAGCTTTAGTGGAATTAATTTTAAACTTGAGTTATGGAGATTATTCTTAGAAATTAAAGGTTTTAGATTAAGTAGGACTAAAACTGAATGTATGAGATGCAATCTTAGTAATACTAGGAATAGATAGGAGAATATAGTTAAGTTGGATGAACAAGAAATTTTTTTAAGTAAAAGCTTTAGGTATCTTGGATCTCATTATTCAACAAGATGGAGAGATCGATGAAGATATTATTATAGAGTAAAAACAGGATGATTAAAAACTTAAAATGACAAAGGGTGTCAGGAGTCTTGTGTGATTATCAGATATCTTTGAGACTTAAAAGAAAACTTTATAAGACAATTATAACAACAACAATGCTTTATATATCTTAGTGTTGGACCATTAAGAAATAGCATATACAAAAAATATATTTTGCTATGATGAGAATGCTGAGATGGATGTGTGAAGTTATTAAGAAAAATAGGAAAATAAATATTTTTATTCTGGTACAATTAGGTATTGTTTCGATCATGGTTCGCAATCGTATCGCACGAGTTTCACGTTTTTCGATGCGATACGAGCGATACGTTTAAATGTTTATATTTATAATTATAAATAATATATATATATATATATATATATATTTCTCTCGAGACGTCACCCTCGGCAACATCGCCCGAGATGTCAACGGGCGACGTCACTCCCGAGGCGACGTCGCTCGAAAAGTAAAAAGAAAATTTATTAAAAATTGGAGCTTCGGCGACGTCGTCGAGCTTTAAAAAAAAACAAAAAAAACAATTTTTTTATTAAAAATAATTTTTTTATTAAAAATAATTTTTTTATTTAAAAATAATTTTTTATTTAAAAAAATAAAAAAAATCATACCGATCGGTAGCGGGTGGTCCGTGTACCGGTATCTTGTCTGACCGGTACGTACCGCCAGGTACGGGCGATACAGGTCGGTATTGTAGACCTTGGTTTCGATAAAGGATAAAATAAGAGAATCATTTAAGATGGCATGGACATATGTTTAGAAGACCTTTGGATGTAGCACGGTCCGCAATATCGAATGATACCGCCTGGTACGGGCGGTACATATCGGTCTGATAAGATATTGGTATGCGGACCGCTCGCTACCGCTCGGTATCATTTTTTTAGTTTTTAATAGAAAAAAAATTATTTTTTTTTGTTTTTTTAATATGCGACGTCGCCTCCCTTCTCGGGCGACGTCGCTTCGGCGACTTCTCGGGTGACTTTTCTTTTTTTTTTTTTCTAATATGCAACGTCGCCGAGGCGACATCGCCCGGGAAGAAGGAATATATATATATATATATAATTATATATATAATATTTATAATTATATATGTATATATATATATGAACGGTATACCGAAATGTATCATTTGGTATACTGTACCGTACCGAGAAACTATCGAAACTCCAGTACGGTACGAAATTTCAATCCTTGGGATGTAGTAGTTGGAATAGATGAAAATCGTGAAATGACTAATATTAGCGGTACGATAAGAGATAGATGAAGACCTAAAAAGACTTTAATAGAAATTATAAATAAATATGTAAGTACTCTAGACTTAAGTAAACATATGACTTTTTAAAAAAAATCATGTTGCTGATCCCAAATAGTTGGGACTTATGGCTTTGTTGTTGTATTGGTTCAACCTACTAGATGCCCATAGAGTTGAAGAGGGTTAATTGGATCCGTTTAAAGAATTTTTAACATGGAGAAACCAGGATATGGGTTAAGATAACTTGCTTCCATTCTCTTTGCTAATCCAAATAACTCACCCTTTAACAACCAAACATTCAAAGAAAAAAAAATAGAGGGTTAAAGTTAGTTTGCCAAATCAATAATTTAACCTAGATGTTTTTACCTTGAACCAATGACAGCATTGGTGTTGATTTTACATGTTGCTCCAACCAAACCACGGCCACAAAGCCTTGGCATAATGATGTCAGCTATGAATTTTCATATGATGCTGCTAATTAGTTAGGCTTTATTTTAAGGCTCTATTGCTTTAATGCCATTTTAACTCTTTTTGCACCCAGTTCTCTTTTGCCACTGCTAAAAATACATTTTCGTCTATGTTTTTATACTTGTCTTTTGCCACTGCTACATATATCTGATGTCACATGGTGCTGTTTCTATGATAGAATTGCTTAAATTTTATTTTTACTCAAAAGGTTGTGTATCTTAACTTTTACAAGCTTCCCATGATAAGTTTTGACATATGATATACTCGTCAGCATACCGCCACTTTCAGTAGTAGGTCTCAACGAGCAGCAGGCTCTGGAGCAAACAAAGAGCGACATTCTTGTTTACACATCTTCATTTAATCCTATGAAAAACACTATCTCTGGGTCAGTAAAGTTTCTTGTCAGCCAACAAAAATGATAATTCTATTTTATATTATAGTGATAAGTAAAAAATCTGACCATGCATTTAAATGCATTTTTCAATTTTTATGCTTGCTTTTTCTTGAGCTGTGATATATAGGGGTAGTTAGTTATCTGATTCAGTACTCTTGTGTGGTATGTGAGGGAATACTGTGTGGTAGTAACATGTGTGGATACAACTCGCATTCCTTTCTCTTGCATGGTCTGAGAGTTTTGACACAATTTGTCAGCAAGGACATCTAGGTCTTATATGGCACTGCCAATGCTGATCTCACTGAATTGTTTCATTCTTTGTGGTTCAGAAGGCAAGAAAAGACAACTATGAAGCTCGTTGTTGATGCAGAAACTGATAAAGTACTGGGTGCATCCATGTGTGGACCTGATGCACCTGAGATTATGCAGGTGCATCTCACTCACTAATCACTACCCGTGTCATTAAATTTTTTTTACAAAGAATCTGCATATTTCATATGAGACCATTATTCTGAATTGTATAAATTTTTGAATATTTCATGTAAAGATTTACCATAAGTTACACCTTAATTAACGATACTAAGCTTTCTATTTACTGACAGTACTCTTTTTATGATTATATATATACAGGGCATCGCAGTTGCACTCAAATGCGGAGCCACGAAAGCACAATTTGACAGCACAGTAAGACATTTTTCTTTTTTTACACTAAACATTTCTTGATAAAAGATTTGTGCCTGCCATCAGATGAAAGAGCCATTCTGTGAGTTTAATTTCTACTCTTAAGGCATCGACCTTACTACCAATTACATGTCAGTAGTCATAAAGCTATATAGTCAATCAAATCAATCTAGTCATCAACCAGAAGTGGAAGTGTTTGACCTCCATGTTAGATATCAATTGAGGTTATGGTCTCTGCACAGGTGGTAACCTCCAGACTTAGGAAGAAAGATACTGTCTCCATCATACATAGCCTCTAGTGAGATTTTGATGGATGAAGTTGAGACTGCTGCAGAAAGATGTAGTTATATGCATGTGTTGCTATATGATTTACTTATTGCTTCTATAGAATCTAAAGATCTACTGTTGTTATCGCAGGTAGGAATCCATCCTTGTGCTGCTGAAGAGTTTGTGACTATGCGATCCATCACAAGGCGTGTTGCTGCAGGAACAAAACTGAAGACTAATCTGTAAAATGAAGGTTTGTAGTTTAGGAATGAGAACAGTCTTGATTCATCAGAACAGGTGTCAGTGTTTCAAAATAGGGCCCCACTTCTTTTCCTTCAACAAATACAGTGATGAAACCTTGCGAAATCGGTTTTGCTGGATCACTCAGTATCTGAATAAAAAGGTTGCATTGTTGATTTCTGCCTTCATCAGGTTCACACAATTCATCATCGTATTTGTGATTGCTGATGGTGATGTGGTCACCAGATAATTTAGCTATGTCTTGGATCTCCATCTGCTTAAAATTCATGCTGCATAAGTACTCAGTCTCTTCCTAGACGCTTCAATCCCAATTTGTGATATGCGCATCATGTCTATTTCTGCATCAGCATGATTCTCTGATCCAATATACATAACTATATATCCTGATTTGATTTCACTAGTTAAACGTCATGGATTGTTTACTTTCAAGATATGATAATAATTGCTTAATTTTATTGTGTTGAAAGTAAACCAGCCAACTGAATAAAACACAATGCATGTTATTTGTTCCTTTTCTGTTTCTTTTCCATCAATGGTATCAATAGCCGAAATCCTTTGATCTACTTCCACAGCTTAACGGACTTGTCGTGGCTTGCTGATGCCACCAATCCCGTGGCTGGTGACTGTGCCAAAGCTGCAATCAAACCCTCGTGTGCCTGGATTGTCTTGGTTTGGTTCTCTACCATGTTCCACAGTTCCAAAGACTGCAGTAGTTCACATATCAGTGAAACATAAAGAAAGAGAGAGCACAAGTAAAATATAGAAAATGATTGCCAAATCCTGTGAGTTTCATAAAGATAATTGATCACACTGCTAGGTGTGGAGAACAAGAGTCTGGGAAGTAACAAATAATAGGCTCGTGTATTAACAATGGGGAAGATTGTCCAAAGATCTCCAGAAGGAAAGTGCCGAGATTAACAAAGATGATTACCACAAGATTGTGTGGCGATCATCTTGTATGGGAACAAGAGTAGAGTATGGGAAGTAACAAATACAAAGCAATTTCCTAACTAACAGAAAATAGGATTGTGTATTAGAAAGATCTCCAGAAGCAAAGTGCCAAGAAGATTAACAAAGATGATTACCACAAGATTGAGCACATAATACAGATAACTCATGCCTAAGACTGCTGAGGACAACCATATTTGTCAACATAAGTTCGACCAGAAGTACCTGATATCCCCCGATAACCAAGAGGTTGGCATGGCTTGGATGAAAAACACAAGAATGGAACTTGTTCCTGTTGGAGCTTAGCTCATGAATGCACTCGCCTGTCGTCAATGACCACACCTTCACACAATCCTGACTAACAGAAGCCAGGAATTCTCCAGTACTGTCCCAACAAACAGATTGCACCTCTTTTGTATGAACCTGTAAATATTAGTGATGACAAATACTATGAAAACTTAGATCGGTATTCTTGCATTTGGCATTCAAAAAAAAAAAAAAAAAATGCAAAAGGCCATTGGGTACTGGTAGAGCACCTGCCATGTGTGTTTCTTTCTATCTGTCTCAACATCAAAAATTGACACTACATTTTCTGCAGCTGCTGCAACAAGCTGTCCAATGTTGGGCTGAAACCTAACTTGTACAGTACCACCCTGGAGTGCAGAATACTATTTAATAAAAATATAAAACCTTAAAAGAAAATTTAATATAACAAAGGAACCATGAATCTTAACCTTTGAAACACGTGAACATGAAAATTGGCTGACATTCCACAATCGAATCTCACCGTTGCCATCACAGGAGCACATTAGATCAGTCTTCTTTGGATGAAAATCCAGGGATGTCACTTGTGTGTTGTGCCCAGAAAAAGTGTGCAGAGAATGACTTGGCTACAAGGAAATAAATAAATAAATTGGCTATATGGTACCCAACGTAATACCAAGAGCACCTTGCTATGAGATTGTTGAATAACAAGAAACATTGCCTTCAATTTTAGCTTATTTTTATCTTCAATAGGCAAAATTACATGCATGATGCTATGAATTTCTACCATTATGCAGACATTAAAACAACGAGAAACTCGAAGAAGTTATATGAGGATCAACTGAAAAAGAGGTAAAACAGGAGCAAGACAAGCCTGCACACTGAGACATGACTAGAATTACATGCCCTATCATTACAATAATCTGCATGCCCACTATGCCAACAGCACTAAAACAACAAAAGAAGTGAAAATGCAAAGGAAAATCGAATGAGTCTCAAGATCAGAGGACAAAGTACCTCAAGTATGCTATCGAAGAGAGCATCAGACAGGTGAGGTCACCAGAATCAGGCATTGAAACAGTTTGAAGACAAACTGACATCAAACGGAAACCTAAACCAGAAAATCCACTTTTTAAGTGGCAAAGTAGACAGATCCGTCCTAATTTGGCCCATGCCACATCATAATGCATAACTTAAGTCTTTAAAAGGCTCTTACATAAAATACCAAGGTAAATGCCACCAAATAGGGGCCAGCACACACCACAAGGTTAGTCCTTGTCAACTATTTCTCTAACCCTTGGTAAAGAAGGATGAAGATAAACAGTAAAACAAAATACTATTTCCAGGAGGTTCCCTCTGTCCTTGAAGAGTTCAAAATAAGAAATGATGATCAACTTGAAGTGAGAATCACCAATTGGTTTGGAACAACTTACTCAAGCCTTAGTAGGTTCTTAGTGAGAACAAAATAAGCTATCTATATCCTTGCTCAGAAAATTTACCTTATCATTTCTTAAAAGACCTAACATCTTAAATAGATGGAGGCACTGCCATGCATGAAACCTATAATTAGGAGCATCATCTCATCTCCCAGTAGTCTATTGTTGCCCACTGTAATCTTTATAGAAGATTATGACATTCAAATCGAGGGCAAAAATGATTAAATTGCATATCAGTTATTTATTATCTAAAATGGGGCCTATTATAAAGCTAGATTCATTTGGTCCCTTCATTTTTATTGTTGGACTAGCTTCTAGCATCTCCTTTGGTGATTGTAGATAAGCTATAAATTACAGAAAGGAAAAACTAGAAACAAGTTCAATATCTAAGAAACTACTGTTATGATCATTGTTCTATTGTTGCCTATTGTAATCTTTATAGAAGATTATGACATTCAAAGGAAGGAAGAAATGATTAAACTGTAGATCAGTTATGCATTGTTTGTTATTTAAAATGGGGCCTCTTATAATTCATTTGGTCACTTCACTTCCATGCTAGATGCATGTTTGGTGATTACAGATTTCAAAAAGGAAAGCCTAGAAACAGTATCAACATCTAAGAAACTACAATTATGATCATCATAGTCCCTGAGTGTTCTAACATGGCACTTATAAAATCTCAGATGCAAGCTTGTTTAGTTGAAATTTTCAAGATCTAACATCAAGTTACAAAAACATTCAGATCTCCATGTTTGAAACAATTGACTTCATTACTGTTTATAATACCAGTTAGGCTCCGACTTGACATCTCCAGACACCATAAGTCTATTTATATAACACAAAGAGACCTGGGTGCCAAGATGGTACAAGTCTGAGTTGGCTAGAGGCATCCAAAATTGGCTAATTAATCGAAGGCTAATAAGGAGCAACAGGCAGTGACCAGCTGACCTCACAGTAGGAGAAAACAAATATGCTACCAATGGTGCACACTACTGCTTGTGCACACTTGGCCATCTAGAGAGAGAGAGAGAGAGAGAGAGTAATGTCATAAATAGAGTAGCTCAGAAAATTAATCCTATCACCTCCATCAAGATAGGTTCTGAGGGATATAGGAGAAAGAAATGAGAACAAAAGCTCTGAAATATGGATAGATCATATTGCTTATCATATATGTATTGGGCATGGCTCAATATAATGTTTCTTGGATATGTTTTCAAATACAAAGTATCTTATCACTTAATTTAATTTCTTTAAATGAACTAGTGATGATAAATGAGATGGAGAAATGAATATATGACTAGATACATCTTTTAATTATTTGTATAAAACATCATACAATGATTAATATAATGAATTTAGTTCACTTATTAGTTCTTAATATCATCAGAATATTCTTGAAACTCTATACTATTAGAAGCAAGGAATTCAATTTTGGGTACCACACCCATATCAGTTTGTGGCTAGATAGATATGGTTTTGGTCCATACTAGCATACTAACAAATGGTATGTTGGCATGTATCATGGTACTAAAAAGAGGAGGAAAAGACAGAGGTGGGGCAGAAGAAACAAAGAGGATGAGTATTAGAAGGCTAGGCCTAGCAACTAGACTTGATCCCTATTCGGTTCCAGTGAAGAATGGAACTAGAACCAGTCAACGATTCCACGATTCGTAACCGAACTTAAACTAATAGTTTCGGTTTGAATCGAACTGGAACCAATAGTTCCGATTTGATTCTGAATGGTGTGAAAAAAAGGAAGCAATCACATGACTGTTGTAAGAGTCAATGATCAACTCGGCCATTGCAATGATGATCATAACACCATTTTGCCTCTTCCAACAACTTAATAAACTGCTAATTGAAAGGAAATTTTAGAAAATTTGAAAATAAAATAAATATGAATTTTAAAATTTAAAAAATTTATTTTGTTCCTTCCAACCAAGGTTTTTAGTTTCGTACCATACCAGTGTTTCAAGCTTTGCTCGATACAGTACGATACAGGCATATCGAGCGATACACCAGGGTGTATCGCTCGGTGTATATATATATATATATATATATATATATATATAAAATACAAAAATAATATAAAAATAAAAAAAGGAGGCGTACGTTGCCTCAGTGACGTCGCCTCCTTTTCTTCTCATTTGACACAAATGTCTCTGAAGAACGCGTCGAAGGCCGTAGACATCTCTGGCCTTCAGCGAAGAACACGACAAAGAAGCTGAGCCGCTGCCTCTCCGTTACCTCCTGAAGCGTCAAGGTTCTCCCGATTCTCTCTCTTCTTCTCCCTTTTCTTCGAGAGCCTTCTCCCTTTTCTCCCTCAACGCTTTTTCCCTCGTCGCAACCAGGCTGAGACTACCCGATAACGGGCAACGATGGTCGAAATCAACCGTTACCACCCGATACTATATGGCGCTAGATTAATGGTATCGCCCGATAGCGAGCAGTCCGCGTACCGGTCAACTGGTGGACTGGTATGGACTGCCCGATATGGGCAGTATAATTCAAAATTAAAATCCTTGCTTCTAACAACTAAATAACAACTAGTTGGAAGGGTATTTTGGAAAATAATCTGTAATAATATATATAAGCCATCCATTTTATTATTCTTCGCACCAAATCAAAAGCAATCTCTCTATACTCTAGTGCTCTCTAATTGCAATAGCAACATCTCTAGTACTCTCTAATTGAAATGTCAATCTCTCTACTATAATCTATTGCCATAGTAATCTCCAATTGCAATAGCAATCTTTAGAGTGTACTCTAATTGCAATATGGAAATCAATGCCTCCAACTCCAACAAGTAAGCATATGGTGGAGAATTTCGATTGTCCAACCATTGTGCCAACTCAAGAAAGTCAACATTTTAACTTAGAGAAAGAAGAAAATACAGCAACAAAATCAATCAAGTCAAATTTACAACTATTGTTTGAACTTTGAAGAATAAGGTGGATATAGGACATTTAGAAAGCATATTGGTAAAAGATATCATACTCAAATCCAAAAGTTTTGAATATAAAGAATTATTATGTACTTTTGTTCTGAATAATATAAGGTAAATCAATTTATGCCATCATCATTGAATGTTTATTAAAAAAAATTTAGATGCTTTAAAAGTTTTTACTGATGCTACATATACTTTAGCTTGTATTTATTATCATATATCTTATTTATTTTTAATTAAATATATTAATGTTATTGGTACATTAGAAGATTATGAAAATGATAAAGCTGAATTTGACTATTAGGGTAATAAAAACTAAGTGATTTATTTATTTTGAAAATATTCTATTTATTTACTTCATTATGTAAATAGATTATTCTATCTATTTATTTTGAAACTATGTTTGTACGATTATTTGAGTACTTATTATGATTGTTTATATTTAGATATTCATATTAGTGAAAAAATGAGGAAAGTTAGAAAAATGATTATTGATTTATTACCATTTTTAGTAAGACAAATTAACTCCAATTTTCTGAATATATGGATCAAGTTGGTGAATAATTATGATTGTAAAGATAAAAGAAACCTTGGGGATCGACAGGCTTGAACTCCTATCTTAGTATTTATCCATATACTTCTTTTCAATTTGGTGATAGTAGTGTCGTTATAGATTTTCCAATTCTTCAATGGTAGGCATGCCATTCAACAATCATTTTAATTTTATCAATTATTATAAAACAAAATTAAGCAACTTCGATGTCAATAGTAGCTGTAGAGCAAGCTTCCACTGCAGGGGAGGTATATTTGATGAGACCCATTTGAGTATAGCCTCTTAAATCAGTTGAAGCCTAAGCATGTATTTGATGATTGAACAAAAGCAAAGAAATGAAGATTTATTTGATTTATCAACCCAAGGAACAATAAGAATATCTGGCAGCGATTGAGGTAAGAGGCTATTTAATTTATATCATTCTGTGTTTAAGATTATGTAAAATTTGATAGAAATTAAAAAGTTTTAAAAAATAAACAAATAAAAAGTCAGTTCCTACAGTTCTGAATGGGAACCAAAATTGCCTGGAATTGATCCAGTTCTAGCTTCATATTTCCATAGAATCGGAACCATTGTTCCGAAACTGATATTTTTGAAACCAAAGTCAATTCTACTAGCAACAATGACCGAGCAGGCAATAGTTGGAAGTCGAGTCCATATGTAAAGCCCTAATTAGACTGCCCAAAAGGGGATAGTTCATACATGCCTGGACTACTAATACTGACGAGTACAAAATTACAATCCTTGATTAAAAGCAATTCCTTTTAGTATGAGTAAGCTAGGAATACTAATTACTAACATTATTAAGAAAACATAAACTAATCAAGGATGATCAAGCCGAGTTCGAGTCAAACTCCAATTCGGCTCAACCGATGTTCGAGTAGAACTCCAAATCAATCCCAAACAATCCAACCAAAGCAATCTAAAGCTCGAAACTGAGCTCAAGGGCCAGTTTCAAATCAGCTCAAGTTTTAATCAAGTTTAGCTCAACCCGAGTTCATGTCAAACTCCACTTCAGCTCAACGAAACTTGGACTCGAGTTCTGATTCAACCTCAGTCCTGCTGAACTCAACCCGAGCTCAATCTCAAGCTTCAAAGTTAGATGCGGCTAGACCAATTGCAAATCCCACCTGCTCAAACCAGCAACAAGATCAGATCAGGAGAGGAGCTAGCAGCCAATTGAAGGCATAAAAATGGGGCATCGACCCTAGGAGAGTCATAAACTCCATAGGACTCTCCCCCATGCCCCGACCTATAAATCAAGGGGGGTGTGCAACCTTTAACTCTTAAGAAACCAGCTGACCCTAGCCTCCGAACCAAGAGAAAAAGAGAAGAGAGAAGAGGAGAGTTAAGTAGCTTCATCTTCCTCAAGCAACAACTCAGTTCAACCCTTCTTCCTCCAAGCCTGTTGTAGTCTCCTTGCAGCAGAGAAAAGGTTCAAAGCCAGCAGGTCCTGGCAGCAACCTGTAACACGAGTAGTCGGCAATAACATGCAACCAGAAGAGTCACAACTGTTACTTCTTAAAGTCGAGAACAGCAAGCTATGACTTCGTCTTCCTCATCAACAGCAACAGCAACTCCAATAGCTGCTGATCCCAACCTTAGGAGTAGGTCCTTGTGGCTTAAAAGAAAGGAGAAGAGAAAGGGAGAAGGTGGTAGCAAGCTATAGCACCTTCGATCAGCACTTGTTGTGCGAGAACTCCAAGCATTATCACTCACGAAGACCTTACATTACAAAAGACGTAGCTCGCCCGCGAAGACATCAATCTGCTTTTGAGGAACATTCAGTGTCATCGAGTCCTTTCCCCATATGAATCAGGTAGTATTAGATAAGGGTTTAAATAGGCGATCGGGCGCTCGGGTGAGGCAAGGCAAGGCCCGAGCGCCTCATAGATTCGCTAGGCGACACGTTTCAGTGAAGCGCCATGTGGGCACTCACCTAAACCCAAGCGTCGAGCGCCTCAGGCAAGTGCCTGATTGAAACTATGCATCCCTAGCGCCTATAGTTTGGTTGAACAACAGCTAGTTGGTTCAATTAAACCAAGCTACATAAAAGTTACTTGCAAAACCCACCCCCTGCCTCCCCGCGTGACCTTGAGCAACCCTAGTGCAGTCTTTGCCTTCGCTGCGTCTTTGCTATTGCCTCCACCACTGACACACAGGACTGATGCTTCCTCTGTCGCTACCTTTATAGCTTTCGTGCATGGTTCCCTCTGTCGCCACTACTTCTATGTGAGCTCCTTCCATTGTCGAGGGAGAGGACGATAGATTCCTCCACCGCCAACAGACACATCTGAAGCTTCCTCTACCCATGCCGCCATCGTTGTCCATAGCTTCCATCGTTGCCATGCCACCGCCGTCCGAAGCTTTCTCCATCGCTACTGCTACCGGTCGTACCTTCCTCTACTGCTACTGTCATTTGAAGCTTCTTTCATCGTTGCTATTGCTGCCTTCTGCAGCTTCCTCCGCCGTCGCTATTGTCATCCGTAGCTTCCTCCACCATCGCTATTGTTGTTGGCAGTTTCCTCCACTACCGCCGCCATCGTCCAAAAGTTCCTCCGTCACCATCACCCTCTCCTTCCCTACTTGATATTGTTGGTGACTCTTTTCTTCTCACTAACTACTGTTAATAGTAGATTAAATACTATTAACAGTAGATTGTTAACTACTGTTATCATATAATAGTCCCTATTTAGATTTTAGCACTGCTAATATCTATTTATCAATTATATTATATTTTTTATATTTTAATATTTCAGAGCCTCTAGCTTCGCTCAGGCGAGCATCTAGTGCCTCAAGCATTTTAGGACCTTGACGCTTATCGCTTTTTAAATCATTGGTATTAGAGCAACGATCCTCGCCTATGGATGGTTACCATAAAGGATATAAAGACTTTGATGAAAAAATTGAAGAAGTTAGAGTTTTAACCCTGCTCATCGATGAAATGATACAACGATGCAATGACAACAAGCAATTCAGTAGCATATGCGGACCTTGCTGCCTAAGTTGCTATGCTCTCACAAAAGATGGAAGACGTGTTGGGTTGGATCCGATCTCAAGTCAACCTAACAGTGAAAGACGATGGAAATAAGTGCATCGCAATGAAGGATAAAGGGTCATCTTCATCGAACATCCAAATTGGTTAATTGAAAACACACTACAGCGAGTAAGTGATGATGATGTTAATGTTGCAAAACTGATGGCAACAGTAAGGCTTAGACCCTTTCGAGTCAAGGCCCATATCAACATCCCCTCCTACAATAGCTCTATCAACATTGGGGTACTGGATGCGTCGCTTGATTAACTTATCTATTTTATTCTCTATGGGTATAGCAATAAGGACAAAGTCACGTTTGCACGATTCAAATTGATCAGTTATGCTCTAGCATGGTGGAAGGCATACCTTCAATCTTATGGCAAAGAATAGGTGACATGGGAACAGTTTAAAAGGCTCCTATGTTAAGAATTCTACTTGACGAGATATCTAGAAGATCAGTGTTGAAGATGGTATGGCTTACAGTAATGGTAAGACCAATCTTTTTGGACTACATCGAATTCTGACAAGCAATGGTGCTTGGTATTTCTCTTGATAACTACTCAATGATTACCATTGGTTTGCATGATCAGATAGCACTAAATTGAGCCTCTTCAAGGTGTATGACATCTTGAGTGCTAGTGGGACATTTATGGCGATCGAGAGTAAGAATATAATCCATAACGATAAGACTACAGAGAAGGACAAAGAGGACTACTCGAAGGCTAAGGAAAATTCTGGAAACGGTAAGAATTCCTCTTCCTCGAAGAAAAGTGGCCTTTTCTACGATCACTGTAAAATTGCTAGTCAAATAGGGAGAAGTGCTAAAAGGTTCACCCGAAACTCTTCCCAAAAAGGTGAAAAAAAAAACCAAAGTTGAAGGATAGTGGTTGTGACTGTTGGTGATGATTCCACCAAACTTGCACTGGTTGATCGTACATATCCAAGTCTATTGTTGATGACAAAAACGAAGGTTATAGACTCGAGTCCAACCCCCGATCCAAAAGTTCGAGAAGAACTGTTCACATCAAAAATTCAGGCGAAGCAAGAGGTTATTGGTGCTATCCTCGATAACGGTTGCTAGAAGAACTGATAGTGCAAGATCCGCTTTGCAATCACCAATCAATAAATCAATGAGGTGACATGCAAAGTGGTGTTGCTTGACATATGTTAAGTCATCATTGGGAGCCCCTACCTATGGCATCAATATGTTATTTATTTTTGTCGAGCCCAACAATATCAATTCCAGAAGGATAGAAACAAATTTCTCATCACACAAGATCCGATTAGTTTGACAATAGGCTTAAAATCTGTTGACTAAGCAAAACAAATGGTGAAGCTTGCCGGAAGCTTGTGGCTCTGACTACTACAAGCAGGAAATCTCAGTCTTCCTCCATATGACAAAGAAGGAGAAACAAAGAGGGGCAACAACAAGCTTGTAGCCTTGAAAAGTCCAAAAGCAAGACCCTCAAGTCAATGATGTGATCAATGATGAGGAGAACCCTATCAAGACGGTGCAAAAGAGGTCATGGTCAGGCACAATGACGTTAACAACAATGACGGGCCAAAGCAAAATCTCCGATTGCTTGCACCCACAGATGGAGAGAAGCAAAACCTCCAATCCTGATTCAACGATAGCTGAATCACGTAATTGGGGGAGCCATGATAAGGGATGATCAATCTGAGTTTGAGTCAAACTCTAATTCAGCTCAACCGAAGTTCGAGTCGAACTCCAAATTGATCTTAATCCAACTGAACCAACTCAAGCTCAAATCCGAGCTCAAGAATCAAATTCAAGTTAGCCTAAGTCTCACTCAAGTTCCACTCAACCCGAGATCGAGTCAAACTCTAATTCAGCTCAGCTGGACTTTGACTCAAACTCCAATTCAATCTCAATCTTACTAAACTCAACTCGAGCTCAATATCAAACTTCAAAGTTAGATGCAACCAAGCCAATTGCAGATTCAACCAGTTCAAACCAGCAACAAGATCCAATTCAGACTCAGATTTGGAGAGGAGCTGGCAGCCAATTGAAGGCAGAAACAAGGGGCACTGACCCTATGAGAGTCCTAAACTCCTTTGGACTCTCCCCCATGCCCCAACCTATAAAACAGGGGGGTGTGCAACCTTCAACTCTTCAGAAACCAGATGACCAGTTCAAACCAGCAACAATATCCAATTCGGACTCAGATTAGGAGAGGAGCTGGTGGCCAATTGAAGGCAGAAACAAGGGGCACCGACCCTATGAGAATCCTAAACTCCTTAGGGCTCTCCTGCATGCCTAAACCTATAAAACAAGGGGGTGTGCAACCTTCAACTCTTCAGAAACCAGACAACCATAGCCTCTAAGCCAAGAGAAAGAACGAAGACAAGGAGAGTTTGACATCTTCATCTTCCTCAAGTAGTATCTCAGTTCATCCCTTCTTCCTCCAAGCCTACTGCAGCCTCTTTAAAACAGGGAAAAGGTTCAAAGCCAACAGACCCTCGTAGCACCAACCTGCAACAAGAGTAGTCGGTAGCAACTTGCAACATGCAACAAGAGGACGTCCTTACAATCGAGAAGGAGAGAAAGGGAGAGGACAACAGCAAGCTGCAGCCCCTTCAATCAGCGCCTGTCGCGAGATTAGTCCAAGCATTATCGCTCATGAAATCCTTACATTACAAAAGGCACAACTACTCTGTGAAGACATAAATCCACTCAAAGGAAAGTTTGGCATCATCGAGTCCATCCCCCATGCGTATCATAGACTATCTAATATTATAAACATATATCAAGCCATATTATTAAATGACCTAAATCACAAGGCTATCTTAGATGCAAAGTCTAAAGGTGCTAATGCAAGTAGTCCTCCCCCTTCAGTAGAGGCTATATCTCAAATATGAATCTTTGTCATTCATATTGCAAAAGAGAATCATGGTGTCGAGGCTCACCCTTTCAATATTAAGCTTCACCACATAATATTTGATATTAACTGTTGTTATCATCCTATATCTGCAGTATCACATTAATTTTTAAAAGATTTGACATATCAATATAACCAAATTGTATCATACCATTATCATGTATATATGTGTCACAAGAGGATTAAAAATAGAAGGCAAAGTTAAATTACTACTAATTAGTTATATTTAAGATAAAAATTTATTTTAAAAATTAATCTTTTTAAAAGAAGAGATAGAAATAATATATTTTAACAACTCCACATGTGGTTGCCTGAAATTTGACAATTTGAGGTTGATTCTACAAATTTAAGATAAGTTTGACATCATTATCAATATTTGCAATGAAAACTTTGTAACTGAGTCAAGCAACAAAAACAGTAGCGATACAACTAAATTGTTATATGGCCACATATCTATGATGTCATCTGACCACCTCAAATAAGGCTATGCAACCACAATAGATTATATTTATATATATATATATATATATGAAATTTATTAAACATGTGATAAGCACAAGGATCAAAATGTGATCATATATGTGAATTGTATTTCCTCTTTTTAAGTATTGATAGTATCATATAAATGATTACATTATCATGTGACATTCATCAATTAGACCTATGTCTAACCTATATTTTATAAATTAAACCTCCGTTTATTCTAATAAAAAAAGAAAGATCTTGACCTGCAGGTAGGTTGGTCAAATTCAGGCCGAGTATATGCTTCCTTGATTCCATGGATCAATCTGATCCAAAACATAGTAAATTTTTTGCTAAAAGGCAATGTCAAACATGCTTTGACCCACCAATCCACCAATATAAACCCTTTTTCATCTGACCAAACCCTACACACTAGCTATATGGGTCAATTAAAAGTCAAGAAAACCTAGGTCAGATCTATGTCCCATTTTCTATCCCCTCTCAAACCTGACCTACCCATAATAAACACACAAGGCACAACCACACAGTAAAATGGAAAAAAAACAAGGTAAAGTTGAGAAAGAACCAATCCTTACTTGTGCAGAATCCCATAGTTTCACAAGTCTGTCAAAAGATGATGTTGCTAGCTGAGTTGAATTTGGCCTAAAACGAACATCAGTAATGATAAGACTATGCTCTTCTTGAGTACTCTCTGTTTGCAGGGTATCCATGTTCCAGAGAACAGTCTACACCATGACATATAAGCTATTAGAAGGTCCAGTTTCACTAGCATGATATTACAGATCAACATGAGATGCACTGAAGAAACTTTAGTATGAGTTGATAATCATAAAATCATATGGCATAATACTTAAAAGCACAAAAAGAAATTAACAATATTCAGCATCCAACTGATAAAGCCTGTTCTATTAACTATTGAATGACTATATTATATACCAACGATTAAATTATATGTAGCGAGTGGAAGAGTCATTGGTATACTTTCCTGCTGCTGTTTTTCTTTTTCAGTGTCTACTCATGGTCCAGAATCTGGACAAGGAACATGTACCTCAAAATACACTCATCCTATTATGACTCCTATCTACAGCTCATGAACAACGGACAGCAGTGCCAAAAGCTAACTAAAGTTTGAGATTTTCTATTGCCACTTAAGGGAAAATCATTTTTGTCCAGTCCAACATTTATTATATGCTAATGATTATTTTCAAGTCTGTTGATTGGCAATCCCAGTTTGTGCAGTAACCATTGTCAGAGCAACAATGCAATCTTAATGCATGGCAATACCTTCTTCTCATGTCCAGCACTGGCCAAGAATTTTCCATCAGAAGAAAAGTGGCAGCAGACGACCTTGCTGTTACTAGTACGAATACAGCTAACCTCCTTAAATGTAAAACCTGGATAAAGAACTTTGGAATATTTAGGATCATCCTATAAAAATTATCAAGCAAACATCAGTGCCATATTTACCTTTTAAAGACCCTGGATTTTGGTCAGTAGGACTTCTTTTTAGTGCAGCAAATATGTCTCTTGGATCTCCATCATCTTGTGATAAGAATGATTCAACATTATCTTCCAAAGAAGCAACATCCCCAAAATGTTCCAGATCATCCTAACAAAATTCTTTGTTAAACTGGAATGAATTCCTGAAATTCCTCCAAGAAACTTTAAAGATTGAAACAAAACAGAAAATAAACAAAATTGATACCATCTGATTTGAAGATGAAGCAATTCCTGGCCCATCTGCACTGTACATCATTAAACTTTTTGGCATACTGCTAATATGGTTCAAATTACCAGCAATCCCCACCCCATCACCAGCTGTATGAGTAAAAGGGATCGATGAAGGAGAGTTGGGAGAAGGACCCATAGTATTTCCAGTGCCAGTACTGTTGGCAGCTCCAGATGAAGAAGGTTGCTTTCTTCTCCTATTGTTCTGGATATTGCATTTAAGAATTGTCAGAAGTGTACCCCCCTTATTTTATTCTAAAAGAAGGAACGGAGAATGCGTGGAGGTCAGTCGATGAGTGATATTGAAGAAAGCATAAAATGGTGGATTTGCAGCAAGAGGGCCCATGAGAAGAGATGAACTAGAAGTAGGAATAGGGGAAGTAAATGAGAAGGAAGTGTGAGAGAGGCAGAAGACTCATCAGTATTACCTGCTCTAACTGTTGTTGCTGCTGTAGCTGTTCCTGTGGCTGCTGAGTCAAGGACTGCTGCATCTGTGCAACTTTCATCTAAATTCATAAATAGCCAGAGAAGCATGGGAGAAAAAATCTCAGTCAGAATTATTCACATAAGCTGTGAGAAACCAACCGTTGATACCAAAAAGTTCTGAAGAAATCATGAATAGTTGAGTACTAGTAATAAATATAATGCACAACAAGAAGCAAATCAAAACATATGTCCTTTATGTCATAAAACTGAAGCAAAATCTAATGCCCCATGCACTTATCACTTAGGCTCTCAAATACACCAACCATCCATAGTCATGCAATTTTCAGAAAAGAAAATTTGCTTCTAGGTGTCTATCTCCATGACCATAAGAGAATTCTAAAAGGACACATTATGTAGGATGGTCACTATTATATAATTGATTTTCTTGAAAGAGTATAAGTGCGGTTTCAAGAGACAATAACATGGTGAAAATTCTTGTCATGACTTAAATCAATCCACCATCTTATTTATGCGATCACAATTTTAAATTGAAATGTTTCAAAATTTTCTCTGTCAATAACAGATATACTAGAAAATGTACATGTCTGCATGAGTTAGTTTCACATTATGGATCACCAAGAAAATATTTAAGTTTGATACCATAAAGATCATCGATGCATGTGTTTAGACTCCAATGTAAGGCTAAAAATGAATGCTAAGAGAAAATAGAATTTGATGGTATGAAAATATCTTGGAAGTTGATAATTAATAGAAAAGAAACATTCATGGTGGTTTTAGACTTTAGTTTGATCATAGATGGGTTTAGGTTGATTGCGTCAAATGTGTCATGTATTTTCAACAGAATGAATTTTCTTTCTTATTTTAAGTTGCTACTTTAGGAAATCCTTTAGAGTATTATTGTTTTTATTTTGAGTCCTATTTTAGGTGCAGGCCGAATTAGAAGGGTTGAAAAAGAATAGAAAGCCATTAAGAATCACTTTGGAAGTGTCTTTCTCTCTGTGTAGGCTTTTGGTAATTGGGATTTATAAGAAAACTATTAAAAGTATCTCATCAGTATATGAATATTATAAGCCTCTATGAAGGCTAATCCTTGATGTAATAGAATTTATTGCATTAAACTTTACAAAGAAATTAATGATAGTTCTTGGTTTATACTTTAATTTCCATAACTTGATATCAAAAAATTATTATATGGCCTATTATGTACCTTTGAAGCTCTAGAATTGTGATGTATCCTTAATTGCCTAAAATCTCAACAAACCATTTCATGCTACCTGTCCGATAATGGTAGGAAAAGAAACATAAGATGAAAATGTAATATTGCTATCTGATTCACTAACCAGTCAAATTTAATTTGACAAATGCATACTTGAATTTTTTTACATATATACGAGACTTCACCAACTAATCTATATAACATGATGTTACAGACTTAGCTAGTTTTGCCTAAGCCGTGCGGCATCATTGAGTGTCAGTCCGCAAAGGTCAGCCTCCCCGAAATCTCCTACGATCCCTTAGGACCTACAAAAGAGAAGACAGAGCAGAGAAAACGCTTCACACGGGATCCACAAGCAATCCTTTCAGTAAACACTTTATAGCCAATGCAAATTCCAACCATGGATATCACAAGCTCAGAATGATTGCACAACAAAGGTATAAAATTGGTCCACTACAGACCGAAATGTGGTACAAGTGTCCACCAAACGCAAACTTTATTTACATGCCAACAATGGCTACCAAACTCACTCAAATGGGGCATTAGCCTTTGACAAGCCCTTTACAAGCTTTATAAGCTAGAACAAACCGAAAAGGACACGGACACGCATAAGCATTACACCGAACAAGCCGTTTACAATTTGTTCGTGACATTCTCCCCTACTTATTCCTTTGACGTCCTCATCGAAGCCATCGTTGACGCTGCAACTCCTTACCTTTGCTAGATCTTCAATCTTCTGCTCCTGCTACGATGCGCCTCTTGGCCCCCAATTGTTCTCTACTTGTTGTTATTGAGTCGTCGAACTTTAATCTGCCATGCTGCTTCAACTTGCCAATGACTCTGACTCTAGTGTGGGGTTAGCAGAGTTGTACTGATCCTTGCTGGTTCTTGCAGATTCATCTGATGAAGGAAAAGACCTTCTTTGATATGCGCCAGTCTTCAAATTCTTCTTTTCTCTTGAACTGGATAGATGCTTGTTGGAGCTTTAACGAGTATCACCTCGTAACCTTTGAAGTTTTCAGGTCTTTCCTTCGTAAAATTTTCCCATCGAATCTTCTTCCACTTAGTTGTCTCGTCCAAGTAGGTTCGCATCACTTCCGCTTTCGATTGGCATTCAGTTGGGAAATGAAGCAGATAATCTACTCCCAGTAGCACTGATCACCATTGGTGAGGACTTGACAACTATTATCTTCCATTCGTCTTTTCGAAGGGTTTTCAAATCTGTGCAGAGCTCCTCTGCTGGATAACTAAGAGAGCTGGGGTACTCGGTTTCGCCCATTCTCTTGAGAGTTGAGAAGACAAAGGTTACTTGACTTTGCCCGCCTCCTCGAGGTTGTACTTCGTGCATCGAGCTGGTTACTAGACTTCACCTGCTTTTAGCTCACACTTCCGAAGCACTTAAAGTGTTTGCAATCCTTGCGCTAAGTCAACTACTGTGATTCACCTTCTCAATGCCATTGAACTTCTGGAATGCAAGAAGTTATCACTCCAACTTGGAGCAAGTCTGATAGATTTAGTCGCCTTTGGGATTGTACCGCCTTCTCCATCATTTCTGTCGCCTACTCCTCTGAGTAACAAAGGTACAGCACCGCGTACTGCCTGCTTCGTTCCTTGGTCCTGCACTCCTGCATCGACCCATAGTCCTTCACTTACGGTTCTCTTGATGAGAAGGCTATTGACACCGGTTTTACGAAGTTCTCTGACCTCTGCCCTTCAGCCTTGTCATGGTACATGGAGTTTGCCACTGCATTCTCCTCCTCCACGGCCCATATCACGACCAAGCGCTCTCCCTCTATGAGAGCAAGGGATCGATGACTCCACGGAAGTCCCGCCTCTGCGGTACCATGGCACTGCCATACCCATGGCACTACTATCCGTTATCTCGCATCTGCATCCCTTTTTCACGATCGGTAGATCCACCTCTGCGGCACTGTGACACTCCTCTGAGTCCACCTCCATTCTAACCGACGCTCGATTTTGGGTAGCTGAGTCCCTCTGAACTCATCATTGCTTCCTTGCCTTTTTTCGACCACCTGCTTTAACACCTCTGTGTTCTCTGAGCAGTTCTACTTGGTCGATAAAAAGACAGACTGTAATTCCCATGTATGGCCTCCGCCATCATGTTGCAGGGCTTGCACCGCTTCTGTTCTTCTTAGCTTCATTGGTCATAATGTTCGTTTACTCGGCCTTGTCCTCTAACTTGCCGGGCTCCCTTAAGTGAATGTGAGCTCTGAAGTAGTCCAACTCTTCAGCCGCTCCGATCATACCTCTGCATAATTCAGTCCCCCCCATGGGACTCACTGGTACTTGCATCTGAACTTCTTCCTTGATAGTGCACAGCCCCCATAAGCTGATGTCCAAGGCTTCCATTCAATGCAACCTTCGATGCATACACGGAAGACCCACCTCTGCGGTGCCATGGCATTCCCTGCTTGAATCCATAGCTCTTCTTGCCGTCATGTCGCTCACCGAAGTGGAGCTCTCAGTCGCACTCCCGATCATACCTCTGCATGATCCAGTCCCCCCATGGGACTCACTGATACTTGTATCTGAACTTCTTCCTCGATAGTGTATAGCCCCCATAAGCTGATGTTCAAGGCTTCCATTCAATGCAACCTTCGATACACACACGGAAGACCCGCCTCTGTGGTACCATGGCATTCCCTGCTTGAATCCATAGCCCTTCTTGCCGTCATGTCGCTCACCGAAGTGGAGCTCGATCGTGCTCGATCGTACCTCTGCGTGATCCGGTCCCCATGGGACTCACCGTGTGTGTCGCGTTGCCATGAACCATTCCACCGCGATCCGTTGCATCGTCGCCTCCGGTGACATCTCCTTGCATTCTCGATCCTTGTGGTACGAACTCGAATCGCGATATCTCCATGTGGGACTTCGCCAACACATCGCAGGCCTTTCGCCACCTTCGATTTTGTCCACTCTTAGCAATCGACCATCGCCCACCGCCTCGGTCACACTCGACGAAGCCTAACTTTAGGACCGGTCACCGCCAGCGCCTCCTCAAGTCCCCCGACTTCACTGGAATCGTGCATCATCGTTGTGGATCTTGGGCCTACGCCCTACCAAAGACAATCTCCGCCGCACACCGCTTTCTCATGGCAACCTCGAATAGCAACATCGTGGAGTATATTCTTCAAGAGTACCTACTATCCTCTGCCCCGCGCAAGGTCTTCTCGACACCAACTTCGCTTTCGCAAGCCGTGGTCGCTTTAGTTCCTCCATCAAATGCTTCACCGAGATAAGGTGCACGTGCCTCAAGTTCCTTCGCCCTGGCACCACGCAAGATGAGTTTGCACCATCAGAGTAAGAAACCCATAAAACGACATGATCCTGCTCCTGCCTCTGCAAGAGTCCATGTCCTTGACTTCTGTCTAAGGAAAGCTCCAAGCCCCCGCTCCATGTTCTATCTTCTATACCACTCCCTTCATGCGGCTTGGGTGTTTCACCAAGTTATCCCCAAGTTGCTCCGCTTCTTGATTTGCATAGAGTTAATGGTAGTCCTCACGCCCATCATTTCATGGGTCAGCCCTCTATTGAGTCCGATCTCCCTATCGACTCCAAGTGTGCCTTCACTTTGTGTTACCTTGGGTTGCTCCCCCACTTGATCTCACTATGCGTCCACCAACACGTTGCCACTTGCAAGATCATGCAACGATTCCTCATCGCTCGCTCGATCCATCGAGCTTTGTCTTGAGGTACTCCTCAACATGTGCAATCTGTTGTATATGATTCTCCCTCTAGAGAGCCGGGACTTATCCCTCCTGGATATCTGCCCTATTGGAGCAATTTTTATCTTCGTATTCTTCCCTCTGGAAGTTTTGGCGATCATCATCCCCTTGGACTACTTCGTCTTGCTGAACAAACGATGCACTGTTCTGCCTCCGCAAATGCATCTGTTAGATTGTGACTCTTCGCCAATACAGCTCCCACTATACCCCTCTGGGTCTAGCAACATGCTAAACCTGCTGCACACTTCAACCTCTTACGAACGTATCCTGCTCATACCGAAGAGAAAGTTTCAATGCTCTATGGCGCCAACCTTCGGCTGCCTTGGGATGGCCATGGACAGTCCATCGCCCGTATACAAGCCCTTGTATGAGTATCGAATTCCTTGAAGCTCGCAACTCCTCACCTCGTGAGCTTTCAGACAACTCTTTCGATCATTGAACAATCCATTCCACCTTGCACGGTCTCATCCTTTGCCAAGCGCCCCGCTTGCCTCGAACACCGTCAAGTTTGGGTGCCAACGTCGAGCCACTGCTTGAACTCAGCTATCCCAACTTTTGTGCGCTATGCAATTCTTCTTAGCTTGTCTGTCCTCATGGTGCCTCTTGCACGAAGGGTTGGCCATTCCTCTGATTGCCATCCTCGGATGCCTGCTCCTCTGAGCGACTCCTTCCCCTACAACTCCATGTCCGTTTCCAAACGGTCGCGCATGTTGGCTGCCCTCAACGCAGCCCCGCTAGGTCCCCTACGTTTGCATGCTAAGTGTTTCTATGTGTGCTTGTCCCGCTCTGATACCATCTGTCACGGACTTAGCTAGTTTTGCCTAAGCCGTACGGCACCATTACGTGTCAGTCCGTAAAAGTCAACCTCCTCGAAATCTCCTACGATCCCTTAGGACCTACAAACGAGAATACAGGACAGAGAAAGCGCTTCACACGGGATCCATAAGCAACCTTTTCAGCAAACACTTTCTAGCCAATGCAAATTCCAACTATGGATATCACAAGCTCAAAATGGTTGCACAGCAAAGGTATAAAATTGATCCACTACAGACCGAAATGTGGTACAAGTGTCCATCAGATGCAAACTTTATGTACATGCCGACAATGGCTGCCAAACTCACTTAAATGGGGCATTTAGCCTTTGGTAAGCCCTTTACAAGCTTTACAAGCTAAAACAAACCAAAAAGGACACAGACATGCATAAACATTACACCGAACAAGCCATTTACAATTTGTCCGTAACAGTGAGGCATATGTAAACTTCCTGAGGTGCTTTACCATGTGCAATATTTGTATCCATAGATATGTGGATAACATCTTCTTGACTTCCAACCCAATCTCCATCCCCCAACCCCAGCCCAAGCGCAAAAGATAAACTTTCTATGCTTCTTTTTCCCTTTCTCTTCAGCATACATAAGGATTGGACTCTGATGGCTAGTGGATTAGTAGGTGGGAGACTCTAAAATGAAATGAATGTAATTGTGACATCGATCATATTGCTAGCGAGCTTTGGGCAAGTCCACAAGCTTATTTTCCATGATTTTCCTACCTAGTGGACAAGTTTGTTGCCTATTTGCTCTTCCTCTAAATTTCTTCTTCCTGCTGAAATACAATAGTCTATGATCCAATACTACAATCTCAATGTATGGACCTCTTACAATCCTAGGTAGGAAAGCGAGTTTGACAATGAGACTAACAACTTGTTATAAGTACTATTACATAGAGTGCAATGAAAAACTTAAAATAATCTTAATACTTTTGCAATTTGGAAAATCTAACCTTCATTAGGTATTCAGCTTGATCGTGTCTGATCTTCGGCAGATCTGACTGAATTGGTGAACCTATAGACCCATCAGTTCCAGTGGGTTGGCCCTCTTTACCATTTAAACTACCCTTGGGCAATGCTCTAAATCTTCGAGGATCCATATCTTCAATGGTTGAAGAGCCACCAAGATTGCCTTGAGCATGTGCCTGTGATAAGAATTGTTGTTGCTGCTGGGGTGACATCAGCTGAAATTGAGCTGGCGTAGATATAAAAGGCTTCTGCACTTGTGGACCTAAATTAGGCCGCAGTTGGTCAAGACCCTGTGAAGTATGTCATTGAAATTAGTCAATGGAAACAGCCAACCAAATAAGAGCAATTTCTTGTGATATATCACTCACAGTTAAAGGCCAACCCTTAAGTGGAAGACCACTAACACCTTGGTTCAGTCCTGTAAAGACAAGCAATCATGGGTTTTATTAGAATAAAAGATTCATGATTTTTGGAACCACTTTTTGCTGATCATATCTGGGATGAAAATAGATGCTATTGCCAAAACCAGGATAACACCCTAGTCATATAGGCCTGGGCATCAGTGACAGTGACCATCAGTTTGTTCAATGTTTTTAGAGACAATAATCAATATGTTTGGAAGGGGGAAAAGCAAAATTCTGATTGGAAGCATATCGACCTTTTTTTTTTTGAGAGGACACTACAGAAAAATGTAAAGAGATCGCTATGATCATGAACCTTAATGCAAAATATCCAGGAAAATATACCATATATATATTCTTTCTTTTTCACATAACGCTACACAAGTCCATAGGATTATAGCTTAATACTATAAGAAATGCCTAGTAAATAAATAAAAAGATATTTATAATACCATTGTCATCATCATCATCCTCAGAGAACTAGCCTGAACCTCTATAAACATGGCTCTAGAATAAGCAAGAATATGTACAATAGTACAAAACATCATCATCATTAGTATTATCAACATCATCTTCATTGAATTTGATATTCAGGACTGCCTATGTTCAAGCTTTTGGAGGAACAAATAGTGTTCAGTTACTCATCAGTCACTGAATCTCATAAAAGTTAAAAAAAAATAAAACTGGGAAAAAACAGTGTTTACTGTTTCGCCTGGTTCGGCTTATACTGGCTGGTACTTTTACTGGTTCAAGCCTGAATGGCCCTATTTCAGGTGGTCCAGTCTGACCTATAAAAAAACCATATAACCCAAGTCCAGGGCTCGCGTTCACAAGCCCTTACCATACATTTGCAAGCTGCCTACTGTTGCCCATTGCCACTGTCAAGTTTGGGTACACTTCCTGCTTCTCTTCTTCTCTTCCTTCCTCATCCTCTTCCTCCACTCCACTGCTTCCTCTTCTTCCTTCCTCCTCCATCGCCTTCTCTTCCTTCCTCTTCCTCCTTTCTCTTCCTCTACATAAATACATGCCACAATCATACTTGTCTCAAGAGCCATCTCCAACATATGTGGTTCAGGATGATATGGCAGTCACCATCACCACATTAATACACCAATGGCATATGGTCTATTAGTATACATGTCATGAGAGAAATATCAGGATCAACGATTAAAATTTCGTACTGGACCGGAATTTCGAGACTTGTTCGGTACAGTACGATACTGTATATCGAGTGGTATATTTCGATATACCGTTCGGTATATATATATATATATATATACATATATAAGGTAAACCGAGAGGAGGTAACGTTGCCTCTCTTCTCGGGCGACGTCACCGAGGCAACGTCGCAGATAAAAAAAAAAATTGTGACGTCACCTTGGGCAATGTTGCCTCTCTTCTTGGGCGATGTTGTTGAGGCGACGTCGCAGATAAAAAAAAATTGCGATGTCGCCTCGGGCAACATTGCAGATAAAAAAATAAAATTGCAACATCGCCTCAAGCGACGTCGTCGAGGTGACGTCACAGATAAAAAAAAAATTAAGACGTTGCCTCTCTTTGCCTTTCTCCGCCCCGCAACGCCAATGCCCCTTCTCCCGTATACGAATAAGAAGTTGCCGACAAGGAGAGCGGCGATCACCGTCGACGATAACGAGTTCAATCGACGGTACCGCTCGATATTATTCGGACCGATATGTAACGGTACGTAACGATCTGTTGATGGACCAGTACGTATCGCCCATACTGAGCGATATCATTTGGTATTGCAAACCTTGATCAAGATTAGGTCCAACAAACATACTATATCAAAATACAAATGCATAGGATTGATAACCTTGATCCACCGATTGTGGAGTCTCACTGTTCCTTTTGGTGGTAGAGCCAGGTGTATCGATTTATCAATTTATTTATTACTTGATTCATTTGAATCTTAAAGTTTTAATGCGTAATATGATAATTTAAGTCATATCTTTGTTGATGATTCAATATCAATGGAAGAACAATTCAGAACATGTGGCAAAGCTACTCCTTAATATCCGAAAAAGATAAATATGCTATCCCTTGTTTAGATATTGTTTAATGAAATTATACTAAATTTGCATTTAGTTCCAATTAAAAAACCTTAATTTATGTTTTTTTTTCTAATTTTCAAATATTTTTGAGCTTTTCTAGGATTTAATTGGGATTATCAGCATACTCCAATGCATGGTCTGCAATACCGTACCATACCGGAGTTTCGATGTTTCTCTGGTATGGTACGGTACGGGTACCGAACGGTATGTTTCGACATACCATTCGATATATATATATTTATAATTATAAATATTATATATATATAGATATATATTTTTTTTTTCTCTCGACGACGTCGCCCTCGGCAACGTCGCCCGAGATGTCAACGGGCGACGTCATCCGAAAAGTAAAAAAAATTTCTATTAAAAAATTGGAGCCTCGGCGATGTCGCCAGGCTCGGCCGACGCCGCCGAGTTCGTGGGGACGTTACGCTCGAGCCTCGCAAGTACACTACCCCAGGCTTCTCGCAACGCGGTCGAGCTTTAAACAAAAAACTGCACAATAATTTTTATTAAAAAATAAAAAAATTAAAATCATACCGACGGTGAGCGCGTCCGCATCGGTGATCTTGTTTCATTGCATCGTACCAATTCTGGCATTTGGCGTACAGTCGGCACACCTTTGCTCCAATGCACCAACATGCGACGTTGATATGGAGTGATACGCCATGCCATCGCCAACCAAGATTTAATGATCGCACAAAATCAATCCTTGCCTTGATATGTATATTTTTGCATTTTAAAGTAAAGAATGTGGTTATAAGATAAGATCAAAATATATGAAAATTATGTCCAATATAGAATAAAAAACTCTAAGGATAACAATCTCTCGTTTTTTAAATATTAAAACAAAGGAGTTGCTACAAGACAAAGATGTGGCACAAATTTGTCCTTGTCAACAACTTCTAGTGTAGCCAAAGTATATCCAATCCTCTCTGAAGCATAGATACAAATATCAGTTATTGATATGATATAACACTAATACACTTGTCTTGTAGTTCTAGCAAAAACTACATATGATATAGAACATATATAACCAATAAAAGTTATTCTCATGTAACTCCATTTCGCTTGGATTGGTATGTAAGAATTTACAAAAATACTAGACATGATATGTCATAGATACAATCAATAAAAGATATCCTCATAGAACTCCATTTTGGCAAGAGTTGTCTGTATTGGGCATTACTTACCGATCCAGGCATGAACCTAGACATAGGGGTGGTCTGATCCGATATAATTACAAAAAATTAAAAAGTTGAAATTAGGGCTCGCAATCACGAGCGATCTTCCCTACAAACCCTCTTGTCATCCACCTTTGTGAAACCTCAGTTCTCACTACCATAGGCTGCTTCCTACCTCCCCAATTCTTGCTTTCATTTGCTGACCTTGTTGTCCTTTTGTGATCTTAAGTATGCTTCCTCTTCCTTTATCGCTTTCTCTTTTTCCTTCCTCTTCCTCCTCCCTCCTATTCTTTCTCTACTGCCTCCTCTTCTTCCTTCCTCTTCCTCTTTCTCCATTGTCTCCTCTTCTTCCTTCCTTTCTCCACTACCTCCTCATCCTTAAAATACTGGATGGTTTCAAAAACTATGTACAAAAAAATTAATGCATCTAAGATATGAATTTTGAGATAGGAGTGTAGAATTGCTAAAAATAGAATAAGAAAATGTGTTCATCCATGAACAACTAGATGTAAAATGACAAAAGAAGAACCATTTAAGATAGTATGAACATATTCACATAGACTTATAGATGTTATGATTAGATGATATAAATCAATTAGGACAATAGATTTATGTAATCAAGGAGATGTCGAGAGATACATAGAAACATCTTAATAGAAATAATAAAAATGTATTCAAATGCTCTTGATTTAACAACTTACATAAAATAACAACTTAGTGCTACAGCTCTTTACATACCTTAATGACGGTAAAAGATACATGTAAACCTTTTCATCATAAAAGAAAAAAACTTTTAGGATCATTACACTTCGAAAATACAGAGAAAAAAACAATAACTTCAAAATTTTATGTGCTCCAAAGAACTATATATCAAGGATCCCTAAATATCCTATATGTAGATCATCAAAGTATTCAACAAGGAGTCGAGAAGTATCCAAGTATCATAGCATATATATACATAAATATGATTTGAGTATGGAAAGTAATTCAAAGTGTTTTTCATAGCCAATCCTCATAGGTGCTTCGTAAAGGTTTAATTTTTAGTTAATCTGATCAAGTTTAATGTAATTCAGTAGAAGCTAAGTCCTATATAGTCCAGGGTTATGTTATTTCTAATTTTCTGTTATTCTATTTTGTAGTTTTAAAATGCCCAGATTTGCCTGCGCCTATTCTAGTGTAGGCAGATGTCTATGTTGGTTAAGTCATAAATATTAATAAAGTTAATCCAGCCAAAATCATACTCTTCAAGAGAAGCATGTTTGGCTGGCTACATGATGGATAGTAATTATATTAATGCTTAGACAATTTTTTTCTTTTTCAGGTGTTATAATTAAATGACTCAATACTGAAATAAAAGAATTTCATCGCAACTCTTGCTAGATTGAGATTACCTTTTATTAGAAAAATATTTTTTATTGGGCTACAGGCCCTTATTTGCTTTGCTGCCTATCTCTCTCTTCTTTTTTTTTTCCTCAGCTTATGCCTGTCTTTCCTCCTGTTTTCTTCCTATTGAAGTTCTGATCCCTAATTCTCTTCTTATTCTCCTTTTTACTCAAAGCCATAGACTGAAGGATTTTATTTTTGTTAATGCAAGAACAACTTTTCAACTTTGCCCTAATATAATTTTGAAATTAAACAGAAGCCATGCTGCAACAGAAGCATTAGCTATAAGAAGTCCTGGTGTATACTTACCAGCAACACCTAATCCAGAGCGTGATGGTACAATGCCCTGTCCATATACTGAGGATGGGTCCATGGGCAAAGATCTTTGAGGCACACCCAAATTACCTTCAGTCTTAATGTCCTATCACAGCCGTAATACAATAAAATAAAAGAGACTCTCAAGACTATAATAAGCAAGATATCTAAATAAACAAGAAATATCAAATGAGTCCACTTACAGTTGTTTGTTGATTTCGAGCTTGCATTTGCTGCAATGTTGCAGAAATACTCCCTGAGTTACCATGGACTAACTGCCTGCAAAAGTAGAAAAACAAATGAACAAAACAACTTAAAACAACATTAAGCAGGTGCAGTGTCAGTGCTTAACAGAAAAAAACAGAATTTTACCCTGGGTTACTGGTTGTTGACTTAAGAAGGGCCATCCCACTAGGATCAAGAAGCTGTGAGGATGTCTCAGAATCCATCGAGTGTGGATTCTTCAAACATTCTTCATACATCTTAGCAGCCAAGACACTAGCAGTCGAAGGCCCCAAAATACCATCAGGATTTACAGCACTTGCAGGAGACAAATTACAATTATTTCGCTGCAACTGAGCATGTCGCTGTTGTATCAATTGTAGCTGTTGCATCTGTAACTGTTGTTGATGTTCCCTTGCTTTTATTTGTTGAACCTATAAGACAAGAAAAGTTCTAGTAGGAATGATTGCTTATAAAGGATGGAGATATAAAAGATAAATATGAGAAAAAAGATTCTGTAAAATTTCACCTCTATATATGCTGCTGCAACTTCAGAATGCTTTTCATTTGTTCTTGCAATGAAGATATCCCAAAAGACAGACCACCATTCAAACAGAAATCCTCTAGGAGCATCAATCGCTGTCAAATGAAGCCAAACTTTTATACAACTATCATGAAAACTTTGCTTTAACATGTCTCAAAGCACATAATAACTTCTAGTTAAGGGTGGACTAGTGCAAAAGGCTCCACGAATGCAAACCCAGGGAAGATTTATGCACATAGCCTTACCCTTATGAACAGAGAGGTCGTTCCTATGCTTTGATGTTTTAAACATGGTTTGCATTACCGATCCATATCAGTGTACTGATGAGCTATCGGTACGGTACGTATTAAGTCATACCGAGCCATACCGAGTGTATCGACATACGGTACAATGGGGTGTATCAATGTATCACCCATATCGATCCCCTGCTAAACCGATACGTACTGCCCGTATTGAGTGGTACACCTCGGTATGGTGAACCTTGGTTTTAAAAAATAATAACCTACGTTGCAAAGAACCAACCTTGGTGTCAAGGCCAACATAGTTTTCAAAATAATAACAAATTTTTATAAGTTGACACTATTCTAATAAAATCAAAAACAAATTTATTTCTCAAAAGATTAAATCATTGGTAGCTAGTTTCCATGAGTTGATCCTATTTCATCAAAATTAAAGAAAACTCACTTCCAAAATGATTTAATTAGATAGAATCGGGCGCGCTCGCGCGCGCGCGCGCGCCGAGGCGAGGCGAGGCCGCGCCTCGCTTGACTTCCAGGCGGCGCGCTTCGAAGAGGCGTCGCCTGGGCGCTCGCCCGAGCCTAGGCGTCGAGCGCTTCAAGCGAGCCCCCGGGTTAAACCGAGCAACTCCGGTGATTTAGTTGGTTCGATTGAACTAACTAAATCACCGATAACAACCTCTTTCCCCAACCCTAACCCCGTGATTAGCCTCTGCTGCCGCTGCATTGCCGCTGTCACTCATTGCTCCTGCTCTCGCCGCCGCTTCGCTCGCGTGCCGCCGGCTCCCGCTCCGCCGCCGCCGCCACACCGCTCACGCTGCCGCCACCACACCGCTGCCGCCGCAGACGCCGCACTCGCTTCCACTGCCGTCACGCATCCGCCGCCGTCCCACCATGCCACTCATCGCCACTGTCGACAAGCTCGGTCTTCCTTCTTTCCTTCTGCTTCGAGCCTTCGACAGTATACTGTTAACACTATATTTATCTTAGACTTTCTTAATTTAATAGTATATTTTTATTTAAATAGTTATATTTTTTTAATTATATTTATATATTTTTATATTTCAGTGCCTCGTATCGCTCGGGCTAGCGCCTAGTACTTCGGGCGATTTTAGGCCTTGGAGCCTTTTGGCGCCTAGTGCTTTTTAAATCACTAGACAGAATAAGAAGCCAAGTCATTTATAAACGTGCAAAGAGCAAATGACATTGGATGAAATTATTTTAGTAACTGGACACAAAGAAAGAGAGTTTTGCAAATATAATAAACACAGAGATAAATACATTGACAAGCATATTGACTAATTTAAACATCATAGTCACATAGGTTCCCTTCAAAAGAAAGATAAATATAAGAAAAATAATAAGTGGCAATAAGAGAGAGAAAAAAAAAGGAGATTGTCTGTGTCATTTACAATTCATACCCCATTTACTTGAGTTTTGTAGCTCTGACGAAGCAAATAAACGGTGCACTTCAACTACTATTTCCAAGCTATCAGTGTGTGATTGTAAGTCTCGTTATTTCCCCTGCTGTGGAAAGAAGCATATGAATAAAGAATTTGACAAGGGGACATCTAAATTCTTTCTAACCCATCTTAGGCTTCCTGTTCTTGATTAGACGTCATTGAATTGTTATCACAGGGATGCAAAACTAACTCCAGTTAAAATGACAAAAGATGTTAAAATGTTTATCCAGAATGAAATCAGCAAATATAAGAAATAGTATGTATCAGACAGAGAATGTAAAAATGGCGCCAATAAATATTAAATTTATTACCTACTGGATCAGCAGAAACCTTTCCTTCAACCATGAAAGCTTTAGCGGTGGTTTGCAGATTCCTCTTCAACAAATAATCGTATATATATACATCGAGCCTACAAAAGAACGAGAAGAAATCCATACAAAAGCCCCAGTTAGAACAGAACACGACGACTCCACGAAAACTAAGAACGTACATCGCTATTGCAATGTACGCACATCTTATCAGCTTCCCAATTGCTCTGTGCCATATTCCGCACGAATCCGCCACAACAAGAACGCTGCTCCACTACTCTCACAGAACTGATCCCTTGACCAAATCAAATAAACAAAGAAAACCCTAACACCAGCGAGAGACAATAAACAATCAGATCTCGGCCCACATTATGGATCTAGACCTCGAACATAAGCCACACACCCAATTACCGAATCCATAAGCCACGATCTCCTCCACCAACAGAGAAAAAACAAGATAACAAACCCAAAATCCGATTCTTCACCACGGGCACAGCTGAGGACCTACTTCGAACCAACCCAATTCTGGGTGGCTGTTTTCCACGATTCGAGCTCTCCGCGATCGGAGGAGATGGTCAGGAGCTGAGAATTCGGAGTCGATGATGGACACGGCTCGATCTTTTTGACGGGGAGAGCAACGCCCTCGCCGCCTCGGAAGAATGCGGCTCGTTTCGCGGCTTCGCTTCGGTTCCGAACCAAAGATTGGGGAACTGAAGTCTCGGAACTTTGCCTAATACCCGGGCCAACCGGCTCGAACACACCGTAGTTAGTTGCCTAAACCACGAAATAGTTTAACAACCAATAGAACTCAGACACGTACAGACATGCAGTTCTTTGTGAACACGTCTTTTCTATTGGCTGTTCAGTCGCAGTAACCGAGCCGCGTCGGCGTGGCGTCCCACACATGGTATCCCAAGCTTTGGGGACAGAGAGGAGAGGAAAGACCCAATCCGGAGTGCTGCGGCTGAGATTTCGGTACAGGGACGCGTGTAAGGCTTAGATGAGACTAACCTCGCGTACCAACTGATGCAGCTGTCGTTGGAGACCGTTGATTGGACGTGTACAGTTTGGACGATAACGATTCAGTTATGTTTATCGCAGCGGTGGCTTTTGTAGTGCCTGGCGGGAAAAGATTCGACGGTCATAATTTTTTCATGGATTTTTGGTTTTATCAGAAAATTGAAAATTAAACTGTTACCCACTCTAAAGTTCATTAATTAATTTATTTTTTATCCATATTGGTCATAATATTATTAAATATAAATACTTTTATTTTTATTTTATGAAGACATTTTAGTATTTTCTAAAACAATCAGATAGTTAGCTTTTTTTAGTATTAATAATCTCTTAAAAGTATTATTTTATTATTTTATAATCCTAATATTATTAATTAGAAGATGATTATTTTATAATCTTAATATTATTAATTTTATTTTATTTTTCTCATAATCTCTTATTTATCATTATTATCATTGACCCTCGTCATCATTGTCAACATTACTCATCACCATCATCCATACTGTTCGACATCATCTTTAAAGAGGAAGAAAATAAAGTATAAAAGGAAGAGGAGGGGGAAACTGAAAAGAGGGAGGAAGAAGACCAGGAAAAGAAAAGAAAAAAAAAAGGAAAAGAATAAGAGGAAGCATGATATTTACGTACATTTATAAAGAGATAGTTTTAAAATATTAAAGATTTATAGAATAAGATTATAGATAGTAAAATAATAGTTATAAATAATAATCTCCTTTAAGTTTATTATCCCATCCTTCTTTCTAATTATCCTCTTTCTCATGTTTGATGGCCAACTCATTTTTGTTCTTTCTCATTAATATCTTCTGTTATCACCCTTCTTCGCTTTTCATCGTTTATTTGTTTATCATCTTCGTTCTTTCCATTTTGCCTCATTTCTATTGTACTTATTTTTTTCTTCACAATCATTCTTTTTTTCTTCTTTCGTAATCTCACGTCATGTGCTGCGGATGTAATTTTTGTCAGCTAATTTAAGATCTCTAAACATCTTAAAATTAAAATTAAATATAAATTAATATAAACAAAGAGAAACTTCATATATGATAATTGTCTAAATAAATTTTTGCCTATCTAAATTCTGTCTAAAATTAGTGCCAGGTAATTCATTTGATTCCTACGTAGGATAATTTTCCTTTGCCTACGTCATAATTCTTTCACGGACTTTTTGGCCATTGATGCATAGTTATTTTTTTTCTCGTTAATGTTCTCTTTTTTCCTTTTTGGTTGTTGACCTTCTCTTGCCTTTATTATTTATTTGTTCTCGAGTCATCGCTCTTTGTCTTATTTGGCCATGTTCTTTTATAGCTATTTTTTTTTAACAATCATTCTGTTTTTTCTGCTTTTATTATCTCATGTCATATGCTACTGATGTCATTGGTTGTCAACCTGTCCGTCAATATCCATTATATAATAAAAATAAAATTCAAAATTATATTTTTGATATATATATTTTTAATATGCATTTAAAACAAAAATAAATCTTATCATATGTATAATATATATAAATAGAATTTTATTATCTAAATATTGTTATTCAAATTTTATTATCTAAATATTGTTAGACAAATGCGGATTATTCAAGTTAAGAACTTGATGTCGATCTCTCTTTTTCTCTCCTCTCCTCATCTCAACCATCAACCTCTCTTTTAGAGGTTGCCAAAGAATGTAACATCGATTGGAAACTGTTATCATCTGGGGAAGACTCGCGGTCGAAGAAGCAAAGTTGTGCTCTTGTAAAGGACTATCTCGATTGCTTCTTGAAGGACAGCCATCGTGGGTTTCTTTTATTTCTCTTTTCCTTCTCTCTTATCCTCTTGTTATTACTGCTGAAGGCTCTTTTGAAAGCAGTTAGGATGACAGCTTCTAGGTGTTGCCACCAGCAGGAAGAAGAAGGTTGTTGTTTGTTGATTTCTTCCTCTCTTTTCCCTCGTCTCTTTTCTCTTTGGCTAGGATATTACCTAGGGCTAACTGGGATTTGAGAAGGCTCTTATTTTGAATTCGGTGAGCTGAAGAGGCCACACACCCCTTTCTTTTATAGATGGAGGGATGGAGTCCTAACTAGGTTAGGACTCTCTCTCGTCTCTAGGTCGGCACACCCCTTAGTTCTCCCTATTATTAGTTGTGCAAGTCCTCTAAACAAGAGTTGAGAACTTTTATTTCCCCATAAATATAAAAAATTTTAGATTAAAGAAAAAAAGATTTACACAACCAGAGAACTAAAGGTGCTGATGAAGAGAACAAAAAGTTCTAACCTAATTATGACTCCCTAATGCAAGAAAAGATAGACCCTTCATCTATTAAATAAGAATTCTGTATCCCCCTTCAAAACATCTAAGTCATAGCCTCCTAAAAGATATCTAAAGGCTTAAGATCATCCATAAGCTAGTAGTAGCCCTAGGTAAATTCTAGCCAAGGGCAAGAAGAGAGAAGGATGAATAGAGAACGAATGACACGAGAGTGACTAATTTGCTACAATCAGCTTGTATAAATCTTATAAATCATATGGTTTTATCTATAGCCCACAATACTTGTCCCATAACCTTTAATCTAGACCTCTCAAATATGATAGTGTATAAGCTAAATGAGTTATAAGCCCATTTTCCAAACTTATAGATGGCCCAACTTGATTGAATAGTTCGAATTGATTACTAAAAAATTACGAAGTATACCTTTATAAGTTGAAAAAGGTCAGACACTTAACTTTTCAATCTATTTTAAAATAAGTTAAAAGTATTTCCTTAGAGAAAGTTAAGGCTATTTCATTAATAGATAATCTGATGGGCAAAATCAATTTTTAAAGGGAGAATTAATTCAACGTATCTTCTTGACCAAAGAATGTATTAAAGGGCTTAGATATCAATTGTAAAGTAATACATTTCGTAGTTCTCTATACATGAAGGATTGTTTTATGTACTAGTATCTATTTTGGTATTTTAGAGTAAGAAATAATTCAGAATCTGATTGTATTTGCAAAAATTTTTTGAGTTCTCTCTTTTAACTCTGTATCTCTTGAGTTTACCAGAGAGTGGTGGGTTTAGTCTTTGTATCTTTTAGATATTTTCTTAAGTAGTGAGCTTTTTTTTAAGTATTATATCCTTGTTTAATTATCTTTAGGGTAGTGAGTTTCTATATCTTTTTCAAATTTCATTCCTCATTATTCTAGTATCAGTTTAGTATTAAATCTAAAGGCTAAAGATCACGATAAGGTGGAATTAAAAAGATATAATTAGTGAAGGTAGTGACTATGAAGATGATGTTGAGTCTTTGAGATTGTAGCTATAAAGATTGTTACATAGTCTACAAGAAAGGAATGAAATCATTCAAAATCTTCGGAAAAGAAATAACTAGCATAAAAATGTATGTCTAAGAGTTTGGTTCGGATGATGATACACCTCCTTACCTAAGGGATTTGGGAGGATATCGAGCAAAGTATATAGACCAAGATGAGCGATAGAACAAATACAACTTAAAGTTAGATATTTCGGAGTTTGAAAGTAAAATCAATGTTGAAGAAAAATATCAATAAATAATAATAAGTAAAAAAAGTGTGTAGCATGTCACACATGTCATGACTCACATGATTGACTTGCAGGGCACCTATGACTAGCAATCTCTCACTTGACCTAAAGCCAATCATCTACGTGTCTGATCTCCATCAGACCCCTATGACACTCAAAGATAATATGAGACAACGACTTTGTCAATAGATCTACGATGTTATCTTCAGATGAAACTCTTTCCACTATTTCATTTTCTTAGGCCATAATTTCTTTGATAAGGTGGAACCTCATCAGAATATGCTTGGACTTTTGATAAGACCTGGGTTCCTTCGCTTAAGGAATCGCCCTATTGTTATCATAATATAAGGGAATCGATACCTTACTGCCTAGCATGACTCCTAGATATGTAATGAACTTCTTTATCTAGACTCCCTCCTTTACTACTTCTACTGCAGCAATGTACTCTGCCTCTATGGTCGAGTCAGCAATAGTATTTTGCTTGGAACTCTTCTAGTATACTATTCCTCTATTCATGGTAAACTCATACCTTAAGTTAGACTTACTATCATCGACATCAGACTGAAAATTTGAATCTATGTAGACCTCAACCTTGAGGCTACTTCCTCTATATAATAGTAAAAGATCATTTGTCATTCTTGAGTACTTAAGGATATACTTTATTGCTTTCTAATGTTCTAAACCTGGATCTGCTTGATATCTGCTCATAACACTTAAAGCATACACTATACATGATAGATCTTATCATCGAGGCATAGGGTATTCTATCCATGTCTACCTTTTTTTTAGGAGTCTTTAGGGATATACTCATCGTAAGTAATATTTCATGTCTCATTGATATGAGACTTCTCTTGAAATGTTCTATGTCAAACCTTTTGATAATGGTGTCTATATGCTTAGATTATAATAAGTTAAGCATTCTCTTGGATCTATCTCTATAGATCCGAATCCCCAAGATATATGATGCTTCTCCTAAGTTCTTTATGAAGAAATGTCTAGATAGCCAAGTCTTTACTATGAAAAATATTCCTACATCATTCCCAATTATCATGATGTCATCTACATATAATACTAAGAAGGTGACAGTGCTCTCACTTATCTTCCTGTATACACAAGACTCATCTTTATTTTTAATGAAGTCATAAGATTTGATCACCTCATCAAATCTTATGTTTCAACTTTGGGAAGCTTGTATTGGTCTATAGATGAACTTAAGCAACCTGCATACCTTATCTAGACTTTCATTGGATACGAATTTCTTAGGTTGTATCATATACACCTTCTCCTTGAGGTTGATGTTGAGGAATACAATTTTCACATCTATCTACCAAATCTTATAATAATAGTGTACTGTAATAGCCAACATAATTCGGATGAATTTTAGCATAGCTACGGGTGAGAAGGTTTCATTATAGTCAACACCTTACCTTTGATAATACCCCTTAGCCACTAGCTTTGCCTTATAGGTCTCCATCTTTCCATCTATTCTAATCTTTTTCTTAAAGATTCACTTATAACCAATGGGTACAATATTCTCAGGTGCATCAACTAGGTTCCAAACCTTGTTAGAGTATATGAAATCTATATCAAAATTCATGGCTTCTTACCACTTTCCGAAGTCTATATTCATAATAGCCTCCTCGTAGGTCTGAGGATCAATATCTTCAATATCCTCTCCTTTGATATATCGCACATATCTCTCAAGAGAATGTGATACTTTATCAGACCTACGTAAAGTTGAAACTTGTGTGCTAGGTACCTAAACAAACTCGGGCTATGGAATGATGCTTGAGCTAGGTTCTCTAACCTTGCTCAATTCTATTATGCTCTCACTATCTCCTCCAAGAATATGTTCCTTCTTAAAAAATATTATTCTTTTGGCTATAAAGACATTTTGGTCCTTGGGGTAATAGAAATAATACCCATAAGTTTCTTTAGGGGGTCCCATGAACTTGCACCATTCCGTCTTAAATTCTAACTTTTCGAGGTTGTGTCTTCTAATGTGTGCAGGACAGCCTCAAATCTTAACAATTTTAAAATCGAATTTCTTCCCTTTTCATATCTTATATGGTGTAGATAGTACTGACTTAGTTATAACTTTATTCAGAAGGTAAGCTATGGACTCTAGGGCGTGTCCCCTGAATGAAACGGGTTGGTCAACGAAACTCATCATGGACTGTACCATATCTAACAACATGTGATTCCTCCTTTTAGATACACCATTAAGTTGAGGCATTACAAAACTTTTACAAGTGGCTCACTCTCCTTTCATCAGCTTCTAACACTTAGAATTGGTGGAGGTGAACTCTCAACTTTTACAAGTAATTTCACTATAGTCTTGGTTCGTTTTATTCAATTCTCTGTATTGAACAAACTTAGAAGTAAGAGGTATTTATAGGCCTCAATTTGCTTAAAAATTAGACTCAAAAGAAGTCAAGATTTCTGGGGTCCTAGTGATACCACCGCTTATTATGGAGGTACCATCGCCGATTGACTCTGACACTAGGCGGTACCACTCCTAGCTACTAGAATTGGGTGGTACCACCGCCTAGTGTGGCAATACCATCACCTGGTAGTTAATAACTACTTGATGGTACCATCGTCAAACACTTGTGAGACTAAGCCCTGGGCGGTTCCATTGCCCAGTCTAACGGTGCCACCGCTAGACAGGGTTCAACAACTTATTTAAGCAATGAGTCTGGCCCAAACTAGTCTAATTATGAGCCCAGTTGGCCTCTAACAGAGTTAGTGAGATTACCTCCCAAACCTAACCCTAATTAAGCCCTAACTATGATATTTAAGGCATATACTAAAGCAAAAAATTTTGGTAAGTCAAAATTCCTTCCAACGATCTTTCGGTGAACTTCCGATGAACTCTCGACAATCTTCTAGTGGACTCTTGGCAAGCTCCTGGACTTCATGATGATTTACTTAGCGAGTTTCGATGAGCTTCTTTGGTAAGCTCCGATCTTCTCGGCGAGCTCCGACGAACTTCCGACGAACACTTCGGCAAGCTCTCGGTGAATTCTCGACCAATTCTGGCAACACTCCCGATAAACTTACGGACTCCCAACGAACTCTCGGACTCCCAACGAATCGATCGATCTTGACTTCAGCATTACATTTTGCTTTATGCCTTAATCGCTATTGTAGTTAATCTTGCATACTTTTTTCAACATATAGATTAGATCAAGTAATTTACTAATTGATTTCATCATCAAAATCTGAGATTCAACAAAGGAGAGCGGGAGGAGAATAGAAGGTAGCTGCCAAAAAACCCTCACCTATGAGCCTTGAGTTCCCTCTTATTTATAGAGGTCCCCTATCAACTTAACCATAATGGATCTTGCCCTATTGGGTATTGGATCTCCATCCAATTACTCAAGCCTCTTAGATTAGTGAGTCTCTGCCCAGTAATCTCTTATTAACTCTTATTATATCTTATCTATAGGATCCAATAATTCAGGGGCTTAATAGATATCCAATAAGATAGGGGCTCCAGCAGATATCTCATATCCGAACCTCTACTCGTCGTAACACTTACCATATATGTGTGATTCTCTAGGCCCAATATCGAGTTAATCATGAGTCATACTTGTCAGAACTCCTTCTGGCTTAGTGAATTATTATCTCCATAATAATCCACTCGATTTATCGACTGTGGACGTACTAGGCCACTACGCCATAGTCCCCAAATGATATAAGGGGATCTAATCATTTGGACCTATCTGTCCTTAGTTACTATATACCTATAGTCCCTTATCCATCTAACATCTCAGAGATCTTATACCAGGCATGGTACTATCAGGCCCATATGGTCTCTCATCGAGTCTCGCTTTAATCTGATTCTCCCGAAGAACTCTTTCTCTCTCAATTCAAACAACCTTAGCCAAGGATTTGTTTGAGCAAGAACATATGTGATATCTCTCTTATGATACTAAGAGCGGATGATCCTCTATTGATACTCAATAGCCCTTGTAAGGTTGACTATCACTCCCAATAACCGATTATACTATATCTAGAGCTTCCAAACCTATAAGTCCAATATCAAAGAGTAGAGTACTCATACAGGACATCCTTGGTGTCTTAAGTCTAAGGGCCAGATATACTACTAGGACTATAGAATCATTGTCTGATAATAATATATATGTTGGAATCTAGAGCGACACTAAGTAGGGGGGGGTGAAGAATCGGACAAAGCGCCGACCAATGACGTGCCGGGCAACTGAATATCAATTCGCATTGTAATAATTGTCCAGATCGAAGTAGAGTGTTTGTTTGTATATGTGCAAGATTAACTACGATGATGATAAAGATATAAAGCAAAACAAAGTGCCGAAAGTCAAGTGGGATGGATCATTGAGAGTTCGAGAGTTCGACAGAAGTCCGAAGATTCGTTGGGAGTGTTGCCGGGACTAGCCGAGAATGAGTAGGGAGCTTGCCGAAAGGTTTTTGGAAGTTCGCCGGAAGGTTCGTTGGAAGTTCATGGAGCTTGCCAAGAAAGATCAAAGCTTGCTAATGAAGCTCGTTGGAACTCACCAAGATCATCGTGAAGTCCGAGAGCTTGCCGGGAGTCCGCAGAATGGTTTCCGAGGGTTCGTTGGAAAACCACTGAAAGTTCGTCGAAAGCTCGCCGAAAGAAGTCTTGTCTTGTGAACTTTGTAATAGCTTAAAAATATCTTTAAAATTTATAGTTAGCACATAATTTGGTTTAGGATTAGGTGCTAATCCTATAAACCAAATTTGGGCCAATTCGGACTTTATTTGGACCAGTTTCGATCGAGTTTTCAGTCGAAACTACTATGCTGAAATGACCTGGGTGGTAATACCGCCCAGGCTGGGCGGTAGTACCACCCAGTGACCAAGAGCCAGGTGGTAGCACCGCCTGACTGGGGTGGTAGCACTGCCCAGCACCCGTGGGCACCAACAGTAGCACCACTGGATGGGCGGTAGCACCGCCCAGTACTGCCAGCATTGGGAAATTCAAAATGGTTCAAATTTTGGCTCCAAGTTTGGGCTCCAAATTTGAATCACTTTGAGGCTTATAAATACCCCACTCATTTAGAGTTTAGGGGGTGTCTAGAACTAAGAAAAACAAGAGAGAAACTCTCTTGAAAGTGTGTCAAATCTTCCCTCTAAGTTTTAGGAGTGTTCCAGTCCAAGAGAGGGGTGAAAGGCTTTGTAAGGGTTATCTCCTAAGCCCGTCAAAAGGAGAGGTGCTGTGAGGGAGTTCATCCTCGCCTGTTGGATGGAGGATAGCTAGTGGAAAGTCGGTGGCCTCAAGTAAGAGGAATCGGGAGTGGACGTAGGTCGGATGACCGAACCACTATAAAAATCTGGTTTGCATTTATGTTCTTGCTATTTACTTTTCTGCAAACCATCTTCATTTGCTGCCTTACTTACTCAACTTCCTCTTCATCTTCTTACGTATGCTTTAAAGTTAAAATGCAATCTTTCCGGGTTCAAACGAAACGTTGCATTCATTCGTACGAAGTTTCCGAACTTGTTTCAATCGCTGAAAAATCTATTATTCTTTATCATTGCACTAATTCACCCCCCCTCTTAGTGTCGCTCGATCCCTAACAATTGGTATCAGAGCCACGTTCTTTCTCTTTCGGATTTACACCTATGAGAAATGGCTCTAAATGGTTTTCAAGAGGGCTTTTCGATTTTTCGTCCACCGTTCTTTAACGGTTCGGACTACACATATTGAAAAACTCGAATGAGAGTTTTCTTGATTTCTCTCGATTTAAACTTATGTAACATCGTTGAAAATGGATTTCAACTTCCCTCTAAACCGACGAACGAATGGTCAGATTTGGAGAAAAGATCGTTTTCTTTAAATGCAAAGGCTATGAATGCCTTATTTTTGTGCTTTAGACAAAAATGAGTTCAACCAAAATTTTACGTGCGAAACGGCTTTTGACATTTGGCGAACTCTTGAAATCACGCACGAAGGAACGAGTAGAGTCAAAGACTCGAAAGTTAATATTTTGATGCACGATTTTGAGATTTTCCGAATGGCACCAAGTGAGACTATCGATAACATGTTCTCCCGGTTCTTGGATGTCATCAATTGTCTAAAAGCTCTTGGTAAATGTTTTTCAAATTTTGAACTCGTAAGCAAGATTTTAAGATCCCTTCCAAAAAGGTGGGATCCAAAAGTAACCGCAATACAAGAGACTAAAAATTTAAATGATTTTTCATTGGAAGAACTAATCAGGTCATTAATGACCTATGAAATAAGTTTCTTGGAACATTTGGAATATGATGAACATATGAACCACCTTCTAAAGAACAAGAAGGATTTGGAACATCGGACAAATGAATACCACTTGAGTGATGACTCAAGTGATGAGGACAATGAGGACATTGAACACATAACAATGAATGTTAACAAGTTCATTAAACAAAAATTAAAAAACATAAATGAACTTGAATAGAGAAAGAGGCCAAAGAAGAAGAAGAAGACTTGCAAAGAAGAATCAAGTAAAAAAGAGGCGAAATGGGCTTTGACGGTTTTCGATAATGAGGTAAGAAACTCACCCAAGTTGTTTTTACCTTACTTTGAAATTACATGATCCTTTCATGAGTTGCTTGAAATAGTTGGTAGGATTTTTTTTGTTTTTTCCTTTCTAGTAATTTTTTAAAAATTAAAAATATGAATGATGCATGATTTGTGATAATGCTTAGGATTAATCCATGCATGTGTATCTTGATATTTTATATTGCTTTTCGTTTCTAAATATAATGCTTGATGATTTTGTAACATGCATTAGTTTTTGAAGTAATGTTGATTTGACTCTATGTTGTGGATTAACATATTTTTGGTCTAATTATTTTCATGACAAATTAAGATGACATTTTGAGATGATGAAATTTCATGTATACTTTCCATATCGGTTTTTAATCTTAAACATGATACATATCTATGTATGAATATCTTGAAAATCTTTTGATGATAGATGTATGTATCTTGATTATAATTTGAAAACTTTCATCTTGGCTTAATGGGTTTTAACCCTTTTTATGATGAAATTTTAATTGATACATGTCTTCATGAAATCAATTATATAGACCTAACCCACAAATTTTCAAAATGAAAGAAATGTGGTTTTGATGTTGCCTTGTGTTATATTTGGACTTAATGGTTTTCATGACGAAAATTATTTTTCAGATTTTTAAAATGATGTATGATTTTAGCAAAAATTTGAGCATTGATCATCTTGTTATTACAAATAAAAGAAAGAATTAAAATGATTTTGATAATGCATTATGAAAATATGCTTAATGATTGTATCATACTTGATGACTTGAAATCTCATATTTTGAAATAATATATTCATAATGAATCCATGAATCTTGATGATTTTCGTATCACTTTTTGGCTTTAAACTTGATACATATTTTTCATGCAAAAAGTTTTGGGTATGCTTATGGGAAATCTTACTTGATAAATAAAAATGCTCCATACATATGATCATGATAAATTCATGAATCTTGATGATTTTTCATTGCTTTTGAAATGTCGATACATGCTCACATGTAATCAATTTATGTTACTCTTATTAAAATTTTCGAATAAAAGATTTTGATGCATTTGATCTTAATGGGTTTAATGACAAACTTGTATTTTGAATTTATACAATGATGGGTTCCATATAAATGTTTGAACATACATTATGAAATCATCATTGAAATGAAAATATTAAAAGTTTGTTATCATGCTTAATGATTTTGTGATATCATATCTTGATGACAAACTCATGTTTTGGTCTTAAATTTGATACTCATCTTTTGAAACATGAGCACACTTGTTTGAAATAAAATGAAACACATTATCATGATAAATTGAATCTCATAATGTGTTATATTATTATCTTGACAATTTTTATAATGAAGTTTATCTTTTAGTTTTGAATATTTTAATTTGGCATATAAAGGCAAAAGACATACTTATATGATGAAACATAAAGAAATTGTATTTACTATATTATTGAGATTAATGATTTTACGATATCTTATGAATCTCGTAAATTATGAAAGTGATTTTGATGATTTGTTTATGAGTTCGGAGTTGATGATTTAAACTAGAATGAGTCTTATCTGTATCATGATTTTGATAACTTGAGTTTTTCAAAACATTTTACTTTATACTATGATTCTCCCATGTCATTGAAGAGAAATTCAAATGAATCATAAGTTAGTTTCTCTTGGCTTATTGATACTTAACTTGAGAAAATGTGTTTTGAATGTTGAAACATTACATGTGTAATTTGAAATTTTCTCTCATGTTTCAATACCACTTTGTATGCTTCATGACTTGATAATTGAAATATTGATGTAGACTTTTGTGTATTGATGTAGACTTGTCATAATTAATGTAAATTGCTAGCATTTTGAATCTCGAAAATGATTTTGATTTTATTATGGGTTTCAAGTTGTCAAATTATTTTGAATGAGATATTTTCAAGTGAATCATGAACTCTCTCTTAAATTGTTGACTTGAGATATTTTTTTTACAAATTGAAATACTTTCTTCTATGATTGCTTCCTTATTTATTTACTAAAGAGGAAAACAATTCAAGTCTTGATATATTGATATTTGATACTTGAAATTTCTCATGAAATGTGATCTTAATGAGAACTCCTATGCATAAATCAAGTTGCCCTTTGTGCTATCAATTCTCAAATGAATCATGTTCTTCTTGAGCCTTGATATTATATCCTAGAAGTGACATGATTTCTTTATCTTGTGTGGCAAATTGAATATTTGATATAAATTAATTTTTTTATGATGAATCATGAATCATGACTTGATCTATGATTTTGATATTTTTTATTATGATTCTTGGTTGTATGACATTTATCTTGAATTAAAAATTAATAAATATGAATTTTGATCTTGCTAAAAAGAAAGTTATGAATCATGAATAATATCTTTTGGTTTTGATCCTTGTTGAATTTACATATTAATATCCTTCATGACATGATTTCTTTGTATTATTGTCTTATTTGCATCATGTGATGATTGAACAATTGATATATATTTTTATTGATATAAATTTATAATTGATATGAAAATTGGCTTGTATAATGATTGAAATTTTTAGCCATTTAGTCCTCCCTTCTTTTTGACAAAGACAAAGGGGGAGAAAAATTACTACCTTGCAATTTCACAAGAAGTTAAGGATTGCTATCTCAAAGGATGCAAATATTGCTATCTTGACTATATCAAAAGAAGCAAAATGCAAAACTTCAAAAATTTGAATGTTACACTTGTCATGCCTTTATGTTTGTATGTTTTAATGAAAAGTTAACATACATGTTTATAGTGATTATACATAATTGCTAGCTCATTGCAAACAAAAAGTTGATAGCTTGCAAAAGTGAAACTTAGTTACAAAAGAGAAGAATTAAAAGGAAGCTAACTTGCATGTCGCAAAGTATGTTAGCTTACTTATCATTATTGATTGCTTGCTTATCATCTTTTTCTCTCTTATCATGATTTTTGACTCTCTTGAATTCATGACTTAATATGCTAAAAATTTATGTTGTAAATTTATTATTTTGTCATGATCAAAGCATTGACTATTTGTACCCCACTTTTTTGACAAAAACAAAGGGGGAGAAGATTTATTGCTAGCTTATGCATCGCAAAGAAAAATTTTGCTAGCTAGAACATGTAAAGGAAGCAAAGAAAGTGCAACTTGCACATCTCAAGAAGCAAGTGAAAAAAAAATTAACATCTGCCCATTCTTAAAAATTTGCTATGATTGAATGGTATGATTGGATGTTGTATTGCAAAGCTATGCTTAAATGTTGTATTATGTATATCTAGATTGATAGCTAGTATGTTATAAAATTTGCATATCTTTTAAACTAGCTATGATGCAACTTCTCCTTTTTGTTGATGACATAGGGGGAGAAGTAGATTGATGACTTCATACATTGAATTGAATATTTTATATATTTGCATGATGGTTTTATTGTTTTCTCTTAACATTGTGATGAATGTTGCTTAGATTTAAGATAATCCAAGGTTTCTATCAATGGCATATCGATAGGGGGAGTTTGGTTAAACTCGAGGAGTTAAGGCTAACTCCGTTAGTCATCATCAAAAAGGGGAACATTATTGAATCTCAAATTTTGATGATGAAACTAATTGATTATGGTTTATTGTTTAACTACGTTTTGAGTTACGCAGGTCTACTATCGATCAGGATTAGACAGTTGACGCTGGAGGAATTGATGTTGCGCTGAAAGTGATCACATCAGGATATTGGATGTCGAGTCGGAGATTCGGTCGACAATCGGCAGAAGGCTTCGTACGTCAGGCATCGAGCCAAGAAGAGCGTGTTGCACCAAGGATATCAGGGTTGCGGAGGTCAACCACCGATTGGGCAACGGATTGCAAGAGAGGATGATGTGCCGAAGAATCGGACGAAGCACCGACCAATGACGTGCTGGGCAACTGAATGTCAATTCGCGTTGTAATAATTATCTAGATCGAAGTAGAGTGTTTGTTTGTGTGTGTGCAGGATTAACTACGATGACGATAAAGATATAAAGCGAAACAAAGTACCAAAAATCAAATGGGATAGATCGTTGGGAGTTCGACGAAAGTCCAAAGATTTGTTGGGAGTGTTGCCGGGACCGGCTGAGAATGAGTAGGGAGCTTACCGAAGGGTTTTGGAAGTTCACCGGAAGGTTCATCGAAAATTCGCCGGAAGGTTCGTCGGAAGTTCACGGAGCTTGCCAAGAAAGATCGGAGCTTGCCAATAAAGCTCGTTGGAACTCGCCAAGATTATCGTGAAGTCCGGGAGCTTGCCGGGAGTCCGCAGAATGGTTTCCGAGGGTTTGTCGAAAAACCACCGGAAGTTCACCGAAAGAAGTCTTGTCTTGTGGACTTTGTAATAGCTTTAAAATGTATTTAAAATTTATAGTTAGCACATAATTTGGTTTAGGATTAGGTGTTAATCCTATAAACCAAATTTGGGCCAATTCGGATTTCATTTGGACTAGTTTCGGCTGAGTTTTCAATAAATCGTAAATGACTGGGCAGTAGTACCACCTGTGAGAGCCAAGCGATAGCACCGCTGCGGGTGGTAGCACCCAAAGACCACGCGGCACTGGTAGCACCGCTGGATAGGCGGTAGCACTACCCAATACTGCCAGCTTGGGCTCCAAATTTGAATCACTTTGAGGCCTATAAATACCCCACTCATTCAGAGTTTAGGAGGTGTCTAGAACTAAGAAAAAGAAGGGGGAAACTCTCTTGAAAGTGTGTCAAATCTTCCCTCTAAGTTTTAGGAGTGTTCTAGTCCAAGAGAGGGGTGAAAGGCTTTGTAAGGGTTATCTCCTAAGCCCATCAAAAGGAGAGGTGCTGTGAGGGAGTTCATCCTCGCCCATTGGAAGGAGGATAGCTAGTGGAAAGCCGGTGGCCTCAAGTAAGAGGAATCGGGAGTGGACGTAGGTCGGATGACCGAACCACTATAAAAATCTGGTTTGCATTTATGTTCTTGCTATTTACTTTTCTGCAAACCATCTTCATTTGCTGCCTTACTTACTCAACTTCCTCTTCATCTTCTTACGTATGCTTTAAAGTTAAAACATAATCTTTCCGGGTTCAAACGAAACGTTACATTCATTCGTACGAAGTTTCCGAACTTGTTTTAATTGCTGAAAAATCTATCCTTCTTTACCGCTGCACTAATTCACCCCTCTCCCCCCCCTCTTAGTGTCGCTCGATCCCTAACACTCCTCACTTTTAACTTGAATACAAGTAAGGACTAGAGGAGGGGATTTCTAGAGATTTGAACAGCGTTTTTTGACTTTCAAAATGTGTGTGCTTGTATATTTAACTCAGGGATACAAGGGATTTTTATAGACTCTAATCTAATTCAAACTTAGAGCTAAAAATCTTCCCGTCTTAGGTTTACTGTGTACTGATGGTATCAGTACCAGTTTGACCCTGACATTGGATAGTACCACCGCCTAGTCTGACAATACTATCGCTTGACACACTACCACAGTTAGTGTACTGGGTAGTACCACTGCCTAGGTGCTCTGACACTAGGCGGTACCACCTTCTAGTACATCCTAGGGAGCTAGACCTAGGGCAGTGCCACTGCCAGATAAGGTCTAGCACTTCTGGTTGGGCCTTAAACTCGGCCCAAACTAGTCCATTACCGGACCTAGTTGGCCCCTACCAGGGTTATAGGATTAACACTTAATCTTAACCTTAATTATATACTAACTATGAAATTAAAGATATTTCCTAAGCTAATATAAAGTCTGGCACATCAAGTCTTCCTTCGGCAAGCTTTCGGTGGTCTTTTGACGAACCCTCGGACACCATTCTGCGGACACCCGGCAAGCTCCTGGACTTCACGATGATCTTGAAGAGTTCCGACGAGCTTCTTTAGCAAGCTCCGATCTTTCTCGACAAGCTTCGTGAACTTCTAATGAATCTTTCCGATGAACTTCCAAAAACCCTTTGGCAAGCTCCCTACTCATTCTTGGCCAGTTCCAACAATACTCCCGATGAACCCTTGGACTTTTGTCAAACTCTCGAACTCCCAACAATTCAATTGCACTTGACTCTGACACTTTGTTTCGCTTTCTGTCTTCATCGTTATCATAGTTAATCCTACATACTAAGTAAATCTTAACCCTACTTCGATCTAGATAATTATTATATGAATCAATATCCTGTTGCCCAGCACGTCATTGGTCGATGCTTCATCCAGTTCTTCGGCGCACCGTCTTCTCTTGTAGCCTATTGCCCAATCGACGGTTGACTTTCGCAACCTCGATCTCCTTGGCGCAATACCACACTTCTTGGCCCGATGCCCGATGTCCGAAGCCTTCTGCCGATTGTCAATCGGACCTCCGGCTCGACGTCCAATCTCCTGACATGATTTTCTCTAACGTAACGCTGATTCATCCTATGTCAACTGTCTAATCTTGATCAATAGTAGACCTGTGTCACTCAAAACATAGTTAGATAATAAAACACTATCAATTAGTATCATCATCAAAATTCGAGATTCAACAATATCATCAACCATCCAGCATTCCATGGGCAGATCAATCAATAAACTCGTTCTCCAATGAGTACCTACATTATATCCTTAGTATTCTCACACGAGCAACTATGAGACTAGCCGCCTCCATCATATGGATGGGTATACAACACACTAGTCTATCTGGTTATCTCGATATCCTTCTCCAGTAACCATTGATTGAGATTATTTAGGATTTGTGTTTAAAAGTGAATCGGTCTCATTATCGTGATCTCATCACGATCCGACTCCCATTGCACAGATTCACAAATATCACAATATATGCAACAAGCAAGATAAAGTGATAAAATACCAAATAATAATAAACAAAAAGAGTGTATGTCAAATCACACGTGTCATCACTCATGTGATTAGCTTGTAGGGCACATATGACTAACAATCTCCCACTTGACCTAAAGCCAATCATCTATGTGTTTGATCCCCATCAGGCCCCCGTGATGCTCAAAGATAATCTGAGACAATAGCTTCATTAGTGGATCTGCAATGTTATCTTCGGATGGAACTCTTTCTACTATTACATCTCTTCGGGCGATAATCTCTCTTATCAAGTGAAACCTCCTCAGAATGTGCTTTGACTTCTGATGAGACTTAGGTTCCTTTGCTTGAGCAATCATCTCGTTGTTGTCACAATATAAGAGAATCAACTCCTTGCTACTCGGCACAATCCCTAGATCTATGATGAACTTCTTTATCCGGACTCCCTCCTTTACTGCCTTTGTCATAGTAATGTATTCCGCCTCTATGGTCGAGTCAACAGTAGTATCTTGTTTGAACTCTTCCAGCATACTACTCCTCCATTTAGTGTGAATACATACCCTGAATTAGACTTGCTATCATCGATATCGGACTCGAAGCTCGAGTTTGTGTAGCCCTCAGTTCGGAGGCTATTACCTCCATATACCAGTAAAAAATCTTTAATCCTTCTCAAGTACTTAATGATACACTTTACTATTTTCTAGTACTCGAAGCTTGGATCTGCCTGATACCTATTCGTGACACTCAGAGCATGCGCTATATCAGGCTTGGTATATAGCATATCATACATGATAGATCCTATCGCTAAGACATGGGGTATCCTATCCATATCTGCTCTTTATTCAGGAGTCTTTGAGGATATACTGTCATGGAGAAGTGTCTAGATAGCCAAGCCTTTACTGTGTAGAGTATTCTTATATTATTCTTAATGGTTAAGATGTCATCCACATACAACACTAAAAAACACATTCTTATCTTCTTTAGACTCTTCTTACATCTTCTTAATCTTCTTATGTTTCAACTTTAGGAAGCTTGCTTCAGTCCATAGATGGACCTGAGCAACTTGCACACCTTATCTAGACTATCCCTAGACATGAATCCCTCAGGCTATATCATATACACCTCCTCCTTGAGGTTGCCATTGAGGAATGCAGTTTTCACATCCATCTACCAGATCTCATAATCATAGTACGCTGCAATAGCCAATAGAATTCGAATGAATTTTAGCATGGGTACGAGTGAGAAGTATTTATCATAGTCAACACATTGCCTTTAACGATACCCCTTAGCCACTAGTCTTGTTTTATAGGTCTCTACCTTTTTATCTACTCCAATCTTCTTTTTGAAGATCCATTTACAGCCAATGGGTATAGTACCCTCAGGTGCATTAACCAGGTTCTAAACCTTGTTGGAGTACATGGAATCTATCTCTGAATTCATAGCTTCTTATCACTTTTTGGAGTCTATACTCATAATAGCCTTCTTGTAGGTCTGAGGATCAATATCCTCAATATCCTCTCTTTTGATTGGATATTCTACCGGACCTATGTAAAGTCAAAACTTACGTGCTAGGTACCTGAACTGACTCTGGCTATAGAATGGTGCTTGAGTCAAGTTCTCTAACCTCGCTTAACTTTATCATGCTTCTACTATCTCCGCCAAGAATGTGTTCCTTCTCAAGGAATACTGCTCTCTTGGCTATAAAGACCTTTTGATCCTTAGGGTGATAGAAATAATATCTACAAGTTTCCTTGGGATATCCCACAAACTTGCACTGTTTCGTCCTGGATTTCAACTTATCGGGGTTGTGTCTCTTGATGTGGGCAAGACAACCCTAAATCTTAGTAATCTTAAGATCGAGCTTTTTCCCTTTCCCTATCTTATATGAAGTAGAACTACAAACTTAGTTAGAATTTTATTCAGAAGGTAAGTTGCGGTCTCTAGAGTGTATCCCCAGAATGAGACAAGTAGATCAATGAAACTCATCATGGATCGCACCATGTCTAACAGTGTGTAATTTCTCTTTTCTGATACACCATTGAGCTATGTTGTATAAGGAGGTGTTCATTAGGATAGAATTCCATAGTCCTTGAGGAAATGAGTGAACTTTGTACTCAAGTATTCACCTCCTCTATATGATCAAAGAGTTTTGATACTCTTTCAAGTTTGGTTCTCTACTTCATTCTTATATTCTCTGAATTTTTTGAAGGCCTCGAACTTATACTTCATCAAGTATATATATCCGTATCTTGAGAAATCGTTAGTAAAAGTAATGAAGTAGGAGTAACTGCCTATGGCATTAGTTGACATAGGACCACATACATCACAATGTATGAGTTCCAATAACTTAGTGTCTCTCTCTCTAGTTCCACTAAATGGAGAGTTGGTCATCTTTCCATGAAGACAAGGTTCACAAGTCGCATATGACTCATAGTTGAATAGATCTAGATATCCATCATTTAGCAATTTTTGAATCCTTCCCCTATGGATGTAACCTAGCCTACAATATCATATATATACATTATTCACCTCTTCTCGTTTCCTCTTAAACTCACTTACACTCAGCATAGAGTTGTGTCTATCATAAACAAATCATTATGCAATGTTCCTCTCGTGATGATCTTCTCATCTAATGATATTGAACAATCATTATTCTAAAAAATTAATTTATATCCACTAACTATCAAACCTGAAATAGAAATAATATTTTTAATAATAGAAGGAACATAATAGCATGCATCTAATGTAATAATAGCTCTATCAGACAGATGTAGGGTGACCTCGCCAATAGCCACTATAGTAACTTTTGCTCTATTATCCATCTTGAGGTCTATCTCGCATCTCTTCAATCTTTTAGGTCCTGCTAGAACCTGTAACGAATTACAGATGCGATAAACACTCCCAGTATCCAATACCCATGTATTTTCATAAGATTCTAACAAATGAAGACTGATCATGAATATACCTAAAGCTTCTCCAAGCTTCTGTTTCGCCCTCTCCACAAGGTACTCATTATAGTTCCTCTTCCAATGCCCATCTTTACCGCAGTGGAAGTACTGGCCTTTGTCCTTTGTTGGGTCTTTCCTAGCAACCTTTGCTTTACCTGGTTTGCCCTTGTCCTTGCCCTTCTTAAGGGACTTCTCAGCCTTTCTTTTCTTTCTGGTCTCACTAGCACAGAGAATTGGCTTCTTTTTCTTGATTGTGCTCTTTACTTCTCTCAACATATTAAGGAGCTCTGAGAGAGTCACTTCAAGCTTGTTTATATTAAAATTCATTATGAATTGAGAAAAGGAATCTGGTAGGGACTGAAGCATAAAATCCACACATAGGTTATCCTCTAGGACCATTTATAGACCTATGAGTTTCTCTATCCACTCAATTATCTTAAGGACATGGTTCTGAATAGATGTCCCCTCAGTCATCTTGCCGCAGAAGAGACTCTTCGATATCTCATATCGTTGAGTTCTTCTTTGTTCCTTAAATAGTTTGCAGAGATGTAGGAGTATAAAATTGGCATCCATGTTTTCATGCTGTCTTTGTAACTCAGGAGTCATAGAGGCCAACATGTAATATTGAGCAAGAGTGGAATCATTTATGTACTTCATATAATGAGCGATCATATCCTCGCTTGCCCCTTCATCATGCGTAGGGATCACTGTATTAAGGATATATGCAATTTTCTCTACCGTGAGAATGATTCTCAAGTTACGAAGCCAATCCATATAATTTGGACTAATGAGGCGGTTGGCATCAAGTATATCACGTAAAGGATTTGAAAGCGATATTTTTCTGAAAATAAAGATGTAGTAGAAATAAATAATATGCAGATTTCATAAAAATTAAATAATTAATATAATGACTTATATCTTAATTTACTCCCACTATTTTCTCGTAAAAAATATAACTCCCTCCAGTATGTGAATCAGAGACCCCCGATGGATCTATAATGGAGATCGGGATCCAATCGGCATCTTAACATAACCTTGAGAGACTCGACCAATCACGTTAAGCCCATAAAGATAGGCAACTCTTGTCAATCACAACTCTTTATGATTCCCGTCCTATTCGACCTTCGAACCACTATGGTCTCGAGGGACTTGACTAACCATGATGTTTGGTTAAGTTATCACTATCGTTACAAGATGAGTCTGATTCGATGATATGCCCTCAAGGGACTCAACCAAGTATACCATGTCTTTAAGTCACCGGTGACATCTTTATGTCATAGGTAAGATAGTGAATAGCGATATAGGTGAGTTTCAAGGGACTTGACCAACTTAACCCACATCGGGAATTAGTTTCTACCTATAATGATGGAAGGCCACGTGGGTCAATCTAATTGTCTTATGTTTATCGACTTAATATTATTGAGAAAGGAGATTTTTTATTTAGTCCCCTAATATGACGTGTCACACATATATATATTTAATATATATCTACATTATATATATATATATATATATCTAGTAATTGTATAAGTAATTACACATCATATGAGCAATCACACTAGATGATCATGGACCACATCCTAATGTGATCAAGCCCGAGTCAATAGGCCCAATCACTCACATCAAGATTTATGTGTGCAGTAGTGCATCTCCATGCCCTATGATCATCCATCTTGTCCTCGTCGGTTCCATTGGTATCTTGACGCATCTCTATATCTCGCGATTATTCGTTTTACCCTCGTGGGTCTCGTTATCGCTTCCACGCTCCTACCATACCTCATCGTGTAATTATAACTTAATTACAAGTACGTAGGCCCGATAATAAATGAGAAAAAAAGAGACTCACAGGCCCTAATAATAATAATAATCATATATACACACACATCACACAGTCTATGATCTTCCATCCACATCATACATCACTTGTACACATCATCATCATATAGGACTACTAGATAATAATTATTATAATTAATTAAAATATTTAATTAATTACTTTGCTGTCCTTTGGGGTACCCTATCATAAGGTATCCCCATATGGCAGGAAGTCCCTTATGTGGCTAGGAGATCTCAACCACTGAGGACTTCCTTGTGGCCAGGAATCCTAAGCCACAACGCTGTCTTGCATGGCTAGGAAACCCTAGCCACTAAGGAGTCACTTGCAACCAGAAAAACCTGGCTACAGGGTAGCCTTGGGCGGCCAGGAAACCTAGTCGCCAGCTTGCCCCATGCAGCCAGGAAACCCTAGCTGCCAAGGGTGCCCCTTGCAGCCAAGAAACCTAGCTGCAAGGGCTACCATGCAGCAAGTTGAGAGCAACCTTGTTGCTCTCATTCTTGCTGCTTTTGGCTAGGCCGAGAGCAGCAAGAAAAGCTCTTGGCCAAGGCTGCAAGCAGCCTTTGGCCAATCTAAGGGGGCAGCAACAATTGCTGCCATTTCTTCCTCTTTTATAACAACATATTTGACATCAAACACCCTCTCTAAAACATCTTATAATAGAGAAAAAATTACAGCACATATTTGATATCTACGATAAAAACTCGCTATAATCGTGCAAAATAATTCTTACACGATTGAATACAACACATGCAATTTCAAAGCCATTTTTTTGCATAAGTAACCTAGCTCTAATACTACTATTGGGAAATCTATAGCGATATCATATTTGCAGTGGAAGAACAGAAACAAAAACGATAGATTTCCCACAGAAAAAGGGATTTTTATCGTTGTGCAAAAGTTGATACATAAAAACCCGTGAAACCAAAAAACAACGCATAAGAGAATTACTTAGGGAGATTGTATATCCCTGAATTCCTACAGAACTATAATATTGGATGAAAGAGTTCAAATGTCCTCCTCTCTAGTGATAATCCATACGGCAGGGGCTACGACGATGCTCCTCAAATCGCTGCTCAAATATCCTCGCTGCGTGCACTATGCAATCAAGAAGGGACTGGCTTTTCTTGCTATCCACATGCCCCAAACTGAGGTTATTGGCTGAGGAGGAGAGGGGGAGGAGAATAGGAGGTGGCTACCAAAAAACCATAGCCTATGAGCCTTTAGTTCCCTTCTATTTATAGAGATCCTCTATCAACTTAACCCTAATAGATCTTGCCTTATTGGGTATTGGATCTCCATCCAATTACCCAAGTCTCTTAGATTAGTGAGTCTCTACCTAATAATCTCTTATTAGTTCTTATTGGATCTCATATATAAGATCTAATAATTCAGGGGCTTAACGGATATCCAATAAGATAGGAGCCTTGGCGAATATCTTATATCTGAACCTTTACTCGTTGCAACACTTACCATATGTGTATAATCCTCCAGGCCCAATATCGAGCTAGCCATAAGTAATACTTGTTAGAACTCCTTGTTTAGTAAATTATTATCTCCATAATAATTCACTCGACTCATCGACTACAGACGTACTAGGCCACTACGCTGTAGTATCCTTTGGACTTATTTGTCCTCAGTTATCATGTATCTATAATCCCTCATCCATCTGATATCCAAGAGACCCTATACCGGGCATGGTATTATCAAGCCCATGCAGTCTCTTATTGAGTCTCACTTTAATCAAATTTTCTTAGAGAACTCTTTCTTTCTTAATTCGAACAACCTTGGCAAAGGATTTGTTTGAACGAAAATATATTAGATATTTCTCTCATGATATTGAGAGCAGATGATCCTCTATTGAGACTCAATAGCTCTCATAAGGTTGGCTACTATTCCCAATAACCTGTTGTACTAGATTTGGAGCTTCTAAACCTATAAGTCCAGTATCAAAGAGTGGAGTACTTATATAGGATATCCTTGATGTCTCAAGTCTAATGACTAGATACACTACTAAGACTACGAAATCGCTGTCTGACAATAAGGTATCATCAACCATTCAACATTTCGTAGGCAGATCAATTAGTAAACTCATTCTCCAATGAGCTCCTATACTGTATCTTTAGTGTCCCCACATGAGCAGCTATGAGACCAATTGCCTCTATCATATGGACGGGTATATAACACACTAGTCAGTTCGGTTATCTCGATGTCCTTCTCGAGTAACCTATGAATGAGATTATTTAGAATTTATGTTTAAAGGTGAATCGGTCTTATTATCATGATCTCATCACGATCCGACTCCCATTGTATAAATCCACAAACATCACAATATATGTAACAAGCAAGATAAAGTGATAAAATACTAAATAATAATAAACAAAAAAGAGTGCATGTCAAATCACATGTGTCATCACTTACGTGGCTTGTAGGGCACATATGACTAGCATGGATTAGATCAAAATTTATCAATTAATTTTATCATTAAAATTCAAGATTCAACAGCCTTTACTATGGAGAGCATTCCTACATTATTTCCAATGATTAGGATGTCATCCACATATAGCACAAAAAAGGTGATAACACTCTCACTTACCTTTTTGTATACACAAGGCTCATCTTCGTTCTTAACGAAGTCATAAGATCTGATTGTCTCATCAAATTTTATGTTCTAACTTCGGGAAGCTTGCTTCAGTCCATAGATGGACCTAAGTAACCTACACACCTTATCTAGACTATTCCTGGACACGAATCCCCCAAGCTATATCATATACACCTCTTATTCGAGGTTGCTATTGAGGAATGTGATTTTCAAGTCTATCTACCAGATTTCATAGTCATAGTGTACTGTAATAGTCAATAGAATTTGAATAGATTTTATCATGATTACGGGTAAGAAGATTTCATCACAATCAATACTTTGATTTCGTTATAGTCACACATACATATGTACTCTTATTTTCAAAACATCTTATATTTCGAGATTCAGTCAATCATCAACTTATGTCATTATTCTTTGAAGTAATTTAAAAAAAAAAAATTAAAAAAATATACATAACGTTATGAGAATGTACTAACCAATTTGAATGTCCCAATAAAGATATTTTTAAGTGAACCTTGTTATGTTCATGTTTAGAATCTTGACAAAGGAAAAATCAAATTTGAATATAAATGTATATAATTTTTACTCAAAAATATAAGAAACTATAGATTCATTATTCTCATGTTATTATCCATCTACTCTGAAAATCTAAGGTGAGAAAAATAAAAATTTGTATCGTTATACCTAAAATGGATATTGTAACACTCATTTTTAGAATCATTACTAAAATCATGCCAATTTTGAATCCAAATTACTCTGAATATATTTAAATTTTAAATAATCACATAAAAACTATTAGCATAGTAATATGTGATTTCTATAATGCTTTAGTGCAATTTCGAGTCCATTAGGGCATCAGCACAGTGACACTCCGCTCATATTCAATAAAGTTATTCTCTTATTTAGTGTTAGAATAAATTGATTGTGACTACAAAATTAAACATGTAGATTTTGAAATATATCATGGAGCATATCTAATCACACAAAGTAGCACAAAAAAAATTTACACAATATCAAAAATTTTTACCATCGACAATCACCAAGTGCAAACACATATAATATTACCTCGCTAAATAGATCCTCAAAGTTATTACTAGTAGGCACACTTTGAGAATGATTCTTCGTGGGATTCAGAATTCAGATAAATTATCCTCTGGACATAGGCAAAGAGATCTCTCGAAGTAGAAGGAGGAAAGAAAAAGATGATGAGGGTTTAATGCCTTCGATTGGTGATTAACGAAAAGGAAGGGAAGGGAATGATGATAATAGATGGAGGAGTAGGTTCGTTGGAGAGAGAGAAAAGAATTTCAAAATCTAAAAAAAAACTTCTAGAGTTTAATAAATAAATAATGTATCAAAAAAATCAAAATTCAATGTGAATCAACGTCTACATGCATAGAGAAAACGAAATTATTCACTAATAAGATTAACAAAATTATTCATTATATAAGATCAATTATAAAAAAAATAAATTATCCCTACTAAGCATAAAGCACAATTTCAGAAACCCTAAAGAGAAATCCAAAAGTCTCAAGAAAAAAAAAAAATCTCATATCGAGACCTCCGTATTAGGTTTTTTTTAATATTGAGATACTAGTTTCAAAACTCTTAAAATATATCCCAATCTAAATAAAACGGCACGTAAATTAGTGGATATGCTACAGTCAAAGTGTCCTGTTTGGTGTTTAAAAAGAGAATCGTTTTCAAATGCCTATTAGAAATGAGACGGTTAAAACTCAACCGGAGAAATCCTCAAAAACGATCGCCTCCAAAGTGAAAATCCAACAATATTAGTTCTTTTAAAGAAATCACTTTGCTTTAAAAAAAAAAAAAAAGTCCCATGGATGTTGAAATCATCTGTCAGCTACCAGAAAAATTCCGACTCGTTCCACTCGATTCCTACTTAGTTGTTCCGTTGAGGGGAGTGGGCCCGGGTTATCCACCATTCGCAACACGCCACGTCGTTACTCTCACGCCCTTACGTGCATGACCGGCAGCAGCCGAACCGTCACCCCGACTCGTTTTGGCTGTCCGCGTCGTCGCGGATACGTCGCGTCTGCGCTGGCGGACGTGACACAGAAGGGAAGCATTACAAAAAGAAATAGAAATGCTACCAACAACTACCGACCCTTCGCTCTTCCTCTCTCCTCACCTCGAACGTTCAATTCTCGTGCTCTTCCAGCCAACCCAAACGCCCTAGCAGAGGAGAGAGAAGAGAAAGGAAACGGGAAGGGGGTGGCCACCCCCCTTCCCGTCCCCACCCCTCGGTCTAGCCACTCGCCACCGACGCAGCCGCTGAATGGGCCGTCGCCGCCCCTCCGTGGTCTCCTTCATCGACGACGCCGAGGAGGACGGCGCCGAGCTGGAATGGCCCTTCGGCCGGCTCAAGGACCTCAGCCGCGATGAGCTCCGTGCTACTGCCTACGAGATCTTCTTCGCCGCCAGCCGGTCCACCCCCGGCTTCGGCGGTCGCGCTACCCCCTCCCACCACGCATCCGACGCCTCCTCCAGCTCCGCGGCTACGGACGCCGCTGGGAGGTTCCTTTACTCCCCCGGCGGCCTCGGCGGCTGCGGTGGGGGGGCCAACATGGCGGTGACCAGCCGGATAAAGAGATCCCTGGGGCTGAGGACGAGGAGGGCCGCGTACATGCGCCCGATGACCCATTTAGGATCGCCGGCCATGTCGCCGGGCATGACGCTGGGTGGCGGTGGTTCCTCGTCGGGGAAGGTGAAGCAGCGGCCTATGACGTCTGCAGAAATCATGCGGCAGCAGATGGGCGTCTCGGAGCAGAGAGACAACCGCCTTAGGAAGACCCTCGTGCGCACCCTCGTCGGTCAGGTCGCTTCTTCTTCCCCCTCTTCGAATCTCTCATGGTCCTTTGCATTCTGAGGGATGATGCAGAATAACAGTGTTCATCATTCTTGCGATAGACTGTTAGATTGTTGTGCATTGCCCTCATGATACGATGTGAAATCATAGTTGGTGAGCATGAGATTGATTGGTAATGCACGAGAGTTGGGATTCTAAATGGCCTCTCATGTTGCACTGAATTCTTAGATTGCCTTGTTTTCGAACAGGCGGGTAAAAGAACGGAAGCAATCATCCTCCCTCTGGAGCTTCTCCGCCACTTGAAACCACCCGACTTCAGCGATCCCCAACAGTACCATCAATGGCTGCAGCGGCAGCTAAGGATTCTGGAGGCAGGGCTTCTCTTGCACCCCTCGGTACCCCTGGACCGCACCAACTCCGCCGCCCATCGCTTCAGCGAGATCATGCAAGCGAGCGAGTTCAAGCCCATCGACACGGGCAAGAACTCGGAAACGATGCGCAACCTCTGCAACAGCGTCATGGCCCTGGCATGGCGCACCCAGAACGGGGCGCCCGTGGAAGTGTGCCACTGGGCTGACGGCTTCCCTCTCAACGTTTACCTCTACCTCGCCTTGCTTCGCTCCATCTTCGATATCCGGGACGAGACCGTGGTGCTGGATGAGGTCGACGAGCTGGTGGAGCTGATGAAGAAGACATGGAGTACATTTGGGATCAATAGGATGACCCACAACGTGTTATTCACTTGGGCCCTCTTCGAGCAGTACGTTGCGACGGGGCAAGTGGAGCCTGACCTGATCGCTGCGACGCTCATGATGCTCATCGAGGTGGCCAATGATGCGAAAAGGCCCGATAGGGAGCCCGGATACGTTAGGGTGTTATCCGCTGCGCTGGCGGCGATGCAGGGGTGGGCGGAGAAGCGATTGCTCGAGTATCACGATTGGTTCGACAAAGGCACCATTGCATCGATGGAGAACGTGCTCCGTTTGGCGCTTTCCACCGCCAAGATTATTAGTGAAGATGCTTCGAGCTGTGGAGGTGCTGCGGTGTTCGCCGAGCGAGAGATGCTGTTTTCGAGCAAATTCTCGTCGGTGAACCGTGTCGAACAGTATATAAGGTCTTCCCTGAAGAGTGCTTTCACCAAGGTCAGTACACACCAAAGTGGCATAAAGAGTTTGATCCTCCATCAAATGCAGTCTCGTTTTATATTAATCTACAATTAATTTTAGAAAAAGCTCGATTTAATTGATATGCCAAGTTAATGATTTCTTAGGTATTTGAAAACGGGAACGGGAAGATCGATAGCATGGTGGTGGAAGTGGACGAGGACCCCAACGACACATTGGTTCATCTTGCCAAAGAGACAGAGAGGATAGCCCTGTTTGAGAAGGAGACCTATAGCCAAACACTGAAGAGGTGGCACCCTGCTCCGACCGCCGTCGCAGTTGTGACGCTTCACAACTGTTTCGGCGTCGTGCTGAAGCAGCACCTCGCTAGGGGTTCAGGCCTAACGAATGAGCTGGTCAGAGTCTTGCACACTGCAGGGAAGCTGGAGAGGAAGTTGGTTCAGATGGGCATGGAGGACTCCGCCGACGCCGACGATGGTGGAAAGGGGATCATGAGGGAGATGAGCCCCTACGAGGTGGATTCCGTTATCTTGAACCTCATGAAGAATTGGATAGATGATCGGCTGAGGATGGCAACGGAGTGCGTCAGCAGAGCGAAAGAGACCGAGGTAACTCATCCATGCTCCCTTTCAAGAATCATCTGATGCGATACCCAAAGCATTCAAACTCACTGACCTGTGCATGGCTTGGTGATGATGATGCAATAGAGTTGGAACCCCAAATCCAAGTCGGATCCATATGCACAATCTGCAATGGAACTGATGAAGTTGGCCAAGGTGACAGTCGACGAGTTCTTCGAGATCCAAGTGGGAGGAAGGGACGAACTGGTGCAGAACCTGGCAGATGGATTGGATTCTCTGTTTCAGGACTACATTTCCTTTGTTGCGTCATGTGGTAAGTGACGATCCATTGTTGTTAGGTTCCTACCACAGCGCTTTCTTCGTTCTCTAGCAAGTCTCAGTGTTTCCTCTGCCGCAGGTTCGAAACAGAGCTACATTCCAGCGCTGCCGCAGCTAACGAGGTGCAACCAGGACTCCCGGGTCCTCCAACTGTGGAAGAAGGCGTCCACCCCATGCAAAGCAGGCATCGATCCCAGCCTCCTCCGCGCCCCGTGCAAAGCAGGCATCGACCGCAGTCTCCGTCCGTTGCGCAGGCCCGGCGCAGCTGGCGACGGCATGCCCCAACCGCGCCCCACCGCCAGCCGCGGCACTCAGCGGCTGTACGTGCGCCTCAACACTCTGCATTACCTCCTCGGCCTCCTACACACCATCGACAAGTCCCTCTCCTTCTTCTCCCGCCCTGGTCCCTCGCCTTCTCCTCACACTCCCCTGCGCTCGCGGCGGCGTGCCGTTTGCCCCACCCACTTCGACCTCGCACGCTCCTCCATCCACTCCACCATCCTCCACGTCGCCGAGGTCGCCGCCTACCGTCTCATCTTCCTCGACTCGTCCCAGTCCTTCTACGACTCCTTGTACGTCGGCAGCGTGGCCGAAGCTCGCATCCGACCCACCCTACGAGCGCTAAAGCAGAACCTTTCTCTCCTCGTCGCGGTGCTCACGGACCGGGCGCAGCCGCTGGCGGTGAAGGAGATAATGAAGGCGTCGTTCGAGGCCTTCCTGATGGTGCTGCTGGCGGGGGGAAGCGGGCGGGCCTTCGCGAGGGCGGACTACGACATGGTGGCGGAGGACCTGGCGAGCCTGAAGCGGATATTCTGCACGAGCGGGGAGGGGTTGGTGGCGGAGGAGGTGGTGCAGAAGGAGGCGGCGGCGATGGAGGGGGTGGCAAGGCTGATGAGCCTACCCACCGAGAAGCTGGTGGAGGAGTTCAGCGTGATGGCGTGCGAAGCCAGCGGGCTGGGAAGGTCGCTGGAGACAGTGCCGATGCCTCCGACGACCGGGAAGTGGCACCGGTCCGATCCCAACACGGTGCTTCGGGTGCTGTGCCACCGGAACGACGATGTCGCGAACCGGTTCTTGAAGAGGGCTTATGATTTGCCCAAGAGGAGGTGAAGGTAGAGCAAGTGTTAGTAGAGACAGAAATATAGAGGGGAGGATGACGACGGTATTTTATTTTTTACTTTTGTATTATTATATTGATATCGTTTTCTTTGTCTTCTTTGTCTTGATTTAGTATATTTGTGTATAATACACTTTTATATAAATATAAATAAGGTAAAATATATGAAATAATTGATAAAGATAAATTTTATTAAAATATGTTCATATATATGGAACAACTTACTGTTAGGATCGCAGTCTGCCCTAAGAGGGGAGGTGAATTATGCAACGATAAAATGATATTTATGATTTCAATTTGTGAGAGCAGTAAGCAAACAGTCCGAATATGAATGAAAAGCATAAATTAAAAGAGCACAAAAGATATCACATCAGATTTTATAGTGGTTTGGTCGTCCAGCCTACGTCCACTTCCGATTCTTCCTTCGTCGAGGCTACCGATATCTACTAACGGTCTTCTTTCAATGGGCGAAGACCTTAAAGGAAGACCAACCACCTTTTACAAACTTTCTTTTACAAGTGTTCCCTCACACACCTCTTTTAGGAACTAATTTGAACATCTAAGAGGAGGGATTTCTACACTTAGATTCATAGAGTTTTTTCTTTCTTTTCTTGTTCAATTTTTGCTCTGCCAAGCAAAAATATTTGGGATATTTATAGACCCCAAGTGGCTTCAAAACTTGGAGCTAAAATTCAAACACCCTGAAATTTCAGGATACTAGTGGTACCACCACCTAACCCACATGTTGGGTCTTCTCTAGGCCCAATATCGAGCTGATCGTGAATCATACTTATCAAAATTTCTTCTAACTCAATTAATTATTATCTCCATAATTAATTTGCTCGACTCATCGGACGTACTAGGCTACTATGCCATAATCCCCAAACGATATAAGGGAATCTAATCTTTTGGACATATCTATCCTCAATTACCATGTACCTATAGTCCCTCATCCATCTAATATCCTAAAGATCATATATCAGGCTTATACGGTTTTCAATCGAGTCTCGCTCTAATTAGATTCTCCCGGAGAACTCTTTTTCTCTCAATCCGAATAACCCTAACTAGGGATTTGCCTGAGCAAGAACACATAGGATATTCCTCTCATGATACCGAGAGTGGATGATCCTCTATTTGTTGAATCTCAGATTTTGATGATGAAGTCAATTGATAGGTTATTTGATCTAATCCATATTATTGAGATAAGTGTGTAAGATTAACTATGATAATAATGAAGACATAAAGCAAATTATCAGAGTCAAGTACGTTGGTAGTCCGAGAGTTTGCTAGAAATCTAAAGGTTCGTCGGAAGTACTACCGGAACTGATCGAGAATGAATCGGGGACTTGCCAAAGGAGTGTCGGAAGTTCGCTGGAAGGTTCATCGAAGGTTCACGGAGCTTACTGAGATAGTTAGAAGCTTTCCAAATAGACTCGTCGGAACTCGTCGTAAAGTCCGGGAGCCTACTGGAAGTCCGCTAGAAGACTATCCAAGTGTTCGTCGGAAGTCCGTCGGAAGAAGACTCAACATCGTCGGATTATATTTTGCTTAGAATATGTTTTTTAATTTTGTAGTTAGCATATAATTAGGGTAAAGATTAGGTAATAATCCTTTAACCCTGGTAGAGACCAATTTGGCTCGTAATTTAAGTAGATTAGGTTGGATTCAAAGCCCATCCAAGTTTATTGGACCTGTCTAGCGGTGGCACCGCCCCGTAAACAATTCGCAAGTGGTTTGGGCTGTGGTACCACCCCAGGTCAATGGTGGTACCGCTAATAGTTATTACTTGTCAATAGTGGTATCGCTTGACAAGTGGTGGTACAGTCCCTCCACAGAGCCTGAGGACTATGTCAGGTGGTAGTACCGTCAGACTGGGTAATGGTACCACCCAGTATACTGACAGAGCAGGGTCAACTGGCGATGGTACTACTAGTGCCAGGCGGTGGTACCGCCAGCACCTAGAAATCTGAGATGTGACTCTTTTTGGCTTCAATTTTGAAGCCAATTGAGTTTATAAATATCCCTTACTTCTTAGCTGGCTTAGCACATTGAGAAGTGATAAGAATTGAGTCAAAACTCTAGCAAAATTACTTTTGAAAGTTTGAGTGTTCACCTCCCAAAGTCTCATTTGTGAAAGTCCTATAAGAGAGTGTGAACCACTTGTAAAAGTCAGTAAGAGGGGTGCTTGGTCCTTCCTATTCAAGAAGAATTGATAGTGGAAGTTGGAAATCTCATTGGAGGAGGTTTCAGAAGTGGACGTAGGCCATTTGACCGAACCACTATAAATCGCTGTGTACTTGTCTTGGTGTGAGTTTTTAAATTATTGTATTTTAATTTTTACTTAGTTACAATCTCTTAATCTCCTTCTCTTAACTCTCTTTCATATTCAATCGAAACATTCATTTTGCTAAAATTATTTTTCGTCGGACCGAAACTTCTTAATGCACAACTCTTTTCGAAATTGATTTGAATTTACAGTTTTTATCCACTGCACTAATTCACCCCCCCCCCCTCTTAGTACTGCTTTAGATCCTAACAATTGGTATTAGAGCACGGTCACTCTCATTTAGTTTAAAACCCAATAGAGATAGCATTTTTGGTATATAAGAGGGTCATTCAATCACACGTTTACCTATGTTTAATGGGTCGAATTATACTTATTGGAAAACTTGCATGAGAATTTTTTTTATTTTTACGGATTTTAAACTTTAGAATATTGATGAAAATGACTTCCAAAAATCTTCTCTTTTGATGAATAAATGGAATGAATTAGAGAAAAATATTTTTGCTCTTAATGTAAAGGCTATGAATGCCTTATTTTATGCTCTTGATAAAAATGAATTTAATCGTGTTTCAATTTGTGAATCGACTTTTGATATTTAGCATATTCTTGAAATCACTCATAAAGGCACTAGCCGAGTGAAAAAGTCCAAAATCAATTTCTTGGTACATTCTTATAAATTATTTTGGATGAAACCAAGTGAGTCTATCGGAGACATGTACACCCATTTTACGGATATCGTCAATGGACTCAAAGCACTTGGAAAAAGTTTTTCTAATTTCAAACTTGTAACTAAAATCTTGAGATCCCTCCGAAAGAATTGGGATCCAAAAGTTACGATAATTCAAGAGACTAAGGACCTAAAGAACTTTCCTCTCGAAAAACTAATAGGGTCATTAATGACTTACGAGATGATATGCTACGCTCATGATGAGCTCGAGAACCCCCTTTTAAAGAACAGGAAGGATATGACATTGAGAACATAAGAAGATCACTTGAAAAAATCTTTAAGTGATGAGGACCTTGATGATGAACTTATACTCTTGATTCGAAAATTCAAAAAATTTATAAGAAGAAATAAATTTAAAAACGATTCTAAAAATAAACTTGAACCTAAAAAGGAACAAGTAATATGCTATGAATAGAAAAAGCTGGGGCACTTCAAAAGTGAATGCCCCCAAGCCAAGAAGAAGTAACCAAAGAAGAAGAAGTTTCTAAAGGCAACATAGGATGACTCAAGTAGCTCCAAAGATAAAGAAGCAAGCAACAAGGAGGTCGCCAACTTCGCTTTGATGGCCTTCGGAGAAGAGGTGAGTTATTTAATGAAGACTTAACTTTCGCTAGAGTAGTCTGACACTGGGCGGTGCCACCGCCCAGACATACTATTAGTGAGCAGTACCACTGCCCAGGCTTAGTCTTGAAGACTGAGCCTATAGGCGGTTCCACCGCCCAACTGATGGTGCCACCGCTTGATGTGGCATCTAGGCCCTGTGTGGGCCTTCCATCCGGCCCAACACAGTCCTGATTCAAGCCCAGTTGAACCCTACCAAGATTAAAGGGATTAGCTCCTATTTTTAATCCTAATTATGTGCTAACTATAAAATTAAAGATATTTTCTAAGCAACAACTCAATCCGGCATGTTAAGACTTCTTTTGACGAGCTTCCTGTGAACTTCTGGTGGACTTCCAACGAACTCTTGGATATCTTCCAATAGACTCACGACAGGCTTCTGGACTTTACGATAATTTTGGCAAGTTCCGACGAGTCTTCTTTGGCAAGCTTCGATCTTTTTCGATGAGCTTCTGGAACCTTCGATGAACCTTCGATGAACTTTTTGGTGAACTTTCGACTAACCCTTCGGCAAGCCCCTGATTCATTCTTAGTCAATTCCGATAACATTCCGATGAATCTTCAGATTTCTGACGAACTCTCGAATTCCTAACTATACAATCGTACTTAACTCTGGCACTTCGTTTTACTTTATGCCTTCATCGCTATCGTAGTTAATCCTACACACTAATTAAGTCTTAACCCTACTTTGATCTAGACAATTACATAGCAAATCAACATCTTGTTATTCGGCACATCAATGGTCGGTGCTTGGTTTGGTTCTTCGGCGTATCGTCCTCTCTTGCGACCTATTGCACAATCGATGGTTGACCTCTGCAATCTTGATTTCCTTGGCACAACTCTGCTCTTCTTGGCTCGATGCACTATTTCTTTGTCCGAAGCCTTCTGCCGATCGTCGATCGAACCTTCGGCTCGATGCCTAATTTCCTGACATGTTCTCCTCCAGCACAATATTGATTCATCCTGCTTCAATTGTCTAATCCTGATCGATAGTAGACCTGCATGACTCAAAACACAATTAGATAACCAAAACATAATCAATTAGTTTCATCATCAAAATTCAAGATTCAACAATCTCTCCCTTTTATATGATGACATCTAATTGATGACAAAGTTAACCTTAACTTCCAAAGTTTAAACAAACTCCCACTATCAATATGTCATAATGATAGAACCTTGGATTTTAAAAATCCATGTAATATATCGTAAAAAACATTCATGCAATACTTCAATATATTGCATGAAGTCATCGATATACTTCTCCCCCTTTGTCATCAATAAAAAGGAGAAGTGGCATCTGGCAAGATTAAAAGATATGCAAAATTTTCACTATCAAGCTAGATTTATTAGGATCTAGAGTGGCACTAAGAGGAGTGGGGTGCATTAGTGTAGCGAATAAAAATCGAATGATTTAAATCGATTTCGAAAAACTTTGTGCGTTAAGAAAGTTTGATCCAATAAAAATGTTTTCGGTAAAGAAGTTTAATTCGAGTGAATAGGTAAGAGAATAGAGAAGGATAATACGAGTGTAATGAACTAAGGAATTGAATGCAATAATTAAAACTTACACGCCAAGAGAAGAATGCAGTAATTTATAGTGGTTCGGTCAAATGACCTACATCCACTTTCGAAACCTCCTCTGATAAGGTTTTTGACTTCTACTATCAATCCTTCTTGAAGGGGAAGGAACAAACACCATTTTTACAGAATTCTATAAGTGGCTCACACCCTTTTACAGAAATTTTATAAGTGAGAATTCAGGAGGTGAACACTCTAACTTTCAAAATGGATAGATTCAACTTTACCAAGTCATTAAATGGGCATGTTATCAATTCAAAAATTATCAAACGTAAATCATCAATTGATACTAAAAATCATCATTCGATAAGCAAGAGAATCAATCTAAGACAAAAATGAAAGCTCCATTGAAAAGATGGCACAAGATAATACAAAGTCGGAAAAGATAATATCAAGATAGGTGAGGGATCAAAATAAGTTTATGAAAACTGAAAAAATGATACGAAATTAAAAATTTTCAGAAGAGAGACAAACTCAAGTAACAGGACAATTTAACATGCATAATTCCCTTCTAATGAAATCAAATTATTTTTCACTTAGGGGTTTTCTAAAGATATCTACCAATTGGTATTTTGTATCAATAAATTTTAGAATAACATCACTATTATTGATATTATCTCGTATAAAATGATGTCTAATGTTAATATGTTTAGTTCTAGAGTATTTAATGAGATTTTTAGTCAATATGGCACTTGTGTTATCACATTTTATAAGAATATTCATTAAATGAATTCTAAAATCTTCTAATGTATTTTTCATCTAAACAACATGTGCACAACAAGCACTTGCGACTATGTATTCGGCTTCGATCGTAGATAGTGCAACCAAGTTTTATTTTTTGGAGGTCCAAGAAACACGTGAATATCCTAAAAATTGACATATTCTAGATGTACTTTTTTTATCTATTCTATATCTGGCAAAATCTGCATCCGCATAAGCTATTAAATCAAAGTTATCGAATTTTGGATACCATAATCCTATGTTAGGGGGTTCCTTTAAGATATTTAAGGATTCTTTTAACGGCTTTAAGATGAGATAACTTTAGATTAGCTTGAAATCTAGCACAAAGTCCTACACTAAACATGATACCTGGTCTAGTTGTGGTGAGGTAAAGTAAACTACATATCATTCCCCTATTTGTGTTTTGATTAAAATTTTCTCAACTTTTGTCCATGTCTAACTTAGCGGAGATACTCATAGGAGCATTGATGGCTTTTGAACCATCCATATTAAACTATTTTAACAATTCTAAAGCATATTTGGTTTGACTAAGAAATATACCATCACTAAGTTGTTTAATTTGTAATTTCAAAAAGAAGGTTAGTTTACCCATAAGACTCATTTCAAACTCTTGGCTCATACACTTGGCAAATGATTTGCATAATGATTCATTTGTAGAACCAAAAATAATATCGTTAACATAAATTTGAACAACAAAAAAATTATTTTTAAAATTTTTAATAAACAATGTAGTATCGACTTTGTCTTTAGTGAAATTATTTGAAATAAGAAAAGAGCTAAGCCTATCATACCAAGCCCTAGGGGCTTGTTTTAATCCATAGAGAGCCTTAGTTAATTTAAACACATGATTAGGAAAAAAAGAGTTTTTGAATTTGGGTGGTTGTTTAACATACACTTTTTCGAAAATAAAACCACTTAAGAAAACACATTTGACATCCATTTGAAATAGTTTAAAATTATTACTACTAGCATAGGCAAGGAGCATCCTAATGACTTCTAATCTTGTCACAAGAGCGAAGGTTTCTTTATAATCGATACATTCTTCTTGGTTGAAACCCTTGGCCACTAATCTAGCCTTGTTTCTCACCATGATACCAAATTCATCTTGCTTATTTCTAAAGACTCATTTAGTACCAATAACTATATGGTCACTGGATCTAGGAACAATTATCCATACCTCATTCCTCTCAAATTGGTTCAATTTTTTTTGTATTACGATAACCCAAGAATCATCTTTCAAAACCTCGACAATGCATTTATGTTCAATTTGAGAAAGAAAAGCGACGTTGGTGCAAAAATTCTTAAAAGAAGAATGAGTTTGAACTCCTTTTGATATGTCTCCTATAATTAGCTCCTTAGGATAAACATCTACATACTTCCATTCCTTAGGTAAAAAAGTTCCAGAAGAAGATGCATCCAAGTTGCTCTTTGGAGGAGAGGTTTCGTTTAAATTCAAACCATTAAAATCAAGATCATCATCAAAATCATTTTTCTTAAATTTAAAAATTTCATTGAAAACAACATGAATAGATTCTTCTATAACCAAAGTTCTTTTATTAAAAACATGAAAGGCCTTAGAAATAGAAGAATAACATAGAAAAATGCCTTCATCAGATTTTGCATCAAACTTTCCTAAGGTATCTTTTTTATTTAATATAAAATATTTACAATAAAAAATTTTAAAATATGAAATATTTTATTTTTTGTTATTCCACAATTCATAAGGAGTTTTGGAGAGAGATGGTCTTACTAGAACTCTGTTCATGACATAGCAAGCCATATTAACGGCTTCAGCCCAAAAGTATTTGGGTATACTATGTTCATTCAATATGGTTCTTGCCATTTCTTATAAATTTCTATTATTTCTTTCTACTACCCCATTTTGTTGAGGATTTCTCAAAGTAGAGAAATTATGGTTGTAACCATTAGATTCACAAAAGTTTTAGAAATCACGGTTTTGAAATTCACCACCGTGATCACTCCTAATCGATGAAATCATAAAACCTTTTTCATTTTGAATAAGTTTGCAAAACTTCGAGAAACACTTAAAACAATCACTTTTGTGTATCAAAAAATATGTCCACGTGTATCTACTATAGTCATCTATGATTATAAATACGTATTTGCTACCTCCTAGGCTTGTTATGTCAATTGGTCCAAATAAGTCCATATAGATCAATTACAATGGTTTAGACCTGTGCTTATTTGATTCTTCGATTTAAAACTACTTTTTATTTATTTTCCTAGTTGACAAGCATCACACACTTTGTCTTTAACAAACTTAACATTAGGAATGCCTTTTACTAATTCTCTAGATGTGATTTTGGAGTTTAGTTTCATACTTGCATGGCCTAATCTCTTGTGCTAAAGCTAAGCATCATCATTCAAAACCAAAAAGCATATTTCATTACTAAGTTCATCAATATTAATAGTATAGACATTATTTTATTTTAGGATAATCATAGATGTGTTGTTTTGTGATTTTTCTATAATGCAAGTATTAGATTTAAATTTTATGGTGTATCCTTTATCACACAATTAACTAATGCTCAAAAGATTATACTTTAAGCCATCTACTAATAACACATTATTAATTAAAAAGCTTGATTTGTTACCTATGGTTTCCTTGCCAATGATTTTACCTTAGTTGTTATCTCCGAAGGTGATATACCCTTCGTCTTGGCTAGTGAGCTTAGAGAATTGTGATGGATCTCCGGTCATGTGCCTTGAGCATCCACTATCAAGGCACCATCTCTTGCTCCTAGCTTGTGATGGTGAATGTGTCTACAAAAGAGGATGGTTTTTAGGTACCCATTTGACTTTGGGTGACTCAAAAATTAATCTTCGTATCTTATCATTTTGCATTGATATATTTACGGTCCCTTTAGGAACCCATATCAATTTATGTGGGTTAAGTTTTTTAAATAGACATTTGTAAGCAACATGTCCGAGCTTATAACAAAAGTTGTACTTAGTGTGAGGTGATATATACAATGTAGGTCCTTTAATGAAGTGGTTGGATTTCAGTAAGATCCTCTCACAAATCTGATTCCACTTCTTTTATGAACTTAACCCTTATTAGCAAGGATTATGTCTAAAGACTTGTTACCAACCTTGAATTTATCTAAGGTTTCTTTGAGTAGTAAGTTTTTCTTCTTAAGTTCCTCTAAGTGTTCACACTTAGAGCATGGAGGCAAAAAAGTATTATATTTAAGATTTTTAAATTTATTCATTAAGAGAGCATGCTCCTTTTTTAATAAGCTAAACTTTCTACTAATTACTCTACACCCATTAAATAATTTATGAAAGGCAATTGAAAGCTTGTCGAAAGTTAAATCTTCATTAAATAAATCACTTACCTCTTCTCCAATGACCATTAAAGTAAAGTTGGCGACCTCCTTGTTGGTTGCTTCTTTGTCTTTGGAGCTACTTGAGTCATCCTATGTTACCTTTAGAGTCTTCTTTTTCTTTGGATGCTTCTTCTTTACTTAGGGGCATTCACTTTTAAAATGCCCCTGTTTCTTGCATGCATAGCAAATCACTTGTTCCTTCTTAGGTTCAAGTTTATTTTTAGAGTCATTTTTAAATTTATTTCTTCTTATAAATTTTTTAAATTTTCGAGTCAAGAGTGCAAGTTCATCATCATAGTCCTTATCATTTGAAGATTCTTTCAAGTGGTCTTCTTATGTTCTCAATACCATATCCTTCCTGATCTTTGAAAAGGAGTTCTCAAGCTCATCATGAGCATTGCAAGTCATCTCATAGGTCATTAATGACCCAATTAGTACTTCGAGAGGAAAATTCTTTAGGTCCTTGGCCTCTTGAATGATCGTAACTTTATGATCCCAACTCTTTGGAAGGGATCTTAAGATTTTAGTTACAAGTTTGAAATTAGAAAAAATTTTCCCAAGTGCTTTTAGTCCATTGACGACATCCGTAAAACGAGTGTACATATCTCCAATGGACTCACTTGGTTTCATCCAAAATAACTCATAATAATGCACTAAAAGATTAATTTTGGACTCTTTCACTCGACTTGTTCCTTCATGAGTGATTTGAAGAGTATGCCAAATATCAAAAGTCAATTTGCAAATTAAAACACAATTCAATTCATTTTTGTCAACCTTGGCATTAAGAGCGAAAATCTTCTTCTTCAACTCATTCCATTCGTTCATCGAAAGAGAAGATTTTTGAAAACCGTTTTCAACAATGTTCCAAAGTTAAAAATCCATAGAAATAAGAAAAACTCTCATGCAAGTTTTTCAATAAGTGTAATTTGACCCATTGAACATAGGCTGACGTGTAATTGAGTGACCCTCTTGCATGTCAGAAAATGCCATCTCTCTTGGGTTTTAAACCAGAATGAGAGTGACCTTGCTATGATACCAATAGTTTGGATCTAGAACGACACTAAGATGGGGAGGGGGGAGGTTGTTAATGTTGAATCTCGGATTTTGATGATGAAATCAATTGGTGAAATATTTGTTTTGATCTATATTGTCGAGATAAGTGTGCAGGATTAACTACGATGGGATAGAAACATAAAAGCGATTTACCGAGGTTAAGTCTGTCAGGTGTTCAAGAGTTCATCGGAAGTCCAAAGGATCATCGGAAGTGTTGCCGGAACCAACCGAGATCAAATCAGGGACTTACCGAAGTTTTTGGAAGTTCGCTGCAAAGATCGTCGAAGGTTCGCGGAGTTTTCTGAGAAGGTTCGAAAGCTTGCCGAAGACTCGTTGAGCTTGCCATACAATCCGAGAGCATACTGAGAATCCGCTGGAAGAAATCCGAGGGAAGTATCGGAAGACCGTCGAAATCTCATTGTAAAGCTCGCTGGAATAAGACTTGAAGAATGTCGGTTCAAATCACTATTAATTATGTTTTAATTTCATAGTTGACACGTAATTAGGGAAAGGATTTTAAATTAATCCTACTCAAACCTAGTAGGGGCCAATCAGGCTCTTACTGGGTCAATTTGGGCCTAAAACAGGAGTTGAATGGGCTAGGTGGTTCGGCACGAGAGTGAGTGTGGTGGTACCGCCCACCGGGTGGTAGTATTGCTCGCTGCCTCAAGGCACAAGCGTAGCACTATCTACCTGGGCGGTGGTATCGCTTGCAATCGTCGGGCCCGACGATCGATAGTGGCACCACCTCCGATAAAGGTAGCATCGCCAGCATTAGGAAACCCAAACTAAATTCAAATTTGGAGCTCAAATTTGAATCCTCTTTGGATCTATAAATACCCCCCTTTCTTAACTGGAAGGGTACCCTTTTGTGAGTTAGAAATTAAGCATAAGTCTTGGAAAAGCCTTATTTTCAATAGCTTGTGTTCACCTCTTTTTTTCTCTTTGAAAAATCTATAAGAGTGTGAACTTCTTGTAAAAGGGTTGTAAGAGGGGTGTTTGGTCCTTCCCCTTCAAAAGGATTTGCTAGTGGAAGTTGGGAGCCTCATCGGAGAAGGCTTCGGAAGTGGATGTTGGTCACTTGACCAAACCACTATACATCGTGGCGTTCTTGAATATGTGAGTGTTTAAAGTTCTGAATCATTCCTTTACTTGGCTACAAATCATTCAGTTTTTCAGCACCTTTACTTAAGCAACTTCAATCAAGTCATCTTTCGTTGCATCGAAGTTTTCATACGAACTAGACATTTATGAAATTATTTTTTAACTTACGTTTTAATCCGTTGCACTAATTTACCCCCCCCTCCCTCTTAGTGCCTCTCCGATCCTAACAGTTGGTATCAGAGCAAGGTTCACTCTCATATTTGGTTTAAAATCTAAGAGAGATGACCTATTCTGGCATGCAAGAGAGTTACTCCATTACTCGTCCGCCTATGTTTAATGGGTCAGATTATACATATTGGAAGACTCGTATGAGGATCTTTCTTATTTCTATGGATTTTGAGCTTTGGAATATCATTGAGAATGGTTTTAAAAAATCTTCTCTTCCGATGAGTGAATGGAATGAGTCGGAGAAGAAGGTTTTTGCTTTAAACGTAAAGGCTATGAATGCCTTGTTTTGTGCACTAGACAAAAACGAATTTAATCGCGTATCGATTTGTGAATCGGCTTTTGATATTTGATGTACTCTTGAGATCACTCATGAAGGCACTAGTCAAGTGAGAGTCCAAAATCAATATTCTTGTGTATTCTTACGAACTTTTCCGAATGAAACCAAGTGAGTCTATCGGAGACATGTACACCCGCTTTACGGATGTCATCAATGGACTCAAAGCACTTGGTAAAGGTTTTTCTAACTTTGAACTTGTAACTAAAATTTTAAGATCCCTTCCGAAGAGTTGGAATCCAAAAGTTACGGCCATTCAAGAGGCCAAAGACCTTAAGACCTTTCCTCTTGAAGAACTTATTGGGCCTCTAATGACCTACGAAATGACGTGCTATACTCATGAAGAGCTTGAGAACCCCTTTCCAAAGAATAGGAAGGATATGACACTAAGAACACAAGAAGACCACTTGAAAGGAACATCAAGTGATGAGGACAGTGACAATGATATTGCACTTTTAACTCGAAAATTAAAAAAAATTATAAGAAAGAACAAATTTAAAAATGACACAAAAAATAAACTTGAACATAAGAAGGACCAAGTCATTTGCTACGAGTGCAAGAAGCCGGGACACTTCAAATATGAATGCCCCCAAGCCAAGAAGAAGCAACCAAAGAAGAAGAAAGCATTGAAGGCTACATGGGATGATTCAAGTGACTCCAGGATTGAAGAAGCAAGCAACAAAAAGGAGGCTAACTTCGCGCTAATGGCCTTAAGAGAAGAGGTTAGTGAGTTATTTAATGAAGAATTATCTTTCGATGAACTTTCTATCGCTTTTCATGAGTTATTTGATGAATGTAAAACTATTAGTAAGAAGTTTAATTTACTAAAAAAGGAACATGCTTTATTGCTAGAAAAATTTAAAAGTCTTGAGCATGATTCTCTTCCTCTACTCCCATGCTCTAAGTGTAATCACTTAGAAGCAATTGAAAAGGAGAACTTGCTACTCAAGGAGACCTTAAACAAGTTTAAGATCGGTAGCAAGAGCTTAGACATGATCCTTACAAACAAGGGTCATATCGGAAATAGATGTGGAATTGGATTCATGAGTCAATCTCACCGAACTCAAACCACCTTCATTAAAGGGCCAACATTACATGTATCCTCTCATTTGAAATGTAATTTTTGTTGCAAATCCGGACATGTTGTTTACAAATGTCCATTTAAAAAAATTAGTCCACACAAATTGATATGGATTCCTAAAAGAACCATAAATAATTCAATGCTAAATGACAAAGTTAGTAGATCAATATTTGAGGCACCCAAAATCAAATGGGTACCTAAAAATCATTTTTTTTATAGACACATTCACCATCACAAGCTAGGAGCAAGAGATGGTATTTTGATAATGGATGCTCAAGGCACATGACCGGAGATCCATCTCAATTCTCTATGCTCACTAGCAAAGAAGAAGGGTATGTCACCTTCGGAGACAACAACAAGGGTAAAATCATTGGCAAAGGAACCATAGGTAATAAATCAAGTTTTTCAATAGATGATGTGTTATTAGTTGATGGACTAAAATATAATCTCTTGAGCATTAGTCAATTATGTGATAAAGGTTATATCGTGAGATTTGAATCCAATGCTTGTATCATTGAAAAACCAAACAACAACATATCCATGATTGCTTTAAAACAAAACAATGTCTACACCATTAGTATTGATGAACTAAGTAATGAAATATGTTTTTCGGTTTTGAATAATGATGCTTGGTTTTGGCATAAGAGATTAGGCCACGCAAGCATGAAACTAATATCTAAGATTTCATCTAGAGAGTTAGTATGAGGAATCCCCAATATGAAGTTTGTCAAGGACAAAGTATGTGATACATTGCAGCTAGGAAAACAAATAAAAACTAGTTTCAAATCAAAAAATCAAATTAGCACCACTAGACTATTGCAATTGATTTATTTGGACTTATTTGGACCAATTGACATAACAAGCCTAGGAGGTAGCAAATATACCTTCGTAATTGTGGATGACTATAGTAGATACACTTGGACCTATTTCTTGACTCACAAAAATGATTGTTTCAAATGTTTCTCTAAATTTTGTAAACTCATTCAAAATGAAAAAGGTTTCATGATTTCATCAATTCGGAGTGATCACAGTGGTGAATTTCAAAACCATGACTTCCAAAATTTTTATGAAATAAACGGATATAATCATAACTTCTCTACTCTAAGGAATCCTCAACAAAATGGAGTAGTGGAAAGAAAAAAATAGAAATTTATAAGAAATGGTTAGAACCATGTTAAATGAATATAATTTACCAAAATATTTTTGGACCGAAGCCGTGAACACGGCTTGCTATGTTATGAATAGAGTTCTAGTAAGACCATCCCTATCTAAGACTTCATATGAATTATGGAATAATAAAAAATCCAATGTCTCTTACTTTAAAGTTTTTGATTGTAAATGCTTTATTTTAAATGAAAAGGATGCCTTAGGAAAAATTCGATGCTAAATTCGATGAAGGCATCTTTCTTGGTTACTCTTCTATTTCTAAAGCTTTTTGAGTTTTCAACAAAAGAACCTTAGTTATAGAAGAATCTAGTGGTTTTTAATGAATTTTTTGAATCTAAGAAAAAAGATTTTGATGATGATCTTGGTTTTAATGATTTGAATTTGAATGAACCCTCTCCTCAAAATGATAACTTGGATGCATCTTCTTCCTAAATTTCCTTACCCAAGGAATAGAAGTATGTAGATGTCCATCCCAAGGAGTTAATTATATGAGATACATCTAAAAGGGTTCAAACTCGTTCTTCATTTAAGAATTTTTGTGCCCATGCCACTTTTCTTTCTCAAGTTGAACCAAAATGCATTAATGATGCCTTGAAAGATGATTCTTGGGTCATCGCAATGCAAGAAGGGTTAAATCAATTTGAGAGGAATGAGGTATAGAAGCTTGTTCCTAGACCTAATGACAATTTAGTTATTGGTACTAAATGAGTCTTTAGAAACAAACAAGATAAATATGGTATTGTGGTTAGAAATAAGGCTAGATTAGTGGCCAAAGGTTTCAACTAAGAAAAAGGTATTGATTATGAAGAGACCTTTGCTCCAGTGGCAAGATTAGAAGCCATCATGATGCTCCTTACCTATGCTAGTAGTAATGATTTTAAACTATTTCAAATGGATGTCAAAAGTACTTTTTTAAATAGCTTTATTTCCGAATAAGTATATGTTGAACAACCACCTAGATTCAAAAAAATTTTTTCTTCCTAATCATGTATTTAAATTAACTAAGGCTCTCTATGGACTAAAACAAGCTCCTAGAGCTTGGTATGAAAGGCTTAGCTCCTTTCTTATTTTAAATAATTTTACAAAAGGTAAGGTTGATACTACATTATTTATCAAACATTTTAAAAATAATTTTCTTATTGTTCAAATTTATGTTGATGATATTATTTTTGGTTCTTCGGATGAATCACTATGTGAATCTTTTGCCAAGTGTATGAGTCATGAATTTGAGATGAGTCTAATGGGAGAATTAACCTTCTTTCTTGGATTACAAATTAAACAACTTAGTAATGACATATTCCTTAATCAATCCAAATATATATTAGAATTGTTAAAATGATTTAATATGGATGGTTCAAAAGCCATTAACACTCCAATGAGTACTTCCACCAAGTTAGACTTGGATGAAAGTGGAGAAAATTTTGATCAAAAGACATATAGGGGGATGATAGGTAGCTTGCTCTATCTTACCGTAACTAGACCAGATATCATGTTTAGCGTAGGACTTTATGCGAGATTTCAAGCTAATCCTAAGTTGTCTCACCTTAAAGTCGTTAAAAGAATTCTTAAATATCTTAAAGGTACTCCTAATCTAGGATTATGGTATCCAAAATCTGATAACTTTGATTTAAAAGCCTATGCAGATGCGGATTTTGGTGGATATAAAATAGATAGAAAGAGCACATATGGAACATACCAATTTTTAGGACATGCACTTGTTTCTTGGACTTCCATGAAATAAAATTCGATTGCACTATCTACGATGGAAGCCGAATACATAGCCGCAAGTGCATGTTGTACACAAGTCATTTGGATGAAAAATACACTAGAAGATTATGGAATTCATTTAAATAACATTCCCATAAAATGTGATAATACAAGTGCTATTTGTCTAACCAAAAATCCTATTTAATACTCTAGAACTAAGCATATTGACATAAGACATCACTTTATATGAGATCATGTTAACAGTAACGATGTCACTCTTGAATTTATTGATACAAAACATCAATTAGTGGACATTTTTATGAAACCCTTAAATGAAGAATAATTTAACTTCATTAGGATGGAAATAGGCATGTTAAATTGTCCTTGTGAATGAGCAGCATTATATATTTTTTTTTTCTTTCGACTTTTGTGGATTTTATGAAAATTCGGCTTTCGCGGATTTGCCTCCCTCATTCTAATTTTCTATTTCGAAGAGTGATCTAAGTTAACATCTTATCTCAATTCAACTCATGAAAACAAAAATATGAATTAATTTTTTTTTTGTGTGCCAGCGGTGGCACCGCCAGAATCGACGGTAGTACCGCCTGGGTACTCGGCTCCTAGGCGGTGCATCGCTTGGTTGGCGGTAGTACCGCCCGAATACCCCCATACTTAAGGAGGTGTTAGGGTTGGTGGTAGAACCGACCCCAACCCTTTTTTTTTCAGCCCCTCTTCCTCCTCCAACCCCTCCAAGTCTCTCTTTTCCATTTCTTCTTCCTCCAAAAGGGCTAACAAAGGTTTTCTCTTGATTCAAGCTCCTCACCTCCCTAGGAAACTCAAAGAAGGTAAAATCTGTAATTTTCTCTTCTCTTCACATTTACTTATCTTTTGCTTATTGTTTCCTTTTGTTTCCTTCATCATGAATAGATATGGCTTTTAAAAAATCATCAAGAGACAAAGGAAAAAGGTTGGAAGGCGATTCATTTGATCCAATCCTCTTTTGATCTAATGAGGTAGCTTTAAGGTACCCAAATTTTGATTCTAAAGTCATACATAAGAGAAAACATGTTGATCTAGGTGAACTAGGAAACCTAGAACCCATTAGATGGTTTGCCGATCTAAATGTTTTACCTATCTTGCAAATTAATGAACCAATCTATCCTAGGTTGGTTAAGTTATTCTATGCTAACATGAGTATTGAAGATAATGTTTTGACTACCTATATTTTGGGAACCATAATTCAGATTTCTGATCATACCATATATGAGCTACTTGGAATTGAAGAAAAGAATAGAGGATGTTATTTCAAAAGCCAATGGGATGTGGATGCAATTGGAGCAACCCACTCCGAAGCCTTAGAGACGATCTTTGCTAATCCTAACCTAGGAATCATTCCTAAAAGCTGTGAGCACTTATTACCTTTTAATTCAAAATTACTTCATCACATCATTTTAAGCATTCTACTTCCGAAACAGTTTCACCTTAATGAGATTAGTATGTTAGAACTAAGTATGATGTATTGGATCATGACTAGACAAAACAACTGCTTTGGTTATTTGATTAGACAACACATGATAGAAATTTTCTCTAGAGACTTAATATTGTCATATGGCGGGTTGATCACTAAATTAATTATTGCCCATGACATTTGTGTGTTACTCGATGAGGAAATAATGCAGGTTGATAGATATAACACAATAAACAAAAGTCTCCTAAAGCAACTTAGATGCACCATTAGAGATGGCCTATGGATTAGACAACCTAGAAGGATTGATCTAGTACCCCCACCAGTAGAATGACCTGAAACATCGATTTTTAGGAGAAGTGAATCTCCTCTGCCTAGTCCCTTTGATCCAGCACCATCTGAGCCAGCTCTTGCTCCATCTATTGAAGATCTGATCATGCTTACTTTAAATCAAATCACATCACAACAAACTCAAATTAACATGCAGCAAGTTGAAATTTTGAAGGAAGTGCAACAGATGAACCATAAAATAAATCATTTGTATAGACATTTTGGAGTTCCCCCTCCGGAATAGCTATTGTTTTCTTTTTAACACTTGTCTTGTTATGCTTATGACTACTATGGATGATGTTGTATGATGTTACTTTCATTTCATCTACTCGGCTTTTGAATGAATTTTTCGTTTCGATCATAATTTTTTGGATGGCACTTTCATATTACTTTATAACTTGATATCTTCTCGAATGATTTCATGATCCCTCCATGGCTCAATAATTGATCGAATTTTGTAATCTCCCTCTCATAACTTGATAAATAAGGATTTTTTCTTCGAAGTAATGAATGATTTCTCCACCTCTATTATTTTTGTTGATGACAAAGGGGAAGAAAAATGTAAATTGCTATGATGGAGTAATTGTTGCTATGATGGAGTAAATGCTTAAAGTGAAATCAATTGTATCGCATCATAAATGCTAAAAATGTAAATCTTCTTGATAAGCGATTTCTTCATTTGATATCATGCCTTGATATTGAACACTCTTTTAGATATCACTTGATCATTGTCATGTTTGAATTAATATTTCTTGTCATTATAGGTGCAATACCTTGACATTATTTAAAATACGAAGTTTTCATATTTATGCTTAAGCTTGTTTATTAAGCTTTATGTTAAATGAAATCTATCGGATTTGACTTGATTTCAATAGATTAAATTCAAGTGTTTTTACCTTCTCATGATATGGCATATAGATAGGGGGTGTTAAGAGTAACTCCATCATCAATTGATTGTCATCATAAAAAAAAAGGGGGAGATTGTTGAATCTCGGATTTTGATGATGAAATCAATTAGTGAAATATTTGTTCTGATCTATATTGTCGAGATAAGTATGTAGGATTAACCACGATGGGATAGAAATATAAAAGTGATTTACCGAGGTCAAGTCCGTCGGGTGTTCAAGAGTTCATCGAAAGTCCGAAGGATCGTCGGAAGTGTTGCCGGAACCAACGATCGAATCAGGGACTTACCGAAGTTTTCGGAGTTCACCATAAAGATCGTCGAAGGTTCGCAGAGTTTGCTGAGAAGGTTCAGAAGCTTATCGTAGACTCATTGAGCTCGTCATACAATCTGAGAGCATGCTGAGAATCCGCCGAAAGAAATCCGAGGGAAGTATCGGAAGACCACCGGAATCTCATTGTAAAGCTCGCTGGAATAAGACTTGAAGAATGCCGGTTCAAATCATTGTTAATTATGTTTTAATTTTATAGTTAGTATATAATTAGGGCAAGGATTTCGAATTAATCCTGCTCAAACCTAGTAGGGGCCAATTGGGCTCTTACTGGGTCAATTTGGGCCTAAAATAGGGCCCATTCAGCTTTGCTGAATGGGCCAGGCGGTGGAACCACCTAGCAGTCGAGTGCTGGGCGGTGGTACTACCCAGCCTAGGGCGGTAGTACCGCCCAATGCCTGAAGGCACAAGCGGTAGCATCGCTTGTGCACTATCAGTTTGACGACTAACAAGCTGTGGCACCGCCTCTGACAGGCGGTAGCATCGCCGGCATCGGGAAACCCAAACTGAATTCAAATTTGGAGCTCAAATTTGAATCCTCTTTGGATCTATAAATACCCCCCCCCCCCCTTTCTCAGCTGAAAGTGTATCCTTTTGTGAGTTAGAAATTGAGCCTAAGTCTTGGAAAAGCCTTGTTTTCAATAGCTTGTGTTAACCTCGTTCTTTCTCTTTGAAAAATCTGTAAGAGTGTGAACTTCTTGTAAAAGGGTTGTAAGAGGGGTGTTTGGTTCTTCCCCTTCAAAAGGATTTGCTAGTGGAAGTTAGGAGCCTCATCGGAGAAGGCTTCGGAAGTGGATGTAGGTCACTTGACCAAACCACTATAAATCGTGGCGTTTTTGAATGTGTGAGTGTTTAAAGTTTTGAATCATTCCTTTACTTGGCTGCAAATCATTTAGTTTTTTAGCACCTTTACTCAAGCAACTTCAATCAAGTCATCTTTCGTCGCATTAAAGTTTTCATACGAACTAGCCATTTACGAAATCATTTTTTAACTTACATTTTAATCCGCTACACTAATTCACCCCCCCTCTTAGTGCCTCTCCGATCCTAATAGTTGAATTAGTGCAGCGAATAAAAATTGATGATTTAAACGAATTTTAAAAAACTTTATGCATTGAGAAAGTTTCATCCGATGGAAGTGATTTCGACAAAGAAGTTTGATTCGAGTGAATACGTAAGAGAGTAGAGAAGGAGAATACGAGTGCAGTGACATAAGGAATTAAATGTAATAATTAAAACTTACACACCAAGAGAAGAACATAGCAATTTATAGTGGCTTGGTCAAATGATCTATGTCCACTTCCGAAACCTCCTTTGATGAGGTTTCCAACTTCCACTATCAATCCTTCTTGAAGGGGAAGGAACAAACACCCTTTTTATAGAACTCTACAAGTGGCTCAGACCCTTTATAGAAAGTGAGAATTTAGGAGGTGAACACTCTAACTTTTCAAGGTAATTTTGCTATAGTTTTGACTCAGTTCTTATCACTTCTCAATGTGCTTAGCTAATTGAGAAGTTAGGAGTACTTATAGGCTTAATTGGCTTCAGAATTAGAGCCAAAAGAGGTCCCATCCTAGATTTTTAGGAGTTGGTGGTACCATTGCCTGATACTGGCAGTACCACCGTTAGTTGACCTTGACACTAAGTGGTACTACTGCCTAGTCTGGCGGTACTACTACTTGACAAGGTTTCAGGTTCTGTGAAGGGGCACCTGGAAACTTGGTCTCTAGGCAGTTCTACCACCCTAGTCTGGCAGTGCCACCATCAGATAGGTTTCAGCAATCTGGATAGGCCTTGAATTCGGTCCAATCTACTCCATTTAAGGCCCAATTGGCCTATACCATGGTTAATTAAGATTAACACTTAATCCTAATCCTAATTACGTACTAACTATGAAATTGAAAACATATTCTATGCAAAAACATGATCCGGCACATCAAAACTTCTTCCGACGAGTTTCTAGTGAACTTTCGGTGGACTTTCGACGAACCCTCGGACATCTTCCAACAGACTTCCGGTAGGCTTCCGAACTTTACGATGATCTTAGTGAGTTTCGATGAGTCTCCTTTGGCAAGCTCAGATCTTTCTCGGTAACCTCTGTAAACTTCCAACAAATCTTCTGATGAATATCCGGTAACCCATCGGCAAGCCCTTGATTCATTCTTGGCCAATTCCGACAGCACTTCTGATGAATCTTCGATCTTCCAGCGAACTCTCGAACTCCCAATGGTTCGATTCCACTTGACTCCGGCACATCATTTTGCTTTACATCTTCATTTCTATCATAGTTAATCCTACACACTTTTCTCAATAATATGGATTAGATCAAATAATATATCAATTGACTTTATCATCAAAATTCGAGATTCAACACGGTGGACTTTCGACAAACCCTTGGACATCTTTCGATGGACTTCCGACAGGCTCCTGGACTTTACGATGACCTTGGCAAGTTCTGATGAGTCTTCTTTGGCATGCTCTGATCTTTCTCGGTGAGCTTCGCCAACTTCCGACGAACCTTCCGGCAAACTTTCGACAAACCTTCTGGCGAACTTCCGACAACCCATCGGTAAGCCCCCGATTCATTCTTGGTCAGTTCTGGCAGCACTTCCGATGAATCTTCGGTCTTCTGATGGACTCTTGAACTTCCAATGATTCGATCGCACTTGATTCCAGCATATCATTTTGCTTTACATCTTCATTACTATCGTAGTTAATCCTGGATACTTTTCTCAATAATATAGATAAGATCAAATAATCTATCAATTGACTTCATCATCAAAATCTAAGATTTAATAATCTCCCCCTTTTTTATGATGACAATCAATTGATAATGGAGTTAATCTTAACTCCCCCTATCTACATGCCATATTTGAGAAAAGAAACACTTGAATTCAAGCCTAAACCGATAAGTTACATCCATTTGAACTTATCGGCATTCTCAAAAAGCATGATTTTTCATACCAAATACGATACTTCATATTTTTCATAATACAAGAATAATGTCAAGGCATGACATCCATTTTCAAGTGCAATGTTGAATGATGATAGACAATCATCTTCTCAACTAATGATACAAACTTTAATTTTGAAATTTAGTAAGAATCAAATGATATCAAATAAAAAATTCACAATTTCAAGGCATGATATTAATTGATGATACATCATTCAATGATACAAAAATAAAACCACATCATCGTATCAAGGGAAGATACCAAATTTAAACATGATACGATAACTATCATAGAAAAAATTAACATTTTAAGTATACATGTGTTATTTGCAATGTATACGATACATTCTATACAATTGCGATACATTGCAATACGCTTCAATCATTTGTGATAAATTGTGATGCTTTTAATGATAGCAAGTATTTTACAATACAAAGCATGGCAATAATTTGCTTTTATGATACAAATAAAGCATGTTACAAATTACATTTATCAATACAAATCATGCCTTCATGTCATCAATTTGCCACATTTTTCTCCCCCTTTGTCATTAACAAAAAGGAAATGGGCCATTGATACCAAATTTTACAATAAAACTTTTGTGAAAATGACAAAAAGAGAAGGCTTATATCCATGAATTCATCAAGAAAATTTCATTCAAGAATAATGAAAAGCAATTCGTTCATTCTATTAAAAACTCATGCCATAGGAGGAGAAAGGATAGCCATTCATTCGTAACGTAGAAAAGATAGATACATCAAGAGCTCATCTTAAAAAGAGTTCATTTATACAAGAATTTCCAACAAGTAAAATTCATAAGAAAATTTCTTATTTCCACCAAGTCAAATTTGTGAGGTAGAGAGGAGATCAATTATTTAAGTGCAAAATTCATAAAAACTTATGGTAAGAGTCATGAAAAGTTCAAGAGGCAATTTGTTCGAATGATTGAAAATTCAAACTATGATAAGAGCTAACTTGGCACTTCCAAAGAAAAATCTATGAAGTGAAAATCATGAAAAATTCATAAACGCTCATGATGTAAGAATTTGTACAGGAGTTAAGAATTCATTAAATTCGCATGAAGAGAAATGAGTGAAATCTAAATTGATTTCAAGAGAGCATCCAATCTATAAAAAAATTTATGAGAGCTTCTTCTTTTCACATAGAATTATGAGAGCTTCTTCTTCTTTTAAAAATATGTATTAAAAGAATAGTTCCAAGTATCATGAAAGCAATTTGTTTAGATTATCAAAAATTTATCAAACTTTAAATTTCATGCTATGAAAGTGTCAAAATTAAATCATGAAAGCCATTCATTCATGCCAATAGAGGTAGAGGGAGGATAAAATCGATAGAATCAAATTTACCAAGTCATTAGGTGGACATGTTATCAATTCAAGAATCATCAAACATGAATCAACAAATGTATATGATTCTAAAGATCATCAATCAATGAAGTAAGAAAATCAATCCAAGATAAAAATGAAAGCTCCGTTGAAAAGATGGCACAAGATAATATGAAATTGGAAAAGATAATACTAAGATAAGTGAGAGATCAAAATAAGTTTATGAAAACCAAAAAGATGATACTAAATTGAAAAATTTCAGAAGAGAGACAAACTCAAGTAATAGGACAATTTAACATGCCAAATTCCCTTCTAATAAAATCAAATTATTCTTTATTTAAGGATTTTGTAAATATATCCGTCAATTGGTATTTTGTATCAATAAATTCTAGAATAACATCTTTGTTATTGACATGATCTCATATAAAATGATGCATAATATCAATATGTTTAGTTCTAGAGTGTTGAATGGGATTTTTAGTCAAACATATAGCACATGTGTTATCACATTTTATAGGAATATTTTTTAAATGAATTTCATAATCTTCTAATATATTTTTCATCCAAACAATTTGTGCACAATAAGTACTTGCGACTATGTATTCAGCTTTAGCCATAGATAGTACAACTGAGTTTTGTTTCTTGTAAATCTAAGAAACAAGTGCACGTCCTAAAAATTGATATGTTTCGAATGTGCCTTTTTTTTAATCTATTCTACATCCGGTAAAATCTACATCCGCATAAGCTATTAAATCAAAGTTATCAGATTTTGGATACCATAATCTTAGGTTAGGGGTTCCTTTCAGATATCTAAGGATCTTTTAATGGCTTTAAGATGAGAAACCTTTGGATTAGTTTAAAATCTAGTACAAATTCCTACACTAAATATGATATCTGGTCTAGTTGCGGTGAGATAAAATAAACTATATATCATTCCCATATATGTTTTTTGATTAAAACTTTCTCGACGAGGTACTCATAGGATGTTGATGGCTTTTGAACCATCCATATTAAACTATTTTAACAATTCTAAAGCATATTTGGTTTGACTAAGAAATATACCATCACTAAGTTGTTTAATTTGTAATCCTAAAAAGAAGGTTAGTTCACCCATTAAACTCATTTCAAACTCTTAGCTCATACACTTGGCAAATGATTCGAATAACGATTCATTTGTAGAATCAAAAATAATATCATTAACATAAATTTGAACAATAAAAAATTATTTTTTAAATTTTTTAATAAATAATATAATATCAACCTTACCTTTAGTGAAATTATTTGAAATAAGAGCTAAGCCTCTCATACCAAGCCCTAGGGGCTTGTTTTAATCCATAGAGAGCCTTAGTTAATTTAAACACATGGTTAGGAAAAAGAGAGTTTTCAAATCCAGGTGGTTGCTCAACATACACTTTTTTGAAAATAAAACTATTTAAGAAAGCACTTTTGACATCCATTTGAAATAGCTTAAAATTATAACTACTAGCATAGGCAAGAAGCATCCTTATGGTTTCTAATCTTGCCATAGAAGCGAAGGTTTCTTCGTAATCGATACCTTCTTCTTGGTTAAAACCCTTGGCCACTAATTGTAATATCCCTCATTTTTGAAAAAAATTTTGCAAGGGCTTGTTTGTAATGTAAGGACTAAATTGTAAATATGAGGATTGTTTAATAATTCTTTAGTACTAAATATTTTTATATTAAAAGTTTATTGCTAGGGACTAAATTATAAATCTTAGCAATTCGGTAGGATTTGTGAAAGATTCATCTTAAGTTAAAGAAAAAAAAAAGAAATGGAGGACATGTGTCATTAACTAATCTAAGGATGGAGCCATTTGTGCTTATTATATGGATGACACATAGGCTTCCATCATGCTTGCTTGCCACCTTACTATCTTTGCATTAGCTAAAAATTAAGCAATTAGATGAGAAGTTAAGGGAAAACTTAACAAAGAGGTGGGAAACTTGCTGCAATGTAGATTTGAGAAGAGAAGAAGAAGGAATTGAAGGAGAAGAAGAAATTTTGCCTCGGCTTAAGGTTTTGCATCAATTCCCCCATATTTGGGAATCAAAATTTTTCTAAGGCAAGTGTTCTAACTCTATCCTACAGCAAATTTTGATCTCTATTTTCATTTTAATTCAGAGAAATTTGGAAGATTGTGGCTTCATACATGATATCTTTGCTGTTTATTCATCAAATGTTTAATTTGAAATTTTTAAAAATTTTGACCCTTTAGTACTCTTTTGGCCATAACATTTTTCACCAAATTCTAATTTAGGAAAAACCTAATTAATATGAAAATAGACTTATAAAACTTTCATTTGATATAAAAATTGAAAGATTTAGAGTTAATTTGCCTACCCGAACATATAATTGAGTAGACCTTATGAATTCGATAAACAGATACCATAACTTCTGACTTTCTATTACTGAATTACTCATAACACTCTAGTGAAAATTTTGATTTATACAAAACTTATTTTTTTAAAACTAGACTCATATATCTTTCTTTTGACACCTAATTTAGAAATTTTAAAGTATATATGCCTATTGAAACGTCTATTTTAATTGATTCTACTAATTCTACAAAATAGAGATGATAAATTCTGATCTTGCTTTACTATAGTTTTTGTAATTCTCTGTTAGGAACTCAAAAATTTACAAATATGGATTTATTTGAAAATAGTTTGATATAGATTTCTAAGGACCCTATTTTGAGCAAATTAGAGTGTGATTGATTTCCCAAATAATTCATGCAATATGCCTCTCAAATTTTGTCAGAATCATATTTTTGTCGATAATGCATATTATTTTTTCATTCCTTTGGAAATTGAATTTAGTTGAAATTCTTACTTCCATTGAGCTGCACAAGAATTTTTTGAATTCTTATATAATCTTATCCTTCAATTATTGCAAACCTAAATCTATTTATGAAAGAACATGTTTGTATCATATTATTTTGTAAAGGCACATATACGTTTCGTTGTTCCACATGTGCTTCTGATATATGCCAATTTTATTGTTCATACTATCCTTTTGTACTTTGGTATATGAGATAATTTAGACCTTTGCTAGAAGTGGTAAAGGGTATGTGTTGAGAGCCCGCGATTGTTCTACCAACCCCCCATTGACTTCACTTAAATATAGGTGGATAGAGCTCCCATACATGGGAGACTTATGTTTGGTGGTCATCCAGAAATGGATGAACCATCTTATGTATGTGGTCCCACAACACCCTCTATATTTTTGATATGATATCCAAAGCATTGCTTATGTGTTTATATTTACGCTTTTGATAAAAATAGAATGCATACAACATAAAAAATGACATACAAACTTGTATTTGTTATTCAATTCACTTGTTATGCTTTAAAATGTTTTGTATGTCATTGTTATGCTCCTAAATACTCATGCATTTGATATGTACCTAAATGCTTCAAATGCTATTTGATACTTGCTTAAATGCTTCTTATACCAATGATATGCTCCAATTTTCTTTCTCCTATTGTTATGACTAAAGCATGTTTCGAATGAGGTGACCCTTTATGATTTTATATTAAATGAGATGCTTTTAATAAACACTTGTATCTCTGCTTTTGTATTTTGATACAAAGCTTGCTTGAACTTCTCCTTTCGCCATAGATATGTTAGTCGATTGTTGAGCTCTTTATGCTCACTCCGTTGTTATATAATTTTTTTTCAGATTAACTTGTCACTTACTTAAAAGCTAGAATTGGGATGATGTAGTGAAAAACTAGAAGATTTTTAGGCAGATCTTTGTTGGTTAATAGGTTTTGTTATATAGTATACTTTACATCTGATGAAATGTTAAGGATATATCTATACTTATGTGTTGTAAAAGTTTAAAGGACATCTCATGTTCAGGGTTTTGGAATGATAAGTTTAATTTGTATAAGGATATAAACTTTTAGTAAATGTTGGATTTATGAATGTATGTATTCCTACAATTATAGATTTATGATGTGGTTGATACTTAGTTGAGTTAGCTTTAGATTTTATAAATCAATGAGTGAAGTGGTATATGATTTATAAACTGTACAGGTTTATGAAATGTGAATTTATGGGTGTGAATATTGATTTGAAGGGTTCTTAGTATCCTCAAATTATTAATTTGGATCTTGGATTTGTATTGTTGTTAAAATTATATTGTTATCAATTTAAGATAGGGTCACACCTCCTGAATGCGATATTTCGAGGGGGCGTAATACTAATCTAACCTTGTTTCTCACCATGATACCAAATTTATCTTGCTTGTTTCTAAAGACCCATTTGGTACTAATAACTAAATGGTCACTGGGTCTAAGAACAAGCTTCCATGCCTCATTCCTCTCAAATTAGTTTAATTTTTCTTACATTGCGATAACCCAAGAATCATCTTTCAAGGCTTCGGTAATACACTTAGGTTCAATTTGAGAAAGAAAAGCAGCATTGGCACAAAAATTCTGAAAAGAAGAATGAGTTTGAACTCCTTTTGATGTGTCTTATATAATTAGCTCCTTAGGATGGGCATCTACATACTTTTATTCCTTAGGTAAGAATGTTTTAGAAGAAGATGCATCCAAGTTGCTATTTGGAGGAGAGGTTTCATTCAAATTCAAACCAATAAAATCAAGATCATCATCAAAATCATTTTTCTTAAATTCAAAAACTTCATTGAAAAGAACATGAATAAATTCTTTTGTAACCAAAGTTCTTTTATTAAAAAACGAAAGACCTTAGAAATAGAAAAATAACTTAGAAAAATGTCTTCATCAGATTTTGCATCAAACTTTCCTAAGGTATATTTTTCATTCAATATAAAATATTTACAATTGAAAACTTTAAAATATGAAACGTTTGATTTTTTTATTATTCCATAATTCATAAGGAGTTTTGGAGAGAGATGGCCTTACTAGAACCATGTTCATAACATAGCAAGTTGTATTAACGGCTTTGGCCCAAAAGTATTTGGGTAAACCATGTTCATTCATGATGGTTCTTGTCATTTCTTATAAATTCCTATTCTTTCTTTCTACTACCCCATTTTGTTGAGGATTTCTTAGAGTAGAGAAATTATGGTTATAACCATTAGATTCACAAAAGTTTTAAAAATTACGATTTTGGAATTCACCACTATGATCACTCCGAATCGATAATATCATAAAACCTTTTTCATTTTGAACAAGTTTATAAAACTTTAAGAAACACTTAAAACAATTACTTTTGTATGCTAAGAAATATGTTCATGTGTATCTACTATAGTCATCTACGATTACAAATGTATATTTGCTACCTCTTTGGTTTGTTGTGTCAATTGGTCCAAATAAGTCAATATGGATCAATTGCAATGGTCTAAAGGTGCTTATTTGATTTTTCGATTTAAAACTACTTTTTATTTATTTTCTTAGTTGACAAGCATTACATACTTTGTCTTTGACAAACTTAACATTAAGAATGCCTCTTACTAGTTCTCTAGATGTGATTTTGGAGATTAGTTTCATGCTTGCATGGTCTAATCTCCTATGTCAAAGCCAAGCATCATCATTCAAAATCGAAAAGTATATTTTATTACTAAGTTCATCAATGTTAATAGTGTAGATATTATTTTATTTTAGGGCAATTATAGATATATTATTTTATAGTTTTTTAATAATACGAGCATTAGATTCAAATTTTATAATGTATCCTTTATCACACAATTGACTAATGCTCAAAAGATTATGCTTTAAGCTATTTACTAACAACACATCATTAATTAGAAAGCTTGATTTGTTATCTATGGTTCCCTTGCCAATGATTTTACCCTTGTTGTTGTCTCTGAAGTTGACTACCCTTCATCTTGGCTAATGAGCTTAGAGAATTGAGATGGATCTCCGGTCATGTGTCTTGAGCATCTACTATCAAGGTACTATCTCTTGCTCCTAGCTTGTGAGGGTGAATATGTCTATAAAAGAGGATAGTTTTTAAGTACCCATTTGAACTTGGGTGCCTAAAACATTAATCTACATATCTTATCATTTTGTATTGAAATATTTATGATCTCCTTAGGAACCTATATTAATTTATGTGGCCTAAGTTTCTTAAATGAATATTTGTAAGCAATATGTCCGGATTTACAACAAAAGTTACACTTAATTTGTGGTGATATATGCAATGTAGGTCCTTTGAAAGTGGTTGGATTTCTGTGAGATCCACTCACAAATCCGATTTCACTTCTTTAGTGAACTTGACCCTTATTAACAAGGATCATGTCTAAAGATTTACTACCAACTTTAAATTTATCTAAAATTTCTTTGAGTAGCAAGTTCTCCTTCTCAATTACCTCAAAGTGTACACACTTAGAGTATGGAGAGAAAGGAGTGTTGTGTTTAAGATTTTTAAATTTATCAACTAAGAGAGCATGCTCCTTTTTCATTCACTAAACTTTTTGCTAATAATTCTACATTCATCAAATAATTCATAAAATATATTTGAAAGCTCATCGAAAATTAAATTTTCATTAAATAAATCACTTACCTCTTCTCCGATAGCCATCAAGGCAAAGTTGGCGACCTCCTTGTTGGTTGCTTCTTTGTCTTCGGAGCTACTTGAGTCATCCCATGTTGCCTTTACAGCCTTTTTCTTCAATTATTTTTTCTTAGCTGGGGCATTCACTTTTAAAATGCTCTAGCTTCTTGTATTCATAGCAAATCACTTGTTCCTTCTTGGGTTTAAGTTTATTTTTAGAGTCATTTTTAAATTTATTTCTTCTTATAAATTTTTTGAATTTTTTAATCAAGAGTGCAAGTTCATCATCATAGTCCTCATCACTTGAAGATTCTTTTAACTGATCTTCTTGTGTTCTCAATGTCATATCCTTCCTATTTTTTGGAAGGGAGTTCTCAAGCTCATCATGAGCATTGCAAGTCATCTCATAGGTCATTAATGACTCAATTAGTTCTTCGAGAGGAAAGTTCTTTGGTCTTTAGCCTCTTGAATGGTCATAATTTTAGGATCCTAACTTTCTAGAAGAGATTTTAAGATTTTAGTTATAAGTTTGAAATTAGAAAAACTTATTCCAAGTGCTTTTAGTCCATTGATGACAATCGTAAAATGGGTATATATGTCTCCAATGGACTCACTTAGTTTCATCCGAAATAACTCATAAGAATGCACTTAAAGATTAATTTTGGACTCTTTCACTTAGTTAGTACCTTCGTGAGTGATTTCAAGAATATATCAAATATTAAAAACCGATTCATAAATTAAAACACGATTAAATTCATTTTTGTCAAGAGCATAAAATAAGGCATTCATAGCCTTGGTAATAAGAGTGAAAATCTTCTTCTCCGACCCATTCCATTCATTCATCGGAAGATAAGATTTTTTATAGTTGTTTTCAATAACGTTCCAAAGTTTAAAATCCATAGAAATAAGAAAATTTCTCATGTAAGTTTTTAAATAGGTGTAATCCGACCCATTGAATATAGATGGACATGTAATTGAGTGGCCCTCTTGTATGCCAGCAAATGCCATCTCTTTTGGGCTTTAAACCAGAATAAGAGTGACCTTGCTCTGATACCAACTCTTAGGATCTAGAGCAGCACTAGGGGGAGGGAGGGGGGGGAGGCACGGTGAATTAGTGCAGTGGATAAAAATCAAATGATTTAAATCGATTTCAAAAAGCTTTATGCATTGAGAAAGTTTCATCCGATGAAAGTGATTTCAATAAAGAAGTTTGATTCGAGTGAATACATAAGAGAGTAGAGAAGGAGAATACGAGTGCAGTGAAGTAAGGAATTGAATGTAATAATTAAAACTTACACACCAAGAGAAGAACGTAGCGATTTATAGTGGTTCAGTCAAATGACCTACATCCACTTCTGAAATCTCCTCTGATGAGGTTTTCAGCTTCCACTATCAATCCTTCTTGAAGGGGAAGGAACAAACACCCCTTTTATAGAACTTGTTAGAACCCTTACGGATTCTAAGCTTGGGGTTGATCTCTTTAGGGGATCGGCCTCCTTGGAACTCTATAGGAGTTCCTTCCTCCAAGTTGTTGCTCAAAGGCTGCTAAAAGGATGATCTATTCATGATGAAAAGAGAGTGAATATATGACTATTTATAGGGCTTCTAAATCCTAACTCCTAATAGGACTCCTACTTAAGACCCTTACTTCTAATCAACTCCTACTTTTAATAGGACTCCTTCTCTAATATGACCCCTACTTCTAATAGGACTCCTTCTCTAATAGGACTTCTACTTCTAATAGGACACCTTCTCTAAGAAGCAACCTCCAAACTAATCCTAACCTAGCCAGCCTTTTCATCTCTTTAATAGGGGTTGGCTAGATAAGATTTACATGAATGCCCTTATGATTTATATGTTTGCCCCTTTTGATGAAACTAAGTTAGGACTCTCATAGCTAGAGTCCTAACAGAATTAGGACTCTCCTAGCTAGAGTCCTAATAGACCTACCCTCTTCAAATTAGCCTTGTCCTCGAGGCTGACGCTCCATGAATTCTAAAAATTTGATCTTCAAGTCGTCATAGTTCTCCCAAGTGGCATCTTCTGCTAGTAGGTTCACCCATTATATTAGCACTTCAGTAGTGGGTCGTCATCGTCAAGTCATGATCCGTCGATCAATAATGGCACTCGGTTGGGTCTGGAGCTCTCCTTGGGTAGTTATATTTGGTAGATGGCTTTGGGCTATCTCGTTTTGTTCTAACTTGAGCTTTAAATACGATACATGGAAGATTGGATGGATTCAGGAGTTGGTGGATAAGTCCAATTTGTATGTTACTGCTCCGATGCACTCCAAAATCTGGTAGAATTCATAGAACTAAGGTGAAAGCTTTATAGATGCTTTGGTCTAGATTGATGTTTGCTCGTATGGCTGGAGCCGTAGGAAAACTCAATCTCCTATTGAAAATTATCTTTCACCTTTATGTTGATCATATTCCTGTTTCATCCTTGCTTGAGCTGCAGTGAGATTTGTTGGGAAATCCTATGGGGCAACATCTCTTGCATAGAGGAAGAACAAAAAATAAAACCATAGATTTCCCTTAAAAAGGTTCCATCATCGTGCGAAGATCGGTGCGTTAAAACAAATCCGTGAAAACTACATATGTAAAAGAAAATACCTAGGGAGATTGTATATCCCTGAATCCCTATAGATCTATAGGAAGGATGAAGGAGGTCAAGCATCCTCCTCTCTAGTGGTATCCACACGACAGGGACTACGACGATGCACCTCTCTAGGGAGAGGAGAATAGAATGTGGCTACCAAAAGAACCCCCCAGCCTATAGAGCTTTGGTTCCCTCCTATTTATAGAGGCCTCTTGTAAACCCTAATAGATCTTACCCTGTTGGGTATTGGATCTCCATCCAATTACCCAAGCCTCTTAGATTAGTGGGTCTCTACCTAATAATCTCTTATTAGCAATTATTGGATATCATTATATGATCCAATAATTCAGGGGCTTAATGGATATCCAATAAGATAGGGGCTACAGCGGATATCTCATATCCGAACCTCTACTCGTCGCAACACTTACCATATGTGTGTGACCCTCTAGGCCCAATATCGAGTTGGCCGTGAGTCATACTTGTCCGAACTCTTTCTGACTTAGTGAATTATTATCTCTATAATAATTTACCCAACTCATCGACTACGGATGTACTAGGCCACTACGCCGCAGCCCTCAGACGATATAGGGGAATCTAATCCTTTGGACCTATCTATCCTCAGTTACCATGTATCTACAGTCCCTCATCCATCCAATATCCCAGAGACTCTATATCGGGCATGGTACTGTCAGGCCCATATGGTCTCACCTCGAGTCTTGCTCTGGTTGGATTCTCCCAGAGAACTCTTTCTCAAAATCTGAATAACCTTGGCTAAGGATTTATTTAAGCAAGAATATATGGGATATTCCTCTCATGATACCGAGAGCGGATGATCCTCTATTGATACTCAATAGCTCTTGTAAGGTTGGCTACCACTCCCAATAACCGATTGTACTAGATTTGAAACTTTCCAAACCTATAAGTACAGTATCAAAGAGTGGAGTACTCATACAGGATATCCTTGATGTCTTAAGTCTAAGGACCATATACACTACTGGGACTATGGAATCGCTATCTAACATGAGGTATCAATAACCATCCAGCATTCCGTAGGCGGATCAATCAGAGAACTCATTCTCCAATAAGCACCTGCATTATACCCTTAGTGTCCCCACACGAGTAGCTATGAGACTAGGCACCTCCATTATATGGACGGGTATACAACACACTAGTCTATCCGGTTATCTCAATGTCCCTCTCAAGTAACCTATGACCAGGATTATTTAGAGTCTGTGTTTAAAGGTGAATCGATCTCATTATCGTGATCTCATCACGATTCGATTCCCATTGCACAAATCCAAGGACATCACAATATATGCAACACGTAAGATAAAGTGATAAAATACCTAATAATAACTAAGTTGGTGTGGCTTTCTACAACTGTGATTGCCCCAACCAGATATTAGCATTCCGTCAATGTAATTCCTGTTATGCACATGGCTTCAGGCCATTAAGGAATTTGAACAATTTGTCTTTCTTGGACATGTCTTGTATGTCCCTCGTTAATGTCGAGAACTACTTCACGCAGTCTCGAATGGAAGTGTTATGGCAAAGTTGTCTCAACTTCCATAGCATGATGAACTCCGTATTCTCAAGTAGGAACTAAGTTCACAACTCTCGCTTCAATTCTTCCCACGTATCCACCCAACACCGACCTTATTGGATCTCATCCCATCAAGTGTGCTACCAGAGTTTTACATCCTCATTTAAATGCATGGTTGCTATCAACATCATGGTTTCTTCAAAATCGGGTCTCGTTGTCCAAAACTACTACTCGATGTCAAATAGAAAATTCTCAAGTTCCTTTTAATCCCTAACACCCCCGTAGTAGTACGGCTCGAGTACTCTCAAGTTTTGTTGCGGAGCCATATGGGTGTTGTTCCCTCCCACATGAAGAGCTCCATGAACATTGTGATTCTTGCCATGAAATCCACCATGACTTCTTGTAAACGTTGCATGGACTCTTGGGTATCTTTCATTAGTCAATCGACTCGAGACCCCATTATGTCAATTCAAAATTTTGCCTCTTGCAAATTCTCTACCCAAGGAGTCGTTGCTGGCCTTGGTAGAGTTCCTCCAAGCTCGTTTCGAGAACATAAAGGCGAGTTTCAACTATTGCAAGCATCTCCTTATAGTTCTTTTCTTTTCCCATCGTCGACATTCCAAATTGCGCTTTCTCTACTCATGGAGAATTGTCATATTCTTGCTCACCATTTTAGCTATCATTCTCGTCATGAGCAGCTCCAATAGCTTAAGAGTGTGTTTGCACTTACAGCCCCCCAGCGACCGCTATAGGAAGCTACCCCCCTTAACAATCTTATTCAATTCACCAAAGCGAGTGTGTGAACTTTTATTGTTTGCTTGAATCGCTTGCTCACTCTGATACCAAATGTAACAAACTTAGCTATAATTGCCCAAGTCATGATGTACCCTTGTAATATTTGTCCGCAAAGGATTGATCTAGAAGCAACCTCATATAGGTCTCGAAAGGGTAAAGTTCATTAGATTTCAAAAAATGAGCAACAGACAAATCCCAAATATCTCATGAAAAGGTATAGCAAATAAGCAATTCAACAAACACTTATAGTACAAAGAAAGAAGAAGAGAGAAGGGGAAACTAAGAACTTTAGAAGGGCAAAAGACAACAACAAGTCCATAAACGGCTGCTCAAACAGGTATTGGGTATAACGCAAGTCTACACACACTTAGCATACAAACTTGTTTATCCAAACAAAGCTCAACTCTACCCCAAAGCCCCATCCAATGCTGTATCATCTAGGTGGTTCCAATGGGCTGAGATGGCTGATGTTTCACACCACACAGCAACTTTGAGAAAAACAGGTCGTAGCATGTGAAACGAGGTAGTTTTGAACCAATTTTACCCAGCGGGCAGTCACTTCACAGCCTTGCAAACTGTCTATGCTTACAAAAACACAAGAAAAACATACAAAAACAAAGCAAAACATTGTGTCAAACAATTATACAAGCAAACATAAGCGATGAATAGTCCATTGACGAGGTGTTATGGGCACATGAGGATCATTCGTGACAATATGGTATATTAGGTACCGACCAATATATACTGATCCACCCATGGACTGATACATATTACACACTTGTAAATTACTGAACGTCAATGTACATAAAATTCTGAAAAACAAAAAAAACAAACTATCAATGAAGATTTCAGATGAGTAATATACTCAAATTTTTGAACTTTTTTTTTGACAGTGTAAGCAATGGTTAATAAAAAAAAAGGGCCTTGGCCTTGAATTCATAAAAGAAAAGAAGAAACCACACAATCATGACACCTCTGCTCTAGTAGGTAGAAAAATACTCCTAAAACTAAGGCAGGACAAAGAACTGCTAGAACATATACAATTAGCCAGTCACAAATTTTACCTAGTATACCTTGGCAAAACCTAATAAGCTAAAAGTATAAAATTATCCTAGTTTCCATGTCCATTTTCTTGTATCTGTCATATATTAAAGCAGAACTTTAGTTCTTTTTCTATTGGTGACCTTCGATTCTGCATTCCGAAAAGAAAACCGAAGAAGTGAATCTAAATCAGAACTTATCAGGCACAGGAATAACCTCAGTTGTCACCTTTCTTTTATCCTCCAAATCACATTTATTTCCTGCAAGAGCTCTCACCATATTTGGATTACCTATATTGTCGCGTCCATATTAGCTAACAAATCATAATCAAATTCCAAAATAAATCCACCTTGTTTTTGCAAAGGTAACGTAATCCAATATAAATCCACCTTGTTTTTGCAGCTCTTGCACCCACTTTTTTGCTCTCTCAAATGATTCCTTACATAGAAATATAATAGTTCAGTAAAAAAGGGTAGCGAAATAATGATTTTTATGCGTCGGGCACATGTAAGCACCGCAAAGGAGTGCCACTCACCGAGCTAGAGATATCATATACGATGATCGCCGCCGCGGCTCCTCTGTAGTACATGGGAGCCAAGCTGTGATATCTCTCCTGCCCGGCCGTGTCCCAAATCTCAAACTTCACCGTGGCGTCACCCACCGCCAACGTCTGCGAGAAGAATGCCGCGCCAATAGTGGACTCCTGCGATCAAACCAAGAAAATCAACCCAAAACCGTAGCTTTTCCCCGAACCGCACAGTAATCGAGCCAGAATCAAGAAGGAACGGACAATCTGGAGGAACGGGAACCTGGAACTCGAGGAACTGCCCCTTGACGAACCGAAGAACGAGGCTGGACTTCCCCGTGCCCATATCACCTAACAGGACCTAGGATTTCGAGAAGGGAGAATCTTTGATCGAAGAATTCGTTATGTAGGAGAAATGGCAGGAGGAGTTAACTCACGAGCTTGGCGTTGATGCTGCTGTTCGCGGTCGTCGCCATGGAATCCGATTGCGATCAGCGAAGGCGAGGAGGACGGTAACGTGAAGTTTCGATCGATCGAGTTATTCTTCGAGATCTCTCGATCTGGATGAATGTCGTCGAGGCGAAGACGATGGCTTGCGAGGCAAACTTGCATAGATGTCCTCGGTAAATGTTAAAATTTACCCCTTTAAACTTTAACTTGACATATACGTCCCTGTAAAGCTACCAACCGATGTGGAGAAGAAACCACCGAACTGGTTTTACCAAAAATAAAAGTCTAATAAGATCTAATGCTTCATTTATATGGGTAAAGAAAGAGTAACACTAAAGGAAAGCAACAGATTTATCTATCCTATCCTTTTTGTAATTTAATTATCTGTTTAATTATATTCTCGAAATCAATGTAAGATAACGAAAAAACTCGATTGCGTTGGGAGGACCTTTGATATACATAATGATATGGTCCGATCCACGGTGGATCTTTCTCAGTGGTCAGTATTTCCTTAATGATTGTTGAATCGATTTTAATTTGTAACCAGGTTGAAGCTCTTATTATTGATTGTAAATTAAATTTATTTTATGCAGGGAGTTTAAGAGTAATGCTCAGCATTTCCTTTCGAAATGTTCATCAATCATGGTTATGCAGTATCACTCTGCCACAAGTCACCTTAAATCTGAAAGAATACAAGACCTTGACTTTTTCATTGTATATAAGCATAAAGTCGCGATACAATTTCCTGCACCACTATCTCTTTTTTTTTTCTTGTTAGGAACTCAGAAACAACAAATAATTAGTCATTCTTCTAATATTAATTTTATTATTTGAGAACACATTAGAGATGTGTGTTATAATTCAACATACATTTCAAATATCAATTGGTATTTGATAATTTTTTTTCAAATCACATTTGACTTAGATACTGCAGTGGATGAGTCCAAAAATTAGATATATTTAATGGTCAAGATGCATAATACTTTTTTATTTAAAAAATTAAAAAAAATATTTTTATTATATTAAATGACATACACAATAATGTACTAAGCAATCCAAATATCTCGACCCTAATATCTCGACGGAGGCGTCAAGATGCTTAATTAAGTTTATATTTTGTCATACAGCCAATGAGGTAGGCATGTTGCAAAAAGGAAGATTTTATTTGGAAAACAATCTTCCAAACACAAGCCATTCTGTTCATGCAAGCTATCAAACACCTATAAGATGACAACAAAAATAAAGAGTTTTACAGTTCACACATTAAGACAAACACTGATATTTCCGTCACATCATGGAGCGATGCCGATAACAGTCAAAACATATGATTGAAAGATTCCATACATGAATCTACTCCCTGAGGTTTAGGATTTCAGACAAGCTTGAGCGGTAACAATGCCATCCAATCACAGTTGACAAAGAAAGCCAGGAAAATATACCAAAGTGAAAGATGATAATGCCAGAGAAATAACAGGAATTCAATTCTCAAATCTCGAATCTCCTCATCGCCAGATGAAACACCATGCACCAAATCCAGCAACTTCTCGGTGATGCCTAAAATTCCATTCTTCAGGTTTTACTGTCTCTTTTTATTTCATCTCAGTCCTAATCACTGGCTTAATGCTCAAATGAACTATAACTAACCTGCAGAGATGCAAGATGATGGCTGGGATGTCCATATTTGAAATGCCAAGTTAAATGTCATCAATTTTGTGGAGCAGCTTGTTTTGCACCAACAGCAAAGAACTCTGTGATAACCTCCAGAGGCATGCCTTTTGTTTCGGGAACCTTTAAAAACACAAACACAAAAGCTATGACACAGACAACTAAGTAAATTGCAAACACGCCAGCAAGGCCAATTGTGTTCAACATCACAGGTAGCGTGTAGGTGACTATGATATCTCCGATCCAGAATATAAGTGCACAGATAGCTATGCAGACACCACGGACCCGAGTTGGGAAGATTTCCGAGCAGAGGATATTTGGGATTGGTCCAAAACCCATGACAAAGCAGCAGAAGTATACGATGACACTGACTGTGGAGAGCACTGCATGAACCACATTGCCCAGCTCCACAAGGTTGGCCACAACCAAGACAACCAGTGATGCTATTAAGATGGGGATGGTAGAGAGCAGAAGAAACCTGCAAAATTGGAAAAGAAGTTACAAAGTGGCCATTGTTTGTTTGTTCATGACACGTGCAAATAATGCAAGGAATTTTAAGGGGAGCAGTAAAATCATGCAAATAAAAAAGGGATGGACAAACTGATAAACAAGAAGTGGAATACCTTCTCCCTGAGATATCCATGAGCCTCATAGCAACACCAATACTGGGAAGCATTAACAATGTCGTGACAGCACTAATAAGGATAGATGCTGAATCTGAACTAATGCCAATATTAGAAAGTAGTACTTCAACACCAGCTTGCTCAAGTATCCGAGGAGTGTAGTAGAGAACCCCATTTATCCCAGAAAGCTGCAGAGCAGAGAAGCGGTATTAGAAATTAGAATAACGATGTATCCTAAAAAATAATGCAAAGACGAAAATCTTCTTGATAACAAATTAGTGGTATTTGTAGAAGTTGCAATTTGCAGTGATGATATACTAAATTCAGGATGTTGATGGGGTGGTCACAATTCAATGCACATCAACTGGAAACAAACCAATCTCTAACCCGAGGCTATATGATGACTGAAAAATAGAATGATGCAAAAAAGCTGCGGCTTGTCTGGGATGTCATGAAAAAAATATTATGATATTAGAGAAAAACTTCAAAAGGAGGGGATATCAAAAGCCAATGTGTTGCCATGCATTGAAAATTGCTATTATTCTGTATTTTGTACAAGATCATAAGTTGACATTAATTATATGTCCTTTATGCATACAACAGATACAATACAGCAAAAGTGGCAACTAAGCGGAGGCCAATTGTGGCAACGTCAATTCCCTCAATCAGGGTTTTCAATTTCGATGTATACCTCTCAGTACGAGCGATATGTATTGGTCCAAGATGATACCGGTAAGCGGACCATCATCTACCATGCGATACTAATGTTTTGACCACGTATCTAGTGATACGGGGTCTGTACCGAGTGGTAATTCAATCGTTACCAAGGCGTACTAGTCGGCACGGCCCAAGATTTTTGGACCGTTATCTCTAGGTATTTTTGGATGTTTTTTAGCTCTTTTTGGGCATATCGTCAATACGCCCCGGCATACTGTCGGTACACCTTGGTACGTACCGTACGGAGTAGAGCTCGATACACCCGTATGGACCGAAATTGAGAACATTGCTCTTAATGCTTCAAGAAATGTAAATAACCAAACCTAGGAGTGGTGCTTTGATATAGCTTGCTTAAGAAAAATGAAGTATCTAACTATACTTATTAAAGTATCTACAACAAGTCTAATGTTTATCAAGAAGCATTCTTGCCATTATCTGATCCATTATGCAATATCATGTCTTTAAGGCCTTAAAGTAGATCAGCCAGACATCAAAAGATAATACCTAGTAAACCCTGGAATATCTACTGTTAAAAAAAAAAGTCTCATCCAATGGTGTATGTAAATGCAGAACTGTATTATAGATGAATTTGGAACTTTTTTTCCAATGAAGGCAATCTCAGAACCTCATTTGCCAATATTACAAGTTAGAAGGACAACCTCCATAACTAAATTTTTTTTCTTTAATCTTTTGGAATGCATCTTTTTTCTGCTCAGACTATTTATACTTTAAACATAATAAATTCTTGCCTTGATCATTCATCAAAGAAAACCAGATGTTAACATAAGTTCCCCTGAATTCAATAAAGTCTGCAAATTAGTGTTCCAATCATATTAAAGGTGAATTTAAGGTGTGAAACAAAAAATTAGTAATAATAGGAAGAGAATTGTGACTGTCCAGTATGAAAATTCCAGTTTCTTTCATCAAGGCTCAGTCTTCGTTTGCAAGAAAAAAAATTCAAACAATATAAATGACCTAACACAAATAATTATAATAGCAATGATTGTTTAGCAAGTGGATGATCAGACAACAAATTCACCATGCAAATTCAGTTTTTTTTTCATCAAATAATGCTAAGTGTACACAAGAACTTCACATTTGCAGGATTGGTTAAGTTTTATCTGTATGTCAAGTCACTAGAAACTAGTGTTGAGTAGTAAATACAAGCCAAAAACAAACACTGGCAGATGTATGATATAGCATCAACTTCTTTATTTCTTTCTAAAATTAACACAACCACAAATACAACAAATTATCAAAAGTTTCTCGTCATCATGTCAAATGATAAAAGGATAATTGGTAACAAGTGGAGACAAATTTATAAATAGGAGTAGGTGAATTACGTACATAGTTATCTAGTTATTCAGGAGTTAATGAATTTGTAAAACAAAGCATACTGCATCGAATTTTGCATACTAAAAGGGTATGATAGAAAAAGATGACAAATGCAGAGCAGGGCTCCGAATTAGCTCATGCTGACAAGTTAAACTGGAAGAACAGGCTTACTAGAAAATTTAAAATCTATTATAGTAATGTAAAAATCATGATAGCTAACAGAAGGTTACTCATAGAGGTTGCCTGGTGCCCATTAGATGGTACAAGAAGAAAAACCTTCCCAGCTACTTAAACCAAATGAAAGTTTTGGAGTAATTAACAAAGATGTCCAAAACTCAAATATTCAAAATCTTACTGGTCTTAACCAGAATTTAATTATCATTTCTTAACATGTAGAATTACCTGCTGAAGGATCTGGATTCCAATTCCAACAAACAAAGCGTGTCTTACTCCTGGTTCAAATAGATCGGACCACCTTGGGCCTTTACCAGCTGTTTCTGATGGATGAACCATTGCTGGTCCAACTGGATGCTGGTCCATAAGCTCCTTCGAAAAAAGAGCAGGCTGGCTCACCAGTGCTGCAGCCTGCACAAATGCACTGGCTTCTGGGGCTTCACCTCCTGGAAGCAAAACCCGAGAACCTCTGTGTGACTCAGGGACAACTTCTTGGTGTAGATAAATTCTTTTGAAACCTTCTTCCTTCTTCCCATCTTCACTTTCTCTCTCAGACCATTTCCAAGCCAATTGCCATCCCCCACCAATACCCATGCTACCAACTGCCTCTCTGGTGTTATCATGGATAGGACTACTAGTTTGTCTCATACTTAAAACACTCTCATGCGGTGGGGCTATATCCTTCCCTTCCAAGCTTGTTGTTTGACGAGAGAGTAACGGACTTTGTACATTGTCATCAGACTCACCTCCTCCAACATCAGATGCATGGTCTTCACTACCCTGTTGAAGACTCTCCTCATCCCACTGATCATTTTTTAGTTGCTGTTCCGCTACACTAAACATGCTTCCAAAATTAGGGAACATTGTGCTTCGCATGCTGCCCATTTCAGGTAGTTTCTCATGGACACTTCCAAATAAGGTCACCAATGGATCCATTAGTGGTACACTACTCTGCATCTCCATGCTACCATGGCGAGATAAAAGGGTGAAGGCGCTTCCGAGGATGCTTTGTCCTTTTACAGGTCGTGCAACCCAGGAAAGACCCTCTTCTGGCCCATACAATGTGATCTGTTCAGTATCAGCAGTTGCTCCCTGCTCATCAGGGAGCTCATTAGCAGGGCCAATTATGTACTCCTCAATGGATGTCTCACCACCTACTCCCAAGCCCTCAACAAGAAGGGCCATTTCTCCTGTGTACTTGAAAGGAAAAGAAATAAGCAAATCATGTCTCCAACTTCTTTAAAACTTTATTATGTTTGACTAAAACACCATGAAGGCAAATTTAATAGCACAAAAAGAAAAGAACAATGTGATGAGTATTCATCAAGTTAAATAATTTTGGATGTTTTAGAGTTCAAAACTAATTGACTTGTCAACAATAAACGAAAAATTGAAGAAAAAGAAGAGATCATAATATTTAATCCTTTCGGTGTCTGCAAGGTTCGTTAACAACTTCCCAGAAATATCACAAAGTACAAAAGGCACATGAATTTTAAGAATAATTAAGTTGCAAAAACAATGTTTAAGAAGTACCATAGTGAGCATGCATAAAAATGTGTACCAATAAAGCTAACCCAACCAGGTCATAAAAATGTTGGTAATAAAAAATATCAACAAAGAATATAACAACTAGAAAATTGAGCCAAAGGATTTGTTTTTATCATGGTTCTAATGACAAACTTTTAGTTAAAGCCAACTGGATGAATGGTTCAAACCAAAAAGAAGAAAAAAAAAAGATGCTAACTTTTTCAGTGATATTGTGTAAGATTATGTACAACATACCTTTTTTGTCTGCATGACCTAATTACTGATAACATTCATGAGTAAAGAAAGCAATACAGGTAACATGTAACATAGAGACAGAAATGAAAGCTAGAGGTTTTTTTAAGATGTCAACTAACTTAGCTAGCAAAGATCTTGATAGTTTATCGCAAGATTCTAGGCTCAAATCCTGCCTTCACTATTTATCTTTTGTACAAAAAAAAAACAGAAATGGCACTAAGCAATAAAATCATAAATATTGTAAATTCCAAACATATCTTTGGAGTTAGATATTCACCAAAACATGATTTGTACTAGAAAGAAATCTAGAAAAAATCAATAATTCCTTGCTACTATTGTGCTACTTAAAACCAGAAAATATTACTCCAAATATAATAGGACTTTGATTCTGGAAACATTCACAACTCATTTAGAAACTCTAACTTATGAGATACTATATCTAAGTTTGATCCCAACTTTTTTAAAGTCCAGGAAAGCAACTAAATTTATTTTGTCTTTAGTCATTTCTACTTTATATCTAAGATATACAATTACATGAATACCAAAAAGTTATACTTGGTGATCTCATGTGGCCCACAAACACTTTCAAAGCAACTGTTTTCCCATAAGCATGATAGCAAAAGTTTGGTTATCTTGCTCAAGTGGCTTTATCCCTCGCTATTATTCAGTTGATTACGGATTGCCTTTAAAGTACATTCTAGTTGCTTAAGAGGATACACACCCCTGTGCAATGCTGGGGACTGGAAAAAGAAAATGGATAGACTTAGTTGACCAAACAATTGTGAAGTTATAATAAACAGAAAGTACTTATTTGTTGCTTGCATATTTTAGTAATTAGGAAATGTAAAAGGTCTCTGCAACAAATAAGTACAGTGACAAATTCCTGCTGCAACAAACCTGAAACATCCTCCCTTCCACGCAATCTTTGTAAAACCAATTTTGCCTCGAGCATTTTCCCTTTGCTTACAAGCCACCTTGGAGATTCCAGCAAACAGAAAATTGTCAATAAGAAATATAAAAGGGAAGGAATAGAGAGTACACCAAGCATCACTCTCCAATCTGGATTTGCCATTAGTGACATTCCAAAAACCATACAGTATGACAGAAACATGCCTCCAGAGCCACTGAACTGTGGAAGCGTATTTAACAATCCCCTTATCTCTGATGGAGCTGTCTCAGAAATATATACAGGCACAAGTGTGACAGCAAGACCAATGCCAAATCCATCAATAAGCCTTGCCAAGAGCAAGACATAAACATTCGGAGACCATAACATTATCAAACCACTGACGAAGTACAGGACTGATGAAATAATCAGAAGGGGTCGCCTACCAACCCAGTCTGATACTGCTCCAGAGAATGTTGTGATAATAGTAGCACCAATAAGTGACATGGCTACTATTAGACCCTCTATAGCGGGCTCACTCTCCAATTTAAATTCCTTTTTAATGTATAGAACAGCTCCTGAAGAAAATATTACAAAGATAAGAATTTGTAACATATTTCATATGCCTCTACAAAATGTAGCAGCAATCTGGTATAGAAAAAGAGACAGAGCAATACAATGTCGAGATTTCTCTGGATCTAATATGAAATGAAAGGATTGCACAATCAAATGAAACTGCGTTATTCATTGACAGTGACGATTAATGAGCTATCAACCACTCCTAATGATGACCCAGACTGATAAAAAGATGATCAAATATTTTAATTCTAGATATAGATATCATGTTAAACATAATTTTCTTGACTTTAGAATAGGTTGTAGCAATGATGATAAAAATGCAAGACACCAGTTATAAATATATATATATATATATATATATAATACATATATATATATAATACATATATATATATATATATATACACACACAGACACACACACAGACACATATATATACACATATATATATAATATTTATATAATATATATACATATATACATATCACTTAAGACATGCCTGCAATGGTAGCGTTGTCCCATCCCTGCAGCAAATTACCAATTGAGGCAGCTATGGCAACCAGAACAGCTCCCTGCATCTTTGCAGCAAAGGATGATGAATCCTGTAAAAGAAAACTTTAGATATATAACCATACTACAGACTAAAACTTTATTCCATCTCAGGCAGATTCTATAAAAGGAAAACAATGATTCCATTACCGATGGAGACACACAATTTACCAACTAAAACATCAAAGTTTAGAGAATTTTTCATACCCTGAAGGATACCATTGAAGCGAATTGATAGATCAAAATGTTGAAGACTTGGGGACTAAACCAACGAAACAAAATGATTTTGCCCGGAAATGGCAACAGATCAAGAAGAAAAGAGACAACTTACTTGCACTGGAACCCAGAGCAGATTCGATGCTCCCACGCTGGACCTTCACGGGCTCTGCTCGTGGATAGAAAGGTCACAGAAGCGGAAGAGATAGTCTCTTTGGTGGCCGAATAAAAAAATAAAAGAAATGGGACTAAACAGCAACAGGAGATTTCGCTACAGCCCTTTAGCATACGAGACTTGAGATTCTCTATCTCCCCTTGTCTTCCCTCCTCTCTTTGGAGTTTGGAGCTTATCACTGCAATTAAACGAGCGACTGAAAGCTGCAGAAAACGCCAAAAGTCAGTGAACTCACAGCTGCGGCCTCTTCGATTCGTCGAAAAAGGGGTAAGGATCTCAGCGTTTTGGGGTTTTCTCCACCGAACCCCACCAAGTTCACACCTTTCACGCGAACAACCCCCGACGGCTTTCAGCAACGCGTCAAGTGCCCTGAAAAATGAAATCATTCGGTTCAAAAAGCTGGAACCTTTGGTCGGTTCACTCGGCTGCACACCTCCAAAATCCTCTGTGCTGCTTTAGTTAAGCCATAAAATCCTCAGAAGCTTGGGAAATCTGAGAAGGAAAGTAGTAATGGGATCAATCAGTGGCTGTAACCGCAGCTGAATGAAAGCTATCAGACGATTCCTTTTGTTGTGGCGGATTTGCATGTCACTAGATATAGAAAGCGGTTCCAGATTCCAGCTTTGGGCTGTGCTCGTGGAGTTTGAACGTGCTAGCTACCATTTGTTCTACGCGTCAAAGAAGACGGAGTAGGAAGACGAAGGAAGAGGAGCCCCGTTTCCTCTGTTTCCTGCTCCTGTCTAACGTCAAAAAGGAAGAAAATAAAACCATTTTTTTTACCGTCTTCAACGATCGAATGGGATGGCGCTATTCCTCTACTCGGACGGATGACGCCCTCTTTGGGTTTTCAAGATGAATATTGATTGTGTTGAAAAAATATATTTAATTTAGATTTCGTCCCTCGCATTAATAAGAGACATAACAAAAGATACCAATGAAAATAAAAGATCATATTAAAGAATATCACTTTCAAAATAAACATAAATCCAAAATCTAGATGCCTATTAACTAATGCAATTTTTCAAGATGCATCTTCTTTATGATATATATAATATGGGGATTTGTTATGAAAAATTAATTTTTTTAGTGCCTCGATCAACTCTCATTAGTCTTCCTCTCCTCTCCTCAGATATTATGAAAATTTTTTGTGGAAAATTTTCTGGGGATCTCAGCCATATGTTGCTGTCACATTAAATTTTGGAGCAATTGTAACAAGTTCATGATAGATGCTTTCGTTGCATCACTAAGAGGGAGAGGAATACATTGGTGTGCTTTGCTATTGAAAATATTGTTGTACCGTCACAAGATTTTAAGTTTGAATCTTATCTTTTATTAAAAAAAATTCTGCAACTAACAATTACATGAAAGACATAATGATGACATGATGTTTGATTTTTATAGAAAGAGATTATAATACTTCAATTTGATTAGTCTCACGTTAATGTGGTCTATGACACACACTAAAAATTTTAGATATTTACGGCATTTTTTTTTCTTTTTTTTGATTTTGAGAATGTGTTTTTTTTTTAAGCGATGAAAATAGTATATGATCTTAGGACGTTAAGCCATTGACAGTTAAATCTAATTTTTTTAATTATTTTACCATCCATAATAATGCGAAAAGAAGGCTCGGCTTGTCCTGCTCGACGGGTGGGTTTTACTAAAATAAAATATGATTTATTTTAGTAATATAATTGATTTTTTGCATTTATTCGTACGTTAATTGGCATCGTATGGAGTTTGAAATATCATTCACTGCATTATGTTTGCATCATCAATAAAGAGACATTATGCCACGGAATAAGAATAGTATCTAATTAAGAGGGCAATTGGTCACTTGCGATGGAAATATATACAGCCAACAGCTACGAGCAAAAGACCATGACGCAGGAATTAGTAGTAAGTCAAGTTGTTTAGATGTCTCCATGTCTAATTATTAATTACTGTGTTGCATTTTAATGATGTTAAAATTGATGATGTTGAGTCTTGCATTTCAATGATGAAATGAGTTTAAAGAACTAATTTTATGAAAAATTAAGTGATAGTAGATATGTTTTGACAAAAGGTCGAAGGATTGAATGAAATATTGGAAGACTGAAAATCATGCTAAAGACTTTGACGCTATGATAAATGATTTATTATGCTAGAAGATATTAAATCATAAAACACTAAAAAGAGGGTAAATAAGTGGTTCGAAGAAATAAAATTATTTCAAAAATTTATAAAATCGGTATCAAAAATATATTTAACTTAAAATATGAGAAAGTATAGTAAATAATTAAATCAATAATCGATAGCAATAAAGAGTATAAAAAAATACACATTAGATTTATAGTGTTCTGGTCATCATGGTCTATATCTACTCACGATTCCTCTACACTTAAGGTTATCATCTTTCACTATCGATCTTTTTTCTAATGAACAAAGATCAACTACCTTTGTTACAATTATTTCTCATTTTCATAGGCTTAGGAGAGAATCTTTATACCCATTTTTTATAAAAAAATCCTCACACACCTCCCTTAAAATAATCTCTAAGCTCAAGAAGAAGGAAACTTAACTTTTTAACAGAGTTTACATACTCAAATCATAAGTTTTTATTTTCTTTTCTTGCTATCTCAAGTAAGAATGAGTGGGGTATTTATAGACCCCAAATTGCTAGTTATAGGTGTCATACAAGCTAATCACATGAGTGATTGCACCTATAACACGCTGCGTCAATCTCTTTGCTTATGATTATTAGCATTATCTCATATTATTTATATGTATATTGTGATGTCCTTGGATCTATGCAATGGGAATCGGATCGTGATGAAATCACGATAATGAGATCGATTCACCTTTAAACACAGACCCTAAATTATCCTGGTCATAGGTTATTCGAGAAGGACATCGAGATAACCGGATAGACTAGTGTGTTGTATACCCGTTCATATGATGGAGGTAGCTGGTCTTATAGCTACTCGTGTGGGGACACTAAGGGTACAGTGCAGGTGCTCATTGGAGAATGAGTTCACTGATTGATCCGCCTACGGAATGCTGGATGGTTATTGGTACCTCACGTCAGACAGTGATTCCGTAGTTCCATTAGTATATCTGGTCCTTAGACTTGAGACACCAAGGATGTCCTGTATGAGTACTCCACTCTTTGATACCGGACTTATAGGTTTGAAAAATTTCATATCTAGTACAGTCGGTCATTGGGAGTGGTAGCCAACCTTACGAGGGTTATTAAGTGTCAATAGAAGATCATCCGCTCTCGGTATCATGAGAGAAATATCCTATGTGTTCTTGCTCGAACAAATCCTTGGCCAAGGTTATTCGAATTGAGAGAGAAAGGGTTCTCCGGAAGAATCCGATAAGAGCAAGACTCGAGGAGAGACCGTATGGGCCTGACAGTACCATGCCCGGTATAGGGTCTTTGGGATATTAGATGGATGAGAGATTATAGATACATGGTAACTGAGGACGGATAGGTCCAAAAGATTGGATTCCCCTGTATCGTTTGGGGGCCACGGCGTAGTGGCCTGATATGTCCGCAGTCGATGAGTTAGGTGAATTATTATAGAGATAATAATTCACTATGTCAGAAGGAGTTCTGACAAGTATAACTCACGGCCAGCTCGATATTGGGCCTAGAGGGTCACATACATATGGTAGGAGTTGCGACGAGTAGAGGTTCGGATATGAGATATCCGTTGAACCCCCTATCTTATTGGATATCCATTAAGCCCCTGAATTATTGGATCCTGAGATGAGATCCAATAATTGCTAATAAGAGATTATTGGGTAGAAACCCGCTAATCCAAGAGGCTTGGGTGATTGGATGAAGATCCAATACCCAATAGGGTAAAAAGATCCATTAGGGTTTTCAGGGGGCCTCTATAAATAGGAGAGAACCATAACTCTATAGGCTGACGGTTTTTTGGTAGCCACCTCCTATTCTCCTCTCCCCAGAGAGAGAGGTGCATCATCGCAATCCCTGCTGCATGGATACCGCTAGAGAGGAGGACACTTGACCTCCTTCATCCTCTCCCACAGATCTGCAGGAATTCAGGGATATACGACCTCCCTAGGTATCTTCTTTTATACGTGAAGATTTTGCAGATTTGTTTTTGACGTACCGATCTTCGCACGACGACGAAAACTTTCTACGAGAAATATAGGGTTTTATTTTCTGTTCTTCCGCTGCGCATGTGATGTCGCTCCCCCTTGCGCGGATTTCCCAATAGTGGTATCAGAGCCAGGTTGTTCGTGTGAAGATCGGATCTTAAACTGCGTGTGTTGTGTTTTAGATCTGCTTTTGATGCCAAAATCATTGGCGCAAAGAGCAAGAAAGGGCAGCAACTGTTGCTGCCTGCTCGTGCAGCCTTGCTGCCTGCACAGGCAGCAGTCGGCGGCCTACGAGCTAGTGCCATAGAGTCGCCGGCGTTGGGCGCCCACGCCCGCGGGCCAGCATCGCTGGGGCGCCGACGGGCGCTTCCCCGTGGGTCGCACTTGCGTGAGAGACGCCCACCCGCGGCTAGGGCAGCGCCTGCGGGCGCTGCGCCCGCCTACTGCGGTCGTGCTACCCGCGACGTCACCACCAGCTGCTGCGACCGTGCTACGGACGGAGCGCCCTCCGCCACCGTCCCCGCGCGTAAGGGGCGCCGCCGGTAGCGTGGCGACGGCCGCAAGGGCAATAAGGGTGAGTGATTAGGGTTTTAGGGCAAAAGATGATTTTGCCCCTTAAAATTTTAGAAATTCCAAATTCTGTCCCTTTTGATAGAATTACTAAAATACCCCTCAGAATTTTAGAAATTTTAGATTTTGTCCCTTTTGATAGAATTACCAAAATACCCTTGGGAATTCAAAAAATTCCCTTTATGTCCTTCAATTTCAGAAAATTGAATCGTAAGAGAGAAAGAAAGAGGAGAGAGAGAAAAACTTGGTTTCTGCTTGATATTGATAATCAGTGGCCAAACTTCGTCAGTTTTAACCCAAATTTGATGTGGAGAATTCTTGCAGTAAACTCTACAATCCTAACGATGCCGATCTGCGATTTATCCTTTCTAAGGTACTTTCCTGTTATGTCTACTTTGTGAGATCTAAAGTTTTTCTTAGATGAGATCCATCTATACGATGATGATGCACTATTGTTGAACCAATATACTGATCTTGATGTTATTATGATCCTCTTGTTATTTTAGAGAAGACATATGGTAAACCTGTTATCATTATTGGTGATAGTGAAAGTTTGAAGTGGACTACGGTCCTATGGTTTTTCTCGCATTGGGTTTTTCATGTTAAAAATTCGGTCTCGCTTGTGATTGATTAGTTGTTTTACTATTAATATTGTTCTGGTTAATATTTGCTTATAATATTAAGTTGGTATTTTTGATGAGGAACCCATTTTGATACACAAAGAGGGAAAAGAATTATTCTGCATTAACAGATTTTTCCCAACAAGTGATATCAGAGTAACAGGTTGTTATTTGCTATTAGTTTTTTCTTGTGTGATTGAAATGGAAGAATCAGATAGTATGATTAAATTGAACTCATCAAATTATTCCACTTGGAGGTGTATGATGGAAGACTTGCTCTATTGTAAAGATTTGTATAAGCCCATCAAAGTTAAAGAGAAACTCTCTACTATGGAAGAGGAGGAATGAGAGGTCCAACACAGGAAAGCTATTGCTTATATTGGAAGATAGATGGATATAAATTTACATGAGCATATTTTTAATGAAACTAGAGCTGATATTATTTGGCAAAGGTTAGAAAATCTGTTTGCGAAAAAGACAATGAGAAATAGAATTTCTCTCCTTAGAAGGCTTGTTAATTTGAAGTATAAAGATGGTAACAACATTGTTGAGCACATAAGCCTATTTCAGAGTCTTGCAAACAAGTTGGTTGTTATAAAAATGAATATAGATCATGAAAAGCAGGGATTGCTACTTCTCAGCTTTTTACCAGAAAGTTGGGAAACGTATGTGGTGACAATTTGTAACTCCACGCCAGAGGGGACTTTAACTATAGATATGGTTAAAGATAGTTTACTGAATGAAGATGCCAGAAGGAAAGAATCAGGAGAATCTTCTTACGGTGCACATATTTAAATTAAACATCCAAAGATTGACATGGAAAGACGTGGAAGAAGTCATAATTGACAAATCCACATGATTACAGAGGAAGATCCAAGTCTAGAAGAGATATCTAAGTGTTTCCCCGCAATAGGCGAGTCATATGAAGAAAGAGTGTAGGATTGGGTTGGGCGAGATCTTATGAGATCATTTTGAAAGGAAGAAAAATGAAGAGGAGACCAATATTCTATTGAAGGTGATATCATTCTTGCTTGTGATAGATGGATGTAGAAATTATCTTGGCTCATCTTTAGATAGCAAGTTGGTGTAATTGACTCAATGCTTCATTCCATGTTACTTCTCATGATGATTTATTCATGGTACATCCAAGATTATGGGTATTGGAGATAGATAGTTTCATAAGCAAAATCAAAAAACTATTCTTTACAATTACTGTTTATCATATATGAGCTAAGAGGAACTACATATTTAAATTAAACATCCAAAGATCTCTAGATGCTATTATCTTAGCTATTGTACATGATATGAGCAAGAGACGAATGAAATCATAATTGGCAAACACTACATCGACTTGGGCTATTATTGCAAATTGAAATATATTTCCTAACTTTTCAACTCAAATTCTAAGTCTACATGGCATTATTGGAGCCCTTGCAGAGGGTTTTATCATCATATATATTGATGCCTCTCTGTACTTCCATGATTGGGTTGGGATGTATCTTATGAGATCATTTTGAAAGCTCGCTTGATGTTGTGGTCGAAGATAGATCGAAGAAATGTCATATTCTATTATATGAATTATATACTATCCTTCCTGGCTTGTATAGAGCTAGAAGTAGAAATTATCAATTGGCTCATCTTTAGTCTAATTCTTAAGTTGGTGTGGATATTATCAATAAATATTATAGTGCATCATGAACTTGTTAGGTTTCTTTAGAGGATATTATGCTTTTACATTTGAATTTCTTTTTTATCCATTGAGAAGCTAATCAACTACTTGATTTTCTCTTGTATATATATATATATATATATATATATATATATATATATATATATATATATATATATATATATATATATATATATATATATATATATATATATAAAAGCTCAAGGAGAAGATAATCTTGCTACCCCTTCAGAGTTTCCGATAGAATTATGAAGAGGTTGATTAAAGTTGATGGGCAAAAGAGAGAATATATCATATTGACTTGATTCTCATTGTCACTATGCGATTAGCCTCGGAGAGATGTGTTTGATGCTCTACATACTGTGCAATGAGGGTGACCTTTCTACATTGTAGTCATCCTTATCTTTAATACACTTTTTATCTTCAAAAGGACATTATCAATTCTCTCAGCTCAAATTCCATCTGAGAATTACATGCATATGGAAATTCTCTTATGATGAAACAAGCCATTGGAGATGCTAATTTAAGTATGTTTTTTTCCGTCCCATGAGACTGTCTTAAGTTGTAGCTTTGTAGTATTGTTTAGCTGAAGCAATCTGATTTATCTTGTCATGAAACACGACCTCTTATATCACTCACACACACACACATATATATATATATATATGCTTCAAAATAGTAGAAATATATTCTAGCTAGAATTATGGAGAATACACCATAATAATCTTTGCCTACTTCATAGATAAAAGACAGGATCCTGTAGCAACATTTCATGTGGGTCTTTGCATATATTTCTCACCTAAATTTATTCCGGAGGAAGATGACCATTTTCTTTTTATCATCATCCTCTTTGACCTCTTTAAGAATTTGTTTTCCCTGAAATGTTGATAATAATTGCAATCTCAACTTGAAGCATTCCACTCAATGTTCCATTGCCTTATTTATTCCTTATGAAGTTGTCTCCTACCTACCAACGCCTTGAACTTAGCCTGCTAAAACATGGAAATCTACATCTAACTTCTTGCTGCGAATCCAAATCTCTCAGGCACGAAGTCTTGCCTTGGTACTGGATTCAAATGGAAGTTGCCCTCCTTATGGTGTGACAAGTTGGTTCTTACCACGCCACTATGAGAGTGGTGGCCATCTTTGTGGACTCCTGTGGTGAAACTGACTGACAGCAAATCAAATCATCAGATACCTCTTTTATTCAAGTTATTGATTCTCTTAGTAATATTTCTGATTTCTTGTTCTCTTCCTTGAACTTTTGTTCGAAGTCACTCATCTCGACGAGTGTCGTAGACTCTCCCAGGGTGCGTGGCGTCAGAATCCCTTCTTTTCTTCTGTCAACTTCCAACAGAGACGCAAGCGAGTGATCTCAGCAAAATATATTAGGGTAGATGGAGCTGTTGATCAGGTCCCGCGTTGCCGAGGCAACCGATAAGACCTCCTGCAGAATCTCCACTTGACTTGCACTTCCTCGGGAGGTCCCCGAAAGTGAGGCTTTTGAATCATTGAGACTGTTGCATGAGAAGTCGTCCATTTCCAAGGGAGGCAAGGTGAGCCTGCGTTGAAGTCTTGCACACTCTAATGCTATATCTATCTGCATGGTGACCATGATGGATATCTTAGTTAATTTACTGACAATTTAACCAGAGAGGAAAAAGTATTTCAAGTCTTCTTGTTCTTTTAATCGGACGTGGTTCAGAGTCACATTGGAAGACTTTTACCTTCCGTGGCGTGCAAGGAAAGCATGCTGGATCATGAAACGGTGGACCAGCGGCGAACGCTTCCTCAGATAGATACTGCATCCAGTGGCGGTCCTCAGAGGCACTCACATCAAGCGTCGATCCTGGAATGGTCTCTGAAGAGTGCGTCTCAGAAGGAAAAGGACGACCACGGCTCCCAAAGTCTTCACCAATTTTCATTCTATCGGATGAAAGCTCAGCTGTATGTGAATCAGCTGGCTTCCATTGCAACTGTTCTACATGAGGTGAACCATAATGCTCTATGATCTTAGCACCAGCAGTTGCACTCTTCATGAATACGCGACAAAGAGCATAAGACTCCTGAGTGATCCATAACGACATAGATCCATACTTCAGACTTTAAACGACGAGAAGCACGGGAGAAAGGCAGGAGGATGAGTGCCTCGGTACCTGCAAGCCGGCGGCCATTTCGCTTTCCTTCTCGTCGAGACGGTACTCATGCATGACCCAGTGTGTCCGAGAGCCACGCGGTGCTCGTCCCTTGTAGTAAACAAGCGTCTTCTTCGTGCCGACAGCACGCCCTTGAAAGCTCACTTTTCGGTCCTTCCCTGTGGCCTTCCAGTAGCCAGCCCGAGTTGCTCGGTTTGTCCTGGATCCATTGGGGTACTTGCGATCTCGAGGGCTGAAGAAGTACCACTCAAGATCCTTGCTTGGTAGAAAGGATTTCTCTGGTGAAAGGAACAAGGTTCAGAAATATAGACCCGGAGGAGATGAGAAGGTTATTATTACAAATACGTATCGTTTGCTAGATCATGATGGGATAAAAGGTCATCCTATAAGTTTCTTTTAAGCAACATTAAGGACACCATCACTAAGACCTAGATATGCCCCTCGTCGGGCCCTAGCAATGCCCCACAAGAAGAGGGATCCTCATTTCTTGGAGACTATGCTGCTTTTCTTGTTACCTTTTGACTTGAGTCCACCTCTGTTCATGCTTCTTTCTTTCTCGAAAAGCTTTGCGGTTTCTCAAAATGCATGGCGTTGCTCCAAGAAACGAAATTTAAAGCAAGGTATGGAAAAGGCAACCAACCAAACGATAGTTGGAATAATGTCTTATAAGTTAAACTTCCAATTCAATTGCATTTTTGCATTTAATCTGGAGAGAAAAAACAGGTTTCTTTTTTCTTCCAAATAAGTCTTAATTTTCACGATTTTTCTTGAAGAAGAACATAATTATGAGGGGCTAAAAGTAGTGACAGTTGCATGGAAATCTATGATCTAGGTATGTTTTAGAAAGGTAATCTTGAAGAATTGGAGTAGGATCTTGGCTAGATATACTGAAGAGGCCAAGTTCTCTAATTCCATATGCTGTCGGTGCATCGTGTGATCTAATATTCGTTTGCGTTTATAACCTGTCAAGCTCATCTCTTAAATATAATCGGTCAATAGCTGATCGTTAATATCAAAGTGAAAAAGGGATTCTGCGGAATAACTACTAGTAAGCAGTCCAGAATTGAGAAAGGAAGGAAAGAGATACCTGGTAAATCCCATGGCTCGCACTTGCAGAGATCAACCTCGGGGATGATCTCCAGCTCAAATCTATATCCATTAATCTTCCTCTTGAGGTAGTATGCAACGAGCTCTTCGTCGGTGGGATGAAAACGAAAACCTGGAGGCAAGGTGACTGGTGCCATCTCCTAGGAACCTTTAAAACAGAGAGAGAGAGAGAGAGAGGGGGGGTTTGTGAGGAGGGGGAGGAGAGGCAGTTACCTGGCTATATAGTGCGATAAGAGGGGTTGTCTTGTCTTCTGCCATCTTCTGGGTCCAGGGATGGGATCCTCGTCGTCGTCGTCGTTCAGAAGAAGCTCTTGGCTTTGGCTTTAGCTTTGCCTTTGCCTTTGTTTTCGTCTTCCTTTGCATCAGCGGCCACAGAGATCCCAAGTTTCTGTTCTTGTCCTTGGCCGCCAAACCCGGGTGCGGCCACGTGTCGAGTTACCACCGGCGGCCTGTGGGCCCGGTGGGCAATGTCGCGTCAGCTCTCGATATAAAGTGCAAGCTTTCACAAATTGACGTAACATTTCGCCGGCCTGTGGATAAAAAGAATTATTGTTATTTCATAGCAATAGGAACTACACTGTGTTTCGTTCGTTCAATTATATGTATCTAAGACGTACTCCCGTTCTCTTTCTAATAGTTTTGAGAGCGGTTTGATCTCCTCATATGTGAAGACACATGAATATTCTAACCCAAGCGCAGCAAATTAGACTAGGTTAAAGGATTAAGATCAAAATTAGATAAGCTCAGTTGGAAGATAAAGTGAGAAGATTTATTTAAAATGATAAATGATAAATATGATTTATACAACGAGAGATAGAAAATGACTTTGCTAAGAAGTAAAACATGAGGACAACCATCACCTTTAGCATTAAAGGTAATCAAATCAGAAAATTCATCGAAAAATATTCTCTTTAAAAAAATCATCCTTCCCTTTTAGTCTAATGAAATTTGTTGTATGATTTTCTTCTCTAAAAACATATACCAATCTTAACTTTCTCAAAGAGGACAATCGAATTAACGATATTATAAATAATATTTCGTAAGACCCATGAAAGATCAGTTCTTTCATTAATATTTTAATTTAACTAATGATATCAACAATAAAATATTTATGTAGTCAATATTAAATAGTTACGACATTATGATTTATAATTATTGTTGACTCGTTCACCAACAATTTTGAACAACTTCTCTCTCTCTCTCTCTCTCTCTCTATATATATATATATATATATGAATTTGATTTATTTTCACTACCTATTAATGGCTTACTTAATGTCATCTATTATAGCTTTGGAGTGTCACAAGAGAAGACAAAATAACAATTTAGCACCCGTCTTCTTGACAACGATGCAAGGTACTTTTGACACGCGCGAACTAGATGTCCACGTGGAGGAATCGAGGGTGGCCTCCCCTTTGATCTCCATCTTTTGCTTTTTATCCCTTCATGCATCTTTAGTTTGGTGTCTTTTCTCTTTTCTCTTTCTAATCTTCCTCTCCATTCGCTACCCATAGCTAGCTATTACTTGCCATGTGTCGATCATCCATATGCCCATTTTGCTACGAAATTTTTTCTATTTTTGTGAATTTCAGCTCAAAAAATTTATTGAATCTCCTCAAATTCCGATTCTGTCCTTCAATTTTAATAATTCAAATAATTTTTAGAATTTTTACCACCCGAAACTATATATTGCATGCTTAATATCTGGTTACGTTACTCGCATATCATGCTTGAAAATACTTGAATCAGACATAATATTTAGAGAAGCTTATAATTAATCCATTGCTCTCATTTTACATTGATAAACCCGTTGCTATGGATAATTTTTTTAAAAAAATAAAATATTAGTTTATCATATATAAGTTCAGCATTATAGATTTTTTTTCCATAATCTCTTATTTTATTATCACCATTGACACTGCTCGTTCGCGACATCGCTCGTCATCCTCTCGACACCATCATCCGAGGAGGAGGAAAAAAAAAATATTTATGTCTATTTATAAAGGAATAATTAAAAAAAATTAAAATAAGATTATAAATAGTAAAAAGGAGTTACAAATAATAATATCCTATTTGGATCACACCTATCACCCAACCACCTACAAAACTAGAGTTTTTTGTTTTATCTTTTCTTTTGTTTTGTTAGGACATATGATAAAAAAAATTAAAATATATTGGGGATTTCAAAACCCCAGTATTAAAAGGGTTCATTATGTTGTTATTAGTCAGTAAAAATGAACACAGACTTTCTTTATTTAGTATAAATCCTATTAGTATTATTATTGGCATTCAGATAGAGAAAATTATGAATAGCACCATCATGATCACTAATGTTATTGTCATTTCTCCTGCAAACTAATACAATTACAAACAAAATAATGAAGACTGATGCAACTCTTACTGAAATTAGATTCACGAAGCTAACTTTTATTTTGTCAAGTCTAAATCACAGGTTCAAAATAGTTAATCTGAAATTGATAATAATATATTTATCAAACTTTTATAAGTTAATTTTAATCTTACCTCACTTTTAATATGAGGTTAAAATGAGGTGTCGCACTAAACATAGTATTAGTGTCGGATCTTATGCACTAGATAAATATTACATGTCATACGATATCCTGACAAATATTTAAAAAATAAATAAATTAGTAAACAACAAAACACATGATCAATCAGCTATTATCAATCCACCAAGGCATAACTCTGGGATCTCACAAGCGTAACTTAATATAGTACTTTATTTGACAATTAAAGGTGGTGTTCAAGGTTGGATCATTGTTCATTGAAATATATTTTGATTAAAATAAATCCAGGTTTGGATCGTGCAACAAAGATCCAGAGTTCTTATTTTTGTGAAGTGACTTATGAAACTTCATCTCGAGGCATTAAATCCGTAGATGTTTCTTTGGAAACAATGGCTCATTCAAATACACTTTGATTAAGATATCTAATCTAATGAGAAAAAATTAAGAAAGAAAATAGAAGGTTTGTCGTCAATCACTCTCCTAGGACGTATTTGTAGCTTTCATGGAGGTTTGTCAAGAAATATCTAAAATATAATCATCATAACGCCCTCAACCTAGCAGAAACCCAGGTCTCGTAAGTTTCTCTGTAAGCATTGCAAGGCCTAAACCTATAAAAACCCTTAGAACCCAAGTCCATGGACTATAACATAACTCAAATATATGCAAATATATGCTTATTACATCATGAGTTTTATAAGCTAGACCTTAAAAGCAACATAATTTAGCAAACACAACTGTAAGCACCAAAACTCATATATTGATAAAATCAATCATAAAAGAATATTTTGCTAAACCTATATATTCTTTATGCATTTATACATGTATTTTAAAATACACGTAGATGTTAAGCCTTATATAATGATCAAAACATAAATTTATGTGTTTTTAAAATCATAATTTTTAGCATAAAAATGGTATAAGTTTCAAAACACAAACATTGAATACATTTTTAACATAAGAGAGTAAACATCATTTTAAATAAATACAATATTGACAGCTATTTTCAAAAGTCAGTACTTCATTCAGCACTTGCAAATTATATAACTTTATATGTTATAGACATATATTATTAAATTTGAAGACAAGCCACATAGAGTGATCGGATACCTACCTTGATCATAGTGTATTACAAAGACACAATGATCAAGATCCTTGTTTTTTTTTCTAAATCATTCAAATGACATAAATCAATACACTGAAGAATCAAGATTCTTTCTTTCTTTCTCCAATAATAATTATTTATTTATCTTTTGAGATCATATCACGTTCAAGGCTTTCAGATTAATTGATCTTTAGTCCTATTTACTTTATGATTAGTAGGGAATGATAGAAATTTAATAAATATACATTTTTAAATTTTAAATAGACTCTTTTGATATAAAAAAACAGAACTCTTAACATCACATACCCTTTTCTCTTTTTATATATATATTTTTTCACACACGGCTTGCTTGCTTGCTGTGGCACTTCTTTGTTTTTGACTCTTTTCCTTGTTCGTTTCTTTCTCACCTTCCGGTCTTTCTTCTTTACCACTAACCAACAGCAAAGCCTTCTTTCTCCTTATCACTCACCAACGTCCCCTTCGTTTTTTTCTTTTTAAATTTTTTTTTTTTTTTTTACTCTTTGGCGCTGCAGCAAGCGACCGCGGCTGTGTTTTGACTTCCTAACATAACATCCCAACAATCCGTAATATGAATAAACATAAAAAAGGCACTCCTTTTAAAAAATGTAAACTCCAGTCTATTCTATAAAACCATGTGGTCAAACCTATTTAAAATAGTTAGTCTCTTAATCTTGATATTAGGATAATGAAGAATAAAGTTTGGAAGACTGATAATTATATTTGCTAGAATAAATTTTTTGATTAAATAAAATTTAAGATAATACTCTCGTAAAATCAATAAGTAGCTCATCGTCGAGTTTAAAATTACAAAAAGATACAAAAAAAATTTACCGCCCCAAGAATACTGAACAAAAATACATAACTAATAATGACTCACTACTTAAGAAAATGTCCAAGAGATATAAAGATGAAACCCACCACACTATGATAAACCAAAGAGATATAAAGTTAAGAGAGAACTCAAAGAGTTTTTGTAAATACAATTAGATTCTAAATTCTTTCATAATTCTAAAATACTAAAATAAATACTAGTGCATGAAATAACCCTTCATTCATAAAGAACTACGAAATTTATTACTTTGTAACTGATAACTAACCCCTTTAATGCATTCTTTGGTCATGAATATAAGTTGAATTAACTCTCTCTTTAAGACAACTTTAACTTTCTACCCACCAAACCACCTATTAATAAAACAACTTTAACTTTCTATACGAAAAATGCTTATGAGTTGTCATATTTGAGATGTTTAAATTAAAGGTTATGAGATAAATATTATGGGTTATAAAAAATACTATAAGATCATCAAGATTTACATGAGCTGATTGTAGCAAATTAGGCACTCCTACATCAATCTCTCTTGGTTCAAAAAGACTTATCATCAAGTCGTTATTTGTTAGTCAACATGATAAAGACTTAAATCAGCCACATTGAATATTGAGGATACTCTATAGTCTCCAAGTAGCTCGATCTCATAAGTATTCTTGTCAATTCTCTTAAGCACTTTGAATGAACCATCAGGCTTTAGTTTCAATTTCTCAAATTTGCCTGATAGAAACCTCTTGTTTCTTAGATGAATTTAGACTAAATCACTCGCATTAAACTCTATATGCTTTTTGTGTTTATTGGCAGCTTGCATGTACCGCTCATTTTGCTTCTGAATAGTTACTTTAATACTCTCATGCAACTTCTTTATCTGCTTAGCTCTCTCACCTACATCGCCATTAAATTACTTAGTTGTAGAATGGGGAACTAAGTCTAATGAACTAGTAGGATTAGCGCCATAAATAACCTTAAAGAAATTTTACTAATGCTAAGACGTATAGAACGATTATAGGCAAACTCAATTTATGGAAGAATGAGATCACATTACTTAATATTCTCGCTAACATAGTTTCTAAGCAAGTTTCTCAAGCTTCTGTTTATTACCTCTGTTTGCCCATCAGTTTGTGGATGATGAGAATTACTGAAATTCAAAGATGTACCTAGCTTCCTCCATAGAGTTCTCAAAAAATAATTAAGAAATTTTGAATCTTGATAAGACATCATAGTTCTTGGAATGCCATATAATCTCACAATCTCTTTAAAGTACAAATCAATAATATAAGATGCAGCATTTGATTTGTTGTAGGGAACAAAGTAAGATATCTTTGAGAATCTATTAACAACAATCATGATAGAGTCCTTATTCTTTTGAGTTCTCGTCAAGAATCTCTCCCCTTATCTTGTTGAACCTATGCATTTAAACCTATTGTTTATCTTATTAATTGACTTTCAATGCTTATTCTTAAGAGTAAATCATCTTTTGAGTTTTTATTTCACACTAAACCTAATTATTTGAAATTATGAATATTTGCATATCTTTGTTATCCATGTCTTTGGCCTTATAACAAACATAAATTAGAACAACATTCCAAACCTTAAATTTTTCTAGGTTATTCAAAGGTTCATAATTCTTATATTTGTTTTGATCCAATTCAACTTAAGACTTATTTTTCATGTCATGTTCAATTTGTTGAATAAAATAAATCAATTTCCATCCACATCCATGTTCACAAATGATGATCAAATAAATCCATAAATCATCTCAAATTAGTCAAATATGTCATCATCATTGCAATCTCAACATTTTGAAATTCTTATTATTCAATATTCTTTAATCAATATTTTTCTAATATTCCTTTCCAAAATTCACCTTCTTTAGTAGGTACTCATGCATCCTCATTTTTATTTTTGAGTCACTAATAAGTTCAATCCATGCATCAACTACATCTGATTCCTATTGGGATACATCCATCCCTTCAGTCAATGCATGCTAGTGACTTACCATTGGTGGTTGATCTTCATTAGGCAAACACCACTCTAGGAGTATCTTTTGGCTTACTTTAGAGCAAGTTGCTTTAAGGTATGGTCCATCACTCTCAACTTCTCATCAAACTCCACAAATATTCGTGATCACCATATTGCAGAATAATATTTTAAGCTAAAAATGCTTCAGCTCACTACTAAACACTTCATTCCTCTACCACTTAAACCCTCCTTTGTTACTCAAGCTATTAAAGATCGCAAGTGGCGAGAGAATTAATCAAAATTCAGATGCAAGCATTACTTGTTATAAAGCTCGGCTTATCGCCGAAGGATTTTAGCAACGTCCTAAAGTAGACTATCATGAAACTTTTAACTCGATAATCAAAACATAAATAATTTAGTATGTTCTCTCTTGCTCTCACTTATGGATGGATGGTATATCAACTGAATATCAACAATGCTTTTCTTCAGTCATTTTACTAAGAAAATCTATATGTCTTAATCGCTAAACTTCATTGATGCCTCATGCCTGAAACATGTGTCGCATTCGCAAGTCACTCTATGAGTTAAAACAAGCATCTTGTGCATGATTTCATAAATCGAAGAACTTCATTCTCACTCTTGACTTTATTAACTCTAAATATGATGCTTTACATTTTATATATATTGATAGATCTATCACAATTTATGTTCTCATCTATGTAGATAATTTATTAATCATAGAAAATTTCAAGCAGTTTATTCGAGATGCCATTGTTGCTCTCTCTAGAAGATTCTCAATTGGAGATGACAAATTTCACTATTTTTGGGAGTTGAAATTATACCTATTACTAAAGACCTCTTTCTCTTGCAACACAATTAAAGTCAAGATCTACTTTGAGTGCTTCAAGATGGAAGGCATCAAAGAGATACTCATACCTCTTAGCACCACAATGCTACCAGTCCTCAATGACAGCTCTCCTCCTACAAATGCTACCTGCTCATACAATCTTATTTGATGCTGTACTTACCAAAAAAACACAATCTTATTTGATGCCATATAATAGTTATCACTCATAAGGTCATACATTTCTTATGTCATCAACAAGCTTGCTTAATACATGCACCTACCCACTCTAACTCATTGGGCGGTGACCGAGCATCTTCTTTGATATCTCAAACATACCATCTCTCATGGTCTTATTTTACAATGCTCCCATCCACTCACTCTAATTTGCTATTCTGACACCGATTGGGAAGATCATCATGGTCACTTCACATCTATCTCAACTTATGTCATTGACTTATGTCATTTTTATTGAATCCAAGCCGATAGCATTATGCTCTAAAAAGCAAGGATAGCTACTCGATAATCCAAGAAAGCTGAATATCACTTTATCGCCTCTACTGCAATCGAGTTATCTTAACTCACTAATATTCAATCCAAGTTAGGCATCTCGCATCGTCAATCTCCTCATTTTTTTTGTGATAATATTAGTGTGACTTATGTACTAATCTGATATTCCACTCTCATATGAAAGACATCACCCTTGATTATCATTTTATTCGAGATAAGCTTGCGAATGATTCTCTTCAAGTTACTCATGTCTCCACACATAATCAAGTTGTTGACATCCTTACAAAACCTTCGACCAAATCTTGATTCATGTGATTACAATCCAATATTAGTGTTTCTATTGAAAGTACTATCTTATAAGAGCATATTAAGAAAAAAATCTTCTTCAGAAAATCACTTAATAAATTAAAGGCAATCAATTGATATTAGAAAAGATTCTTAATCAAAATCAATTCCACAAATTTAGATGATCAATTCCCTTATTATTCTTTCCTTTATCACTAGGTTGATTAAGTGTATATAAGAACTTGTAACCTAAATATCGGAAAATAAGTTATTTTATCCCTTCAAGCTTTGTGTTTTGTCTTTTTTCATTGCCCCTCTTGTTTTGTAGGATTTTCTTTTTTATTATAATCTATCCCCAACATAATATAACTAAGAGATTACCATTTACAGTTTCTTTTTTATTATTTATATCATATTTTAAATTTTTTTTAATATTTTTAAATTATTCCTTTGTAAACGCACGTTAATACTCTTCTATTCTTTTCCTTCTTCCTCCTCTTTTTCTTTTATCCTCCTCCTCCTCTTTTTCATCTTCTTCTAATGCTTACTCTTCTTTCTTCTTGAACGATGGTATCGAGAGGGCGATAAGGAAGATCAAATGACATCAAGCAACATCGATGGCGATGACAAATGGTGGCACTAGCAAGGATAAAATAATGGGTTGTCAGAAAGAAAAAAAAAAGTAAAATTAGTAAAAATGGGACTATAAATAATAAAATAATATTATATTATTTTTAAAGATTATTAATATTAAAAAGGAAGTATGAATAATAAACTTCTATAATTAAGATGAATAATGCTTAATAAGAAGAAATTTAGATGCTTAAACTCCTAAATAATTCGATAATAAACATAGGAATTAATTCTCCTCCGTACCGTCTTGCTAACTTACTGTCTATCCTGAGATGAAAGTCTCTTCCCACATCAAGAAGAGAGACACTCTAATTTGTTTTCAGATATACCCTCATAAATAATAATAATAATTACACTTAGGTCTGAAATAAATGTGATGGGTATTGCATCGCAATCTTGCTGTGAGTATCCTCATTCAATACGATCTGTCCACAATAAAGTAACAACTATAATAATAGAAATAGTAAGAAAAGGTAGAACACTATGCAAAATAAATTATATTCTCTTTGATTAAGAAGTATAAATAGAACACGAGAATATAGATAGGTGTTAGCAGATAAGAGTTTCTTCCCAAACTGAAGGAAGTGTCTGCAGCCAAGTTACACAAATGTGATGACCATGCTTCTGACAATTTAGCTGTTCTCATCATCACAACATACTGAAGATTAGATCCTTATTCCAAAAGATGGAGCAGCAATTATGTCGCATATTGACTTTGATCTTACAAGGGTCTTGAGATAATTCCCATCCAATACAATAAAATATAGAGATTTTCTTTTTCTTTTTCGTTTTTTATGCTACTCCTCTTATTCCAGGAAGGCAACTAAAAAGAAAAAAAAAATTTAAATGCAAGTTTGTTCAAATCAAGTATGTTTTAAATGCTTTACCTATGCATAGTTTGAAAATGAAAGTTGGTGAAAAAACTATTCATTGAGTAGAGATAATATCTAGCCAGGTATTTTGTTTGGATAGACAAATATTCTTTGAGGAAAAAATAACTTAATTAATTGGGACATAGTAACATGTCTAAAAACTCTAGTGGGTCGGAAGTTGGGGACTAAAAGGATCATTCCCATCCTAAATGATGGAAGGAAACTTGGGATGAAGATTCTTTCAATCCATTATCAGAAATAGAAGTAATTAGAAAATTTATTCGCAACGATTTATCTACTAAGAGTTGGGAAAATCCATGAATCAATAATAAATCTACAAATAGATGGTCTATCTTTATCTATGTCAATGAGATCTTTGTTGAAATAAATTGATGAAAAATAGTAAAACTCTCGAATTCTTAATTATGCTTTTCACTCTTTCTTGGAAGACAATATCATAAGAATCAATTCTTAACTATGCTTTTCACCCATAGTTGTTTCGAGCTTGTCTTCTCGAGCTTTGGTTTGTATGAAATTATTTTTTTAAAAAAAATTAAAGATTTTATTACTAAAATTATTAGGAAACAATCTCATTTGCGTCATAGAGATAAAAATTCCTCCAAAGACCAAAGAATTTGTTGGCTCTAGCATGAGTGGCCGACCAATTAGCTATGCAATTAGCTATACGAAATCTTACAATCATCCATAATAGTCATTAGATGTAAGATATTCTTAACAATATTCAAAATTTACTATAGAGTAAGGGAATGTTTGCTTATGATATCGGTCATAAAATTTGTCTCCATCTGAATTTGACCATTCTCACAAGTAAAGCATAACCCTTTTAACATAGTTTTTACCTTAGCAGTAACTGCTATCTCACTTTTGAAGATACCTACACTCCAAAACAACAGCTGAAGCATCATCATCATCACATCCTTATTTTTACAATCATGGTTTCAAGAATCATCATAATTTAATTTGATCCAAATTTTTCTCAGTTAACAGGATAAGGATAAGGATTAACATTTCTAGTAAATTTGAATTGTTAGATTATGTGATCCTATTTAATTAGATAAGATATATTAAGGATATGATTGTATTCTGATTATGGTTATTGACTAATAGAACGAAAGTCTAATTAAAATAGGATTCCTTAGGGGATGCTTTTGATGGAAGAAAATCTCCTAATATCTTATTCTAGACCCTCTGCTCTCATCTATAAATAGACATGACATCTAAGGATGCAAAATAAAAGGAGACATAAGAATATGAGAAGAAGAAATAAGAGAGTGCAGTTGAGAGATTAAAATTTCTCTCTTAAACTCTCTATTATAGTTTCTCTCTCAATCTTCCTAACCATCGATCTAAATGATCTTATGAAAGGATAAGAAGAAAGGAGAAGGTGAGTCTAGTTCTCCTTATAGATTGATATTTCAAATCTAACGATGATGTGCTTATAGATCAGATAAAATTTATTTTTTTTGACTAGTAATGAAAGGTACACATCGTAATATTATTTAGATCCATTATTATTTAATTTTAGGTTTTGATATTAAAGTTTTTCATATTATAAATAGCATGATCATAGATTTTGTGCTAACATAAATAACTTTATTATAGCATAAATGTATGAGATCGTTTTAAAAAATAAATCAGAAACATAAGGTATTAAATTATTAAAAATAACATTGTTATGAGCCCCTAAAATTGTAGTGATAAAAGACTTTGGGTAAGAAGCTTGATATCAGACAAAAGTGAAATATCATTAATCCATAAGCCATTAGACCAAAAATTAAAAAGATAAAAAAAAATGTAAACCAAGTCAATTCCTTAGAAACAGGCCAAAAAGCCACCGAGACAAACCAATAAAATTATACAGGTTCAACAGATTCTAAACTAGTATTATAAAAAGTTTATATTTTGTACTAAATTTTTTTTAACATCATAAGCCGATCTGATATTAGGAGGTGACGATGGATGAAACAGCTTCCAACAAATGAGATTGTAAGAATTAGAAAAAATTTGGGTTGCTTTTGTTCAAGGAAAAAAAAAAAAAGACTTGCTATTTTGTGACCGCCTGAGCGTTTCTCCTCTAATCGGTACAGGGCTTTGGTCTTTATACCAACGAGGAATGCTGTAACCAGTCCAGAACGGAGGGAGTTCTCAGGAGAAGGTCGGATGGGACGGTAGAAATTGACGGACGCTGAAGTTTTAATCGATCGTGAAGTCTTCATGTGCATGTTGCAGAGCGATAGAGCGACAAGAGACGAGTTGTTCTTCTTGTGGGAGGTGCCGGATGGATGCATGGTAAACAATTATAAAAGGATGGATGCATGTAATTTTTTTTTTTTTTGATTACGCTCTTAATATCAGTATTTTTGTTCTCAGTTTCTTAATGTACCCGAATAAAATGAAGTAAAGATTGAACATTGGAAGGATAGTTGCTCCTCGTTTCGGATCCATTAATGTTATCCGATTAAGAATGGTGGATGTAGATCGTCGTTCTGTATATATTTCTGATGAGGAACAAGGGACGACGATGGAATTCCATCTGCATGAAATTTGAATGCAAAATTGGGAGGACCAAATCCAGAAGCACACATTGCCTTCTTTCAGGAAGAGTTCATCAAAAAGAAGCAACAGCGAGACACCCCGACGTCACTCCAACCAGGTAACCGGTGAGCTCCTGTGAAAAGCCAAAAGCAACGGCACTCGAACGAGGCTAAAAGACAAGTGCGATCGCCACTCATGCGCCTTGGCTTCTCGTTTCGACACTCCCCGTAAGCCCCATCCCCCCCTGCGGCACAGCCCGGTGCCTCCACCACGCTCTCTCAACACCACCACCACCACCACCTCCCCGCTCCACGGATGCCGCCGACACCATCATTACCACCTCCACCAAAGTCCGACCTCCTCAACCTCCGCCAATTATTCGCTCTCCTCTTCCTCGTCCACTCTCTGCGCTCACGCTTGGCCGCAGCTCACCAGGGCTCATCCCCCTATGCTGCTGCCGCTCTCACGGAGTGGCGCTCCGCCCATGCCTCCTACTACGCCGCCTCCGACCCGCGCGACACCATTGGTCCGCCCCGATCTCAATCTCCTTCCTTCCCCCTTTTTGCTCCTCCTGTGTCTGTGGATGGATCTCACTGGTGTTCTGGCTGACAGGGGGCGCGTGCGGGTACGGCGACCTTGGGAAGAGCGGGTACGGGATGGCGACGGCGGGGCTTAGCGATGCGCTGTTCGAGAAGGGCGCGGCCTGCGGCGGCTGCTACGAGGTGCGGTGCGTGGAGGAGCTGCGCTACTGCCTGCCGGGGACTTCCATCGTGCTCACCGCTACCAATTTCTGCGCTCCCAACTACGGCCTCCCGGCGGACGCAGGCGGGATCTGCAACCCTCCTAACCACCACCTCCTCATGCCCATCCAAGCCTTTGAGAAGATCGCCATCTGGAAGGCCGGCGTCATGCCCATCCAGTACCGCAGGTCCGTGATCTACTTCTTCCTTTTCACCCCTACGTTGCTTTTCCTTATCCTCTCTTCTTGGTTATTATCTTTCTTGTCCACATTGAGTTCATTTATGGTGGTCAATCTGGAATTAGATTCTGAAAGACTTCATTTTGATTTGTGATCGGTGGAAATTATGTTCGATTAAACTGACAATGACTTGACTTCTTCTGTATGGAGTAGAGTTGAACTCGACTATGATTCATCATGAAATGGTTCAAATTGTTTAGTTAGCCTAGGACTGGGGATTCATGACTCTGATTCATGATCCACCTCTGTCTGATCTCATCCCACAGTGAACTTGTCATTTAAATATGAAAAAAATTGAAGAAAAAAAAAAGAAAGAAAGAAAGCAAGTTGACATTTTGTGGCCAGGTTGAGTTGGTCAGCCAAACCCATTTACCAAAGACAAATTTCTTAGTTCATCTGTGGAAATTGTGTGGAACTACAGTCGACCACCATCTTGAATTGACCTCATCTTAGGGAACTGCAACTTTCTCTGGTTAGATCTGATTCTACGTTCGACCACCATCTCTATACTTGCTACGATAAGGAAAGGTGGATTTAGTTTAATTAGAATAGATAAAAATGAAGTGGAGTTTTCTTTAGTGGAAGCAGAGTTATTTTTGTAAATACATTCACACAAATACGGTCTTCAATGAAGTTTTTACATTTTTTTTTTTTTGGGTTATATAGATAATTTTCATAGCAACCAACAAATTTAGTTTCATCTTTCTTCTTATTCCATGTGCCAATGTTTCGAAATTGAGCTTATTGTCCAACAGCGTGGTTTGGCAATCATTGAATTGGTCTTGGTGTTGGACATCATGCATGACAAATTTAAAAGGCCTTATAACGTGCCATGAGCCTAATACCAATTATGAATGGAGATGTTCCATGACTGTGAATCAGTTGATTCGATGTTAGGGTTAGTTTCAGAAATTCTTTAATAGCTGGCTTCGCTGGATATAAGCTATCACTGTATCTCTTACCTCTATACCATTTGGTATTACATTTAAGTTTGCAAGAACTGTAACAACTGAAGGATTTTTAACTATTCCTACAGAGCATTCAGTTTCTCTCCTGACTAATCCTTTTGTGATGATGAACTGAAGATGAAATCATTTTCTGCATCTTGAGTAGTTCAGCTCTTTCCTTATGGTCTGCCATTTATTTACCACATTATAATGTTGGTGGAGACTGCAAAAGTTGTTCGTAGCATCTAAGAAGATGAAGTTGCAAAGGATGTTTAAATGAACTTGGTCCTCTTTCTGCAGCGCAAAGCTTGGAAATTGACTTCCGACTGTGGTCTTTGATGACCATCTTCTTTGTTGGTTCTCACTGTCTCTTGTTTCACTGCAACTCTCAGAAGCTGTCCATATAAGAAACGACAGTCTGATACTTTTAGAAACAAAATAAATTTGTTGGTCGCGAGTAATATATCTGACTTGATGAGTATCACTGAATTTTGCAATTTGGAATTGTGCACACAGGGTCAAGTGCATAAGAGAAGATGGTGTTCGGTTTACCATAGATGGCAAGGGCTTCTTCTACACAGTGCTGATCAGTAATGTGGCAGGTGCCGGCGACGTCACAGCGGTGAAGATAAAGGGGTCGGTGACTGGGTGGCTGCCCATGGGCCGAACCTGGGGCCAGAACTGGCACATCAGTGCTGACCTCAAGGGTCAGGCATTGTCCTTCGAGGTCACCTCCAGCGATGGTGTCACCCTGACCTCCTACAATGTCGCCCCCAAGGACTGGGCTTTCGGCAAAACCTACGTCGGCAAGCAATTCCCCTTCTGATGTATCACAATCTTATTATTATAAATTAGCATTTTTCTTGTTGTTGCACTTGTATTGTGGATATGCATATTCAAGAAACAATCTGTGGTCATATCGGAGGAGGCGAAAGAGGACATCATCATCCAATTATGCCTATTCTCGAGCTCAATCTGTGGTCATATCTAAACGAACCGATCTTTGGCAATGAACCGATCTGTGATTTAAATGCCCCGTCGCTTTTCTTTATCCTGTATTAAGTGATCGAATTTTATAAATTCATACATCTTTTGAATAACCTCATCATGATACTAAAGGATATATTCAGGTGAAATCTGCTTGTAATTTTATATTAAACTAAGAAAGTGAGACTATTATGTCAAAGGGAAGCTTTTCGTGATCCCATGATTTTTTTTTTCGAAAATTTTTATATATTCATATTAGATAGACTAGCCAAATTAGATATTTGCAACCTCCATCTTTGTCCTCCACGTGCAATTGAACTTTTTTTTTTATAAATGGTAAATGTTGAGGAAAAGATTCAATATTTAGACTTACTTGTAAGCATAAAAATTATATCATATTGCTGTTATATATATATATATAATTAAATATCAAGAATTAAAATCTAATAATAATATATTTAAGATTAAACATACATACCTTTCAATGTCATGCAAAATATCCTTATTTGAATTATAGAACGCACTCTGTAATTCGATCCATAGAACGCAATAACATCGATCTATAAAAAGAACTAGACCACTATGAGGGATAAAATAATAACTAGAGAGAGACAAGAATAGATCCATAGAACGCAAATAGTTCAATAATCTCATTTCGTATTGTATCATATTATTTGAATTCCTAAGATGTAATGTTTATTTATATATGAGAGCAGATGATCTAGGATAAATAATTACAAGAATCTCACTCATCAATATCATCTCCTAAGAAATTTTAATCATAAGTGAATTCTTTTTGTTGAAAAATAACATAATCAAAATCCAATTATATATAAAATATATCTTATCCAATTAAATAGATCATATAATCTAAAATTCTCCCACTTGATTCATTAATTAGTAAGATATAAAAAAATTAAAATAAAAATTTATTCAAAAATAATTTTACATAATTGGATCTTAAAATTAAAAAAATATTTTACATATGACCATGAATCTTAAAATAAATTAATAAGTCTAATAAGCATAATAATATCTTATTAAGTTTATCTATTAATGTGAGTGATAGTGTTTGTATGTTGTCAATATCATATTCTCTTTTATGTATCATAACACTATTAATCTCTCTTCATATAATCCATAATTACTCCTATGATTGTCTCTTGCCAAGATAATTTTATTATTATATTCATATATAATATATATTTTTGTAAATATAAATAAAATAACATAAACAAATATTTTAATTAAATAAATAATATTATTAATAATAATATCTACTTAAAGATGGCCTTTCCCTTCTGATGATTACAAATTAGGAAACTTAATAAGAAATGTTATTTAAACACTTTTATCTAATGTAGATTTTCTTAAACACTTTAGGCTGATCATGTTCTTACATTTTCAAAAATGTTTAATCACTCTAATAAATGGATCAACAATCTAAGAATTTGTACCTTAAGCACTTTAGATTGGGTGACTTTTTATCACAAGCTTATTCTAAAAATATATTCTTGAAACACTTTAAATTATAAAGTCTCAATAAATTGATCAATAATTATCATAATGGTGCTCAGATTTTTAATTAATACTTATTATTTCTGAACTATTTTTATGATCATTAAATAATCTATCTTTATATGTTTAGAACTACTAAGTATTTGTTGTTCTTAGAGAAGAAAGCTATTACGATGTTATTACAAAATATCTTCAACGGTCCGATAATTAATTTGACTATAACAAGTCGTGAGATAAAATTCTACTATCATAAAATTTCATTTGTGACCTTAAAGCACGTCACAAATTCAGTCTTTATTATTGATGATGTAATAAGTAATTGTTTAATACTTTGTTTGATGATGTAATAAACTTTCTACTATTGAGATAATTTAAAAAATCAGTATCTAAGTATCTCGTCACTTTAAACTGATCTAATCTCTTATATGTGAGCATGTAGTTTTTCATCTCTGATAAATATCTCATTACTTTCTTTATAGCTTTTTAATATTCTATTCCTATATTGCTTTGGTATCTACCCAATATTCTAACTATAAAATTGATATCTGGTCTTCAATATGTTTGACTATATAATAGACTTTCAACTACACATCCATAAAGAAGATCATTCATTTGATTTTGTTTTCTAAGTCATTCTTAGAATATTGGCTTTGATTGAATTTTTTATCATTAGTTGAACAAACCTGTATACTAAGTTTCTCTAAGACTCAATCAATATATATTCTTTCTGAGATAGGCTTAATAATCTTTAAATATCTTAATCTCAATAACATAAGTTTTCTTATTTATATTAACTATTTAAAAATTTGTAGTGAAAAATATCTTGATTTTGTATAATAAACTATGTTTGTTGTTGACAAGCAAAATATCATCTATATAAAACACCAATATAATAAACTTACTCTCATTAACCTTTAGATATATACATTGATCAATAAAAGTTTGTTTAAGATCATAAATAGATTTTCTAAGTTTGCAAACCTAACTTTTATTTTCTTTCTCTATTAATCTTTCACATTGTTCTATGTAGATTTTCTCATCTAAATTCTCATTGAGAAATATTATTTTATATTCATCTAATGTAACTCAAGATCATAATTAGCTATTAATGTTATGATGATCCACATTGTCCTTTTTAGAAATTAGAGAAAATGTATCATTATAGTTGATGTCTTTTTTCTGAGAAAAAAATTTTAGTCATAAGATTTATTTTATATCATTCGATATTACCTCTTGAGCCATATTTTATCTTAAAGATCCATTGCAATTAATTCTTTTATAATTATTAGGTAATTCAACAAGTTTCCAAATATCATTTTAGTCTATCAATTTTAACTCTTATTTTATTACATCATACCACCATTTAAAATCAACAATATTCATAACTTATGAAAATGAAAAAGAATCCCTTTTGATTCCTATATTATAATTTGATTTTTAAAATATACCACAATCATCAAAATTAGCAAGTCTCCTTTCCCTTTAAGATCTTCTCAAAACTATCATGTGTAGTTATTTTATAAGATTCATAACAATGACATTAATATCATGTGAGAGTTCATTAATATTATTTTGTTATTCACCCTTATCGATTTGTTCAATAATTTAAGGAACAACAACCTCTAAGATAAAAAATAATAATGGAGTATCAACCTATATCTCATTTATTTCAAAATTAATCTATCAAGATTTTTTATTTTTATTAATTTTAATTTTTTAGAAATCTTGTATTACCATATTCTACTATCTTCATGCTATGATTAAGGTAATGAAACCTATATCTCTTGAATTTTTCTACATAACTAATAAAATATTTAAAAATAATTCTTAGATCTAATTTTTTTATGTTGATTAAAGACTCTTATCTATACAAAATAATCCTAAATTTGTAGATATCTCAAACTAGATTTTCTATGAGTCTATAACTTAAATTGAGTTGATAGAAATCCTATTCATGAAAATATGTGGTTCTTGCAAGAGCTTCACCCCATATTGGCTCAGGTACGAAGAAATAATTTATCATTATCCTAATCATATCCATAAGTATATGATTTTATTTTTCAATAATATCATTCAATTATGGCATACTTGATAAAATATACTAAGTATAAATATCTCATATTTCTAAAAATCTAATAAAAGAGACAAGATTTTGACTTGATTCCTTATATTTGACATAAAATTCATTATTTATGTCAGATTTGATAATTTTAACTTTTCTATTTAATTATCTTTTATTTTTATTTTTATAAATCTCAAAAGTATTAATAGCCTAAGATATTAATTAGATATAATTATATCTTAACAAATTATCTATAAATGTGATAAAATATTTCTCTCCATTAAAATAGGAAATATGAAGTGGTTTATAGATATAATAATCTTATTGAGTTCTTTATTTCTTGTGATATTTTTTTATATGCTTAGTTTACCTTTCTTTTATACAATGTATGCAAACATCAAAATCAGTGTAAGTCCAAATCTTTAAAAATATTATTATTTACTAATCTTTGGATTTTTTTTTAAGATATGTCCCAAACATATGTGCCACAAGATAGAAAAATTTTTATTATTGAAACTATATTTCAATCTAATATTTAATTGTAGGGTCACCAATATTTTTACAAACTTAAATTTTAAATTAATTATGTACAAACCATCATATAGATAATCAAATTTTATTAAATCATAAAATATACTAAGTTTACCATAAGATAATATCTAAATTGATAGAGAATCTAACTTTTTAGAAATAGTAAAAATATAGCATGTGTAAGGTATATTAGATAATCTGTTTTTAAGTATAGGTGATAAGTTCTTACTGTTATTACTTTTACTTTAAATGATTTCATAATGATGAATATTTCATATCTTTTTAATTTTTGAGTTTAAAGAAATTTTTAAATATTATTAGTAATATTAGTTAAACCACTAGAATCAATCCACCAAATATTAGAATGAACTTTTATAATATTTAATTCTAAATATACAAAAGCCAAATTTATATCTTTCTTTTCAAACTAAGTATTACATTTAATGTAGTCCTTTTTCATATGTTATTTCTTACCACAAAAGAAGTACTTTTCTATGAAATTTTTTATTAATCTATTTACTATTTTTAAACCTAGCAAATATGTGTAGTGGATGTGTTGCAAGAATTGGTCGAGAGTTCGTTGGGAGCTTGCCAAAATGTACATCGGAAGTTCGTCGAAAAGTTCATCGGAAGTTCACCGGAGCTCGCCGAGAAGATCGAAGCTCACCAAAGAAGCTCGTCGGAACTCGCCAAGAAGATTGTTGTGAGTTCAAGAGCTTATCAGGAGTCCGTTGGAAGATCACTGAGAGTTCGTCAGAAGTCCACTGGAAGATCGTCGAAAGCTCACTGGAAGAAATTTTGACCTTTCGGACTTATGTTCTTTAGTATATACCTTAAATATTATAGTTAGGATGTAATTAGAGTTAGGTTTGAGAGGTAATCCTATTGACTATGATAAGGGCCAACTAGGCTTGTAATCGAACTAGTTTCAGTCAGACTCATGGCCCAAACAAGTTGTTGAACCCTGTCTAGTGGTGGCACCGCCAGAACTAGGCGATGGAACTACTTAGGGCTTAGTCTCCCAATTATCTAAGTGGCGATGTCGCCAAATTAGGTAGTGGTACCACCCAGTTCTAATAGCCAGGACTCTGTTTACTGGACTAGGTGATGGTGCCGTCAAACTGAGCAATGGTACTACCCAGTGTTAGGGTCAACTGGCGATGATACCGCCAATACCCTAGAAATTTAGGATAAGACCTTTTTTGGTTCCATTTTTTAAACCAATTGAGGCCTACAAAAATCTCTTACTTCTCAACTTGTTGGATACAGAAAAGTAAACAAAAAAAAATTGAGACTATGGTGAAATCACTTGTAAAAATTAAGAGTTCACCTCTATCAATTCTAAGTATTAGAAGCTTATATAAGGAGAGTGAGCCACTTGTAAAGAGTTCTATAAAGGGGTGATTGATCTTTGCTTTTGAAGAAAAATCAATAGTGGAAGCCGGTGACTTCATCGGAGGAGGTATCAGGAGTAGACGTAGGTTAGACGATCGAATCACTGTAAATTGGTGTGTTCTCTTTTTTGCTATGCTCTTTTCATTTGCTGCCTATCTTTTTTACTTAACTGTAATTGTACTATTTTTTCTTCTCTACTCGTGAACTTATTCGAATTAAACATCTTTTTGAAACATGTTTTCATTAATCGAATCATTTTCACCAAAAGAGTTTTTTGAATTCGATATTTTTAACCATTGCACTAATTTACACATTTACACCTCCCTTCCCGTCCCCCTACCCCCACCCCCCCTCTCTCTTAGTGCTATTTTTTATCCTAATAATTTATATCAAAGCGAGGTTTCTCTCATTTTGGTTTGAATCCTAAGAGAGATGATATTTGTCGACAATCTAGAGGGTCATTTAATCATACATCCACCCATATTCAATGGGATGGATTACACATATAGGAAAACTAGGATTATAATCTTTTTTATTTTTATAGATTTTGAGTTGTGGAACATTATCGAAAATGGCTTTCAACAGTCCTTTCTTCTAATAAACAATTAGAATGAGTTGGAAAAGAAGGCTTTCTCTTTAAATGCTAAGGCTATGAATGTTTTGTTTTACGCTTTAGATAAAAAAAAATTAATTAAGTTTTTATTTATAAAATGGTTTTTGACATACACTCAAAATCACACACGAAGACATTAGTAGAGTAAAGGAGTCTAACATAAATCTTTTAGTTCATAATTACGAATTATTTTGTATAAAACCAAGTGAGACCATTGGTGACATATACACTCGGTTTACAGATGTCGTTAATGATCTAAAGGCTCTTAGTAAAAGTTTTTCTAACTTTGAACTTGTTAATAAAATATTAAGATCTCTTCTAAAGAGTTGGGACCCAAAAGTAATAACCATTTAAGAGGCCAAGGATTTGAACAATTTTTCACTCGAAAAACTTATCGGGTCTCTAATGACCTATGAAATGACTTGCAATACTCATAAAGAACTTGAGAATAATATTCCAAAGAACAAGAAGAATATGACACTAAGAACTCATAGAGACCACTTGAAAGAAAGTTCAAGTGATGAGGACTATGATAATGACTTGGTACTGTTAACAAGAAAGTTTAAAAATTTCATAAGAAGAAGCAAATCTAAAAATGATACCAAGAACAAAATTGAACTCAAAAAAGAATAAATCATTTGCTACGAATATAAGAAGCCGAGATAGTTCAAAAGTGCATGTTCCCAAGTGAAAAAGAAACAACTAAGGAAGAAGAAGGTGCTCAAAGCTACGTGGGATGATTTGAGCGCTTCCAAAGACAAAGAACAAAGCAACAAGGAGATTGCTAACTATGTGCTAATAGCAATCGGTGATGAGGTAAGTAGTTCATTAGATGTAAATTTATCTTTTGATGAGCTATTGAATGTTTTTTATGATTTATTCGATGAATATAGATTAATTAGTAAAAAGTATAATTTATTGAAAAAGGAGCATGCTATTTTAAATAGTGAATTTGAAAAACTTAAGCATGACAATGAATTATCGCCTCTATGTACCAAGTGTGAACATTTATAGACACTTTAAAATGAAAACTTGCTACTAAATGAAACTCTAGAAAAGTTCAAGATTGGTAGCAAATCCTTGAACATGACCCTTACCAATAAGGGTCACGTTCATAGAATAGATGGAATCGGCTTTGTGAGTAGCTCTCACCAAAAGCCAACCATCTTTGTTAAAGGCCCTACCTTGTATGTATCATCCTGCACCAAATGTAACTTTTTTTGTAAACTCGGACATTATGATCATAAATATGTATTTAAAAAACATAGTTAACACAAATTAATTTAGGTTCCTAAAGAAACCTTAAAGAACTCTATGCAAAACGATAAGTTGAGTAGATTGATTTTTTAGGGACCCAACGCAAATGGATACATAAAAATCATCCTCTTTTTAGATATATTTACAATCACAAGTTAGGAGCAAGAGATGGTACCTTGATAGTGGATGCTTAAGGCACATAACTGGATATCCAACTCAATTCTCTAAGTTCATTAGCCAAGATGAAGGATATGTTATATTCGAAGACAACAACAAGGGTAGAATCATTAGCAAAGAAATCATAGATAATAAATCAAATTTTTTTGATTAAAGATGTGTTGTTAGTAGATGATTTAAAATATAATTTTTTTGAGTATTAGTAGATGCTTGCTTTTTGACCTTTCACTCGTTGGCAACTCACGGAAGTAAGCATCTTGAAGCCACCTTTGTAAGGACGCCCACAAATTTGGAACCATGTTTGTATCTAATGTCTTATTATGGCTACGATGAACTCTAAACTGCCATTGAAAATTATAGACAATAAAATGGAATCTAGAGTCGGAGACAAGCAAATGCATAACCATGTGATCTCAATGCAGTTGCAGTTAATTTGTCGGCTTGTTCCGTTTCCTCAGGAGATCTACTGTTGCCCCTCGATGATCTCCATTTTCATTTCCAAGTGTAAGCATGTTTCTTCGCTGCATAATGTTTGTGCAAAGGGATAGGGCCATCTTGAGAGACTGCATACATGATTACATTGGCAAATTAGGTTATCTGCACCAATAGAACTCAACATGCAGCTGTTGACAATTAGGTTCTGATATGCTTTTTTTTTTACTGACAGTTTCTCATATTATAGAGAATAATATATAGAATTCTTTTTATTTTTACCAAACTAAGGATTTCAACATATCTCATTTTTTATTTCAATTCAAGATTGATAGATCATATCATTTGAAACTATTATAATAATTAGATTTTTTTAATATAATACCGGAAAGATATTTTCATATAAATTTTGATAAGATATCTTCAAAATGCATATAAAATAATAATTAAAAGTTTAAACCTTTCTAAATTATCAATATTTATTTTTTTATAATATTTCAAATAATAAAATAATTTTTAAATTATGTAAATCATGTATATTTATAAATATTAATATATAAATTAATAATTTTAAAAATAAATTAGACGAAGTCGATAGATACTTATTTCGATTGCATATCCTCTATATAATATATTCTAATCTATCCATCTTAGGCTGTTGTTAAGATTAGAGCGTTGGGACGAAGAAGTGAGTGGGAGGTGAAGTTTAAATGGGTTGGGGGGTCGTTTGATAGGAGGGCATAATGTGTCACCAGCGCCGGCGGAGGCGGGCCGGTGGAGGAAGAAGAAGTGACCACGAAGAAGCGGTGTCGGGACTGGCTCCCCAACAAGCGCCGCCTCTGCGCCAACACGCCCCTCCCTGTCTCTGGGTAACTATGTATGCCAACCTAATTCTAGCCCTTCTCCTTTTCCTTTCTTGTTCGTCTCTCTGTAATATGCTTGTCATCAGGTTCTGCGGAAATCATGAGCCAACCGCCGAAGCTCGACGGATCCCCTGTCCGATCGACCCATCCCAGTTAGTCCAACTCTACTCATCCCACTTCCATTTGTTTCCCGTGTTCCCCTTTGCTTGACCCACTGTTTTCCTCCTCTGTGTAGTTCCGTATCGGGGGAGAATCTGAAATCCCACGTCAAAAGATGCCCTTTCAAGAAACAAGCCCAAGTCCTGGAGAACCAACCATACTACTCCAAGGGAATTAATAGCGGTAGCAGCGGTGACGGGAAAGACGATGCTGTGGGTTCCGCTGCAAAGAGGAATGCTATTTTTAGGATGTCGGTGCAGGAATTTCATGGTCTCCTTGGGAAGATCAAGTTGATCCATTCAGCTATTTCTATGGTCTTGCCACATTCGTATCTTGTCCCTGATGCCTGCAGTAAATGGTTGAATCAGCGGCTGGACAGGTTAATTTCTGAAAGTTTGGATTCTGAGTGAGTGGCAATATATTCAGAGGTTATCAAAATAAGAATAGTTATACTCTTCTTCTTTTTGTCGTGGCAGGAAATTGCCTTATCAGGAGAAGCATGCCATGTAGCAAGCGTCAATTATTGGGAACATAGAGGCATTCGGAATGCTTCAAAAGCCAAAGGATTTGACAAATCCATTTTGTCAAGAATGTGATGGAAGTGATGATGTTGATGGGGACAGTCTCAGCAGTGGTGGAGTTTGGAGCCGGCAGAGGGTATTTGACTCACATGCTCACAGATTGTTATGGGATCAAGAAAGCTTTTCTGGTCGAGTGAAAGTCTTACAAGCTTAAGGTCAAAATCTTGAGAAAAAAAAAAAGAAATCTTAAAAGAAAAAAAAAAGAAAAGGTCTTGATCAATCTAGCTCTTGCCCTTTAGAATCTTTATGCAGCTGGAAGTAAATTTAGAGTATAGTTACCTTTGGAAGTAATCTTAAATATGAAAAGGTAGCATTCTCTGCGGGGGTTGTGTAAAGAGAACTGCATAGTTTGAGTTTAGACCACTCTGTGATGGTCATAGTTTCCATTTAATTCAAGACATTATAGCTCATCAGTGGAACTTCAAATTGTTTGTTGAAACTCAGATTAGGTGTCATCGTTTTTGCATAACAAGTATAGTGAGCCCTGGTTTCCTCTGTATTTAAGGTCAAGTATGAATGATTCTCAAGCATTTGGAAGTTCCAATACCATGAGTGCAAAAGCTCCTGGGAAAAGTTTTTCACTCGTGGATTTTAAGACAATGACAAAGGTGCAATGCTGCAAGTAGTGACAAGTTCTTGTAACTACCAGAAGAATCCAACTTCTAAAAATAAGTCTTACGTTTGGGGTTTACATCTGTTTGGACAGCATGCTTACTTGCTTCTTCTACATGTACATTTATAATCACAATGGATATTTCTTAGTGGGACATGATCAATAGAAGCTCTCTCTTAGTTGTTTATGCTTAATTTTGTATTCTATGTGATTAGAAATCGACCTTTTTGGCCTTTGCCTAACATAATTGATATGAGTGATGCCCCTTTTATGGTTCCATATATGCTTCAATTATTGTAACAGAATCAATTCATATTATGATGTCACAAATGTCAGGAATTGCTATTCTGAGTTTTAAAAACTTATTTCATATCAATTTGAGGACTTATTCATAAGTAGTCAAACTAGATTATATATCAACTTCTTCATAATGAGTATGCTATTGATGCATTATTTGTGTTTATGTAGTCGCATATAATGAAGTTTCTTTTACTGTTTAAAATAATTATTAGGCTGACCGCAGTCTGCGACAAAACCAAAACATAATTTTAGAGCATTTGAGAATTGACAGTAAGGTTCCTATCCCTTATTATGTTTGTGATTTTCCTTCCTACATGCTTTTTTCATTTCTTTCCATGAGCAGAATATTTTTATTTCAACAAGTATATTTTATGTTGGTGTTGTTAGCTTTAGATAAAATAATTTCTTTTTCACACAAGCAATTGTGTGCATTCGGTTGCAAAGATAAGGGAAATTGTGTTTAGCATTGGTTTGAGAGTAATCAAAGATAACCTGTCTAGAGTTTCCCCAAAAGTCATATTTGCAATGATAGACCTTAGCAGTCATTCCCTTGAGAATGTACCACTTTCCCAACGTGTCACCTGCATAACATGTGCAGGTACTAGAATTATCTACAGTGAATTCACTCTCTACCTCAATTAAGCTCTCTGTTGAACCATATTTTATTGCAATTTTATATGGATGATTTTGCTTTTTACAGTATTCATATGATCAGGAAACAGTAAAAACCTAGATGTATGATAAAACTGTTATGTATATGGTGCTTAACTACTTTTAATGCTATATACAAATAGGACTTGCAATAGAACCAAGTCATGTTGACATACGAGTGTCTAGATACATAGCTTGGTCAGCATTAGTCTGAAAATATATGAGGTAAGACTAACAATTATTCATCAATTTGAAATTTGAAAACCTTATTCAGTGGGGTTAAGTTAGGCATGCTGCACAGCTTGATCTTAAATGTATTGTATATACTATGCATACAGATAAAATGCATGTCTTTCCAACCACAACCAGTTAATAGTTAAGACATTGTTTATGTTTCAAATGGAAGGAGACCAGCATCTATGTAAACTGTATTTCCGTTGTCTCATTTCGGTTGTTTTTGTCACCGCTCTTCACTTCAGTTCTTTAATGTAAATGAAGATATAGTGCACTCTTTTTTTCAGGCACATATATTTTTCAATTCACATTCTTGTCCTGCTTATTCTCGAGCACAAGTTGCCATTCTTAAGTGAGATTTTTAATGGGAATGACTTATGGATGCGTTAGTCTCTTAGCTATTCCTGAACACCAATGCTTCTTCTCTTCTCATCTCTGCAAAATTTTAAATGTTCCAGCTGATGATTTATCGATGTTGAATCTGAAGCACACCTACCTGGATCAAATTTTCAGAACTGTTTGAAATTTTTGCTTGGTTTTAGTTGACGAACTTCTCGAAATGACTCGTGCTTCTCACGCTTCATATTTTTCAATAGAATAAGCAGCTCCAATGCACAAGATTTTCATCAATATGGGGTCCAAGGAGGATAAATGTAAGCAGTGTTACCCCTACAATCCGAGAGCTTGCAGGATCAATTTATATTATTTGTTTTTTAGGTATTGACCAATGATCTAAAGATCCAAGGTTGGGTATTAAGTTTAGACTCCAGATACAAATTTGTGGAACTTGATCTGTTTAGGCGGAGTCAGTATTGGGTTGCTTACGACTGTGAACTCTATGGTCCATTCCTTGCCAGAGAATTACCATACTTCAAAACAATACTGCATAATATAGAAAGAAATGGTTGTCTTTTTGTTGGAATGAATGTGTTGGTGGTAAACTGACATGACACATGCCATGCTGACACTCACATTACCACGTTTGTCCCTGCAACTTGGTTGTCAGAATTAAGAAAATTTACTGAATAGCACCATTCTCTCACAAATTTGGCTTTGTACCAAGATGGATTTACTTATTTGCTTTGAACAGGTCAATTTGAGCTGATCGGGTGTTTTCCTATAGAAGTTTTTTTGGGGAAGGAAAAGGGAAAAGAATTTTTGCATTCTCGATACACACTGTACATACCATTGCATACTCCATGTGCGCCATATAGTGCTTTAACTTTGTTTTCGATACGTATTCATATATATTTAAAGTATATTCTGTGCTCCATTTTGTAATATTTACATACATTACAATAACCAGTATAATAAGTATATAATCTTATTATATAGTGGAAGGGAAGATATCTTACATTAGTTATGTCCTTTAACATGATCTTATTCCATAAGTATATTATCAACATACAAAAAGTTGATATTTGTTTATGCTATTATTTAGTTCTAAATTTGTTGGTAATATTTCAAATTTAGACCTTGTAATACGTGACACTTGTTTATCCACTTATAAACCTGATCATACTTTTGCCTACATTGCAGTAGTAGATTTGAGTTTGGATGAAGTACATTTCTTGAAGGGTCTCCGACACCTAGCCATTGGAAAACATCTCTGTGGACCTGCAACAGGCGAATGCTATGTCTGCAGCTGATAGGACAATAGCTTAAAAGTGCTGATGATCTTTCAATAAGTTTCTTGCACATAAGTCATTGGTGATTTCACAATAATGTAACTAACTAGACAGTTGCTTTTGAAAATCATATGCAGATCTGACAATGAGGTGCTGTCTCAATCGAGAATATAACCAAAGCGAGGAAACACATTCAACTAGTTTGCATCTGCAAGGCATTGCTCTCGCAACATGTTGTCACCATCTTTGCCAATGGAAACATTATACAAGTAATTCCTCCTCTTGAAAAATGCTCTCTATCTACGCATCACTCTGAATTTTGTGATCTACCTTTCCTCAATCCTAATAAAAATCTATTGGTCATGACTTCAGAAAGGAAAGACAGACATCTTAGCTGTTTTTCGCTTTATTATGAAACGAAAAATATTCCAAAGGACACAAAATCTCACATCAATTGGATTGGCTTTTTAGTCCTTTGGATCTTTCATGGTGTAGTTCTTTAGAATTACTATAAATAATTCCCAGCTGATTAACACGTAATCTTCCATAAATAAACAGTACATTGGTAGCTCACATGTCTAGTTGAAGCTTGTGAAAATTGAGGTTTTGCAACTCAAATGGGAAAAAATGAATGCACCCGAATGGTCTGGGCGATATGTCCATGGCATACTGCCGGTAACGAATGTTGCGTTATAGATCATGTGTAGTGTATCGTGTCTATATCTATTCAATCGCTTCACTGTCATATGGCTTAATCCACATTGTAAGAACTTGTTAGAATAATCTAACAGTAGTATGGTTGAGGTAAAAAGAGATAAGAATTTGGTCATTGAATTTACATCTTCTTATTGGTGCCTCTTTTGCTTTTACAGAGACAAAGTTTCTTCTTTCTCTGGGAATCACAGAGGAAGAATTCCATGCTATGACGTGGTTTACTAGCTGGGCCGTAGATGCAGATCATAGTTCAGAGCTTTCTGATCTTTCACATCAAGAAACAAATCTTAGCACCATGTAAGTTCACCTACCCTGTCTGACAATTATTGGCAGCTGAGATATGCCTTATCTTGGCCACATCTCTCGATTAGTTTCTGCATAAGATTTTTGAGACTCTTCCTTATCCCATCTTTTTCCTGATAAAGAAAAACACATTCTGGTCTTATGTTCAACAAATACATTTCTTTGGCCTCCTCTGATTCATGTTTTATCCTTTGTGCTTCGGAGATGTAGCGAGGATAAGCAATCCAACTTGGAGGATAGTGATGTCGAAGAAGTCATACCGAGTATGCCAGTGCTCGACAGCGCTCGTTTGGGTTTTATATGCAAAAGAGATCATCGACACTGGGAGGTTGTCGAGTCTGAGAGACCAAGGAATGGACGCACAACTTGTGAAGTATTTCCCGTCAAATATTTCACCGGAAAATCATTTGCTGCTTGCTAAATCCAGGTTTGAGTTTCCAACAGTCATATAATGGAATCTTCCTAATGACTTGGTCATATTTTACATGCCAGAAGCTTATTTCCTTCGGGAATCCTCAGGACTGATCTCCTAGCTAGTGCACAACGCTGCTAACATTTGGTTTCATATAATTTGTCATTCCATTGCTCCATCATTATCTAAATTTATTATTATTATTATTATTATTCAATTGATTTTGCAAAATCGATCCATACGTTGAAGTTTTATGCTAATTTGCTTTGATAGTATGGCCAAAATTAAGCAGGAAGCGTTCATAAAGAATTTTACCGAATACAAGTGAGAAACACATCCATCCATTCGTGGGCTGAGTCGGGACCCAAGCAGTTATTTTTTACATCTTTTGGCATTTACTGTATGCTCCTCTTCACCCAATGCTCTTATTTCTATGGTCATTGTCTTATTATCATTTGTTGTTATACTTCGACAAATATTATTGAAGTAATTGAATTAAATATTATTTTTTAACATTTAAACACTATCAGATGTTATTCAACCTAGATATAGGTTATCCAATTCAATACAACAAAAAATTTGTTTTAATTTGTCTAACATTGTTCAAATAAATTTTATCAATTTTTGTATTATTAGATTTTTATACAGTAAAAATATTTTTATTAAACGTATAATTTGAATCTGACCAATTGACCCAAGACTTACACCTAATCGTGTTCCAATTTAATTCCGATAACTATGCATGCCAGTGTCAGTCGCTATGGCACGCACTCATAAGCCAATATGAATGTCAAAATGGCAGTTGTCTACAAACCTGTGCTGCAATTTGCAGCACGAGATTGTTTTGAATTTCCAAATTGGTACTGCTGATAGACCTGTAGAAGTATCTCCCTGCACGGCACCACGGCACCAAGCTTGATGCAAGCCAAGAAAGCTCCAGAGAGCTTTCTGTGAAGACTGTAGGCCTCCTCCGGTGGAGGTGTCAACCTGTGCTTCAGCATTGTTGCCCCAAGATTTGAGATGCTTTGAGTTATGTTGCTCGAGCGGAAGTCGTATCCACCGCCTTTCGCAAAGGGCCTCCCAACAATAAAGCCGGCTTGGACATGAGCCTCCAACATAACATCTGATTCCTCACCGGTAAGAAAGCCAAGTCTCCGCGACATCTCTATCACTGCATCTCTATCACTATTTGCACATGCGATGACCTGTTAACCAAGAGATAGAACAATGGAGCACAATGACCGGATGAGAAAGATGAAACGAGATAGACATATTATGTACATCTCAGACGTCTTCAAATTTCTGACTGAAAAGGCATGGAAACTAAAAAATTAATATAAACCCAGCGTACCATAAGAATTGTGCAAAATCAGCACAAAATAGTAATTAGAAAAGTCCTAAGTCATACCATTCGTAGATAGTCATCAACAAAATTCTTTGGATACTCACGAGCTGCACCGAAGTCAATGAGATTAATCATTTTGGTAGTCTCATCAAAAAGAAAATTGCCCCAGTTGGGATCCGTCTGCAAAATATCACGTGATGTTACAAAATATATATATTATTAATGAACTGAATATGCAATATCATACATATATCTAGATTCAGTTAAAAAAAATAAAAAAACACATTTATCACATAATCATACTTTCAACCATGTAACAATAACAATAAAGTCATAAATCCCAACTATTTGGGGTCGACTACATAGATCTTTTGCTGTCATTTAGATTTGAAAAAAGCTGTATGTCTAGTTAAATTCAAAGTACTTAAATTTTTATTTATAATTTCTATTAAAGTCTTTTTAGGTTTGTCTCTATTTCTCCTTGTACCACTAATATTAATTTGTTCAACTACGACATCCGGAGGTCTCCTCGGTACATGCCAATACCATCTTAAATGATTTTATCTTATCTTATCCTTTATCGAAGCGATACCTAATTGTTCACGAATAAAAATATTTCTTTTCCTATCATTCCTAGTAACGTTACATATCCATCATAACATTCTTATCTCAACAATATAAACTTTTTGTATATATTTTTTTTCATTGTCTAATACTTGAATCCATAAAGCATTGTTGGTCTCACAATTGTCTTACAAAATTGTTCTTTTAATCTCAAAGGTATTCGATATTAACACCTTTCACTGTTTTAACCATTTTGTTTTTACTCTATGAATAATATCTTCATCGATCTCTCCATTTCATTGAATAATTGATTTAAGATACCTAAAGCTTTTACTTAAAGGGAAGTCTTGTCCATCCAATTTAACTATATTTTCTTATCTATCTTAAAAATCACTAAAATTATATTTTATATATTTAATTTTAGTCCTACTTAATTTAAAACATTTATGTTGTAAGGCTTGTCTCTATAGTTCAAGCTTATAATTAATTCTATTTAAGCTTTCATCAACTAAAGATAATATCATCAGTAAATAACATACACCAACAAGATCTATCATGTAAGTGACTAGTAAGTTCATCCATTATCAATGTGAAAAGGTAGGCACTTAATGCAAATCCTTGATGTGATCCTATGCTAATAAAAGACTCACTAGACACATTTGTTATAGTTCTAATATTAATAGCTACATTATCGTACATATCTTTAATAACATCAATATAATTAGTGGAAACATCTTTCTTTTCTAAAGCCCACCATAATAAATCTCTAGGAGTCCTATCATAAGTTCTCTAAGTCAATAAAAATTATATACAAAACTTTCTTTTCCTCCCTATACTTTTCTATTAATTGTCTTAATAAATAAATGGTTTATATGGTTGATCTTCCAGACATAAAACCAAATTGATTTTTAGGGATATTTTTTTCAAACCTTATCCTACTTTCGATAGTTCTTTTCCAAAGGTTCACAGCATGGCTTATGATTTTAATTCCTCTATAATTTAAATAATTTTATATGTCACCCTTATTTTTATAAATTAGTACTAAAAAACTCTTCTCCATTCCCCAAGCATTCTTTCGAATCTTATGATTTTTTAAATATGCTAGTTAACTAAGCAACTCCCTTTGTCCCCTAAACTTTTCCAGACTTCAATAGGGATACCATCAGGCCCCACACTCTAAGTTATTTTCATCTTCTTTAATACATCTTATACTTCATTAACTCTAATTTGATAAATAATATATGATTATTAAATCTACCACTATTATTTATTATTAAATCTAAGTCCTATATGGAATATTCATTAAATAATTTATAAAAATAATTTTTTTTATCTCTCCTCAATCTCGTTATCATTAACAAGTATTCTTTGATTTTTGTCTTTAATGCATCTAATATTACCTAAATCCTTACACTTTCTTTCCCTAGCTTTTTAACAATTCGACATATATCTTTTTTACCATCTTTAATACCTAATTTATTATAAAAATTTTCATAAGCTTTTTATATCTTGCCATACTAATCACTTTTTTAGCCTCTTTTTTAGATTCTTTACATCTTTAATTTTTTATTTTTATAATTTTATCAATCTTTAAACATAATCTTAGTAAAAATTATTTTTTGAACATCCTCGCATTACCACAAACTCTCTCTTAAGGTGACACCGCTACATTTAGTTTCACTAAGAATCTTCTTTGTTAAGCTCCCTATCTTATTAGTCATTGTAGTCAAAATAATATTAATATTATCCTTATTTAAGTTCTAAGTCGCCTCCCTTTCCATTTTATTTTTAAAAGTGTTTATATTATCATCTTTAAAATTTCATAATCTAGTTCTAGTTTTTTTTTTCTATTATCATTTTTTCATTTTTTTATAGTAAAAATCTAATACCATCAATCTGTTAATTCGTCAAACTTTCATTAGGTATAACTTTATAATTCTTACAAATAACTTTATCTACATTTTTAGTGAGAAAAAGGTTTATTTGACTATAGTTATGACCACTCTTATAAGTAATTAAATATTTATCTCTCTTCTTAAGGTGAATATCTACAATTATAAACTTATATGAAGTTGCAAAATCTAAAATCATACCACCATCTTTATTTCTCTCCCTATAACCAAAGCCCCTACCCATCCTTTTATATTCACCAAATGTTTTTCCTACATGACCATTCAAATCTCCTCAAATTATAAGGTTTTCGACTATAGGCATTCCTTAAATGAATATCATCTAAGTTTTTCCAAAATTCTCTTTTGGTTTGATCATCCAATCCTACTTGAGGGGCATAAGCACTAATGACATACAAAGCATCTTATCTTTTCACATTTTAAAATTATAATTCTATCTCTAAATCTTTTTACATCTAATATTGTTCTTAAGATCCTTATCCACAACAATTCCTATATCATTTATGTGCTTAACTTTTCTAATATATCAAATTTTAAATTTAGTACTATCAATCTCTATAGATTTTTTCCTACCTACTTAGTCTCTTGTAAGCAGATAATATTTATTCTTGTTTTGATCATAGTGTCTACCAATTCTAATCCCTTCCTTGAAAATATTCCTATATTTTAAATTGCTAACCTAATCCTTTGTCTTGGACTAATTTTTTTTACTACCATTGGTCCAAAACAATGAAAGAACCTTTGCCTACTTGGCACCACATCCAAGCGCTGATGTGATGGTCATTTTTGAACAACTTCCTAGCCCATCGTTTGCAATTCGGGACACCTAGGCGGTGAAGGTGCCTCACGCCACTTCTAGGTAACAACCTAGCTCTGTACTGAAATTGGTTATGATCCATATTTATGAGATTTGACATAGATTTACGTTGGTTATCAGTGATCTAATGTAACCCTCCTCCTTTTTCACCTGGGCTTAAGATCAATATTGGTAGTGTTAATAAGACTTTCAACCATCACACTCCAAAATGAGCAAACCCAACATATCACTTAATTGTACCTCCAGAAACAATTTAGAAACAATGAATATAAAAGTAATTAAATTTCTTCAATAAACAATAGCTAAATCAGCCACTAGTATAGTTTGCAATGCCATCCTAACCAACAACAAAAATTTAAGCTCTAAGCAAGACTGAATACTAAGCATTGAGACATAAAAGACTGCACTGCAGATAAAAGAATTGGAAATTCAAAAATTGTTTAGTTTGGACAACACACATAAGAAAGATTTGCTTCTCATCCCTTCTCCCATCCCTTCTCAATGAAAACATAGGACAAAATTACACAACTTATGAGAAAGAAGGAACAAGGGCCGCGATTCATTAAAAAACAAAGACAAACACAAATTGCACTTGCCTGCATGAACCGGAAAACAAACAACTCCTTTAGAGTCAGCTCAAGCAATTTTTTCCCCACATAGTCCCGAATTTTTTGACTTAGTAATGCCACCTTATCGATAGGAACTCCTGAGCAAAATAAAAAAAAAGCCTGTAGAATTACTAATTGTATCTTATTTAGAAAAAAAAATCAAATCAGTGACACTACAAACAAAAGGTGAGAAATATAGTGCATCAGCTCTCACAAAGAAAACCCAATTAAGTTCAATCAACCAACTTGACAGTCTTGGCAAATTTTTTGGTCTGACTAAACATCCCAGCATGTAGAACATATATGTTCATTCAGCAGCATAGATGATATAGACATAACCTAAAAGCAATTAGGGATGTCAAGGTAGTTGTATCTAGAGGTATAAAGAAATAAAACTTTGTTAGAAACAATAAATATAAATTTAATTGCTCTTAATTTGATCAGTGATTACATTCTAAACAGAGCTCAATGGTGGAAAAAGATCTATGAATCTAAACCTTATTGGTTGGGATATTAGGGTTTGCCAATGTTTTACTGTATATTTATTTAATTCGGTGAAATATCCTCTCTTGGATGCATTCTATGCATGATCTACTTAATAGGAAAGTACCATGTGCTTCAAAAGATCATCTGAAAGAAGAAAATATACTAAACAAAAGATTATCTAACAATATTGTTGGAGAAGCAACAAAGGCATTGCTTACCCTAATAGAATGATACTCCAAATTATGGATGCACATCAAAACATCTACGCTGAAATTCCCAAATGCGTAATACAAACCATGACAAATTGAAAATTTAAAAGCGGTGAAAACCTTAACAACAGCTATTTTATCCTTCTTAAAATACATTAGAATGTGGAACTAGATTTACACATCTTTCCAACATGATTTAAGCTCTCTACCAATAAAGTGAAAGAAGTGTAAGTTCCCTCAACTTACACCGCAGCAAAACTCTGACAAAAAGTGAGAAGTGAATTCTAATGGCTTATGATGTGTCATAATAAAAATAATGTATTTACCTGTAATAAGCTCGGTTGTCAAAACCTTTTTACTCGAGATTTCATCAATAACCATAGGAACATAGAACCCTTCTGAATCAGATAGGAGATCACGGAATCGCTTTTGACTTGCAGCTTCCAATTCATAATCACATTCCCTAGACAGTTCGTCCTTAGCCACCTTTATAAAAATTGGAGAAAATTACCAATCAGAATATCTGATTGTAAATAGCATACTCAAGTTTCCAAACTTAATTCAGAAATTTATTGGTTCATAACACTTTAAGATGTGGCCTTGGGCTGTGATAAAGCATATCATGGGTGGATATAAGAAACTGAAAAATTAAATTGATCTTGAACACCAATCTGCAAGAAAAAGTACCTAGCCAATTTGGATGATGCTTATCACTAGACTCATGAACTATAAGAGTTAAAACCTGATTAATGAATCAAAGTAACTGTATAATCAAAGTGATTGTAATTCATTTACTCAACTCTCAGTAGACAATCTGAAAGATGACCTAGTATGCAATTACTATATTCCAAAACAACCAACAAAATTTTCATTTAAGGAAAAATAAGATACTGCAGCACAAAACTATTTGGTCATATTTCATGCTAATTTCTCATAACTAGCAAATGAGAACTATCCAATTGATTAAAATATGAGGAACTATGGTAAAAGAAAGCAATAATATATTCATACATCACAACCACATAAAGCAGCAACATACACTAAATGGAACTTCAAAAACAGAGTTATCAAAATTCAATCAGATGACAACACGAGAAATTGAAGAAAGGAGAAAGTAAAAAAGTGTAAACAATTATCATTAAAAAAAAAAAGAAGCAATCCAACATGCTTCTAATTGACATGATAATGTCAATTATGGAGTGCATCATGAAATTGAAGAGCAGGATGCAAATAACCTTGTAATGTCAAAGAGTGCGAGTCATCTGCCTTTTAATAAATGAGAAGGCATGCAGAGATGTTGCATTAAATTCTAGTCTCAAGAATTGACTTGGAAATGTATAATTATTAACTTAACTGTTATAAGGATAAATTTACTAGTACTGAAAGCAATCACTTTTATGAGTTTAATCACTAATACGCAAAAGTTCAATTAACAAAGACAAGTCAAGGACATCATGAATTTATAAATTCACCTTTATAGCATTATCAAGAAAAAGTCCTTTGGGAATGAGATTTGTGTAGTCTAAAATTAGCCTGACATTCTCGATGTCACTTTCTATGCTATCTGCAACACCAGGGTACTGTATTTTCATTGCAACCTTGAGACCACTCTTCATAACTGCTCGATGGACCTGAAGAAAGCATGTATAAGAATATTTGAAGATAAATGACTCAATGAGAAATCAACATGAACAAATCAGAGGTAAACAAGCTAGCGCTTTGCTGAAGAATTTTCTTCTATGGCATCCAAGGACATAATATCTAAAAATTCAGGAGGATTAGGATATGACCAATCTAGATCGAGACAACCTGCCCTATGCTTGCTGCAGCAAGTGGTTCATAATCAAAGCTCCTCAGTTTGGATGACCAATCAAGACCCAGTTCAGCATCCAAAACATCATTCAATTGTCTCCTTGGCATCACATCCGCTCCTTGTCGAACGATATCCAAAGCTGCCAATATCTGCATCAGGGAAAGAAGCAAGACACGCATCAAGAGCCATGCTAGTTGCTCATGTTTATGCATACTTTTCATCAGATACTAATGATTTAACCAACAAGATTCAGAAACAAGTTTTGGAATCAACAAGATGGTTGTATCAACTTATAAAATTTTCAGATAATTAATTAAGTGTGATAAATTATACCATTACAGTCAAATATAATGGACTGGACCACTATGAAGCGTTTAGCAATACACACTCATTGATATGGAATCAGTTAGCTCCACAGCCTTTTCAAACAAAGCTATGGTGAAAGCTGAAAGCAACAAAGACAATACATTAATAAATCCAGGAAAAAGTAGTACCGGTGCTGGCACAAGGGATTCATCCTGAATGCTCAACATCTGGCCCAATTTAAGTGCAGCCCCTCGCATTCTACACAGTGCAAGTGCCAAACGTTCAGCATTTTTCTCAGATAAAAAAGGTGAAAGGGCAGACTGCTTCCCTTCTATTTTGGGCATACCAAAGACAATCCTCTTTGCGGATTCTTGGACTGTACCCCATGCAAGCCCAGCTCCCAGACCAGCAAACCTACACGATTATATGCAAATGTCTACATAAATGACAATAACAAATTTGACAAACAAGTTCAATACAAACATGCTTATACTGAATGGAAAGTGTAAGAATCGCCATTATTATTTGTTTGTTTAACTTTACCTTTGTATTGGTGCCACTAGAAAAGTTCAAATTTCTAGAATCAACAAGGAAAACGCTAGGGCAAAAGCAATCAGATGGGTAAATAATAGCCTACCCTAGAGCCCTGCTAAAGGGAGTGGACGGGACTCTTCTCTCGCGAGGTCGCCGCCTCTTTAGTGGAACGTCTCCTTCTGCGCTGCCCACAAGATTCATCTCCGGCAGGCTAGACAGGATCAGATCTTTCATGCTACCGTTCTCGCCAAGAACACCCGGTTCCATGGTGGCACCGTCCTCCAATTCCTGCGATCGGCAATTGTTCTCCGGCGTCGTCATCGCAGATGCAGCCATGGGGGCCTCCTGAACGTCTACCAGCCTGGATCGTGATGTGGTCTGGGATTGGGGCGAGGGCTTCTCCAAGATGGAGGGATCGGTTGATCCCCCCCGGAAAGCAGTGACCTCGGGCTCATAATCGTTCGAGAAGTAGGCGACGGAGGACTCCTTGGCGGAGTGTGAAGCGGACATCTGACGGGGCCTCCCTCTCGTTAGTCCGGCAAGGTCCGTGGCGGACACGAGGGCGGCCTTGAGGGTTTGAGAGACGAGGGCCTCCAGATCGCCCGCCCTGGCAGCTTCGAGGTTGGGAGATCGCTTGGCAGCCTCAAGGGCGACGAGAGAGACTCCGCGGAAGAGGCGGCGGAGGTCCTGTAGCAGCGGTGGCGGACGACGAGCCATAAGGGGGGAGGAGCGCCACCAAGTTACGTGCAATGGCACGAGAAACAGGGCTGTGTTGTTATTGAATCAGAAGGAAGCCGACGGCCACTGCAGAATGGTGATGGCTTCTCAACCCAAGCAAGTAAAGCCAAACGATCCCGGAGTCCTCGTGGCCACCAACCAACCAAGGCTACCATGTGGCCATCCGGTCGACCACACCGGAGGAACGCGTGTGACGCGAAGCGTGGCTGGGTTAGACCACGACTTTACAACTCACTGGACGTACGCCCCTTCCCATTAATCGGATGTTGTCTCGACGGAACATTTGCTCGCTGCTAATAAATGACATTTGTGTCAATTGCCTTTCCAATACTAAGTCTACGTTATAAAAAAACCAAGGCGAATGACTTCAAAATTTGAACTTTGAGGATCCATTATATTGTGTCTGATGGAGTTTCTCCTCAAAATCGTTATGCTTGAGTTATATATTCAGCCCTTGAAGTCACTTGGGCTTCTTTTTTTTTTTTTTTTTTAAAAAGACTATCTACGAACTATTACAAGAGTTGTAAGAAGGAAAGAATGGAAATAAATAAATAAGCATGTTTGCTCAATCACTTAATGGAGTTTCTCCTCAAAATCGTTATGCTTGAGTTATATATTCAGCCCTTGAAGTCACTTGGGTTTTTTCTTTTTTTTTTTATTATAAAAAAAGACTATCTACGAACTATTACAAGAGTTGTAAGAAGGACAGAATGGAAATAAATAAATAAGCATGTTTGCTCAATCACTTAATGTGAATCATGACTGCTTCGTATTAAGGTGATTTTTTGGATCATGACTTATTTTTATTTTTTTTAAAAATAAGTTTCTTTTAAAAAAAAAATCAAAATACCTTTAAAAAGAGGTTTCTTGTCAAAATTTTATTTTGAGTTTGAAAGCAAGAAAATAAAATTTAACCAAAATAAATTTGTAAACTTCTAGTCAAAATAAATTTTATCGTATTTGCAAATGTCAAAAATGTGAATGAAGAAATATTATCAATCAATCATCGTTTGACATATGGTGGCCAATCAATGTAGGGGACAATGCCTACTTTTTTATCCGCCCACGTGAACATGAGTCAAAAGGGGATGATTATGGGTTGGCATCCCTTATCGTTCATATGGATAAGAGTCTAATAAGAAGAGTTATGAGTTGTCCCTTAAAAGAATATTTTATAAAATACTTCTCCTCTTTTACCTAACATAAAAAGACTACTTTTAGTATGATAACCATAATTAGATATTTTTTACTATTATTTTCACATCACTATCTTGAACTCACTTAAGCATAGGAGAGATCATCTCTGACATCCATCTTTTTACAAGTTTTTCTTGGAGCACCACCATATTTCGAATATCCTTCTATTTTAAATTATTTATGATATGATAAATTATTTTGATTATTTTAATATAAAAATTTATTTAATGTATTAAGTAATTTTATATTAGAGGATTAATTCTAGGGACCTAATTATAAATCATAGAATTTGGATATGTTTATTGAAAATTTTCATGTTAAATTAGTCGAGTAGAAAAATATATTAAAAAAATAGTGAAGTACATGTGTCATTAACTAAAGAAGTGTGCCACCCTGTAAAATCGTTAATAGTTGTGTCTTTTTGTTGCATGCTTGTCATATTGCAACCATGTGTTCCTTAATTACTTATGCTTAGAGAGCAAAGGTGACCAAATATTATCAAGACCTTGCTGTCCTTTACCTAGTGAAGGAAAGAATTGAAGGAGAAAAAAAGAAGTGAAGTCTTCCGCTTGAGGATATTGGACTAGTTTAACATCTTTGAAAATTAGCTTTTATTAAGGTACATATTCTATCCCATCCTATTGTATTCCTACTTGTCTACGAATAATTTGTAAAGTTTTGTTTCTTTCCAATACCATCAATCTCAATTAAGTTGTGAATTTGTTGTATAAAAAATTTCAGAATTCTGATGTATCCATCTTATTTCAACTATAATATCCTGCGAAGCTTAAAATTGAACAAACTTTTTATTGTTGGAAACTAGATTCTTATATCTTTCTATCAATACTTTATTTGAATGATATGAACTATAATTATCTATCTAAATGCTTATTTCAATTGATTCTTTGAATTCTAATTAACAGAGGCAAAATGATTTGACCTATATGTATTTCTTTAATTATGGTATTTTGTATAAGACTCCAAATTAAATAAAATCTCCTTTTGATGAAAACTAGACTCTTATTTTTTTTCATTTAATACTTTATTTGAATAATTCGAAGTACACATGATTGAACAATTGATTTTTTTTTTTTTTGATCTCTTGAATTCTGCTAAACAGATAGGATATGTTCTGATCTATTTGTATTAAATTTCTTGTACCTTTTTAAAGATAATTTTAATTTATATAAAATCTTTTTGATTTAAAAATAGGCTGACATATCTTTTCAATGATATCTTATTTGAATAAATTGGAGCACAATTGTTTATTTGAATATTTTGTGCATCTTATCTTATAGATTAGATTGGTTTTCAAATTTATCAATTCTTTCTTCTAACTTTTAGAACTTCAGTTAAGCTAAGAATAATCTCTCAATGAAATTTATATTACTGATTAAATTCTTTTATCTCTTAGTCATTGATCTTAGTTACAATTGAATGAATTATGCATATGTTCTAATTACCTTTGATATGCTTTAGTTTCACATGTCTTTATGGTACATCTATACTTTGTTAATTCTAATGTTCTTTTTGTACTTCAGTATTTATGGGACATTATAGACCCTTTGCCAGAAAAAAAGGGCATTGTGCTATGTTGTAAAGTCATGACAAGCTCGAGACTAATGAACACCTAGAAATTGATAGTATTATATTATGATATGACTACACCGTCTATATTCTTTTGATATGATTCTGAAGGACATTTTATGTGTTACTATATGCTCCTTTGATATTAATGAATTGAATGAAATATGAAATATGACACTTGAGCTCATACTTTACATTATAATTTTGATTCCCTCCTATGTTTTCTATATGCTCCTATAATATTAATGAATCGAAAAAAATACTAAATATGACTCTTGAGCTCATAATCTAGATTTGCTCATATATTATTATATACTACTTTTATATTAATGAATCGAATGAAAAATCAAATATGACTCTATGTTTGAGCTTGTTGTCTTGCATTTTGATATTAATTTGCTAATATGTTACTCGCTCCTTTATTATCAATGAGAATGAAATATCAAATATGACACTTGAGGTTATGTCTTTTGAATTTTGATTTGCTTATAAATTACTCTTTCCTCTCATACTATTAATGAATTAAATGAAACATTAAATATGACTCTTCCTTGAAATCAATGAAATCAAATGTAATGACATTTATGACTTTACTTTTGAGATCATGCCTTATATTTTGATAGTGATTTGCTTATATATTGTCATTTGTTTCTTTGTTATAAATGAATCAAATAAAGTATTAACCATGACACTTGAGATCATACTTATATTTTGATTTTGATATGATCATATATTGTTATATGCTTCTTGATATCAATGAAATGATAAATATGACTATTAAATTTATGCCTTTTGATCTTAATTTGCTTATATATTACTTTTTACTCTATGTTAAGTATGAATCATATGAAATACTATATATGACTCTTGAATCGTATTTTGATCCTTACGTCATATGATTTGTCTCTCTATTCTATACAACCCGTGGCCATTTCCGACAATAAGATTCGACTTCTCCTTGCCCTGTTGGTGTTCTTTTCCTCTCCGTCCTCCGAACTCCTCTATCATCGATTTATGATTGGGGTCTGAAGTATTGCGAAGCCATTGAAATTCTTGTATACGTCGCTGGCTCGATCGCACTGCGATGTTATTGTAGGGAAGGCCAACCCCGAGACGAGAGGGCATCCTGAAGTCTAAAGAGGAGAAAGAAAGACAAGAAGCTATTTATTCGTAATCAAAATGCAAATTCGACGAACACACTCTTGCTATATTTTGCCTTTTCCCATTTAGTTTAACTTTTACACCGAGGCCTACGCTTGAATATCGTTTAACTCAACGATTTTTTATGAATGATCCATTTTGGGACTCTCATAGACTCGAATTGAACGTCCGAATGCTATTACCACACATAAAAACTATGTATTTAGTCACGTGCAATCCACCTAGCGAAAATAAATTACTATTAGAATTGATAATTAGTTTAAGGAAATAAGGTTGGTGAATAGGATCATACTCAACTTGAATTACAATTGGATTTTGGCCTTCAATTCGTTTACCATATTAGGATTTTAACTTTCTTATGATTATATCTATATAATTTACCACACATCACTCTTTATTTAGTGCTAGTGAGGGCTTAAAGATAGCTTCTATTAACTTTCTGGTAATCATTCTACCCACTATATTTAAGATGATAATTAGAATTATAAGGGTTGGATAAAAAAGTTCGTCACTTTTGATTGAGGTCAATTTTGGGCCTTCAATCATAAGATTTGAATCTAATACTTGCATTATTGAAAAACCATACAAAAACATATCTATGATTGCCCTAAAACATAATAATGTATAGATCATTGACATTAATGATCTTTATAATGAAATGTGCTTTTCAATTTTAAACGATGATGTTTGGCTTTGGCATAGGAGATTAGGTCATGCAAGCATGAAACTAATCTCTCAAATCTCATTTAGAGAACTTGTAAGAGGTATTCCTAACATTAAGTTTGTCAAAGACAAGGTGTGTGATGCACATCAACTAAGAAAACAAATAAAAGATAGTTTCAAATCAAAGAATCAAATAAACATTTCTAGACCATTGCAATTGACCCATATGGATTTATTTAGACCAATTGATACAACAAACCTAGAATGTAGTAAATATGTCTTTGTAATTATAGACGATTATAGTAGATACACTTAGACATACTTTTTAACAAATAAAAGTGATTTCTTTAAGTGTTTTTTAAAATTTTGTAAACTTGTTCAAAACGAAAAAGCCTTTATGATTTCATCGATTCATAGTGATTATAGTGGAGAGTTTTAAAACCGTGATTTTTAGAATTTTTGTGAATGAAATGGATATAACCATAATTTCTCTACTCCGAGAAATCCTCAATAAAATAGAGTAGTTGAAAGAAAAAATAGGAGCTTACAAGAAATGATCAGAACCATATTAAACGAACACAGCCTACCCAAATATTTTTGGGCCGATGTTATTAATATGACATACTATGTGATGAATAGGGTTCTAGTAAGACTATTACTTTTCAAAACTCCTTATGAATTGTAGAATAATAAAAAACCTAACGTTTCGTATTTTAAAGTTTTTGGTTATAAATATTTTATCTTGAATGAAAAAATACCTTAGGAAAGTTTGATACAAAATTTGATGAAGGTATTTTTCTTGGTTATTCTTCTATTTCTAAAGTCTTTCGTGTTTTTAATAAAAAAAACTTTGGTTATAGAAGAATCTATTCATGTTGTCTTTAATGAAGTTTGTCTTTAATGAAGTTTTCAAATTTTAAAAAATAATTTTTATGATGATCTTGATTTTGATATTTTAAATTTGAATAAAACCTCTCCTCCCACTAGCAACTTAGATGCATCTTCTTTTGAAATATCCTTACCTAAGGAACGGAAGTATGCAGATGCTCATCCTAAGGAGCTAATCATAGGAGATACATCAAAAGGTGTTTAAACTCATTTTTTCTTTAAAAATTTTTATGCTAACGCCGCTTTTCTTTTTCAAATTGAACCTAAATATATTGACGAGGTCTTGAAAGATAATTCATGGGTTGTCGCAATGCAAGAAGAGTTGAATCAATTTGACAAAAATGAGGTGTAGAAGCTTGTTCCTAGACCTAGTGATCATTTAGTCATTGGTACTAAATGGGTCTTTAAAAAAAAATAAGATGAATTTGATATCGTGGTTAGAAATAAGGCTAGATTAGTGACCAAAGGTTTCAACCAAGAAGAAGGTATCGATTATGAAGAGACCTTCGCTCCTGTGGCAAGATTAGAAACCATAAGGATGCTCCTTGCCTATACTTGTAATAATTTCAAATTATTTCAAATGGATGTCAAAAGTATTTTTTTAAATGACTTTATTTTTGAAGAAGTTTATGTTGAAAATCTCCCATATTTAAGAATATTCTTTTTCCTAATTATACGTTTAAGTTAACTAAGGCTCTCTATGGATTAAAATAAGCCCCAAGGGCTTGATATGAGAGACTTAGCTCTTTTTTTTACTCAAAATAGTTTATCTAAAGGCAAGGTCGATACTGTTGGGAAATCCGTCAGGGGAGGGACATCACATGCACAGTGGAAGAATAGAAAACAAAACCCCAGATTTCCCGTAGAAAGTTTCCGTCATCGTGCGAAGATCGGTGCGTCAAAAATAAATCTGTAAAACTGCACGTGTAAAAGAAGATACCTAGGGAGATCGTATATCCCTGAATTCCTATAGATTTGTGAGAGAGGATGAAGGAGGTCAAATGTCCTCCTCTTTAGCGGTATCCACACAGCAGGGATTACGACGATGCACCTCTCTCTCTAGGGAGAGGAGAACAGGAGGTGGCTACCAAAAGAAACCCTCAGCCTACAGAGCTTTGGTTCCCTCCTATTTATAGAGGCCCCTTGAAAAACCCTAATAGATCTTTTGCCCTATTGGGTATTGGATCTCCATCTAATTACCCAAGCCTCTTGGATTAGTGGATTTCTACCCAATAATCTCTTATTAGCAATTATTGAATCTCATCTCAGGATCCAATAATTCAGAGGCTTAATGGATATCCAATAAAATAAGGGGTTCAGCGGATATCTCATATCCGAACCTCTACTCGTCGCAACACCTACCATATGTGTGTGACCATCTAGGCCCAATATCGAGCTGGTCATGAGTCCTACTTGTCAGAACTCCTTCTGACTTAATGAATTATTATCTCTATAATAATTTACCCAACTCATCGATTGCGGATGTATCAGGCCACTACGCAGTAGCCCCCAGACAATACAGGGGAATCCAATCCTTTGGACCTATCTATCCTCAGTTACCATGCATCTATAATCTCTCATCCATCTAATATCCCAGAGACCCTATACTGGGCATGGTGCTGTTAGGCCCATACGGTCTCTCCTCGAGTCTTGCTCTTGTCGGATTCTCCTAGAGAACTCTTTCTCTCCCAATCCGAATAACCTTGGCCAAGGATTTGTTCGAACAAGAACACATGAGATATTCCTCTCATAATACCGAGAGCGGATGATCCTCTATTGACACTCAATAGCCCTCGTAAGATTGGATACCACTCCAAATGATCGATTGTACTAGATCTGGAGCTTTCCAAACCTATAAGTCTGATATCAAAGATTGGAGTACTCATACAGGACATCCTTGGTGTCTCAAGTCTAAGAACCAGATACACTACTGGGACTATGGAATTGCTGTCTGATGTGAGGTATCAATAACCATCTAGCATTCCGTAGGCAGATCAATCAGTGAACTCATTCCCTAATGAGCACTTGCACCATACCCTTAGTGTCCCCACACGAGTAGCTATGAGACCAACTATCTCCATCATATGAATGGGTATATAGCACACTAGTCTATCTAGTTATCTCGATGTCCTTCTCGAGTAACCTATGACTAGGATAATTTAGGGTCTGTGTTTAAAGGTGAATCGGTCTCATTATCGTGATTGCATCACGATCCGATTCCCATTGCATAGATCCAGGGACATCACAATATATGCAACACGTAAGATAAAGTGATAAAATGCCTAATAATAAGCAAAAAGAAAAAGTGCATATCAAGTCACAAGTGCCATCACTCATGTGATTGGCTTGCAGGGCACATATGACTAGTAATCTTCCACTTGACCTAAAGCCAATCACCAACATGTCTGATCCTCATCAGACCTCTGTGACGCTCAAAAAATAATCTGAGTCAATGGATTTGTCAGTGGATCTACAATGTTATCTTCGGATGGAACTCTTTCCACTGCTACATCTCTTCGGGCCACGATCTCTCTAATAAGTTGAAACCTTTTTTGAGAATACTTTTGTTGAGACCCGAGTTTCCTTATTTGAGTAATCACCCTATTTTTGTCACAATTTAAGGGAATCAGCTCCTCGCTGCTCGACATGACTCCCAAATCTGTGATGAACTTCTTCATCCAGACTCCCTCCTTTGCTGCCTCTATTGCAGTAATGTATTCTGCCTCTATGGTCAAGTCAGCAGTAGTGTATTACTTGGAACTCTTCCAGCATACTACTCCTCCATTTAGGATGAACACATACCCTGAATTAGACTTGCTATCATCGACATCGGACTGGAAGCTCGAGTCCGTGTAGCCCTCAACCCTGATGCTACTACCTCCATATACCAGTAAAAGATCCTTAGTCCTTCTCAAGTACTTAAGGATACATTTTACTACTTTCTAGTACTCCAAGCCTGGATCTGCCTGATATCTGCTCATGACATTTAGAGCATGCGCTATATCAGGCCTGGTACATAGCATAGCATACATGATAGATTCTATCGCTGGTGCATATGACATCATATCCATGTGTGCCCTTTCTTTAGGAGTCTTTAGGGACATACTCCTAGAAAGTGATATTCCATGTCTCATTGGTATTCGTATCTCCAATATGTAGGATGCTTCCCTTAAGTCATTCATGAGAAGTGTCTAGATAACTAAGTCTTTAATATGGAGAGCATTCCTACATCATTCCCAATGATCAGGATGTCATCCACGTATAATACCAAAAAAGGTAATAGTGCTCCCACTTACCTTCCTGTACACACAAGGTTTATCTTCGTTCTTAACAAAGTCATAAGATCTGATCACCTCATCAAATCTTATATTCCAACTTCAGGAAGCTTGCTTCAGTCCATAAATGGACCTAAGCAACCTACACACCTTATCTGGGTTATCCCTGGACATGAATCCCTTAGGCTGTATCATATACACTTCCTCCTCGAGGTTGTCATTAAGGAATGCGGTTTTGATGTCCATTTACCAGATCTCATAATCATAGTATACTACAATAGCCAATAGAATTTGAATGGATTTTAACATGGCTACAGATGAGAAAGTTTTGTCATAGTTAACACCTTGCCTTTGACGATACCCCTTAGCCACTAGCCTTGCTTTATAGGTCTCTACCTTTCCATCTACTCCAATCTTCTTTTTGAAGATCCACTTGCAACCAATGGGTACAATACCCTCGGGTGCATTAACTAGGTTCCAAACCTTGTTGGAGTATATGGAATCCATTTCTGAATTCATGGCTTCTTGCCATTTCCCGGAGTCTATGTTCATAATAGTCTCCTCGTAGGTTTGAGGATCAATATCCTCAACATCCTCTCTTTTGATATGTCCCACATATCTCTCAGAAGAATGGAATACTCTATCGGACCTACGTAAAGTTGGAACTTGTGTGTTAGGTATCTGAACAGATTCTTGAATGGTGCTTGAGCTAGGTTCTCTAACCTCGCTTAACTCTATCATACTAACACTGTCTCCACCAAGAATATGTTCCTTCTCAAGGAACACTGCTCTCTTGGCTACAAAGACCTTTTTAGTCCTCAGGGTGATAGAAATAATACCCACAAGTTTCCTTGGGGTATCCCACGAACTTGCACCGTTCCGTCCTAGATTCCAACTTGTCGGGGTTGTGTCTCTTAACGTGGGTAGGGCAGCCCCAAATCTTAACAATCTTAAGATCGAGCTTCTTCCCATTCCATATCTTATATGGAGTAGACATCACTGACTTAGTTGGAATTCTGTTCAGAAGGTAAGTTGTGGTCTCTAGGGCATATCCCCAGAATGAGATGGGTAGGTCGGCGAAACACATCATGGAAGGCACTATGTCTAACAGTATGCGATTCATTCTTTCTGATACACCATTAAGCTGTGGTGTATAAGGAGGTGTCCATTGGGATAAAATTCCATGGTCTATGAGTAACTGGCTAAACTCTATACTCAAGTACTCACCTCCTCGATCTGATCGAAGGGTTTTAATACTCTTTCCTGTTTGGTTCTCCACTTCTCATTTCCTCTTAGACTCACTTACACTCATGATATGTGGAGCTGTATCTAGCATAAATAAACCATTATGTACTGTTCCTCTCGTGATGATCTTATCATCTAATATTATTGAACAACCATTGTTCTCAAAAACTAATTTATATCTATTAACTATTAAACATGAAATGGAAATAATATTTTTGATAATGGAAGGAACATAATAGCATGCATCTAATGCAATAATAGCTCCGCCATGCAGATGTAAGGTGACCTTGCCAACAACCACTGCAGCAACCTTTGCTCCATTGCCCATCTTAAGGTCCATCTCGCCTCTATTCAATCTCCTAAGTCCTGCCAAAACCTACAACGAATTACAAATATGACAAGCACTCCCGGTATCCAATACCCATGTGTTATCATAAGATTATGACAAATGGAGACTGATCATGAATGTACCTGAAGCTTCTGCAAGCTTCTGTTTCGCCCTCTCTGTAAGGTACTATTTGCAATTCCTCTTCCAGTGCCCATCTTTGTTGTAGTGAAAGCACTGGCCTTTGTCCTTTATTGGGTTTTTCTTGACAACCTTTGTCTTACCCATTTTGCCCTTGCCCTTGGCCTTCTTAAGGGTCTTCTCAGTATTCCTTTTTTTTCTGGTCTAACTAGTGTAGAGAACCGGCTTCTCTTTCTTGATGGTGCTCTTTGCTTCTCTCAACATATTGAGGAGCTCTGGGAGGGTCACCTCAACTTTGTTCATATTAAAATTTATTATGAACTAAGAAAAGGAATCTGGTAGGGATTGAAGTACAAGATCCATACACAGGTTATCCTTTAGGACCATTCCTAGACCTGTGGTTTCTTGATCCACTCAATCATCTTAAGGACATGGTTCTGAACCGGTGTCCCCTTAGTCATCCTAGCACGAAAAAGATTCTTTGATATCTCATAAAGCTGAGTTCTTCCCTGTTTCTCAAACAATTTGCGGAGATACAGGAGTATAGAATTAGCATCCATACTTTCATGTTCTTTGTAACTTAGTAGTCATAGAGGCCAACATAAAACACTGAGCATAAGTGGAATTATCTAAGTACTTCACATAACGAGCGATCTCATCCTCGCTTGCCCCTTCGTCGGGCGTAGGGATCACTGTATCAAGGACATATATGATTTTCTCCGTCGTGAGAACGATTCTCAGATTGTGAAGCCAATCCATATAATTTGGACCAGTGAGGCGGTTAGCATCAAGTATGCCACGTAAAGGATTTGAAAGCGATATTTTTCTGAAATAAAAGATGTAGCAGAAATAAATAACATGCAGACTTTGTAGAAATTTAAACAATTAAGATAAGGACTTCTATCTTAATATACTCCCACTAATTTTTTGCGAGACTCACAACACCCTCCAGTATGTGAATCGAAGACCCCCGACGGATCTCTAGTGGGGATCAAGATCCAATCGGCATCTTAACGTAACCTTGAGGGACTCGACCAATCACGTTAAGCCCGTAAAGGTAGACAACTCTTGCCAATCACAACTCCTTGTGATTCTTGTCCTGTTCGACCTCCGAACCATCATGGCCTCGAGGGACTCGACCAACCATGATGTTTGGTTAAGTCATTAACATTGTTACCAGATGAGTCTGATTAGGTGATATACTCTCAAGGGACTCGACCAAGTATACCATGTCCTCAGGTCACCTATGACATCTCTATGTCATAGATAAGATGGCGAGACGCGATATAAGTGAGTCTCGAGGGACTCGACCAACTCAACCTACACCGGGAATCAGCTCCTAACTATAACGATGGAAGGCCACATAGGTCAATCTAATTGCCTCACATTTACCAACTTAATATTATTAATAGAGAGGATTTTGGTTTGGTCTCCTAATATAATGTGTCACACACATACATATTATATCTACATCACATGCAAATATATATATATATATACATATCTAGTAGGTGTATATCTAATCATACATCACATGAGCAATCACACCAGATGATCATGGACCACATCCTAATGTGATCAGGCCCGAGCCGGTGGGCCCAATCACTCACATCAAGATCTATGTGTACTTCGGCGTATCTCTATGCCCTATGATCGTCCATCTCACTTCGTCGAATCCGTTGGCATCTCAACACATCTTTATGCGTCGGATTGTCCATCTCGGCCTTGTGAGTCACGCTACCGCTACGCCTCCTCATGTAATTACAATATAATTACAGGCACGCAGGCTCGACAATAAATGAGAAAAGAATAGAGGCTCGCAGGCCCCAATAATAATATTCACATGTACACACATCACATCACAAGTTCATGATCATCTATCCACATCATACATCACATGTATATGTTATTTTATAGGACTACTAGATAAAAAAATAATAGTTAATTGAACTATTTAATTAATATTTTTATTTTATGAAATCAGGGACATAAAGAAAAATTTTAAATTCCTAAGGGTATTTCGGTAATTCGAACATAAGGATATTTTGGTAATTCTATCAAAAGGGATAGAATCTAAAATTTCTAAAATTCTGAGAGGTATTTTAGTAATTTTATCAAAAGAGTAAGAATTAAAAAATTTTAAAATTACGAGGGGTAAAACCGTCTTTTGCCCTAAAACCCTAGCCCCTCACCCTTATTGCGCCTGCGGCGGCCGCCACCCCGCCGGCGGTGCCCCTTGCACACGGGTAGGGTGGCGACACTGTCGCTGCCCCGTGGGTGCCCAGCGCTAGTGCCTTTACGGCGCTGGCTTGCGGGCACGGGCGCCAAGCGCCGACGCCTCTGCGTTCAGCGCGAGCACCAATGTCGGGTGGCGCGCATGCCGTCCCCTACAGCAGCCCGCGCTGCCCGCGGGCGAGCGCCGCGGGCTGGCCCACTGGCGCCGCGGGCAGCCGATGTAGGCACGCTGTCGCCTGCAGCCGTCGAGCGGCGTTACTTATGCAGGCAGCAAGGCTGCAAGCAGCCTTGTGGCTGCTGCATAAGTGCAGCAAAGGCAGCAACAGTTGCTGCCCTTCCTGGCCCTTTTGCGCTAACGATTTTGGCGTCAAAAGCAGATCTAGAACACAACACACGCAGTTTATGATCCGATCTTCGCATGAACAACCTGGCTCTGATACCACTGTTGGGAAATCTGCTAGGGGAGCGATATCACATGCACAGCGAAAGAACAGAAAACAAAACCCCAGATTTTTCGTAGAAAGTTTCCATCGTCGTGCGAAGATCGGTGTGTCAAAAATAAATCTGCAAAACTACACGTGTAAAAGAAAATACCTAGGGAGATCATATATCCCTGAATTCTTGTAGATCTGTGGGAGAGGATGAAGGAGGTCAAGCATTCTCCTCTCTAGCGGTATCCACACAGTAGGGATTGCGATGATGCATCTCTCTCTCTAGGGAGAGGAGAACAGGAGGTGGCTACCAAAAGAAACCCTCAGCCTATAGAGCTTTTTGGTTCCCTCCTATTTACAGAGGCCCCCTGAAAAACCCTAATGGACCTTTTGCCCTATTGGGTATTAGATCTCCATCCAATTACCCAAGCCTCTTGGATTAGTGGGTTTCTACCCAATAATATCTTATTAGCAATTATTGGATCTTATCTCAGGATCTAATAATTCAGGGGCTTAATGGATATCCAATAAGATAGGGGGTTCAGCGGATATCTCATATTCAAACCTCTACTCGTCGCAACACCTACCATATATGTGTGACCCTCTAGGCCCAATATCGAGCTGGCCATGAGTCATACTTGTCAGAACTCCTTCTGACTTATTGAATTATTATCTTTATAATAATTCATCCAACTCATCGACTGTGGACGTACCAGGCCACTACGCCGTAGCCCCCAGACAATACAGGGGAATCCAATCCTTTAGACCTATCTATCCTCAATTACCATGTATCTATAATCTCTCATCTATCTAATATCCCAAAGACCCTATATCGGGCATGGTGCTGTCAGGCTCATACGGTCTCTCCTCGAGTCTTGCTCTTATCGGATTCTCCCGGAAAACTCTTTCTCTCTCAATCCGAATAACCTTGGCCAAGGATTTGTTCGAGCAAGAACACATGAGATATTCCTCTCATGATACCGAGAGCGGATGATCCTCTATTGACACTTAATATCCCTCGTAAGGTTGGCTACCACTCCAAATGACCGACTGTACTAGATCTGAAGCTTTTCAAACCTATAAGTATGGTATCAAAGAGTGGAGTACTCATACAGGACATCCTTGGTGTCTCAAGTCTAATGACCAGATACACTACTGGGACTACGGAATCGCTATCTGACGTGAGGTATCAATAACCATCCAGCATTCCGTAGGCGGATCAATCAGTGAACTCATTCCCCAATGAGCACCTGCATTATACCCTTAGTATCCCCACATGAGTAGCTATGAGACCAGCTACCTCCATCATATGAACGGGTATACAGCACACCAGTCTATCCGGTTATCTCAATGTCCTTCTCGAGTAACCTATGACCAGGATAATTTAGGGTCTATGTTTAAAGGTGAATCAGTCTCATTATCTTGATCTCATCACGATCCGATTCTCATTGCACAGATCTAGGGACATCACAATATATGCAATACGCAAGATAAAGTGATAAAACACCTAATAATAAGCAAAGAGAAAAAGTGCATATCAAGTCACAAGTGCCATTACTCATGTGATTGGCTTACATGGAACATATGACTAGCAGATACTACATTGTTTATTAAAAATTTTGAAAATTATTTTCTTGTAGTTCAAATTTATGTTGATAATATTATTTTTGGTTCTACAAATGAGTCATTATACGAATCATTTTCTAAATATATTAGCTAAGAGTTTGAAATGAGCTTAATGGGTGAACTAACTTTCTTTTTAGGCTTCCAAATCAAATAACTTAGTGATGATATTTTTCTTAGTCAAACCAAATATGTATTAGAATTGCTAAAAAGGTTTAATATGGATGGTTTTAAATCTATCAATATACCAATGAGTGCCTCTACTAAGTTAGATATGGACGAAAGTGGAGAAAGCTTTGATCAAAAAAACCTATAAGGGTATGATATATAGGTTACTATACCTCATCGTAACTAGACCAGATATTATGTTTAGTATAGGACTTTATACTAGATTTTAATCTAATCCTAAGCTATCTCATTATAAAGCTATTAAAAGAATTCTTAGATATCTTAAAGGAACCTCTAATCTAGGATTATAGTATCTGAAATCTGAAAACTTTGAATTAATTGCTTATGCTGATGTTGATTTTGCTGGATGTAAAATAGATAGAAAAAGCACATCTAGAACATGTCAATTCTTAGGTCATGCACTTATCTCTTGGTCTTCCAAGAAACAAAACTTGGTTGCATTATCTACAACCGAAGCCAAATACATAGCAGCGAGTGCTTGTTGTGCTCAAGTTATATAGATGAAAAATACATTAGAAGATTATGGATTTCACTTAAAAAATATTCTCATAAAATATGATAACATAAGTACAATATGTTTAATAAAAAATCATATTCAATACTCTAGAATTAAACATATTAATATTAGGCATCACTTTATACGAGATCACCTTAATAATCATGATGTAACCTCAGAGTTTATTGATACGAAACATCAATTAGTCGATATTTTTATAAAATCTTTAAACAAAGAATAATTTGATTTTATTAGAAGAGAATTAGGCATATTAAATTATCCGAATGCATGAGTTTCTTATATATTTTTCTAGACTTTTTCGATCTTTCGTAAATGGAACTTTTATCAAATTTATTTCATATCATCTTCCTCTTATCTTGATATCGAATTTATTTCATGACTTTTTGATAACTTTGCTCTATCATTTGATAACTTTTGATACTCTTAGAACCCTCCCCTCATTCACCACTTAACATATCATTCACAGATTTCATGCTTGTGCAAACTTTTGCCATGATTATGAATGGATTTTATTTGATAGAAATAGTGTTTACGAATTTTATTTGATAAAAGTGACATTCACGGATTTTATAGAAGTATCATTTACGTCATGAAATGATACACTTGACTCTTATATGAATCTCTTCTTTTTGTTCACATTTTTATATTATGAGTCATTTAGCTCTTAATGAATTCAATTTCTGTTAGCTTGAATGAATTGCTTTCCTTGTATGATTTATAAACTTTTTTTACATTTTTATGCTATGAGCTCATGATGAAAAGTAAAAGTTTGATGAATTTTTTTTATTTCTTTCCCTTATACTATTCATGGACTTTTAATAGCTTGATTCTTCTTGATGAATGGACTTTTCCTTGTACTCTCTCGTTTTTCCTTCCAAGAAGACTCCTACTCAAGTTCTAGCATGATAGTATTAGTTTGTACATTTCCTTTTTACTTGGCCATGAAAGAAAAGTCACTATCTTGCTATCGGAACAATATAAAATTTTACTTAGTAAAATGATTGCTCATTTCCTTTTTATTGATGACAAAGGGGGAGAAAGTGGCAAATTGATGAATGAAAACTTGAAATGTATGATGCTTGGTATTATAAATTGCTTGAAATATGCTTGGTATCGTGAAATGTATCGCAATATATCGAAATGTATCATAAATGCTTGAAATATATTGTAAATACTTGAAATATATTGAAATGTATTGTAAATGCTTGAAATGTATCATAAATGCTTAAAATGCATCGTAAATACTTGAAATGTATCGTAACTACTTGAAACGTGTCGTAAATGTTTGAAATGTATCATGAATACTTGAAATGCATCGTAAATACTTGAAATATATCGTAAATACTTGAAACGTATCGTAAATGCTTGAAATGTATCATGAATGCTTGAAATGTATCGTAAATGCTTGAAATGTATCATTTATGCTTTAAAAAGTTTCATACTTAAAATGATAACTCTTTATCATGCTCACTATTGTATTTGATTTAGTATTGAAATGATAAATGTCTATCATTATGATTTAGTATCGAACTTGAAATATGTATCATTCTCAATATCCTAATTGAAATTGGTATCGTACTTTGAAATGATGAATTATCATTTGGTATCATATTTGAAGTTGGTATCATGCTTTAAAATGATGAATGTCAATCATCATTTGATATCAGATTTGAAAATGATTGTTATGTTTTGACATCATTTTGGTATTATGATAAATGCGTGGTACATCATTTAATATCAGATTTGAAAATGATTATTATGTTTTGACATCATTTTGGTATTATGATAAATGCATGGTATCGTGTTTGAAATGAAAAATCATGCATAGTATCATATTGTGCATGTTGATAAGTTGAAATATATGTAACTTATCAGTTGGAGCTTGAATTCAAAGGTTTTGAAATCAAGTGTGCCTTTTCTCAAGTATGGCATATAGATAGGGGGAGTTAAGGTTAACTCTGTCATCAATTGGTTGTCATCACAAAAAAAAAGAAGATTGTTGAATCTTGAATTTTGATGATGAAATCAATTGATAAATTATTGTTTTAATCTATATGTTGAGAAAAGTGTGTAGGATTAACTACGATACCGATCAAGATATAAAGCAAACATAAAGCCAGAGTCAAAGATCGGACGATTCGTCGAGAGTCCGAGAGTTCGTCGATTGTCCGAAAGTTTGTTAGGAGTGTTGCTCGAATTGATCGAGAGTTCGTCGGGAGCTTACCGAAATGTACATCAGAAGTTTGTCGAGAAGTTCGTCGAAAGTTCGCTAGAGCTCGCTAAGAAGATCGAAGCTTGCCAAAGAAGCTTATCGGAACTTGCTAAGAAGATCATCGTGAATTCAAGAGCTTGCCAAAAGTCCACTGGAAGATCACTGAGAGTTCGTCGGAAGTCCACCGGAAGATCGCCGGAAGCTCACCGGAAGAAATTTTGACCTTTCAAACTTATGTGCTTTAGTATATGCCTTAAATGTCATAGTTAGGGTGTAATTAGAGTTAGGCTTGGGAGGTAATCCCACTAACTCTGATAGGGGCCTAGGGGCCAACTGGCCCCATAATTGGATTAGTTTGGGTTGGACTCATGGCCCAAACAAGTTGCTGAATCCTGTTTGGTGGTGGCACCACGAGAACTGGGTGGTGCAATCGCTTAGGGCTCAGTCTCCCGGGTGTCTGGATGGTGGTATCGTCGGGCAGTTATTGTTGGGAAATTCACAAGGGGAGCAACATCACATGCGCAGTGAAAGAACAAAAAAATAAAACCCCAGATTTTTCATAGAAAGTTTCTATCGTCATGCGAAGATCGGTGCGTCAAAACAAATCTGCAAAACTGCACGAGTAAAAGAAGATACCTAGGGAGATCGTATATCTCTGAATTTCTACAGATCTATGGGAGAGGATGAAGGAGATCAAGCGTCCTCCTCTCTATCGGTATCCATATGACAGGGATTGCGACGATGCACCTCTCTCTCTAGGGAGAGGAGAACAGGAGGTGGCTACCAAAAGAAACCCTTAGCCTATAGAGCTTTTGTTCCCTCCTATTTATAGAGGCCCCCTTAAAACCCTAATGGATCTTTTTGCCCTATTAGGTATTGGATCTCCATCCAATCACCCAAGCCTCTTGGATTAGTGGGTTTCTACCCGATGGTCTCTTATTAGCAATTATTGGATCTCATCTCAGGATCTAATAATTCATGGGCTTAATGGATATCCAATAAGATAGGGGGTTCAGTGGATATCTCATATCCGAACCTCTACTCGTCGTAACACCTACCATATGTGTGTGACCCTCTTGGCCCAATATCGAGCTAACCATGAGTCATAATTGTCAAAACTCCTTCTGACTTAGTGAATTATTATCTTTATAATAATTCACCCAACTCATCGACTGCGGACATACCAGGCCACTACACCGCGGCCCTCAGACGATACAGGGGAATCCAATCCTTTGGACCTATCTGTCCTCAGTTACTATGTATCTATAATCTCTCATCCATCTAATATCCCAAAGACCCTATACTGGGCATGGTGCTGTCAGGCCCATACGATCTCTCCTCGAGTCTTGCTCTTGTCGGATTCTCCCAGAGAACTCTTTCTCTCTCAATCCGAATGACCTTGGCCAAGGATTTATTCGAGCAAGAACACATGAGATATTCCTCTCATGATACCGAGAGCGGATGATCCTCTATTGACACTCAATAGCCTTCGTAAGGTTGGCTACCACTCCCAATGACTAGTTATACTAGATCTGGAGCTTTCCAAACCTATAAGTCCAGTATCAAAGAGTGGAGTACTCATACAGGACATCCTTAGTGTCTCAAGTCTAAGGACCAGATACACTACTAGGACTACGAAATCGTTGTCTGACGTGAGGTATCAATAACCATCCAGCATTCTGTAGGTGGATCAATCAATGAACTCATTCTCCAATGAGCACCTGCACTGTACCCTTAGTGTCCCCACACGAGTAGCTATGAGACCAGCTGCCTCCATCATATGAACGGGTATACAGCGCACCAATCTATCCGATTATCTCGATGTCCTTCTCGAGTAACCTATGACCAGGATAATTTAGGGTCTGTGTTTAAAGGTGAATCGGTCTTATTATCATGATCTCATCACGATCCGATTCCTATTGTACAGATCCAAGGACATCACAATATATACAACACGCAAGATAAAGTGATAAAACGCCTAATAATAAACAAAGAGATAAAGTGCATATCAAGTCACAGGTGCCATCACTCATGTGATTGACTTACAGGGCATATATGACTAGCAATCTCCCATTTGACCTAAAGCCAATCACCAACATGTCTGATCCCTATCAGACCTCTATGATGCTCAAAGACAATCTGAGTTAGTGGCTTTGTCAGTGGATCTACAATGTTATCTTCGGATGGAACTCTTTCCATTACTACATCTTTTCGGGCCACGATCTCTCTAATAAGTTGGAACCTCCTCAGAATACTTTTGATGAGACCCAGGTTCCCTTATTTGAGTAATCGCCCCATAGTTGTCGTAATATAAGGGAATCGACTCCTCACTACTTGGGATGATTCCTAAATCTGTGATCAACTTCCTCATCCAGACTTCCTCCTTTGCTGCCTCTGCCACGTAATGTATTCTACCTCTGTGGTCGAGTCAGCAGTAGTGTCTTGCTTGGAACTCTTCCAGCATACTACTCCTCCATTCAGGGTGAACACATATCCTAAATTAGACTTGCTATCATTGATATCGGACTGGAAGCTCGAGTCTGAGTAGCCCTCAACCTTGAGGCTACTACCTCCATATATCAGTAAAAGATCCTTAGTCCTTCTCAAGTACTTAAGGATACATTTTACTGCTTTCTAGTGCTCCAAGCTTAGATCTGCCTGACATCTGCTCGTGACACTCAGAGCATGCGCTATATCAGGCCTGGTACATAGCATAGCATATATGATAGATCCTATCGCTGATGCATATATCATCATATCCATGTGTGCCCTTTCTTTAGGAGTCTTTGGGGACATACTCCTAGAAAGTGATATTCCATGTCTCATTGGTATGAGACATCTCTTAGAATTTTCCATGCCAAACCTTTTGACAATGGTGTCTATGTACTTGGACTAGGACAAACCAAGCATCCTCTTAGATCTATCTCTATAGATCCGTATCCCCAATATACAGGATGCTTCTCCTAAGTCCTTCATGGAGAAGTGCCTAGATAACTAAGTCTTTACTGTGGAGAGCATTCCTATATCATTCCCAATAATCAGGATGTCATCCATATATAATACCAAAAAGGTGATAGTGCTCCCGCTTACTTTCTTGTACACACAAGGCTCACCTTCATCCTTAACGAAGTCATAAGATCTGATCGCCTCATCAAATCTGATGTTCCAACTTCGGGAAACTTACTTCAATCTATAAATGGACCTAAGCAACCTGCACACTTTATCTTAGTTATCTCTAGACATAAATCCCTCAGGCTATATCATATACACCTCCTCCTCGAGGTTGCCATTGAGGAATACGGTTTTGATGTCCATCTACTCCAATCTTCTTTTTGAAGATCCACTTGCAACCAATGAGTACAATGCCCTTGGGTGCATCAACTTGGTTCTAAACTTTATTGGAGTACATGGAATCCATTTCTGAATTCATGGCTTCTTGCCATTTCCTAGAGTCTATGCTCATAATGGCCTCCTCGTAGGTCTGAGAATCAATATTCTCAACATCCTCTCTTCTTATATGTCCCACATATCTCTCAGGAGGATGAGATACTCTATCGGACCTACGTAAAGTTGGAACTTGTGTGTTAGGTATCTGAACAGATTTTGGAATGGTGCTTGAGCTAGGTTCTCCAACCTCGCTCAACTCTATCATGCTCCCACTATCTCCACCAAGAATGTGTTCCTTCTCAAGGAACACTGCTCTCTTGGCTACAAAAACCTTTTGGTCCTCAGGGTGATAGAAATAATACCCATAAGTTTCCTTAGGGTATCCCAGGAACTTGCACCGTTCCGCCCTAGATTCCAATTTATCATGGTTGTGTCTCTTAACATGGGTAGGACAGCCCCAAATCTTAACAATCTTAAGATCAGGCATCTTACCATTTTATATCTTATATGGAGTAGATATCACTGACTTGGTTAGAATTTTGTTCAGAAGGTAAGCTACGGTCTCTAAGGCATATCCCCAGAATGAGATGGGTAGGTCGGCAAAAGACATCATGGAACACACCATGTCTAATAGTGTGCGATTCCTCCTTTCTGATATACTGTTAAGTTGTGGTGTATAAGGAGGTGTCCATTGGGATAAGATCCCATAGTCTTTGAGGAACTTGATGAACTCTGTATTCAAGTACTCACCTCCTCGATCTGATCGAAGGGTTTTAATACTCTTTCCTTTATGGTTCTCCACTTCTTATTTCCTCTTAGACTCTCTTACACTCATGATATGTGGAGCTGTATCTAGCATAAATAAACCATTATGCAATGTTCCTCTCGTGATGATCTGATCATCTAATATTATCTAACACCCATTGTTCTCAAAAACTAATTTATATCCAATAACTGTCAAACATGAAATGAAAATATATTTTTGATAATAGAAGGAACATAATAGTATGCATTTAATGCAATAATAGCTCCGCCAGGTAGATGTAAGGTGACCTTGCCAACAGCCACTGTAGCAACCTTTGCTCCATTGCTCATTTTAAGGTCCATCTCGCCTCTGTTCAATCTCCTAGGTCCTGTCAGAACCTGCAACGAATTGCAAATATGATAAACACTCCCAGTATCCAATACCCATGTGTTATCATAAGATTCTAACAAATGAAAACTGACCATGAATGTACCTGAAGCTTCTGCAAACTTCTGTTTCGCCCTCTCTACAAGGTACTCTTTGTAGTTCCTCTTCTAGTGCCCATCTTTGCCGCAGTGGAAGCACTGGCCTTTGTCCTTTATTGGGTCTTTCTTGGCAACCTTTGCCTTATCCATTTTGCCCTTGCCCTTGCCCTTCTTAAGGGTCTTCTCAGCTTTCCTTTTTTTTTGGTCTCACCAGTGTAGAGAACCGGCTTTTCTTTCTTGATGGTGCTCTTTGCTTCACTCAACATATTGAGGAGCTCTGGGAGGGTCACCTCAAGTTTGTTCATATTAAAATTCATTATAAACTGAGAAAAAGATTCTGGTAGGGACTGAAGCACAAGATCCACACACAGGTTATCCTCTAGAACCATTCCTAGACCTGTGAGTTTCTCGATCCACTTAATCATCTTAAGGACATGGTTCTGAACCGGTGTCCCCTTAGTCATCCTAGCACGGAAAAGACTCTTTGATATCTCATATCGCTGAGTTCTTCCCTGTTCCTTAAACAGTTTGTAGAGATGCAGGAGTATGGAATTAGCATCCATATTTTCATGTTGTCTCTGTAACTCAGTAATCATAGAGGCTAATATATAACACTAAGCAAGAGTCGAATCATCTAAGTACTTCACATAACAAGCGATCTCATCCTCGCTTGCCCCTTCGTCGGGCGTAGGGATCACTGTATCAAGGACGTACGCGATTTTCTTCGTCATGAGAACGATTCTCAAATTGCGGAGCCAATCTGTATAATTTGGACTAGTGAGGCGGTTGGCATCAAGTATGCCTCGTAAAGGATTTGAAAGCGATATATTTCTGAAATAAAAGATATAGCAAAAATAAATAACATATAAACTTTGAAAAAATTTAAATAATTAAGATAAGGACTTCTATCTTAATATATTCCTACTAATTTTTCGTGAGACACACAACACCCTCCGGTATGTGAATCCGAGACCCCCGGTGGATCTCTAGTGGGGATCAGGATCCAATCAGCGTCTTAACGTAACCTTGAGGGACTCGACCAATCACGTTAAGCCCGTAAAGGTAGACAACTCTTGCCAATCACAACTCGTTGTGATTCCCATCCTGTTCGGCCTCCGAACCACCATGGCCTCGAGGGACTCGACCAACCATGATGTTCGGTTAAGTAATTAACATCGTTACCAAATGAGTCTGATTAGGTGATATACTCTCGAGGGACTCGACTAAGCATACCATGTCCTCAGGTCACCTATGACATCTCTATGTCGTAGATAAGATGGCGAGACGCGATATAGGTGAGTCTCAAGGGACTCGACCAACTCAACATACACCGGGAATCGGCTCATAGCTATAACGATGGAAGGCCACGTGGGTCAATCTAATTGCCTCATATTTATTGACTTAATATTATTAATGGAGAGGATTTTTGATTTGGTCTCCTAACATAATGTGTCACACATGTACGTATTTAATATATATATCTTCATCGCATGCAAATATATATATATATATATATATATATATATACATATCTAATAGGTGTATATCTAATCACATCACATGAGCAATCACACCAGATGATCATGGACCATATCCTAATGTGATCAGGCCCGATCCAGTGGACCCAATCACTCACATCAAGATCTATGTGTACTTCGGCGCATCTCTATGCCCTGTGATCGTCCATCTCGCTTCGTTGGATCCGTCGGTATCTCAACGTATCTCCATACGTCGGATCGTTCATCTCGACCTTGTGGGTCCCGTTACCACTACGCCTCCTTTTGTAATTACAACATAATTACAGGCACGTAGGCCCGACAATAAACGAGAAAAATAGAGGCTCGCAAACCCCAATAATAATATCAGATGTACACACATCACATCATAAGTCCATGATCATCTATCCACATCATACATCACATGTATATGTTACTTTATAGGACTACCGGATAAAAAAAATAATAGTTAATTAAACTATTTAATTAACATATTTAATTTTTTGAAATTAGGAACATAGAGGGAATTTTTAAATTCTCAAGGGTATTTTGGTAATTCAATAAATCTAAAATTTATAAAATTCTGACGAGTATTTTGGTAATTCTGTCAAAGGGGAAAGATTCTGGAATTTCTAAAATTTCGAGAGGCAAAATCGTCTTTTGGCCTAAAAACCCTAATCCCTCACCCTAACTAAGCCTACGGCCGCCACCACCCTACCGACGGCGCCTTGCGAGGAGGACGGCGCGCTGCTGCCCAGCGGAGGAGCGCCGCGCCGGGTGCCTCTGCGCACACGCGCGGCGCCGGCGCGCCCGGCGCCGTCTGTGGCGCCTGCGGGCAGCCACGGCCGCAGTGCCACTGCGCTGTAGCCCATCGAGCGATCTGCCGCAGTAACAAGGTGCAAGCAGCCTTGCGGCCGCTGCATGAGTGCAACAAGGGCAGCAACAGTTGCTGACCTTCCTGGCCCTTTTGCGCCAATGATTTTGACGTCAAAAGCAGATCTAGAACATAACACACGCAGTTTAAGATCTGATTTTTGCACGAACAACCTGGCTCTGTACCACTGTTGGGAAATCCGTCATGGGGAGCGACATCACATTCGCAGTGGAAGAACAGAAAAATAAAACCCCAGATTTTTCGTAGAAAGTTTTCGTCATCGTGCGAAGATCGGTGCGTCAAAAACAAATCTGTAAAACTGCACGTGTAAAAGAAGATACCTAGGAAGATCATATATCCCTGAATTCCTACAGATCTGTGGAAGAGGATGAAGGAGGTCAAGTGTCCTCCTCTCTAGCGGTATCCACACGATAGGGATTGCGACGATGCACCTCTCTCTCTCTGGGGAGAGGAGAACAGGAGGTAGCTACCAAAAGAAACCCTCAGCCTATAGAGCTTTAGTTCCCTCCTATTTATAGAGGCCCCCTGAAAACCCTAATGGATCTTTTTGTCCTATTGGGTATTGGATCTCCATCCAATCACCTAAGCCTCTTAGATTAGTGGATTTCTACCTAATAATCTCTCATTAGCAATTATTGGATCTCATCTCAGGATCCAATAATTCAAGGGCTTAATGGATATCCAATAAGATAGGGGGTTCAGCGGATATCTCATATCCGAACCTCTACCCGTCGTAACACCTACCATATGTGTGTGACCCTCTAGGCCCAATATCGAGCTGGCTGTGAGTCATACCTATTAGAACTCCTTCTGACTTAGTGAATTATTATCTCTATAATAATTTACCCAACTCATCGATTACGGACGTACCAGGCCACTACGCCGTAGCTCCCAAACGATACAAGAGAATCCAATCCTTTGGACCTATCTATCCTCAGTTACCATGTATCTATAATCTCTCATCCATCTAATATCCCAGAGACCCTATACCGGGCATGGTGCTGTCAAGCCCATACGGTCTCTCCTCGAGTCTTGTTCTTGTCGGATTCTCCCAGAGAACTTTTTCTCTCTCAATCTGAATGACCTTGGCCAAGGATTTGATCGAGCAAGAACACATGAGATATTCCTCTCATGATACCGAGAGCGGATGATCCTCTATTGACACTCAATAGCCCTTGTAAGGTTGGCTACCACTCCCAATGACCGGCTATACTAGATTTGGAGCTTTCCAAACCTATAAGTATAGTATCAAAGAATGGAGTACTTATACAGGATATCCTTAGTGTCTCAAGTCTAAGGACCAGATACACTACTAGGATTATGGTATTGCTGTCTGATGTGAGGTATCAATAACCATCTAGCATTCCGTAGGCGGATCAATCAGTGAACTCATTCTCCAATGAGCACTTGCACTGTACTCTTAGTGTCCCCACATGAGTAGCTATGAGACCAACTACCTCCATCATATGAACGGGTATACAACATACTAGTTTATCTGGTTATCTTGATGTCCTTCTCGAGTAACCTATGACCAGGATAATTTAGGGTCTGTGTTTAAAGGTGAATCGTCTCATTATCGTGATCTCATCACGATCCGATTCCCATTGCACAGATCCAAGGACATCACAATATATACAACACGCAAGATAAAGTGATAAAACGCCTAATAATAAGCAAAGAGATAAAGTACATATCAAGTCACAAGTGCCATCACTCATGTGATTGGCTTTCAGGGCACATATGACTAGCAGTTATTAATTGCCTGGCGATACCATCGCCCAGTTCTAGTAGCCAAGACTCTGTCTGATGATAGTATCGCTAGAGTCGGTGGTGATATCACCCAGTGTCAGGGTCAACTGGCGGTGGTACCACCAATACCCCGAAAATCCAAGATGAGACCTTTTTAACTTTATTTTTGAAGCCAATTGAGACCTATAAAAACCAACCCCTTACTTCTCAGCTTAGATATAGAAAAGTGAACAAAAAGAACTGAGACTATAGTGAAATCGCGTGTAAAACTTGAGAGTTCACCTCTATCGATTCTAAGTGTTAGAAGCTTGTATAAGGAGAGTGAGCCACTTGTAAAGAGTTCTGTAAAGGAGTGATTAATCTTTGTCCTTGAAGAAAGATCAATAGTGGAAGCCGGTGACCTCATCGGAGGAGGTATCGGGAGTAGACATAGGTTGAACGACCAAACCACTATAAATTGGTGTGTTCTCTTCTTACTGTGCTCTTTTCATTTGCTACCTATCTTCTTTATTTAATTGCAACTGTACTACTTTTCTACTCACTTACGAACTTATTCGAGTTAAACATCTTTCTGAAATGTGTTTTCTTCAATCAAATTATTTTCATCGAAAAAGTTTTTCGAGTTTGACATTTTTAACCACTATACTAATTCAACCCCCTCCCCTCTTAGTATCGTTCTTGATCCTAACAGGATGATGTTTTAATTTTTTTTTCTTATTATCAACTCATTGAATAGTAATCAAAATATTATGAGATTCTTCTTACCTTAATCTTAATATTTTTAAAATATATACTAGTCAGCTTATTTAAATCTCATTTATCCTTATTTGTATTATAATGAATCTTGAATAAACCAAACTAAGGAAAAAGAGAATTAAGAATGAACTGCACAAGAACAGACTTATCTATATTCATATATAATGCTTTAAATTTTATAGCCTTGTCATATTGAATCTCGGATTTTGATGATGAAACCAATTGATTGTGATTTTGATCTAACTATATTTTGAGTAATGCATGGCTACTTTTGATTAGAATTAGACAATTAAAGTAGAAAGAATTGATGTTGGGTCGGATGAGAACATGTTAGAAGATTAGACGTCGAGCTAGAGGATTAGTCGATGTATCGACAGAAGGCTTCGGACAAAGGATTCGAGTATCGGGCCAAGAAGAGTGGAGTTACGCTAAAGAGATTAGAGTTGCAAAGGACAACTGCCAATTAGGCAACAAGCCATAAGAGAGGATGATACGTCGAAGAATCGGATGAAGCGTCGATGGACCAATGATATGTCGGACAATAATTTTGATTAAAGTTTTATAATAATTATCTAGCTCGAAGTAGGATTAGGTCTAATTAGGTTGAAATTGGGCCAACTCAATTAGAGGCTAACTGGGCCCGAATCAGGGCTGTTTTAGGCCAAGTGAAAGGTCCAAACAGTAACCTGGTGCCATGTCAGGCGGTGACATCACCAAGGTTGGCGGTAGAACCGCCTAAAGGCTTAGCCTCCAAGGTTAAGTCTGGGTTGTGGTACCGCCTAGTGTCAGGCAGCTTGGACGATAGTACCACTAGACTAGGCGATGGTACCACCCATGTCCAGTAACCGAGACTCTGCTTGGGCGGTGGTACCACCCGATGTTAGAGTTAACTAGCGATGGTACCGCCAGCACCCTGAAAACCGGGGTGATTTAAATTTGGGCCCTTAAGATCGATAAATAGCTCTCTCATCCTTGGTTAAAAACACACTAACTGAGAAAGAAAAGAGGGAAAAACTCTATTAAAATCTTGTCAAAATTCCTCCCCTCTAGTTTAGTGTTGGCTAAGTTTATGAGAGGAGTGAGAGATCTTGTAAAGGTTAACTCCTGAACCTATTAAAAAGAGAATTGTGTTATAAGGATAGTTAGTCTTCGTCCAGTTGAAAGAAGACTAATAGTGAAAGCTGGTGGCCTCGACGAAGGAGGAATTGGGAGTAGACATAGGTCAGACGATCGAACCACTATAAATTGGTTTACATTTTACTTTGCCATTTATCTTTGCTGCAAACCATTTTACTTGCTGCTCTACTTTCTCATTACTTTCTTACAATCACTCTCACACTTAAGCTAAAGCATTTTCGATATGTTTTCAATTGAAATGATTTTTTCATCATACGAAATGGTTTTTCGAAATCGCGAATCATCAGTTTAAACCACTATACTAATTCAAAACCCCCCTCGCCCCCCCCCCCTCTTAGTGTCATTCTTGATCTTAACAATTGGTATCAAAGCTTCGGTATCTTTTATTTGGATTAACACCCAATAGAAATGGCTCTTTTCGACTTTCAAGAGGGTTTTTCTATCATTTGTTATCCCATGTTCAATGGGACATACTACACTTACTGAAAAACTCGAATGAGAGTTTTCTTGCTTTCTTTGAATTGGATTTATAGAATATTATTGAAAATAGTTTTCAAATAGCCTCTAAACCTATAAATGAATGGATGGATTTTGAGAAAAAATCATTTTCGTTAGATGAAAAGGCTATGAATGCCTTGTTTTGTGCCTTAGATAAAAACAAGTTTAATTGAATTTTTATTTGCAAAACGACTTTTGATATTTGGTACACTCTTGAAGTCACACACGAAGGCACTAGTAGAGTTAAGGATTCTAAGATAAATATTTTGATGCATGATTTTAAATTATTTTGAATGGCACCAAGCAAGATTATTGGTGATAAGTACACCCGTTTTATGGATGTTGTTAATAGTTTAAAAGCACTTGTTAAATTTTTTTCAAATGTTGAACTTGTAAACAAGATTCTAAGATCCCTTCCAAAATGTTGGAATCCAAAAGTAACCGCTATACAAAAGATAAAATATTTAAATAATTTTCCTATTGAAGAACTACGAGTTATAGGTGCCCTATGAGCTAATCACGTGAGTGATGGCATCTGTAACATGCTACGTCAATCTCTTTGCTTATGATTATTAATATTTTCTCTCATTATCTAGATGTATATTGTGATGTCCTTGGATCTGTGCAATAGGAATCAGATCGTGATGAGATCACGATAATGAGACCGATTCACCTTTAAACACAAACCCTAAATAATCCCGGTCATATGTTACTCAAGAGGGATATCGAGATAACTAGATAGACTGGTATGCTGTATACTTATCCATATGATAGAGGTGGCTGATCTTATAGCTACTAATGTAGGGACATTAGGGATACAATACAGGTGCTCATTGGAGAATGAGTTCATTAATTGATCCGCTTACGGAATGTTGGATGGTTATTGATGCCTCATGTCAAACAATGATTTTATAGTCCTAGTAGTGTTTTGATCCTTAGACTTGAGACACCAAAGATGCCTTATATGAGTACTCTATTTTTTGACGTCGGACTTACAGGTTTAGAAAGTTCCAAATCTGGTACAACCGATTCTCGGGAATGGTAGCCAATCTTATGAAGGTAATTAAATATCAATAGAGGATCATCCACTCTCTGTATCATGAGAGGAATATCCCATATATTCTTGCTCAGGCAAATCCTTGGCCAGGGTCATTCGGATTGAGAGAGAAAGAGTTTTCCGGGAGAACTCGATTAAAGGGAGACTCGATTAGAAACTGTATGAGCTTGACAGTACCATACTCGATATACGGTCTCTGAGATATTAGATAGATGATGGACTATATGTACATGGTAATTGAGGGCAGATAGGTCCAAAGGATTGAATTCCCCTGTATCATCTCGGGACTGTGACGTAGTGACCTAGTACATCCGCAGTTGATGAGTCAAGTGAATTATTATGAAGATAATAATTAACTAAGTTAAAAGGAGTTCTGACAAGTATGAATCACGGCCAGCTCGATACTAAGCCTAGAGGGTTACATATATATGGTAGGTGTTACGACGAGTAGAGGTTCGGATATGAAATATCCGCCGGAGCTTCTATCTTATTGGATATCCAATAAACCCCTATATTATTGGATCATATGGATGAGATCCAATAAGAGCTAGATTATTGAGTAGAGACTTATTAATCTAAGAGGCTTAGGTAATTGGATAGAGATTCAATACCCAATAGGGTAGGATCCATTAGGATTTACAGGGGGCCTCTATAAATAAGAGGGAACCAAAGATCCATAGGCTGTTGTCTTCTTAGTAGCTATCTCCTGTTCTCCTCTCCCAAAGAGAGGAGCATCGTTGCAGTTCCTGCCGTGTGGATACTGCTAGAGAGGAGGATGTTTGACCTCCTTCATCCTCCCCCATGAATCTATAGGAACTCAGGGATATACGATCTTCTTAGGTACTTTCTTTTTACACACGCAGTTTTCGAATTCGCGGATTTGTTTTTCACATATCGATCTTCGCACAATGACTAAACCTTTTATGGAAATCCAAGATTTTTATTTTTTTGTTCTTCCACTGCGCATATGATATTGTCCTTGGATTTCCTAACAAGAACTCATTGGCTCATTAATAACATATGAAATAAACTTCTTGGAAAATGACAAACTTGAGAACCACCTTCTAAAGAACATGAAGGATTTGACACTTTGAACAAAAGAATACCACTTGAGTGATGACTCAAGTGATGAGGACAATGACGAGTATGACTTTGAACTTTTGACAACAAAATTTAAAAAGTTCATAAAACAAGAACTAAAGAATAAAAATAAACTTAAATCGATGAAGAGGCCAAAGAAGAAGAAAGAACTCCAAGAAGAATCAAGTGCATCCGAAGGCGAAATGGCGAATTATGCTTTGACGGCTTTCGACAACAAGGTAAAAAAATCACCTGAAATGTTTTTACATTATTATGAAATTACTTGATCTTTTCATGAGTTGCTTGATTTAGTTTGTAAGAAATAAAAATATATATTTATAAAAATATATTATATATTTTTTTCTTTATAGCAATTTTAAAATTTTGATCATGAAAATTATGTGTTAGATTTAAATCTAATAATTGTACATCAAATACAATTCCATGTATGCTTATGATTTCCATATCGATTTTTGGTTTAATCTTGATGCATGGTTTTGACACAAAATTAATTACCATGATAGTTGTATATTTTTTGATATAATGCTTGCACACCTAATAAGATTAATTTCATGAATATTTATCTTGATGACTTTACTTTTTGAAACTATGCATGATGAGTGGATCTTATGTTTTGGATTAATGTGTTTTGGTCTTAATAATTTTTCTTTACGACAAAACTTGTGAATCGGTCTTAAACATTCATACATATTTTTATTTGGCATAAAAAGACAAATGCATGCTTGAATTGAGACTAAAAAGGAAATACATTTCTCTCTAATATTTTAGCAACTTTTCAATAAGAAATTAATGAATCTAGTATTTCAAGAATCTCATGAATCTCTATAAAAGTAGTTCTGATGATGAATTTGGAGTTGACGAATTGATTTGAATGAGATCTTTTTTTAAGCAAATCTTGAACTTTCTTTTGATTTCTTGACTTAAGATATCTTTTGTGGGAATCGAAATCTTTTTCCTCTATGATTCCTTCTTTCTACCATTCATAAAAAGGAAATGCATGTTTCTTGAATTTTTTTTCTATCTTTAAAGTTTTTGATATTTTGATAAAAGATAAATAATGAATCCATGTATATTATGTTTTGTGAATCTTTTGAACTATGAAAATGATTTTGATGATTCAAACTTGAATGAGCTTTATCATAATCACGATCTTGACTTCTTGATATTTGACACTTGAGATTTTTCTTATGAATCAAGATCTCTTTAAGAGAACCTTTATTTATATCGTGATCTTGATGACTTGAGATGTCTTATGCTTGAATCAAGATTTTTTTTCTCTAATGTTTCCTCTTGTCATTTACTAAAAAGGAGAACATTCTAAATGAATCATGATCTTGATACTTCTAAAAAGAATATTTATGAATCTTAATCTTAATCTTGGTAAAAAGAATATTTATGAACCATGAATGATATCTTTTGGTATTCATGAATTAATCCTTGTTGACTTTTCATATTGATATCTTTCATTTCATGATTTCTTTGCATTTATGGCTTACATGTCTTATGTGATGATTGAAATTTGATGTAAAAGAAATTTATTTTTCTTGATATCTTTTATGATGGATCATTATTAAAAAAAATTATATTTATGAATCATGATCTTGATACCTAAGATTTTTTGATATCATATCCTTCATGACATGATTCCTTTATATGTAAGGTTTATATACCTCATGATATGATTGAATCATTGATCTATTTTTTATCATTGCTTCAAAATGGATGTAAAGAAATTTTTTGTATCATTGTATTCTTTCCTCCCTTCTTTTTGACAATGATAAAGGGAGAGAAAGATTGCTAAGTTGAAGTAAAAATTGCTAGTTCAATCATTGCAAAGAAAGAACTTGCTGGTTTGCACTTCTCAAAAAGAGAAGTTGCTATCATGAACACCACCAAAAATTGCAAGCTTGCTATCTCAAAGAAACAAAAAGTGCAAACTTGGAGAACTTGCAATCTTGCATATGTTTGAAACTTGATGATCATAAATGTTGTAACATTTGCATATCTTTAAACACTTGCTAGATATTACTTCTCCTTTTTGTTGATGACAAAAGGGAAGAAGTATGATGATGATATGCATTGTATGTTGTATTGAATATTTTGATTTTACATGATTTATTCAAAATTTTTGAATTCAAATGATTTATCAATACAACAATATTGATAGAGGGAGTTAAAGTTAACTCTGTCATCAATTGGTTGTTATCATCAAAAAGGGAGAGATTGTTGAATCTCGGATTTTGATGATGAAACTGTTGAATCTTGGATTTTGATGAAGAAACTAATTGAGTGTGTTTTATTGTTTAACTGCATATTGAGTTACGCAGGTCTACTATCGATCAGGATTAGACAGTTGACGCTAGAGGAATTGTCGTTGCACCGGAGGTGATCACGTCAGGATATTGGATGTCGAGCCGGAGGTTCGGTCGACTATCGGTAGGAGGCTTCGGACGTCAGGCATCAGGACAAGAAGTGTGGAGTTGCGCCATGGATATCGGGGTTGTAGAGGTCAACCGTCGATTGGGCAACAAGCCGCAAGAGAGGGCGATGTGCCGAAGGATCGGACGAAGCACGAACCAATGATGTGCCGGGCAACTGAATGTCAATTCGTGTTGTAGTAACTATCTAGATCAAAGTAGGGTGTTTGGTGTTTGTTTGTGCAGGAGCAACTACGATAAGAATGAAGACGTAAAGTGAAACAAAGGGCCGAAGTCAAGTGCGATGGATCATTGGGAGTTCGAGTGTTCGATGGAAGTCCGAAGATTCATTGGGAGTGCTGCCGAAACCGGCCGAGAATGAGTAGGGAGCTTACCGAAGGGTTTTTGGAAGTTCGCCGGAAGGTTCGTCGGAAGTTCGCAGAGCTTGCCAAAGAAGCTCGGGGGAACTCGCCAAAATTATCGTGGAGTCCGAGAGCTTGTTGGGAGTCCGTAGGATGGTTTCCGAGGGATTGTCAAAAGACCGTCGGAAGTTCGTTGGAAGCTTGCCAGAAGAAGACTCGACTTGCGGACTTTGTAATAGCTTAGGAATGTCTTTAATTTCATAGTTAGCACATTAATTTGGGTTAGAATTAGGTGTTAATCCTATAAACCCAAAGTAGGGGCCATTGGGCCTTGATTTGGACAAGGTTGGGCCAAAAGTTTTTGCCCCAGCCAATATCGTAGGCCAACTGCACTCTGATGCATGGAAAAGCGGCGGTAGCACGCGCATGTGTCGTCGCGATGACGCTGCATATACATGCTGCAGCAAGCCACAGCGTAGGGAACCAACTTCATTTCAAATTTGGAGCCCAAATTTGAATCCATTTTGGATCTATAAATACCCCCTCTTTCTCAGTTGAAACAGACCCCTTTTGAGAGTTAGAAATTGAGGAAAAGGCTTAGGAAAGTCTAGTTTTCAATAGGTTGTGTTCACCTCCTTCTTTCTCTTTAAAAAATTTGTAAGAGTGTGAACTTCTTGTAAAAGGGTTGCAAGAAGGGTATTTGATCCTTCCCCTTCAAAAGGATTTGCTAGTGGAAGTTGGGAGCCTCATCGGAGAAGGCTTCGGAAGTGGATATAGGTCGGATGACCGAACCACTATAAATCAGTTTGCATTTACTTTCTCGTAACTTACTTTGCTGCAAACCATTTTTATATGCTGCCTTATTTACTCAACTTCATCTTCATCTTATTACGTATGCTTTAAAGTTAAAACGCAATCTTTCCGGGTTCAAACGAAACGTTGCATTCATTCATACAAAGTTTTCGAACTTGTGTTAATCGCTGAAAAATCTATCGTTCTTTACCGCTGCACTAATTCACCCCCCCCCCTCTTAGTGCCACTCGATCCCTAACAATTAGTATCAGAGCCACGTTCTTTCTCTTTCGGATTTACACCCGTGAGAAATGGCTTTAAATGGTTTTCAAGAGGGCTTTTCGATTTTTCGTCCACCATTCTTTAACGGTTCGGACTACACATACTAGAAAACTCGAATGAGAGTTTTCATACTTTCAATGAATTTGGATTTATGGAACATCATCGAAAATGGCTTTCAACCTTCCTCTAAACCGACGAACGAATGGTCAGATTTGGAGAAAAGGTTTTTTTCTTTAAACACAAAGGCTATGAACGCCTTATTTTGCGCTTTAGGCAAGAATAAGTTCAATCGGATTTCAATGTGCGAAACAGCTTTCGATATTTGGCGAACACTTGAAATCATGCACGAGGGAACTAGTAGAGTTAAAGACTCGAAAGTAAACCTCTTATTGCATGATTTTGAGCTATTCCGAATACACCAAGCGAAACTATCGGCGATATGTACACCCGCTTCACGGATGTCGTCAATATCTTGAAGTCTTGGTAAATATTTTTTGAACTTTGAATTCACTAACAAGATTTTAAGATCCCTCCCAAAGAGTTGGGATCTAAAAGTAACCGCAATACAAGAGACTAAAAATTTAAATGATTTTTCATTGGAAGAACTAATCGGTTCACTAATGACATATGAAATGAGTTTCTTCGAACATTTGGAATATGATGAACATATGAACCACCTTCTAAAGAACAAGAAGGATTTGGAACATCAGATAAATGAATGCCACTTGAGTGATGACTCAAGTGATGAGGACAATGAGGACATTGAACTTTTAATGAATCTTAATAAGTTCATTAAACAAAAATCTAAAATAGATAATAAACTTGAACGGAGGAAGAGGCCAAAGAAGAAGAAGAAGGCTTGCAAAGAAGAATCAAGTAGAGAAGAGGCAAAATGGGCTTTGACGGCAAAATGGGCTTTGACGGTTTTCGACAATGAGATAAGAAACTCACCCAAGTTGCTTCTACCTTATTTTGAAATTACATGATGCTTTCCATGAATGCTTAACTTAGTTAGTAGGAATTTTTTCATGCTTTTCTTGTGTTTTTAGAAATTAAAAAAATATTTTAAAAATTATACTATGCTTTTCTTTATAGTATTTTTGAAAAGTAAAAATATGAATGATGATTATATGATTTGTGATAATGTTTAGACACCTAATAGAATCAACCCATGCATGAGTATCTTGATGGTTTATATTGTCTCTAAACATGATGCTTGATGATTTTATATCATGTATGAGTTGTTGAAGTGATGTTAATTTAAAAAACTTCTATCTTGGATTAATGGACCTAACCCATAAATTTTCCAAATGAAAGAAATGTGATTTTAATGTTACCTTGTATTACATTTGGACTTGATGATTTTCATGACGAAAATTATTTTTCAGATTTATAAAATGATGCATGATTTTACCAAAAATATGAGCATCGATTATCTTATTATAACTAATGTAAGAAAGAATTAAAATGATTTTGATGATATTTTCGTTTTTGAATATGATGCATGACATTTTCATATGAAAAATTTGAATATTCTTATGAAAGATCAAATCACTTAAATTGAAACTCATAAAGATGAGAAAATGTACTATCATGATGTTTGATGCATATGATCTTGATGGATTTAATGACAAACTTATGTTTTAAATTTCTACAATGATGGGTTCCATATAAATGTTTGAACATACATTATGAAATCATCATTGAAATGAAAATACTAAAAGTTTATTATCATGCTTAATGACTTTGTGATATCATATCTTGATGACAAACTCATATTTTGGTCTTAAATTTGATACTCATCTTTTGAAACATGAGCACACTTGTTTGAAACAAAATGAAACACATTATCATGATAAATTAAATCTCATGTCTTGAAACAATGTGTTGTTTTGACAATGTTTATAATAAAGTTTGTCTTCCGGTTTTGAATATTTTGATTTAGCATATAAAGGCAAAAGACATACTTATATGATGAAACATAAAGAAATTATATTTACTATCTTATCGAGATTAATGATTTCATGATATCTTAAGAATCTCATAAATTATAGAAGTAATTTCGATAAATTGATTATGATTTGATAATCTGAACTTTTCTCTCATGTTTCAATACTACTTTGTATGCTTCATGACTTGTTGATTGAAATAATGATATAGACTTTTGATGTATCACTTGTCATGATTAATGCAAATTGTTAGCATTTTGAATCTCGAAAATGATTGCTTCTTTTTATCATTTACCAAAGAGGAGAACAATTCAAGTTTATGTTTTTTTTTTTTTGTGAATCTCATAAACTATGTTAATGATTTTGATGATTTGAACTTGAGTGAGCTTTATCACAATCCAAGTCTTGATATCTTAATACTTGATACTTGGAATTCTTATGCATGAATCAAGTTGCTCTTTGTGCTATATCTTTTTAAATGAATCATGAGCCTTATTATCATATATTTCATAATATAGAAATGATAAGATTTCTTTGCCTTGTGTGGAAAATTGAATATTTGACATAAATGAAATTTGCTTTATGATGAATCATGAATGATGTCTTTTGGTGTTGATCCTTATTGATATTTCATATTGATATCTTTCATGAATTCTTTGTATCTATGTTTTGTATGCATCATGAAAAAATTGAAATATTGATTGGTGCTAAATTATTTCATTGAAATATTATTCATCCCTTATTTTCGATAGTGACAAAGGGGGAGTTAGCTTGCTAGCTTATGTATCACAAGTGAAAATGACAAACATAGCTAGCTAGAACTTGCAAAAGGCAAAACTTGCACTTCTCAAAATGAGAAGAAAGAAATTGTAAAGTTGCATTATTTTTTAACTCATGAGCTTGCATGTTTAAAATGTTATAAATTTTATAAAAATTACTAGCTCATTGCAAACAAAAAGTTGATGACTTGCAAAAGGGAAACTTAGGTGCAAAAGAGAAAAATTAAAAGGGAGCTAGTTTGCGTATTGCAAAGTATACTAGCTTATCATTATTGCTTGCTTGCTTGTCATAAATTTCCCTCATACCATGATTTGTTTATGACTCCCTTGAATTCATGACTTGATATGTTAAAAATTCATGATGGAAATTTATTATTTTGTCATGATGGAAGCATTCATGTAAAGGAAAAAGAATTGTATTCTTCCCTTCTTTTTGACAAAATCAAAGGAGGAGAAGATTTATTGCTAGCTTGCATGATTAATTTGCTAGCTCATTCAAGAGGAAAAAAATTGCTAGCTTGTGCATCAAAAGAGAAAATCTTGCTAGCTTGAACATTGAGAAGCAAAAAGTTGCTATCTCAAGAGAGGTAAAAATCTTGCTCAGTTTTACTTCTTCAAAATTACTTATATTTTTGTTACAAATTATTGTTGAATCTCATGCAAGATTATTTGAAGTATTTGATCCTCCCTTTCTTTTTGATGCTAATAAAGGGGGAGAAAGTTTTTAGCTCGAACATTGTAAAAATTTGCCATCTTGATTCCTATTTTGCAACTTCGTGAGAAGCTAAGAATTATTATATCAAAGGATGTAAATATTGCTATCGTGAGAAACAAGGTGCAAACTTGCACATCTCAAGAAGCAAGTGAAAATTACCATCATTGCCCATCCTTGAAACTTGCTATGATTGAATGGTATTATTTGATGTTGTTTCTCGTGGAGGTTCATGACGGGATCTGCGGGGAGCATATGGGCGGCCGAGCCTTGGCATTCAAAGTGTTACGTCAAGGCTATTATTGGCCCACGTTACATCGGGACGCCAAGGCCTACGTGTGATGATGTGACGCGTGCCAACGCCATGCCCGAGCCCCCCAGCACCCCGTAGTCCCGCTCACTTCTTTGGATTGCGCCTGGCCTTTCGCACAATGGGGGATGGACCTCCTCGGACCATTTCCCCCGGCGTCCGGGCAGCGGAGATACATTATCGTGGGAGTCGATTATTTCACCAAATGGGTGGAAGCCGAGCCACTGGCGACGATCACGGCACGTCAAGTTGAGCGATTTGTGTGGAGGAATATCGTGACCTGGTTCGGCCTCCCCAGAATCATCGTCACCGATAATGGTACTCAGTTTGCTAGCACTCGGTTCAGGAAAATCTGCGCGGCTTACCAGATACAATTGAGGTTTAGTTCCATGGCCCACCCTCAGACCAACGGTCTCGCCGAGGTAACCAACCGATCGATCCTTGATGGGCTTAAGAAAAGAACCTTGAAAGCCCGATCGAGCTGGGTCGACGAGCTACCAAGTATCCTATGGTCTCTGCGAACCACCCCGAAAACTGCCTCGGGCGAATCCCCATACAGTCTGGCCTTCGGCACGGAGGCGGTTTTGCCAGCCGAGGTGGTCATCCCGACTCCCCGGGTGGAAGCCTTTGAAGCAACGACGTCGACCGAAGGAGTTCGGGCCGGGCTAGACCTGCTCGAAGAACGCAGAGCCGATGCTCACCTAAAAACCTTGTCCTACAACCGAAGTATCGCCAGAAATTACAACAAAAGAGTTCGCCCTCGACCCCTCGGGTTGGGAGACTTAGTGTTGCGTAAGGCTGAGGTAAGCGACCCAGTCCGCTCGAGGGGCAAACTCACGCCTAAGTGGGAAGGGCCTTACCGCGTCATCAAGGTCATCCGACCGGGCACATTCCAACTTGCGACCATGTCGGGACAATATGTGCCGAGGACCTGGAACGCCCAGAACCTCAAGAAATACTTTGTGTAAAGTTTTCATGACGAAATCAAAGACTAGTAGAAAGGCGAATATTTGATTACTGAAATTTCAAATACAAAATTCATCCTTGAAAAAGGGAAAGTACATATAGTCAAAAGAAAATGGATAGAATATCCCTTAAGAGCTCGCCCCCTCTAGGCTATCATCAAAGGGGATCTCCTCGGGCATATTCACCTCCAGATCCTCAGGACGAGAGGTGAAGGGGTTCTCCTCGATCGCGGAACCCGGAGGGCATGCTCGGAAGCGAGCCAAGGCTACCTTGTATCCATATTCATAGGATACTCGGCCCGTCCGGTCCAAACCGAGAAGAAACCCCTCGGACTTTTTGTAGCGTTCGATCGCCTCCCGCTCCCTCTCCGGTCGGAGGCGTTGTTCCTCAACGAGGGCTTCCGAGGAAGTCTTAGCCTCGGCCTCCTTCGAAGCCAGCTTCGTAGCTAGGTCAGAGGCCTCCGTCTTGCGGAGGCGGTTCTCCAACTTCTCCTCCCGTAGTAGCTTCTGCAAGTTGGCAGAGGACGACTTTGCGGCCTCAAGCTCGGTGTTGAGGCGAGCCACCTCCGCGTCCAGATCGGTCGCCCGCTTTTCAGCCGCTGCAACTGCCTCGGGGCCGGAGCCGACCCGGACTTCCTCTAACTGGCGGCGCAATTCGAGATTGCGCTCGCTGAGACCGCCGATGATCCGACCGGCATCGCGCGTCCGGTCGATTAGAGCGGTGGTATAATGGAGGTTCTGCACGAGACAACGCGGTAAAAACAAAACACCAAGAAGAGGTTAATGAAGGGTATCAGGGACGACGCTTACCCACATCACCGACGTGGCCGACTTAGCGATCAGAGCCTCCGAGGGGAGTGTGTACAAATCCCGAGCCATGTCAGGATGAAGCGCCCCCCGGAGGTAGGAGGCCGATGGGTTCCTGCCAACCCATACCTTGTCCCCACGTGACAACCCTCCCCACCGGGCGACTAAAGGATCGCTCGCCTCCCCTAGCGGGACCTCCCCCATCACCCGAGCAAGAAAGGGCTCCTCCCCGCCCGGCGGAATCCGGCATAAGTCTCTTACAGCCGGTGGGCAGAGGTTTTTCCCGGTCGTCGCATGGCTGGGCCCGGCCCCCTCTTGCAGGATGGGCACCTCCAGGCGATCAGTCTGCTCCCCGGTTAGGTCCACAGGACAGGAAGCCGGTGCCTCGAGGCCCTTTGTACCCGTGACCTTGGACTTTTTCTTCGGCCGACCCTCCTCAACCACCATTGGGGAATCCCTCTCCCCTCGCTTTGGCATGGGTGACGGACGTGGGGACGAACCTGCCGAAGTCCCCCCAACCTGAAGCACCCGCAAGTTCACCATTTCTGCAAGGAACGAGGAACCGACCGAAGTTAGAGAAATGTGGTGAAAATGTACGCAATGAAAGAGGCAGACCTACCCCGAGAGCACGGGCTGAGTCCTGCTTCGGCCAGCCATTGTTCCGACATATTACGGATGGCCTGAGAGGAGGGAAGAATGCCCCTCAATCTCTCTAGGTATTGACACTCTTCGGCGTTCAATTTTGGGACCGTATTGTCAATGGCCCTTGCGGACCACCGAACTCCAAAACCCCAATCCTTCTCACTACGGACGTAGAAGAAGCGTCTCTTCCACCCTTTATTATTTGTGGGGGCTCCGCTGACTCGGAATCTTGCCCGGGCGACTAAAAAGTATCCCCCCGACCCCTTAAGGAGGCGAAAGCACGAGAGAAAAAGGTTTCGGGTTGGGACGATATCGGCATAATGACATTCCCCCAAGAACGCCACGAGATAGTGCCAAGAATTGGGAGTCACTTGCGACGGCGAGATTCGCCATAAAGAAAGGCAAGAAACTATGACAGGGTGTAGAGGGAGACGAAGACCTGCCTCAAGAGCATCACGAGTCAAGGCGAAGCCCCTGGGGACGGGATCATAGGCCCGCTGCGCCACCTCAGGGGCTACTAGGATGTAATCCTCCGGGATGCTGTAGCGCTTCCGAAGGATCCCTAAGGAGGAATCGCTAAGGGTGGAATCTTTATCGTGCAGCCACATTAGGGCCTTCAGCGCACGCACCACCTCCTCATCAGAAGAGCAGTTTGAAGGCGGAGAAGGTGGAGGGTTCGGAGCACGAGCAGAGACAGAAGGGGAGGAAGAGGAAGAAGTAGAGGAGGAAGAAGCAGAAGAGGAAGTCATTTTTTACTGACCTACGGAGAAAAAGGTCGCCTGAAGGGTGGCGAGGGATGTCAAAGCCAAGGAAGAAGGTTTGGAAGAAGGAGACGGCAGGACTCGAGGCAGAGAATTCCACTGGTAAAAAGTTATAGAGTATCGCAACGTGCGCCATTTAAAGGTGGAAAGGCTTCGCCCTTTCGTCTCCCGAAGTGGGCGACAGCATATCACCGTGCGTACCACTCACTTACATCACATCGGGCAGTCCAAGCGACGACACGATATTAATGGGGAGATGACGTGTCAGCCACCCAGGCGGGTAGCTTGGGCGGCACGCCAGCGCCCCCTCGATTCCCGTAACTACGCGTGTGCGAACGGTTTTTGAAACGGCCCAAGGGCCGTGGGACTCTCAGCAGCCCCCTCGGTCTTGAGCGGCTGCTCGACCAGTTCTATCCCGGGCGGCGGCTCGGTCTCTTCGGTCTTGAGCAGCTGCTCGACCAGTTCTATCCCGGGCGACGGCTCGGTCTTCTCGGTCTTAAGCGGCTGCTCAACCGTTTATATCCCGAACGGCAGTTTGGTTCTCTGAGTCTTAAGCGGCTGCTCGACCAGTTCTATCCCGGGCGGCGGCTCGGTCTTCTCGGTCTTGAGCGGCTACTCGACCGTTTATATCCCGAACGACGGTTCGGTTCTCTGAGTCTTGAGCGACTGCTCGACCAGTTCTATCCCGGGCGGCGGCTCGGTCACTTCGGTCTTGAGCGGCTGCTCGACCATTTATATCTCGAACGGCGATTCGGTTCTCTGAGTCTTGAGCGGCTGCTCAACCAATTCTATCCCGGGCAGCGGCTCGGTCTTCTCGGTCTTCAGCGGCTACTCGACCATTTATATCCCGACGGCGGTCGGTTATCGAGTCTTGGCGTTTGCTCGACCGATTCTATCGGCGGCGGCTCGGTCTCCTCGTCTTGGCGGTGCTTGACCATTTATATCCTGAACGGCGATTCGGTTCTCTGAGTGTTGAGCGGCTGCTCGACCAGTTCTATCCCGGGCGGCAGCTCGGTCTTCGATCTTGGCGGTGCTCGACCATTTATATCTGAACGCAGCGGTTCGGTTCTACGAGTCTTGGCTACCGCTCGACCAGTTCTATCCCGGGCGGCGGCTCGGTCTCCTCGGTCTTGAGCGGCTGCTCGACCATTTATATCCCAAACGGCGGTTCGGTTCTCTGAGTCTTGAGCGGCTGCTTGACCAGTTCTATCCTGGGCGGCGGCTCGGTCTTATCGGTCTTGAGCGGCTGCTCGACCATTTATATCCCAAACGGTGGTTCGGTCCTCTGGGTCGTGAGCGGCGGCACAACTCCTTATATCTCGAATGGAGGCTCGGTCTTCTAGTCTTGTGCGGTGGCTCGACCTTTCATACCCCAGCCGGCGACTCGCCTATTTGCATCACGGTAAGTCAGCCCTCGGGGTTCCACAAAAGGGGCTTTTTCGGGGGGGCAGTGTTATGGGCATTAAATGTGACGTGACGTTGGCTCTGGTGAATCGCGTTCAGATGACGTCATAGGCCCTCCTGCGTTCGACTGTGTCAGAGGTGGACTCCCCGATATCATTTTCCCCCTTGCCCCTCCCCAGGTCCGTGCGAGTGGGTAGCCTCGGCCTCGGAACCAGTCCGTCGCCACCCTCGGGCGTAACGGCTACGTCAACCCCCCGATCTATATAGGCCATTGAGCGGCCATGTAGTGGGGGCACTCTTTTTTCCATGATCCACTAACTAGAGCATCAATAGAAAGATTTGAATCCTTATCCCCCGAGGAAGGAGGCTGACTTGAGCGTCGGAGGGGTCGGGCGGAGCATCCTCCAACCCATCTTTTTTTGTAGGGACAGGTCCAGACGACGCTCTCGAGTAGCAGGATCACTCCCACTCCTCACTTCTCGACCAGGACATCGTCAGAGAACCCCGACCTCGACCGGCCCGAACCCAACCGTGATAATCTCGGAATCTCAGAATCCAAGCTGCACATTCCTAGGTTACCGTAAAAAGTTGTTTGCATTAACAAAAATGAAGACATCGAGCAGCACCGATTGCTCTTTTAATTCTTAGCTTTCATGAAAGTGGCTTCCCTTCCGTCGAACATGTCCACGGTTATATTGTATATGATTCATGGGAGTTCAGAAACATCTGTTGCCAGTTCACTTGATGGAATCTTCTCCCCATCATGCTTTCTCTTGGCGGCAGTTTAAAGACTTGCCTATTTCATATGGAGTGCGTTGATATTAGACTGCTCACTCTCAAGAAGGTGATCTCTATCCGTGTCTTTCGACTTCTGAATATTAAGCTCACTGAATGGCTTCTGAAAAGGACTAATCTCATCTCCTGTTCCTTTCGACTAAATGGACAGGCACTGACAAGCAGGCAGCCTCCGGATTAAGCCCATCATCACCCTTCGCTTTTCCAGATAGGCACCATCTTCGTTGGGATGGATTCTGCAGAGCGCAGCACTTGGTTCCATTAATTTTGGGTCCTCGGTCTCTAATTTCGTTCCAATAATAATAAAAATTATATAACAAAAGCATATCCAAATAAAGATTTTGGGTTAATCAATAAAGTTTGGAACGAAAAGCATTCGTGGACCTCAAACTATAAGAAGACAATCACTAGATACCATAATTGAAAAGTTAGAACTTAAGGTTGGGAGATATAGTCCTATGAACAGTTGAAAGTTAGTGATCCAATCCATGCCGGATGAAATTGATAAGTAATTGGAAAGGGTTATATTGAATAGGTAAGAAAGTCCAACTAACAAGTATCTATCAGCTACAAATATTGGGAGCTTCCGAAACACCTTGATTTTAAAGGGCTGTATTGGCAATCTTCATAAATAAATACATTCTGTAGTTACGAAGTAGACTATTAATTGCTTGATAGGATAAGGAATATTTGGACTGACACTTGTCAAAGTAATAACTGTTTGAATGAAAAACTATTTTCATCGGGAAGAAAAACAATGTTTTCTTTCGAGCGGTGCTATTACACTTGAAATTAATCCTGATCTATGGAAAAAAGATAGATTGATAGAGGCTCCCAAAATTTATTTTTGAAATACCAAGTAACTTATCCATAGTAATTTAGATTTTTTTTTTATATATATAGAATATGTTACACTCTTTTGCCTATATACGCTCGTCATTATCCATAGCATATATTTGATGTCTTCTTTTAAGCGAGGTTGGTGTTGACTATCCTCTCACACTTATGAGCGGATGGTCAACTTCTTCAAGGGATTTAGCTTCTGTGTTATGCATATGACCTTGATGGAACTCATAACACCAATTCACTTGATCTACCTTGTGTGTGGTGCACGTAGATAGGAGATGGTGATAAAAGAATCATCATATTTTATTTACTTTTCTTTTGGTGCAGCATTGTCATCCAAATATATATGTTTCCATTGGGCTGGGAAGTTGAAGCTTGAATGGCTTTTTGTCTAGGTCAAAAAAGTATTCTACGTATGAGGGAGATTATTTTTGTGACTCAAATCTCTCATATATAAATCTCTTATATATCTTTAGCAAAGTGATACGTGGATTATAACACATGGAAAGTTGACACGTCACCGTCATCCGACAAACACATATTCACCGCATCAACTTTATCCACTACCTAGCTGATGTCATGAGGTCATTCGACTGACATGTCATGTAGGGCAAGAGCCCACAAGGCTGACGTCATTATACGACCAAGTGTGTTCATTCAACTCCACAAATTGTGTCACATAACACCAATGGGAAGTTGACTCGATGAGCTGTTACTCTTGTATTCCTAGCGTACGTCAAATGACTTCAGAATCCCACTTCTGACCATACGATGAGGTTTCTCAAGAGATTTAGCTTATGTGCTGTGCTTATAGTCTTGATAAAGCTCGTTGTACTGATCATATGATCTAGCTTCTACGTGAGGAGAAATGATAAATTAAATTTTTAGTGATAATGAGTATTAATTTATATATACAAACAGACATTCAAAATATGATAATTATATTTTTTTTCAATCAATAATAAATATAAAATATTCATCGAATTATTTCATAATTTAGAAAATCACATTAAGATCATGATCTTCATTATTGATAGAACCATGATAATATATTATCATAATTTTTATGATTTAGAATCATGATAATATAATATCAAAATATTGAGAGGATCATAATAATCTTATCATGATTTATTTTGCTTAATAATATCATTCCTAATATGTCTTTGCAAGATAGTGCTCCCATTAGAAACACTGATTTTGGACTGAAGTAGAAGAAATTATTGGTGAGACAATAGCTTAGCAAGAGCATCGCAAGTTTATCAAAAGATGAGATATGACAAAAACTTAGGCCACCATTTTGAACTTGTGCCCTTTTAAGTATCAAACAAAAGACATTTAATAGCTATTCAATGATTGGTAGTAGGCTTGTGCATTAATTGAGATAGTTTATTTACTACATATATAATATCCATATGAGTAAATGTCGATTACTATAGCCTGCTAACAACTTGACTATACTCAGTGGTGTCACCGAGATTAGTACTCTTTGAGTAAGAGGAACACTTATAAAAATTGGTATAGTAACAATATTGACTTTAAGTATTTTGGCATGATCATGAAGATCATGAATGTATTTTTGTTAAGAATGAAATAAATTATTTGTCATGTGGATTACTTGAATATCAAGAAAATAACTAAGGGACTTGAGATCTTTAATAAAAAAAACCTATTTCTAAACTATTAAATAAATTGATTAATTATTACTAATTTATTATCAGTAATTATTAAATTATCCACATAAATTAGTAAAAACATGATTATGCCTGAATTATCATGAGAATAAATGAATAATGAATTATCATATTAAGAATTATAAAATCCAACTAAGATTATTTATGTTCGAAGTTCATGATACTATGGACGAGAGGCCTGCTTGAGACTATTTACACAAGTTACAAATATATTGAGGGAGATTGTGATTAATAAAGTCTAGAAATTACCTCATAAATATATCCTCGAAAATATGACTATGAAGAAATGCATTATTCATGTTCGACTATCAAAATCTCTAATTGTTAGATAAAACAAGATAAAATAATATAAATTATTATTGGCTTCACAACTAAGCAAAATGTGTCATGGTAGTTAAGACCCGGATGAAATCATTTTGTGACAAGTCTTACTTTATGTTTATTAATGGATCCATCATAATTTCATTTAATACGAAAAATCCATTTGCACCTCGTAAGGTTTTGATTTGGATGGAACGGGGCTAATAAGCCCCATATATCATTATGTAATAAAAGCATTATATTCTTCAGATATTGCTGCTCGTTATTCAAGAATTTTCAAAGCTGGGTTAAGTGGAAGGCTCGTAAATAAATTTTGGGGTTATTTTACAAAAAATAAAAAAATAAATATTTATTTAGTTTAAAGATTTGATTTTTAGATGTAGGAGCTATTGGATGAATTGGTATAGGATGAATGACATTTTTAGGATGTATTAGACGAGAAAAAAATTAAATTAGGGGTACTGAGACCAAACCAAACGTCGCTGCAAAGAAGATTATGAGGTATTTGCAAGGAACTATTATTATATGCTAACTTATGGACATTCTGATCAACTTGAGGTGATGTGCGAACACTAGAAAGTCTACTTTCGGATATGTTTTTCTATTAGCTGCAGGTGTAGTGTCTTGGAAAAGTAACAAGTAAACTGTAGTAGCTTCATTCATTATAGAAGCTGAGTTTATTGGTTGCTGTGAAGCTACACTATGTAGGCATTGTGGCTGCAGAACTTCATCTTGCAACCAAGAGTTGTCGTTTCAATTACTCAACCTATAAAGATGTATTGTGACGACCGGTGGTGTATTTTTTTCCTAAGAATGATGAAAGCAAAAGTTACAATAAGCAAATCAATATAGATTATCTTGCTGTTAGGGATCACTTAAAAGAAGCATGAAGTAGATATTCATCATGCTAGCATCGAGCTGATGATTGTGAATCTCATGACCAAAGGTTTGTCGACAATGCAATTTAAAAGGTTTTGTGGAGCCTATGGAGATTATTGGTTTATCTGGTATTCGATGTGATATATTACTTTTAAATTCTTATAAATAGTGTTTTTTTTTTTTTTTTTTTTGCACATGAAGTATGCATGAATAAAGTTGGCACCGTGAATGATTGGGAAACGTTCGTAAGTAATTGACTTATAAAGTGCTCGTTTAGAGAATGTTTTACATTGTAATTAATATATGGAGTGGAATGAAGTATTCTATGAATTAGGATTCATGTATTGCATCTTTTATGTAAGAATGAGTTGTGATGTGACTAAGAGTTTGTTATCATATAAAATATTATCATTCATCACCATTTTATGTTATTGTGACATATGAACCATGCGGGAAGAATGTTAAAATTTCAAAGGTTATCGGAATCTCATAATAAACACGGTCCACATGTCAAATTAGGTAGGTGGTTTCAATTGCATTATTTTCATGATGATGGTGATATAAGTTCCACAATATCAATAACCAAAGAATATAGTTTTTAAAATGGAATTTACCTCAAAAATAATTTTTAATTGCTTTATTATGGATGAAAGCAATAAAAAATAATACATTAAATATTTAAAAAATTATATTAAAATTTTTAAATTTTTAATGTATATGTGTTTTTTACTATCCATCAAGATCTAAGAAGTCTTCAAGTTTCATAAAGCACTGACCAAAAGACACCAACTGTCGTTGAGAACATCATCCAATTAATTTTGTGTTCTTTATCCGACGCTTATTCTTGAACAAGCATAGCCGAAGATAACTTGATATTCTGCTGCATATAAAATTTATGAATTATTTTGTTTACAAATTGTTGATGAACCGATTTGATGGCCGACTTTTAGTTGCTTGTTTGGACTTCCCATCATATTGTTTTAAATATTGCACGAGTGGGAATACGGAAAAAGAAAAAGGAGAAATATGGTTGGCAGCATCACGTGGGACGAGATTGGGCGCGACGGTCAAAGTGTGGTCTCTCGACTGAAGACTGAACGCATGGAACCATTCATCCAATTCCAGCCGCAAGCACAACCTCCGAATAGTATTTACATATTTACAGAATTATGGACAGCTCCCGACGCTTCTAATCTCCTATCCTTATCGCGTCAATCTTCTCGAGGGCTTTCACAACATCGTTCATGGTTGGGCGGAGCTTGTGCTCCGTCTCGATGCACGCTTCGGTGATTCGGGCGAGTTGAGAAGCGGCCGCGGGTGGATACGCCCCATTGAGTTTTGGGTCCATCAGACTCGCTAGCTCTTCGCCATCTGCCGAGAGATGGGGCTTGGCGAACTGTGCCAAGTCGCGTTCAGCGCGCGGTCGATCAGGATCGAACACCTTCCGGCCCGTGAGCATCTGCAGCAACACCATCCCGAATGCATACACGTCCGTCTTCGCGTCCAGATGACCTGATTTGATTGATCAAGGAGACAATCGTATTAAACGGCGAGTAACACGTAATATCCTAGGTATATATGTGTATGTATGTATGTTGTGCGCACCGGTGGTGATGCAGCGGGGGTCCATGTATCCAGGGGTGCCCACGACATGCCTTGAGACTCTGCGCCGCCGACGGGTGAGGCCCGCCGATGACCAACCCAAGCCGGATAGCTTTGCGTTGAAGTCCTGCAAGGGAACAGAGACTGACGGCACCGTGTTTTTGAGCAGAGAGAAAAAGATTGCACAAAGCGTAAAGATAAGATCACATACGGAGTCAAGCAGGATGACCGAGGGCTTCACGTCCCGATGGACGATGCACTTGTCCGATTTATGAAGAAATCGGAGACATCGAGCAGCGCCTATTGCTATTTTAATTCTTCGCCTCCATGACAGCGGCTTGCCTTCTGTTGAAAATGCGCCATGTTATTTCGTTTGCAAACAGGTGTTGGGACCTCACTCGATGGGGTCGTCCCCATCACGATTTCTCTTAAGCGCGGACATCAGAGCACTCACTCTCAAGAAGGTGATGCTGCAAGCTCCCGTTAGGCATGAACTCGTAGACGAGATGCAACGCGTTCTCCTCCTTGCAGTAGCCCAGCAGCCTGACGAGGTTGGGATGCGACAGCTTCCGCAAAACCTTCATCTCGGTCTGCGCACCTCCAAGAAACAGGAAACGAGAGAAATTAAGCACCCCTGTTTCAAGTAAGCACAGATAAGAAGAAGAAGAAGAAGAAGAAGAAGAAGAAGAAAGCGGGACCAAATAGTTGTTATTGTCCCAAATAGTTGGTATTATCGGAAAGTAAAAAAGTCTAGGGAATCACCACCCACTCGGGTAACCCTTGATCGGTGTTTAGCTCCCACCTCTTAACAGCAACGAATTGATCATCCATCCGACCCTTGTATACGACTGCGAATTCTGCTTCCCCAACAATGTTCCCATGCGAGAAGTTCCTCGTGGCGAGCTTCAATTGGCTAAGCTGGAAGGTCCGAAGGTCTGGGCCGGCCTCGACCTCGACTCCAATTCCACTACTTGCTGGTTTTTCTACGTGAAGCCTATTGCTGCGTCTGAAGATCCCAAGGAATTCATTTTCGACTCTAAAGCCAGGTGTTTCTGATGGCAGACTTCCCATTTGGAGGTTGGCCTTCTTGTGAAGGGGGGGAAAGAAAGAAAACAAAACATGCATTGTTAATTATATTTGATTGGGACTCGAAGACGAACCTAGAAAATTATCTGCGCAATGAAAGTTCGAATGACGGCAGAAATGTGGTGGGAGAATTAGCTAATGATCCACCACGCCTTAAAGTTGGGCTTCTCTACGACTTCGAAGCTATATAATAAATAATGCATTGTAGAATGTAGAGATGCGTACATACCCTGGCTCTCTGGACGTCCACGAGATTGACGAGCGGCATAATCCTCAAATACCGTTCTATATCCGCTTCCACTTTCTGGAACCGATGCTCAAGCATCCACCCCATGGCCATGAGATACAGAAAGCTACGCTTCTGGCAAATGTTGACCAGAATGTAGGCCTTCTTCAGAACATTCTCCAGTTCCTCCAATGCCGCTCTCGTCTCGGGATACGTCTTGAGATCCGACATGTCGAGCGGCTCCAGGAGATCGCCGATGAGCCGCAAGTAATCCGCCAGTTCTCGGCAATTCTTCTTGAGGATTCGTGCTTTCGCGGCGGCCTCCACGATGAGGACGATGAGGCGGACGGCGTCGAGTCCCGCGAGTTGCGCGACATTGGCAATCTGCCCCGTGACCGCCAAAACTGCTGATGCCATTATCCCAAACGATTTCAAATCTGAAAAAGAAGAGAAAAGATAAGGAAAACAGGTACAGATCCGAAATGGTAGAACTTAAATTGAGATCGTAAAGAAAGTGAGGATGAAAACACGAGGGAGGAGAACGAATAAAAGTAAAACTTTATGCATACCTAAAGAAATTGAAGGGTCGCTCTATCTCAATCCGATTCGGTGTCCTTCGCTCTATCTCAATCCGTTCGGTGTCCTGGTGTGGGCGGACCCTCCTCTTATTTATAGTGTTAAATCGTTCAAGAATCATACTCCTACTGGGTTTAGGAATCCTAACGCGTCTCTGATTTAGGACTCCTAACGGCTCACCCTCGATCTTGAATCAAGATTTGGTCTAGGACTTCAATTCCTACTGCCCAATCAACGAACGGCTCACCCTCGATCTTGAATCAAGATTTGGCATAGGACTCCTAACGGCTCACCCTCGATCTTGAATCAAGATTTGGCTTAGGACTCCTAACGGCTCACCCTCGATCTTGAATCAAGATTTGGTCTAGGACTCGACAATCCTACCGGGTTTAGGAATCCAAACTCCTATCCGATTTAGGACTTCAATTCCTACTGCCTAATCAACGAACGGCTCACCCTCGATCTTGAATCAAGATTTGGCTTAGGACTCGATACCCACCCACCCCTTCTGGGTTTAGGAATCCTCCTAACTCCGAGCTGAGGTAGGACTTTAATTCCTACCTAATCATCTATGGCTCACCCTCGAGCTGGTATCAAGATTTGGGCGATAAGACTTGGTACCTTAAATCGCGAGAGAGGTCGGTTGCCATGGTGGATGGATGAGGTCTCCAGGACCAAAAAAAAAAAAAAAAGGTATACACGGGCCGGATCGTCTCTACGTGCTCCGGTCACCTGGGCTCAGGTGCTGGCGGGACGGACGGTCCTCTCCGGAGAACTCTTTGGCGTTCTGTGATGCCAAGCTTGAGAGGATCAAGTCTGACTTTTCGGTGTTCGGCGACGTCCAACTTGCCGAATGGCGACGGCCTTGGAGCCATAGCTCGGTGGGCCGGTTCCTCCGGCGACCTCCGACGTCGGATAGCATCGAGGCCGCCGTATCGTCGCCTTGGAAGGCGTCGAAACCTCCTTCGATCGTGGACAAGAAGATGGGTACACCGTTCCAAAACCACAAGGTAAAAGAAGCAGGGCTGTCTCCTTGGTTGGTTGGCGGAGGAGGAACTAAACAAATAGGGGTCCACCTCTCAACGGTGATTTGCAGCGAGTTTGCGGGACCGGTGACATGATGGGTGGGGTGAGGAGGGGGCCATCAAAGCAATGCCAGAGCAACCACACGATGGAGGTTGACCATGTCTTCGTTCGGGTGAGCACTGCATAGTTTCACCGGGTGTGAATTTGTTGACGTATGGGCCTCTCTTTTTAATTTGGCAAAGACCCGAATATGATGCAGCAGCAAGCATCAGCCGCGATCTCATTCCCTTCGTCCGAATCATGTTCAGGCGTCTCCATTTCTTCCCGGGCAGCCAGTAGTACACCGAGGAAGAAAAATGTAAAACGAGAAGTGGCACAGCAACAATTCCGTTTCTCAATGCATGTGACGTGAAATCCTCAGCCAAATTACGCTAAATCAGACACCTTTGCTTATGCCAACATCAGAAATGCGGACCCCGAGTCTTTGGAGATCCACAAGAGTGAGGATGATGTACTACTGTGATGAATGTACAAGTGTAAGACGGCGATTGCTATTTTCATTCTTGACATCCCACATTTACTGGAAGAAAAAATAAAAATAAAAAGAACGAGAGAAGCTTACAATGTCACTTATCGCGTCCATGAAATTAGTCTCTTTACGGCATATAAATACACAGTGATCCTCACAAACAATCATCCTTGCCTTGGCCACCTTGGCAAGATATATCATCCACATTTGACCATCATAACTACATTGAGTCTTGATGTATGATGGCTAAATTATCAGTGTGGAACAGTCAAAACCAACTCTACAAGCATAGTGTTTAAAAGGCACCATACAACAAGCGATTTTCGTCAACATCCTTCTTATAGAATAATGCAGTGTTTGAAACTTTAATCCTTGGTTTTTATGTAAACTTGTTGGCTCATATTTATATATTTCTCAAACATGCCACACCTCTGGACGGTGTACTAACAACCTCCCCGGAAGGCGATGGCGGCGGAGGGGACCTCATGAACTTTGACGCAAAGCAGGCTCAGTGACATGGGGCTGAGATGTCACATGATTGAGGGCGACAACCACGTCGGCCATGATGGGCCGAACATGGGGCTGTTCTTGAAGGCACATTGAGGCAATGACAACCAACTGGTGAAAGGCCCGTGGTGGGTGGCGGCCTTGAAGAAATGGATCGGCCAACTGGTGGAACTTCCTCCTATCATTGAGAAATGGCCTTGCCTGAAATACAGAAACATAATGTAAATGATAGAAAACAAAAAAAACATACAGAAGAAGTTGAAAAAGATCAAGTCTACCTAGTCAATACCGACTGCATTTATTCAGTTCGTCAAATGATGCATGCATTCGCAAAAATGCACGACTTACATGTGTTATGCAACTTATACAAGAGTTTGCCTTTGTAGGATGGATGTTCATCTCCAAATATTATTTTTTATATCTCTGTATGTTCGTCTCTGTATGTATTTATAGCAGCCACATATGAAATAAATTTTGGCTACAACGACATGAAAAATAAAAAAAAAGGCTTGAAGTTCGAGAAATGAAATAATAGCAACATGAATGTGTTCATATGCAGTGTGTCTAAGCTAGAGATATCAATGATAGCTAAAAATACATGGAATAATAAAGACCGTTTCCACGTGGAGAGTACATTTAAGAGCATTAAGTTTGGTTCACTTGCTTCCAGATTTGGCAAATTAGATAAAAGAAATACCTTTTAGAATTTTCTTCTGATGTAGAATGTTAAAAATTATGATGTATTCAGTGTCACAGTCCAAATTGCTGTGAACTACAAGGTAAAACATAACAGAAACTTACAGATATGTTGAATTTGTATAAAGTATTTCTCAAAGAAGTGAACATTTTTACTAGGCACTAACTAACTGATAACAAAATCGAGACAACCAATGCAACATGCATCTTTTTGCAGAGAAGTAAGATCGAGCAAATCTTTGTCTAAATTAGATTTATTTGATAGTACAACAGTGCAAGAAGAGTTCACCTGTAGGAAGAATTGAATGTGAGACATCCTGCTGTTGATAAAAATGGAGATGATTTGTTGAGGAGCTATTTTGTGCTATAAAAGGGAAAATGTGGTCTTGCATGGCCAAGAAGACCAAGGCTTGCAGTCATGTTGCAAATAAGATAGCTACATTTTATGAATCACCTAGTAGCCTGAGCCACTTGACAAAAGTGAGCTGGCTAGTCTTAGGCATGGCACAAAAATACATGAATAGTGAGGCACGTCAGGCAGATTCATGTGTCTTTGAAAATAAGCATCAGGATAAATATGGACCAGACATGGTCCAATTATGAATGCACTTTAATTAATGGCCAGAAACATCAATGCATGGCATGGCAAAGGCTAGATCAATAAAAATTGTACTGACTGAGATTGCTTACCCAAATTATTAGATTTTGTTCACCACCACCTTTTGAAGAATCAAAGACCCTTCGCCCAGTGATCAGCTCCAAAAGAAGCACACCAAAACTATATACATCAGATTTCAATGTCAGCTTTCCAGTCATCGCATAGTCAGGAGCACAATAACCATAAGTTCCCATCACCCTTGTTGAAACATGTGTGTTGTCACCAACAGGCCCAAGTTTTGCAAGTCCAAAATCAGAAAGTTTTGGATCGAAGTCATTGCTTAACAATACATTTGCAGCCTTCATGTCTCGGTAAATAACAGGAGGATTTGCAACATCATGTAGATATGTGAGCCCTCTGGCTACACCAAGAGCGATCTTCATTCGTGTGTTCCATTCGAGCGGTGGTTTGACAGGAGATGGATCTAAGATTTAACAAATAAATATAAATCACATGGAAGGGCTTCGAAATTTTTTTTTTAAAAATGTGGTTTATCTAGAAGGCAACCAAAATATGGCATGCAGTTGAGAAATTTAATGACATATACAAAGGAGCTGCACACCCATGCGTTAGCACCATTAATGCAATTAATTGTAAATTATATATTTCATGACTGTAATTGAAAAGGGAAAGCACCTGCTTCTACACAAAAGATTAGTTCATTTTTGTTCAGCAGGATGCTCACCACATTCCTTAGTACTATTGATAATGTATGTCTCTTACTTTAGAAGCAAATGTTTTAGTTAACTAATGTAATTTCCCACAATATGTTTGAAGTTTCCATTCATAAAATGATTTTCGAACAAGCTATTCATAGTCAGCCATACTTGAAATTGACACATATTTTTGTTACGTTCTCAAATCCAGATCACTTAGCATACAAGTTTAGCTCGGAGCTGAAGTGCTGAACACTAATTAGTTTCAAACTGGATTCTAAAAGATTCTTATGAGAGAATGTAAGCCCATATTATAGTGGAGCTTCGCTGTTTGGAATCCCCTTGCATGTATATGAATGAGCATATATATGCATTTCAAGTGAACAATGAAAAACCACTTTGTGTGCCAGGAAGTTTTTCTGAGCACAACTTGGAGAAATATGTTCCTCTTAAACAGAAACGATTCCACTTTCAAAACAAGAAACTGAAATGGAGTTAAGAACATGTTTACTCTGGTTTTCAAGTTTTTTATTTACTTGCAAAAAATAATAAACAGGAAAAAGGAAGTAATACCAGAGAGGCCAAAGTTTCAATTCGTAACTCATCGAACTAGACATACCAAGTGAAGGACTCTCCAAACATGAATCAACCAGAAGTGCATTTTAGAATAAACCAAGTGTTTGCGATGTGAGGAACCGGTGATGGTATGTTTTGGTCATTTCGATGAGTTTGCTAAAAGCTAAAACCAGTCCAGATAAGCATAACTGCTATGAGACAAATTTTGGACAAACAACAACAGCTATTTGGAATAGATAATATATATACATCATAGCGGATGATGCAAGTCATGCTATTATTATCTGGTCACTTCCATAAGAGTTTGTCTATTGGCTAAAAAGCTAGTCGAATGTAGCATAATTTCTTAAATAAGCTAGTCAAAATTGCATAAACCAAAGGTATTGATTGTGCAATTTTGTTGATACAGTAAGATAATACTTGAAAACACCATGTAGCTGTGACAACAGAGAATTGTACTTCCACACCAATACCCTGTGAATGAGATAAAAGAATGTTAAAAGCAACCATAGTCCGATCAAATCCTTTTCCTTAAAAGTTGGTGCTTTAGGTTATACATTTTCTAATCATTGTCCTTAGACAAAAGGTTGTCTGGGCTTTGCCAGTGTCTAACGAATTCAATTCCATTGTTCTCTACGCGCTGGGTTTCTGGCAAAGTTATCCACGCAAACAAGGTCATCACATGAGGAGATGGAAATGCAATTAAACAAATCTGCACCAATTTTTGGTGTCAACTGCAGCTAGCAGTACACCAACGAAAATCCATGGGCTCGGGACATAGATCAACGTCATAACATACGAACAAGCGAATTCAATTAAACCAATTGCTCTGTACTTACTAGAATTACAAGTCCACACCCGATATAAAAACTGCATCAGATCCTAAAGCAAAATATCTCAGCAATGGACGGGGCAGAAGAAACCAATCAAAGGCGAAGCAGAGCAAAGAAATGACATTGGATCTGGACTGTTTGCAAGAAAGAAAACGAGAGCTTACTAAACAAGTGATCTTCCAAGCTTCCCTTCGGCATGTATTCATAAACCAGGAGTCTCTCATCTCCATCAGCACAGTATCCAAACAAACTCACAAGATTCGGATGCCGTAGCATGATCAGCATGAGAACCTCCACCAGGAATTCGTTGTTCCCCTGAAGCCCATCCCGGTTTAGCTGCTTGATAGCCACCACCTGCTCGTCAACATCCAGACCAGATTAAAAAGCACAATCGTGATGCAAAAATGACCAGAATCACAATTAAAAAGGAAAGCGAAAAAAAGGAAAAGAATGGGGACTTACCTGGCCGCAGTCTAGCCGCCCTTTGTAAACTCTTCCGAAGCCCCCTTCTCCGATCAAGTTGGCTTCTTTAAAATTCTGAGTGGCGATAGCGAGATCTCGGAAAGCAAAGCTCCGCGCGCAGTTACCCGGATCCGCAGCAAGTGACGAAATCTTGTTCCCGCTCTCTAATCCCACATAAGCAACCAAAAATTTCGGTGAAAATCCCAAAGACCAAGATTATGTGAAAGAACACGAAAAAGAAGTTCGAATGTAGACGGCAGAGACACCCACTGGAAGAATCGCTAAGCAAGCCGGAGTTGGTCTGGACACCTGCGCTGTCCTTTTTCCTGCAGCTCGTCTCCCTACTACAAGGGCAAAAACAAGCCAAGCAGCTCATCTACGCCAAAGATCTCCACCCCGAACTCCTGATCAACACAAATCTGTTCCCAGAAAAGGAACGTCAATCGCACCGACCTTCATTGCCCTATCGCCGAAGGGAAAGAGGAACCACCGCGATTTCCTCTCTCCCCTCTCTCTCTCTCTCTCTCTCTCTCTCAGTAGCAAACAAAAGATGACTTTTTAAAACCGAAATCTAGAGACAGGACTCGTCCTATAACCCCAATTAAAAAATGGGGACGGTCTCAGCTCAATCCGTCCTACATCCGACGAAGTCCATCGATGCAGAAAAAGGGCAGTCCACAAAAAAAAGCAAGAACACAACGACAAAAGAAAAGGGAGGCGGAACGAGAATCCCGAGACGAGGGAGAGGAGAAAACGGTGGAGTCGCTAACAGCTGCTAACCAGGACAGCAACAGTTTATTTCGTTATCCATGGGAGCTGGCTCTTTCCCCTTCCTGGTTTGTCCTCTTTCTCTATTGTTCCGGCGCCGCAGATGAAGCGAAGAAAGAGAGGCAACGAGAGGTCGAGAGCAAACATGGAAGAGGCGCTTTCTTCGCCTTTACCTCTCCTCGTTCTTTCATGGGTTCGTGCTTCTTTATCCTCCGCTTTCTCCGTCGGAGGCCCTCCTTTCTCGCGCGGGCTCTGCTACCGGCATGGGGTTGAACCGACCCCGAAAACAGTCGGGGATGAGCCTACCACTCAATAGTGGGGTCGGCACAAGATTCTTGGCCCCCCCTCGGAAAGCAATCTCGACGGTCATACGAGTGACACAGAATCCCCTCCCAAGTGGTTTCTCAACCTGCGTGGCTCTCGTCTCACTGTGAGTCCGTGCATCACATCGCGTCCGTCCGACGATGGATGCACGCGACTGATTATAGTCTTTAAGATGCGCATATTGATCTGATCCCCCGTCGCTGCGCCATCGCCCCGCCTCACAGCCGGGGATTCACAGAATCGGAGCGGCAGGGTCACGTCGACCGGCGCGGTCCGCTATGAGCTCTGTGGCTGACACAAAATTGGGTAGGTATCGGGGGGACGCTCCGTGTGCGGTCCACCGGGCTCCCACGATCCGTGGCGGTCAACTACGTAGGCGTGGGTGCGTTTCGAACCCAATGACGTGAGATTGCGCGTCAAGGGAGTCAATGTGGTGATGTGATGTGTGAATGGGGGTACCTTGTCTCTCTCTCTTTTTTTTGTCTTTTCTTTTTTTGTCGGTGCAACTCGTGTAGCGGATGACACAGCAAACATGAACACGACGAAAGCGGTGCATTTTGGTTGAAACAAGTGCCAAAACTAAGGTATAAAGTCGTAAGAATGAGCTATATGGTCTTCCGTATGGTAAGTACTTGATTATCCAGATATACTCTCTCCAGCTCGCCATTATATGCGGTATGTATCGGTTTCAAGAGTGCGTACCGTAGGAGTCCAAAGGACGCGTTGGGAGAATTAGAAAGGGTGATGTGTTGGGACATGAGCGGTCGGTTTGAGTGTGTCGTGTGAATGACGCACGGGGAGAGCCATGCGGTTGGGATGGCGAGGGCTTCGGTGGTTGGTTACGATGGGACGGAGATAAGACTCGTCTTTTGTCGGACGCTCGAGCTGTGTGCCGCGGGAACGTGACGCGGTGGGCTCCAGAAATGGAAGAGGGTTACCATAGATCCAACATTAATTGGGGAACAATACAAGGATTAAGAGATACAATGATGTCACTACAGATTAGGACATTGGGTGCAATAGTTAAGGACTCCCGACCATGGGTTGGGATGCTCGTTGTTTTACGACTCATCCATGGTCCTACCATGATGATTTTAGAACTATCTGATCATACCTAGAAATGCATAAGCTGAGTAACCATTATCATCTAGTCCATTCCCTTTTGGTTTTCCTTCCTTTAATGTCCTTCCATTATGAGAACATTTTCCTTCCATTTGCTCTCTCCTAGGCCATTCCATTGATGCAGGAAGAGAAAGGAACAAGCAGGGGTAGGCTGTAAAAGAGAGAGATGAATGAAGTGGGTCTCCATCGCGTAGGAAAGTTAGAACAACCATTTGATTCATACGTCAAGTACTGTGCTGAAAAATCAACGCGCAGCAGAAAGAAAACCTACCTAGAAACTCACTATTTGTACAATACAACAGTAGATCGAGTGGCATTTACGTACTCTTGCCGCTCATGACTGATACTTGCGTCACTACCTCACCAATATAATAGCATTTCCAGTGTCATCTGTCTCTAACGTCATCTCCAACGAAAAACACTCGTATACCTCAGATTATGATCTCTTCTCCACCATTTCCTTCCATCGTCGAGCATAATCTTGCACCCGAGTCCAAACACATTACCACGACCAACATCGATTAGCTAAGAAAATATTATGTAACACTCCTGACGAAGGAAGAGAGGAAAAGAAATGTAGCACACCGCCCAATGACGACCCGGTCGGGCTTTTCCTATTGAGTTTGAGATGGATGACGACCCCCTGCAGGGACAATTAAACAGACGTCAACGGTTGAAGGCTTCATGTTGATGTACCAAATATGCTTGCCTGTTGAAGTCTTCATGTTAACGTACTAGATATGCTTAAAAAATCTTGTATTTTATAGGGTGGTGGACTTTACGCAGCGTTATTTAGAAGTCAACGTATACATTTTATGGTACACGTCCACTGACAAAAGAAAAAACACCACCTAAATCAGCATGAGATGAACCGTGAGCTTGATCATGGAAAGCAGACCGCCACGCTGACAGTTTTGTCATCGACATGTCTTTTTGGCTTTCTCCGAGTGACAAGATTATATCGAACATTTAATAAGTGACCGTAGACTCTAGAGACAAAATTATTTCTTATAATCTGAGGTGAGCCACGTGTCTGCGGATGTGTGCCCGAAGATGTTTCTTTTAAGGGTTACACTTTACAACTAGATTAATAGAAACATCAATGATTTCTTACATTCATCCGCTTCGTTATTGACGTTCGATCCATGCGTTGTCATCGTAATAACTGCATCATTTATTCATCCACTTGGTTCCATAGTCGAGGTCAAGGATAGTCTACACCGTCTAAGCGATTTGTGCTCGTATTAGCCAAAGCATAAGAGGAGAACAGTGTCTGGATTTGCTACGTCAGGCGGCGGTACATGCCTCGCGTCCGACAGTGGGACGACGCACCGTCCGCCCGCATGTGCACGGGTTGCAGCTGCAGTGATCTCCGCACCTGCACACGGAGTGCCGGACTTCCCCTCTCCCCGACGAGCACCTGCCATTTGTCCCCGGACGAAAAGAGGAAACAAGAAGATCGGAGTTAAATCACGGAGAAGAAGAAGGCGACATCAGACTAGGGTCCACAGAAGAAACGACGGCTAAGAGTACCTGCAGGCGTCGTCACCAGGGCACGGCACCGCGCAACCGCAAGCGTCGTCGCAACCCCTATCCGCCATCACTGATCTCTCTCCGTGTCTTCCTCGCTCGTGCGAAAGAGAGAAGAGGAGAGGCCCTTTTTTTATAACCTGGTGGAGTCTTCGAGAGGCACCGATGGACGGAAACGTGTCGCTCCACATCACTCGCTCTTCGGCGGTCTGGAGCACGTGGAAAGGCCGTCAAGGACACGTGGTTATGCACGGATCTGCATGCATCACTGGGTTTGGCTTCTACGTTAGAATATTTCCTTCTTCCTTCTACTAAAAGCTGTTTACTTTTACGACGTTGGTGAGATTTAAAAGAAGGTTAAGTAGTTAGTAATTGGTTTAATCTGCCAAATAATTTAAAACGAAGGAGGCTAAATTATTACAGCCAGAAAATTTTAATCCGACTAGTATAGAATGCGAAAATTAGGATAACAATGAACCGGAAAGACCCGCAAGTTAACATGGGAGTTTAATTCTCTAACTGCATTATATTGCAGTGTGGATGTCAGTCAGGACAAATCATGAAACCAGAGCCTTTATTGATCTGGATCCTACCAATTTTATTGCCCGGTTGGGTCCGAGCTCGAGTATGAAATGTCCGTATGAAACATTGCAACAATAAAAGTTGCAGCACACGTCTAAAGCTTCAGGAGCGCACACTAGGGTTTAGTGGGGGACTAGATAGAATTAGATATATTTCTCTCTATAGTCCATTTGACCAAAAAAAATCAATTTTTTAAGTCATCGTCCAAATGAATACTTATAAACAAACAGAATTGAGAATATAAAGATTATGAATATCAAGTCCTCCTTCTTGTGGTAGTTTACATAAAAATTTACTAAGCAATCTTATAAAAACCTTTAGAGTCATCTCGGATAGGAATATACAATAATTTAGATACATCTTGCTACGTATCTCAAGGATATCCCACAAAGAATATAAGAGATTTTTCTATATTAATATAGTATCCGAGTCTCACACATATTAAGTTATAATTAGCATGCCAACATAAGCATATAATATATATATATATATATATATATATATATATAACTCTCACTTAATGATATAATTTATAATATTTATGCTTCATAAAAATGATAAATAATATGCCCATTTTTTCATAAAAATGATAAATAATATGCCCATTTTTTTACTTTTAAGTTGAAGTGTATGCTTTTCAAAAATATTATTCTCAGTATTCTATAAAATGTTGATTGAGCATCCATAATAATTAATGTTTACTTTAAGTATATTTTATAATAAAAAAAGGTATGATCTTTCGATGCAACAAGCTTAAGTGTGCTAGGGGATTTGAGTATGAGGTTAACTTATGATAGTAAGCATATATATAGTGACTAGAAGTAGTGACTAAATTGTAATCAATCTTAAGTGAATTTCAAGATTTAAATGAGTTTAAACATGACTAAAAGTAAGAAAATTTAAGTTTTAAGCATCATATATATGGAGAATAATATGTTACTTAAGCATAAATAGAGTAATAAAAAAATAAATAAAAATATAAATCAAAGATGAGTATTATTTAAAAAATATTGAGATATATAAGTAAGATTGTAGGATAAGTTTAAACCAAAAATATCATCTTTGTCAAACTAAATTAACTCAATTAAAGTTACTTCAACCTTATAATTATATTAGAAAAAAAAACTTAAAATAAGGTCCAATGGGATTAAACCCTAAATCCAAAGATAACCTTGTAAGCACCTTTATCTTATTTTGACCTTATCCTCTTTACTAACCTGATAACCTATGATCCTTTTTCTTCTTTTGAGCTTTTATCATGAAGGCTATAAATCCCTAGATCTAAGGAATGTTGAGATAAGAAAAACCCAATTCTTCCCTTGCTATACCTAGAATTTTATTTTTATTGATTATAAACTAATTTTTTCAACTACTTTTGAGTAACCTAGAATTTAAATTAATATCTAATTTTTAGATATATTTTGTATGATTCTCTTATGGTTCTAAGGCTTTTGGTATGACCTTAATATGATATTAGTATATATAATTATGAGTGGCCCAATTGGATATACTCATAATCCTTTATTTTCTGAGAAAGAGTTTTATTTAAGCTAAATTGACCCCCTTAAGAATATAATTAGGTTATATTATTTTGATATATTTTAAAAAGTTCTCTTAGGGTTTTATGAAATTTAGAATTAATTGAATATCATTTTTGTAAACCAAGATATAAAATTTATAAGTTTAAATAGTCCCAACCCAGTCTTAACAGAACAAAATACATGTTGGTAGTAAATTAGGATAATAGTTTATCCTTCAAATAATTTTATTTTAAGCTAAAATTTAGTGTGCATTTAGTTATGTATGTCTCCTATTTTTCTACAAGATTTCATGTTAAATCAAAATTATTTGATTATCTAAAATAGTAAAGTAAGATTTTTTTTCAAATAATTGTGCAATGATTTTAGTAATACTAACTAATTCATTTGATTATAGGGTGAATTATTAAAAATTAATGGTGGAATTTAGATAAATTTTTAGTTTGAGTATAGTTTATTTTATTTGAGATTTTATCAAAATGTTGTATGAATTATTACATAAATTATTATAAATCAATAATTCAAGAGGTAGTATTCTTGATTAAGTTATCTCATGACCATATACTCCAAATTTGATAAATGTACTACTCCACTCGATTACGAAGGAACATGGTCTTTTACTATCACCTTCATTTTTTAATTAAATCAAGTAAGTATAAGTTTAATTTGCTATAAAATAGTGATTGTATAAATTATTATATTCATAATATATTTTAAAAGCATGTTTAGAATGATATGATTATCATTAGTTAGACATGAGCTAAATATGAATGTATATATTTTGTAAGAATAAAAATATATAAACTGAGATGAAAATATATAATATGCATGTATATATGAAAACGTGTGGTGTGGGAGTACAAAGATATGTTACGATATATAATGCACATATATGCTATGATATGTAGTGTGGGAGTACATATATATGTTATGATATATGGTGTAGAAGTTTATGAATTTGCTATATTTCCTACATGTGCATATAAAAATTTTAAATTATTTCGACGTAGAATTTTATCTTTTTATTTTGTATGTGCTATATTATAGAGTTATACTTGCTAAAGAAGTCATAGGATGAGGAGTTTACTATTAAATATCTTTTACCGATGATTTTAAAATATTATAATATATATAATATATGCTTACTTAAATAAAACTATAAAGACTTATACTTATTGAATGATTACTCACTACAGATCTTATTTTGTATATAAAGATATTAGTACTTTACTCAAGTGATTGATCAAAAAATGAATCAAAAAATGAGCACATGCGAGCCCATGCTAGTGCAGATATGAATGCATAAATTTTGGATATGTGTAGGTGAATTTTTCTTTTGATTAGAGGTTATAATTATGTACAGGTTTTAAAATCACTATGCATAGAGAGAATCCTATTATTTTTATTTAGTAAATTAACAGATTTTATTTTTAAAAATATTTACTTTTCGTTACACTCGTATTGATAGTAGAAAAGAATTAAAAAATGATATCCTACTTTAATTATGTACATAGAGTATGCGTGAGACTAGGAGTAAGGTGTTACAGTTAGCCCTAGTCCAAATTCATTGACAAACTATAGTAAAGTATTATCATGAATAAATATATGATCAAGTAGACATTTATGATTGGGAAAAAAAATAAAAAGATCATCTATAAACATAAGATGATATCTAAGAGATTATGAAAATGTGGTGCAGTTAAATTCCACCTTGGATAGCTGCAAGATTTAAGTGATTGGAAAAATTTTACATAATCAAAAAGATATATGGGGTCATAGAATAGCTTTGCCTAAGGCCTCTACTCCCTTTTAAAAACTACCTACTTACTCTATTTAAATTGATAGTAAAAATTATATTTGTAATGCAAGCACAAACCCATCCAAGAAACTGTGTTGAGAATTTATGAAGCTCCAGAAGGACTAATAGAAAATGCCATCATATTGAATCATAGGCCTCGTATAGATTAATTTTTAAACTCATTCTCTAAGGGTCTTCATTGAGATGACAATTATGTATAATTTTATAAAATAAAATAATATTTTTATAAATTAAATAATCCTTTAGAAAAGCATGTTAGCTGGCATCAATAATATTATAAAGCACCTAAACAAGCTTATTGGATATAATTTTTAAAATGAATCAACAGAAAACTTTGCATATAGAAAGAGGCCTAAAATTAGGAAATGATTGAGGGTTCTTCTTCTTCTTCGAAATAAGAGTAAGAGGGATAATATTTACCTCTCCAAGCAACTTTCTAAAGATAAAGAAATACTTAATAATAGTTGTGATATCGCATCCTATAATTCTAAATAATATCTTTAAATTTTTTTATTATAAATGAGATTTAAAAGAACTCTACCATGCTTATTATCTTTTCACATTGTTGCTCCCCTTAGATTAAATGACCACTAGAGTCCACTGAGGATAGGATGAAATTTTAATACCAACGGGCATAAATAGACTATTAGAAGTAAGAAGAATTAGCATCACCAAAATTCAGACAAAGATCACTGAATTTTTGTTTTATATATTTTTTAGTTCGAGAAGTTTATATAGCTCAAAAGTAAAAGCCTTCTCTTATATAGCTAAGTAGAGTCAATATCATGTTGGATAAAGTGAATAAATTACAAAGAATTTCTATGTTACTGGCAGACAAAACGAGAGTATAGCTTTGAGGGCTTTCAACTTTTGCACTAAGATAAACATGTGAGGGAGGAGTTGATAGCCATTGCAAATCAAAGGAGAATTTCAGACCTTCTCCATTATTTTAGAAGTCCAATAATTAAAGAAATGAAAACACTTACTGCCCTTCCTTAGTTGGCTAAAGCGAACTAGCCATAGCATGATCTAGAAGGAGGAACCAAGCTTTAGAGTTAATGAAGTTTAAAATCTAGTTATTGTTTATCAACACTCGATCTAACTTACACATAATATATTATGCTCCAACTACTTTATTTGACCACGTTAGATGTTGTCTTTTCATTTTGAGATTGAATAAAGTCAATTCTAAGAGGTAATCTAAAATCCTTATCACTATCAAATTCAAAACTGAGTGCCCTTTGACTTTATTTTGAGGATAAAAAAGTATGTTAAATCTCTTAAAACTAGCCAAGAGTCAGAAGTATAACTTTAGAAAAGAAAATCCTAAAGAACTCTTCTATTAGTTTTAGTATAGAATCCATACACCATCAAAAAAATTAAAAGTTTCCTAGGACTAATTGACCTTGAGAAGCCCCAAAATGATTTTAGAAGAGATAAAAGATGAAAGGTTCCAAATACACCAAATTTAAGGGAAAAGAGAAAAGTAATTGGTTACACACCTCCAATCATAAAATAAATTATTGAGTATGGAAGACACTTTAGCTTCATGTACCCGAGGTTCTAGGATAAAGAAGCAATCAAAATACTTTTTTTACAATAAACTCTCTAATAGCTTTTTTTTTTCGCTTAGAAGAGATATTAAGACCCTTAATATTTCACATACTAAAATTTATCATAAGGAAGCTTGTGGAATAGAAGGTGTATTTGAGGGGTCCAATGCTAAAGTGGCAGCCCTTCACTTTTCCATGCTTATTATGACTGTAGAACACCCACTTATCGTTCACATTATTCTCCATGAAAAAGGAGAAAAATGGTTTGTGATATTTAATCTAAATTTTTAGAATCCTACTCCTTCATATACTTTAGTAGTAACAAGTTTATTAAGATTGGAACAAAAGGTTTTAGTTAAAAAAGATCGATACCTATGACATATGTCACAGGCCATTGCTAAGAGGGAATGATTAGATCAATTTGCTACAATGGTAGCCTATAGAAGGCCCATCAACTACTATGATTTCATTTATTGTAATTTTTTCACATATATTATAAGAGGACTTGCAGGATTAGAAATAGCTACTTCATATACTCCAAAAATCAATGTGATCATATTGTTTTTGTTCCTTTGTTTCATAACCCATTTAGTTGTTGCATTGTGTTCAAATTATTTTTCTGTGCATGGCAAAAGTTATTATATCAAGAGCATCATACTAGCTTCCAATCATACTTTACCCTTTGGAATCCTTCACTTTTAAATTATTTATGATATACTAATTTTAATTATTTTAATCTAAAACTTTATTTAATAATTTATTATATTAAATAATTTTATATTAAAAATTTAGTGCTTGAGACCAAATCTTAAAATTTCAATATGATTTATTAAATTTTTTATACTAAATTATCGACACAAGTAAACGAAAAAGAGTGTCACATCATGCTTACTATATGTTGACACCTACTAGTATTTTGATGCATGTTTGCTACGATGTATCAATAAGGCTTATCTAAATATTTGTAACCAGACAACAAAAGTTAAAACTTTACTTGATCAATGCTTATACTGCTACGTAGCTCACCACAAGAAGAGAACAAGAGAAATGTACTTGCTTTAGCTTAAAGAATTTTGGACTAATTGAAGATCTTGGGAAAGTAGTTCTAACGCAAGTGTTCTATTTGTTATATTTTATTTTTTATTCCTTTTTATTTTTGAGTAATTAGTAAAGTTTGATCCTTTTTTAAGTGTAAAATCACAATTGAGTTGTAAACCTCAAAATTTTAGAATTATGAAAAATCTAACTTGTTTGTCTTATTTCAATTGTAATGTTCTACGCTTTTTGTTTGAGAAAAACTATTATTACAGAATATTTTTTTTCTCTCTTTGTGTTTCAAAATAGGTTACTCATCAAAATATCAATTTGTTACTAAAAATAAATATTAACCAAAGTAGCATAAATAGTATAATAATAAATCAATTACAAAGTGAAACATCGAATTTTTACATAAAAAATCCAATGTGAAAAAAATTACAGGACTGTGGTCCACTTGAAATCTCCACTATCACCAATAATGATAATAGATTTATAATAAATCTTCTCTAGAATAATTAGAGAATCATAATAATATCAAGAACAAAGATCTTGGCTCAATAATAACATATTATCATCACCATATATGAATTTCATGAAAAAAAAGATTTAGATCTCATCAAATGAATATAGTAGAAAAGTATATCAAAGAGGACAAACTACATATCAGCATCGTTAGGATTATAGAGTTTATTACAAGGTTTCTTTACATCAAATTTGAGTGAAAACCAATGAAGTTTTGTCGCTTGATCATCTAACAAAAACTTCAAAATTCTATCTCTCTTATTTCTCTCTCTATTTCTTTTCTGCACCATCATTATTCATTCACTTTTATGTTACATCGCGTACGTCTTCATTTTTTTTTCTTTTTTTTAATAAATCAGATTTAGCTTAATGCCTAAATTATCTAGTCCAAGCCCACCTATGGGTTGGACATAATATATTCTCCCCTTCCAACTCATATGATGGGTTGTATTAAGCCTGCTCTTTACCTATATGCTTTAAGCTTCTTCTTAGACAAAGACTTTATCAATATGTCTGATCCATTCTCACTGATATATACATTTTCTAAGTGTTATTCTTTTATCTCAAGTACATCATGAATCTAGTGATATTTTATGTCAATATACTTGTTTTTAGAGTGATATGTTGAATTCTTGAAGATGTGAATAACACTTTGACTGTCACAGTAAATAGTATCTCCTTCATATTTCAAACCCAATTCCTGTAGAAACTTTTCATCCATAAAGTTTCCTTACAAGTTTTAGTAATTATTATGTATTTTACTTCTATGGTTGATAGAGCAATACAATTTTATAATTTAGACTGCCAAGAGACTCTCCCCCTATAAACGTTATCAAGAATCTCGAAGTGGACTTTCTAGAATCAGTATCACATGCCATATCTACATTTGTGTGCCCTTTTAGCACAGGTTCACTACTGCCAAAATATAAATATAACCTGAAAATACCTCTTAGATATCTTAATATCAATTTCACTGCTACCCAATTATCATGGACAAATTATAAACGGCTTGTTCGGTGTAATGCTTATGCAAGTCTGTGTTTTTTCGATTTGTTCTAGCTTTGTAAAGCTTGTAAAGGGCTAGCCAAAGGCTTAACAGCCCCATTTGAGTGAGTTTGACGGTCATTGTAGGCTCATACATAAAGTTTATGTCATATGGACACTTATACTATATTTCGATCTGTAATGGACCAATTTTATACCTTTATTGTGCAACCGTTCTGAGCTTGTGATATCCATGGTTGAAATTTACATTGGCTACAAAGTGTTTGCTGAAAAGGTTGCTTATAGATCCCGTGTGAAGGACTTTCTCTGTCTCGTCTTCTCTTTTGTAAGTCATAAGGGATCGTAGGAGGTTTCGGGGAGGTTGACTATTGCAAACGGACACGCAAGGGTGCTGCACGACTTAGGCAAAATAAGCTAAGTTCATGACACAATGTTCCTTACTAGGATTAGGAGAAATCGATTGATAACTCTAACTGCATGAGCTATATTTGACCTAATACAAACTATAGCATACATCAAATTGTCTATCATAGATGAGTAAGGTACTTTGGATATTTCTTCTTTTTCTTTATCACTTGTAAGTTATTGTTTTAAACTAAGCTTGAAATGACCTGCAAACTACTCTGACTTTACTAATGTTGAATCTTTCAAGAACCTTTTCAATATAGATCTCTTGAGATAACTAAATCTTCTCATTCTTCCTATCACGAAAAATCTTCATGCTAGATCTTTGTTTCGCTAATCTCATGTCTTTCATGACAAAAGACTTAGCTCTTTTTTAAACTTTTCAATTTTACTAGCATAATGGTCAACAATCAGTATATCATCAATATATAGCAGAAGAATAATAAAAGCATTATCTAAAAACTTTTTTGTAAATACACAATGATCAGATATGGTTCTATTGTACCTTTGAAATTACGAAATAGTCTTACCAACCCCAACCCTAATGACTTCATATAGACATGAGTGGATTTAACACTCAAATGTAAGAGTAATATTAATAGTTGTTCAGAAATAGATAAATAATGTTATATTATGATCTCACTTTATCCTTTCTATTCCTTTGATATGGCTTCAAAAAACACGCTTGTGTTACTATACACTCCTTTAATATGAATGAACTTAATGAAATATCAAAAATGACTCTACTCTTAAACTCATGTCTTGTATTTTGATCTTAATTTACTAATGTGAAATGACAAATATGACTCTTGAGCTCATACATTTTGATCTAGATTTGTTTATATGTTGGTTTTTTGCTCCTTTTAAGATCATGCCTTTTGATCTTGATTTGTTTATATGTTGCTTTTTGTTCCTTTGTTAAGTATGAATCATATGAAATGCTAAGTATAACTCTTAAATTCATGTCTTATATTTTAATCCTTATGTCATATGAGTTGTCATCTTTTATGCCGTAGATATGATATATGATTGCTGAGCTTGTAGCTCATTTTATTGCTATATAGTTTTTTTAGTTTTGCTTATCTTTATACTCGAACTCATGTTAAGTTAAGGCGATGGAATGATAGAAGACTATAACATATTTTGTGGTTTTACAAGATGCTATTGTAAAATAATATATTAGTTGTGATATTATCCAATATCTAAGTTGGGTTCTTGTTTTTGTAAATGTTAAAAAAAGATATAATATTTCAAAAGTTTAGAGAATGTTAAATCTATGTTTTTATGTTTTAATATGAACTTATGATAAATGATTGACTTATGGATATGGTGTTTCATTAATCTTATGAGTTTACAAGTGATTGATAAGATATATTGAGTTGGCTTGAGATTTATGGTTTCACTAAGTGACATTATAAATAATTATAAACTATACAAGCTTTATAGTATATGATGAGAAGTAAATGCTTTTGGTGTTCTCAATTTATATTATCAATCCTGGAATTTGATTGTAGATTGTTAGCATTTTCTAATCTTAGATACATTCACACCTTAATAAATATTATTTTGGGGTGTGAGAGAGGTGGTATCCATGACTTAAGGATCACTAAGATATATGATACGTTAGTTAGATAAAAAAAATTTGAGGTCTAGTAAATTATTTTATACTTAACAGATTTTTCTTTTGATATGAAGTATTCTTACAAGGCAAGAAAATTTAAGTATTCTTAGAAAAATTCAATGGTAAGTACTATATGAGTTTCTAGATTGCATCAATGATCGAAAAGAAATATTCTTACATCTAAGGTAAAAAAATTTGACATTGGTATATATGAAGCTAAACTAATTGAACTTTTCATATTTACTACTCATACGATCAATGATAAAACTATGCTGAATTAGTTAATAGAGCTATGTTAATTGAAAGAGACATTAAAGAGATTTAAGATATCAAGGGAAAGAAAGATAAGACCAAGTTCACTAACCATAAAAATAAGAGATAAAATAAATCAAAAGTTGGTAATAAGAGTTTTAAGACATCTAGATTTGAGAGGTAAAAGCCACAATAGAATATCATATGCAAAATAAGGGAAGTTAAGTCCTCAAATGAATCTTAAGCTCACAACCCATGCCAAAATATATGCTATCATTTAATAAGATTTCAAAGCTTCTAAATTAGCAGTTGAAAGAATTATTCATGTTTCTAATAGAAATACAAAAGTTTTGTTTGATCATAGTTTCTACCTATCTATTATTTCATAATATTTTTGCTTGTTGTTTAGATGTCCAACTTAGACCATTAGATTATATACTTTATGTAGTTGCTACTATTTGGGATTCTTTGATAAAATGCTTTATTTATCTATCTTGTTTGATTTCTATTAGTGAACATGAATTTTTTACTAATTTGATGCTCATAGTGATTCAAAGCTTTGATATTATATTGGTATGGATTGACTATTTTTTTTATCATGCTAGTATTAATTGTTATAAAAAGGCGATCACATTTTGTATACAAGATCAACCAATATTTTATTTTGAGGGTATCAGATTTGATTTACCTACTTGCCTTATATCTATCTTTCATGCTCATTGTCTTATGCAAAAAGGTTATTTGTGTTACTTTACATATTTAAAGGAGTGCTTAGATCAAAAACCTGATCTAAATGAAATCTATGTAGTTAGGGAGTCTCTTGATGTATTTTTCGAATGACTTTGATTATCTCTTGATAGGAAAATTCAATTTATGATTTAGTCCCTAGGATAACATCAATATCTAAACCATCTTAAAGAATAATACAACTTGACTTAGTAGAATTGAATATGAGATAAAGGAGATAAATAGAATGTCTAACAAATTATGATCGTACTATTTGTTATCAATAAAGCAAAGTTAATGTTATAGTTAATGCACTTAGTAGTAAATTTATAAGTTGTATGGCTATTCTAATTAAGAAATAATAGAAGTTGTTGAAAAAAATTATGATTTGAATATCATGAAAAAAAGTACAAGACCCAAAAATATTGATAGCTTCTATTTAAGTTCAACCCGATCATATCTAGTAGATTAAAGAAGGATAGATATGAGATCCACATTTGATGTTCTTCTTGAAGAATGAGTTGGAAAAGGGATTAAAGTCTAATTTTAAATTAAGGATAGCATGTTGAGATTTTAAATTAAGTCTAATTTTATCCAAAGTTGAATAGCAAGTATTTCTAATCAAGAGTTATGATCTTAAATATGAAGAATAAGAAGTCTATTATAAACGTACCATAGTCTAGATTCTATTACTCTAGTAAGATCCTCCTAATTATCATATCTGAAAATGAAAAACACCTACTTCTAAAAAAATATCTTAAGGGATCTAGTAGGTTTCTGGATAACGTTGACTCGGTTCCTAACAACAAGAAAATGTGGGTATGATCCTAAAAAATAATCGAATCAAAGAATTCTTCCAATGCTCCTCCTCCTCAAGTATTTCCTCCTTAGATGCTTGAGTACGAAGAATGTCATCATTTGAGAATACCTAATCTTTGTAGTAGAGTGAGGCCTCTTGGATTGTAAGGAAGAAGCAAACAAGGAGCTCTAAGTCATATTCTTAGCTAGATTAGTCATTTTAGAGGATAGAATGATAGTTAAAGGGCAACCGTATTGTCTCCATGGCAACATTGTTGGAGTTCAGTGAGTAGCTCTTGGATTGTGGGAATGAGGCTCAACTTGGATTTAATTGGGCCTCATTCCCACTAACAAGAAAAGGGTTCATAATATATAGAATTCAAAAGAAGTAACACACTTGACTTGTAAGATATCAACACATGATCTAGGGGGAAGAACTACATGTGAAATTGGAGAAGGAATCATGCTTGATCTAGTAGGAATCATTAGGATTCTCAAAGCATCAACTATCGGTAAAGTACAATAATGTGTGGAGTCGCTAAAGGTTAGTACAAACATAGGAGGAAGGCTTGTCATAATAAGAGTGATGTTATAAGAGGAAACAGAGGGACTCACAATTGCAAGCTAGGCAAATATCACGAGGGAAGTAGATGCTATCGGGTGCACTATCATGTCCATGTGAGAAAGATCACTTGCATATGATAATGTAATTCCATCGAGAGAAATGATAATGATCGATGATAAGTCAGGAAAGAAAACACTCACATGCCAATCCCTTCATGTGAGGAAAACTAATACTACATGGAGGCTAAGAGAGTTTGCTTTCTCAATAATAATAATTCTAGATGTTTTAAGAGAGGAAAAGCAGCTCAGCCTTTACCATCGGTAGAATTAGGAGACTGATAAATGACATGATTCATATAATAATTAAACTTGATAGATTTAAGGTCAAATAATAAACCATATGTTTGAGTTAGAATAATAATTTTGATATTATTTTTAGAGAAATTATATCCCAATCAATCTTATCATTTGATCCAAATCGATCAACTTTAACGTCGATACAGGATTAGCACACCACCTATCTGAGTTGAAATTGTCATCGTCTTTCCTATAATATCACCAAACCTGGTGAGATTGTTGCATCCGTGCATCTATCGCGTATCCATCTATCCCTATGTGTATAATTTCGAATATTTATTATAATTTTTGGCTTTCTCATAGTTTATGAAAATAAAATCCAGGACAGACTATGTAAGTTAATAACGATATTTATGTATATAGTTACAAAAAGAGAACCTCCAAAATGAGTTGTACGATCAATGGGGATTTGTGGTTGAACGTATTTATAGAGAAAACAAAGTCAGATTCAAAATAAACTTGATGTACCCTTTGAGCCTTGCAACGCAACGCAACCCATCCCAACCCAACACAGCAGCCACATGTTTTGCTGTGTGATATTGGTAGCACGAGGTTTTCCAGATCATAGCAAACTTCTAAATATGAGAGCATGAAGATAACGTATGTGAATATCTCTATTTTCAAAATGCAAGAATTTAACTGCAGAAATTACAGTATGTTGTCTGTCATTAAATTATATCTTAATTTACGATTTTGTGTAACGAGAGCGACAGAAAAAACCGGAGATCAGAATCCTTTTCTCCATATATATTTTTCTAAGGGCTGATTCAAGCGATAAGTAAAAGTCGGATACAATTAGAATGCATTCATTAACTAATTTTTATGCAGCTAAATTTACTATCAATTTTCATCCTGCTAATTCCAATTTCAACGTGTGGTGTAAATAGATAGGTAACTATCTATTCCTTGGAACTATTTCTGAAAGTTTTTGCTTTTAATTGATGAGTTCTTGTAAATCTGAGACTTTACGTGTAGCGTGTCGTATTTTTTCTTCTTCTAATTCAATCGAGTCATGTCTCCTTTTAAATGAAAACTACATTAAAATGATTGAAATATCATGTACTACACTCTAAAAACTTAAAAGAGTACCAGAGAGTTACTTTGTGACATCTCTTAAGTTTCGATGAATGCATGAATTATACGATGGAGACCGTTGGATAGGTTGACTGAATCATCCTGTCACATTTGTCTTTGTTAATTGTCAATCATTTTAATGCTTATTAGATTTTAGAAAATTTAAGATCGATATCTAATAAAACAGAAAAAAACAAAATGTCACGAGATTAATCTCAAAGGAAATATAAGTGTCACACTAATGATTACTCGTGATTGGATTATTGTTATCATCGTCGGCGTCGTATCTGTCACTTTTCTTTATTTTGGATCAGTACATAGTGAATGGGCTTTGTACAGAGCCTTTAGCTCCGGCCCAATGCGCCCCACAGCGCAATACCCCGCGCCCGGGTTACCCTCTGCGACTCTCCCCTCTCTTCCCTGGACACCGCTTCCGTCTCCTCTCACCCGGCTGTGCCAATTGAGGGATGAGAAGGACAGCGACCATGGCTCTCTCTTCCGTGATCCGGCGCGGACTTTCGCCAAGACTTGCATCCCCTTGGCGATCGTTCCACGAAGGGCCCGACACGATTGACGAGCTCCTCGACCGCCACCTCGTCAAGAAGAGCCCCAAGGACAACGACGAGGACGACGAGCTCGCGGCCCAGCGGAGGCTCACGGGCACGCGGCGGGAGGCGCTGTCCCTCTACCGCGACGTCCTCCGGGCCTCTCGCTTCTTCGCCTGGCCGGACGCTCGCGGCGTCCCCTGGCGAGAGGTCCTCCGGGAGAACGCCCGCCGCGAGTTCGAGGAGGCGCGCTTCGAGCGCGATCCAGAGGTCGTCACCCGGCTGCTCATCGGCGGCCGCGACGCGGTCCAGAAGGCCCTGGACAAGCTCGTCGAGGGCAGCAAGAAGAGGGTCGAGGCGGAGGAGCAGCAGCGAAGGGATGGCGGCGGGAGATGATCGATGGGCTTCAGAGAGACATAGAGATCCAAGAAAGGGAAATATCTCTTGCTTTGTTGCCGCTGCAGGTGAGTTCCTCTTTTCCCCCCTTGATTGATTGATTTGGCCCCTTTATTCGTGGTTTCTATGCATATTGTGTTGTACAAACAATTATGGAGATTGTGAATCATAAATTGAGAATCGATAAGTGTAGTGAAGTTCATTAAACAAGAAAATGAGATTTTACCAATGATTATTAAGATTCGTTTGTTTCTTGTGATTAATAAATAGGGTGTTAGAACCTGATATGCTGTGTTAAAATCAAGGGAGATTATGATGGATCTTATCATGTTATAATTTTATAATGCAACAGAATCAAAGACGAAGCCAGAATTAGGCTGTGCAGCATATGATCTACAGAATCAAAGATGATGGCCTAGTTTGAGTCACCTTTTTAGTACCATTCTTTTTATAGCTCCAGAAGTTGTCGCCAAAAGACAAAAAAGAGGAGGGATGGAGTGTCGAGTTTCAAATTTGCTTTAACGTGAATAGGTTTTCAGTTAAATCCGTCTGAGTTATAGAAGATGTGTGTTTTGAGGGAGATAAAGATGGCAGCAAAGAGAGCTATCTAGATAACTGAATTGATGTTTGTGATTATACAATACTATACAATAGATTTTATACAATACTATCATGTTGTATAAAATCTATTGAAGATGGCAGCAAAGAGAACTATCTAGATAATTGAATAGATTTTATACAATACTATCATATTGTATAAAATCTTTTGTGCCTTTAAGCATGCCAAGGCAGCAAAGAGAACTATCTAGATAATTGAATTGATGTTTGTGATTATTGGTATGCTTAAAGGCACAATAGATTTTATGCAATATGATAGTCTTCAAAAGGACCCAACTTGTTCAATATGATCATCATCATCAAACAGGATGTCACTAAGAACTAAGTTCATTCTAACAACACCATGAGGAAATGGCATGGATCATTCTAGCAATAGGATGAGAAAACATGAGAGTCGACTTCTGCGGAACAATGTTCCTTGGTGGCTCAGTGGTAGTGTAATGCCTCTGGCCCAATGAAAAGTCTAGGACAGTACAACGCTATAATCCTATACATTACCTTATAGGAATGCGGCCAAGACATGAACAAATAACTTCCACATAATTCAATTCATAATCAATCTACCCGCAGGATATTTTAAAATAAATTCAGTGGCCCTTTTAGAATGCTCAGTATTCAAATTCAATTAATTTATATACAAAATAATCTAAATGTACAGTAGTGTCCAAAACTCTTAATGGCATATCAGAGCATAAATTATTATAGTGCAAAGACTACCATAAATTATTCACAAATAAGCATAAATATATCTAAGGATTCATAAGTGTTATATGTTATATTCTCGTGATAAGGCTCAGAACCATCTTTAACCCTCATGGTGTAGATAATACATATCCCTCTATGTTCAAGTCTAGATGAAACTAATTTTTGAAATATATTCTAATGTATAACCCGATTGGTAGGGTCCATATCGTAATCATACTAATCAAACAACTGTGATGTCATAAAAAAAAATATATTATTTTTTAGTAAACTAATAGTTTCAAATATATTTTTTGCATATCATTTCAAGACTGATAATATCATATATCATTTTTTCAATCCTTTTCAAATATGATATTGGATTGACATTTTCATGTAAATTCAGATAAGATAACTTAAAAATACTTATAAAATAATAAATAACAGTTCAAACCATATGCTTTTCCAAACTATCAATATCTAAATTCTTTTGCAACACTTTTGAATAACGAAGACTTGTAAATCATTTAAATCATATGCATTTATCAATTCTAAAAACATTCATTCATACTTTCAAAAGCAGATTAGACGGAGTCATCGGATACTCCCAAATATCAAATTAACTAAGACCATCAGAATCAATCAATCTATAGTCCTATATAATAATCTAATTAATAGAAAAACAAGGAAATTCAAAACCATACCTGATATAATTTTCTTGAGTTTGATCTGAATCCATCTGACATCAAAACAAACCCTAAATACATTTTCCTCTTATTTTTCTTTTTTTATTTTCTTTTTTCCCTCTTCTTCTCTTTCTTTCTTTCTCTTCTCTATATGTCTTAAGCCCATTTCTTCCTTTCCTCTCCTCTCTTCCATCTTTCTTCTTCCTTTTGTCTTTCTTCCCTTCTTTGTTTCCTCTTTCTCTCTCGCCCTCACACTCCCACACAACCTCTCTTTTACTTGTGAGAGAGGTGGTGGGAAGAGGTGGGTGTAAACCTTTTTTTCACACTTTTTACAATTTAGTCCCAGTAATTTCTGTATTTACATCCAGGTCCTTAGGTAAATTTTGGGGTATTATAGGTAGAGCAATTGACATTTTTTTTCATTCTTTTCTCTTTAATTATGTTGGCATGGATTACCACAAAGAAGCAAGGTTAGTGTAATTAAAAGCACTAGGTGCTAATAGGTGCCAAGGTGTCAAAATTCTCGACGCACTAAGCGCTCGCTCGAGCAAAGCGAGATGCTCCCAAATATAAAAATTATATATATGTGTGTGTGTAGTGATTGATAAATATGATCACTAAAATAAAAACAACTCATCAAAATACATTTATTTAAAGAACCAAATTATATTGTTCGAATCTAATAACAAAAATGACAAAACAAAACGAGATTAACATCAATTATCATCAAAATTTATCTCAGCATCCTCATTCTCAATCTTGTCATTGTCTTCTCTTTAGCTTATTTATATCCCTCTTCTCTTATTCATCTTCATCCGATCAAGTTTCCTCATCTTTAACAATTGCAAGTGATAAGCTTGGGCTTTTGCATTCATCTTTATTTTCGCAAGTTGTCTTGTTGATGTTTTCATTTTTCCAACACCTAAAGATCTTGCTACATCTCTCTACGTCAAATTGTCATCGTCAAAGACAAGCTCATTTTTGGTATTTTATAAGTTAGCACCAATATCTTTTACCAGCTATTCATTTGAATCGTCAATCTCGTCTAACAAAATGGGATCAATGTTATCTCATAAATTATGACGAGCCTTTAATGCTTGATTATACTTTAGGTAGACAAGATCTTATGGTGATTGATGCTCTAACTGATTTCTTTTTTTTTTTTTATATGAATCCATCATGTTATATAAATTAAAATATATTTACATACATCAATATCTAAAAAGAATAGATTAGCTAAATCTAAAATATTCTTACATACTTGCATTCCTAGAAACCCTCCAATTTCACTCCCAACCTATAGCACTATAAGTCAACCTTAGAATTGTAATAGCTAATTGCTCCAATTCTAGGTGAAATTGTCAAATAGGCTCTACTACTCAAAATTCAATGCAAATTTAAACTTAAATATTAACAATAACATACTAAAAAATTTACACGATGTTAATCTTATGGAGTTATAAATACCTGGGACATTGTAGCCCTTGATATCATAAGAATTTCATAAAGACCGTCACCATTCTTATTTAAAGACAAATTTGAACTTTAATACTAGGAATCAATTTTGCAATGTATTGATATAACCCAAATACAATTTCTGCATCAAACTTAATGTAGGAATTTTTTGAAAGACAACTGGATTTAAATAGTGTCATGTTGTATGTTTTATATGTAGTGGATTATGAAGTTGACATTCTCATCTTTTATCTATGATCGCCAAAGATATCCTTATACTTCTTTTTATTTCCACCAAAAGATATTGGAATTATTTTCTAAGCTCTATCAATAGCCTGATACCATTATTGGCTTTTTCTCATTATCTGCAAGCCAAAGAACTCGAACAAAAGAGCTCATTATTTTAATGTGTAGACCATATGATTCTAGAAAGATGACATGAAGTTAATATCACTTGTCCTCTTATCTCTCACCTTTTTTGGTCATTTATTTGTCACCATTTCTCTGAGGTAAGTATATTCTAAGGTTAAGTTCTTATCTAAACACACTTTGCAGTATCAAAAATGAAGTGACAAGTCGCATGATACCATATCTCACAAATTCCTTGATGCTTATAAGTTTTCTCATCATGTTCAAATGGATGGTTTAAGTTAGGGTTAAACATGCATCTCATGGTCGCCTACATTGATGAGCTTTCCTTAAGAATATTTGCTTAGTTATTGAACTTAATATTTTTCCCTTCAGCTTTGACGGAAAATGGGATGCAACTATATTTGAACACCTCTAGGAAAAGGGTTCTGCTATCAACCTTACAGCTTGGGACACCAACCTTACATCTTGGGACCTAATCGCATGATTTGTGCCATATTTCGAGTTGTTTATACTCTTATTATACATTTTGCCACCAAATATCAAGAAATTACTTGTGTTTATCACCTTTTTGGAAGGCATGATGTTACTAAATATGCAGCAACCTCATCAAATAATAATTTGTTTTAAGGTTAAACACAATTTAGCAATATTTTCAGCAGCATAAATTTGTATATTATATATTTTGTTTTACGAGAATCATATAGTAGCACCTCAGTGTTGGTAATATTAGAAAACCCCAAAAGTTCGGTGTTGTAGAGTCAGTGTACAGCAGAAGGAAAAAATAGCATGAGCAGTGTTGTGGAATATATGCGGAAATTGCACATTCTAGTACATTTTCATCCATGGAAGTTGGAAACATTTCGTGTAAATAACAACCCCATTTTCATCTTGACCTTCATTTTTTATCAAACTATATTCTCTCTCTCTCCTTTTTTTTTTTTGCCAAAGTGATGAATGTTGGGTTAATTCACTGCTGAAATTTTGGTAAATTTCCTTGATCTTGTTAAACATGTAGTACTGCTAAGTTAGCTTACATCATTGAAGAAGAAGGGCCTTATGGTGGAGAAGAGCAATGTTAAGTTCTTGATCTTATGCTTAGGTGAAGCCAATAATTTTATCCAAAGGGTGGCCTAAAAATAGAATAATTAAAGGCATTTGTAAATTGTAATAACAGTATTAAATTATTAATAAAAATGATTAAAATTTCTAGGTAGAAACATTTTGTGGTGATATTAGGTATCATTCTCAAGGAAATGAATGATATTGTTTTAGACAATAGATACTACTATTCATTAAAGGGAGTCCATGATTTAGAATTGCGACGAGAGGGTGAACTAGTCTTCGCCCATGCTTACGAATCAACATATCATTATTTTTCAGCCTGCTTTAAAAATTGTGTGTGTGCAATGAAATCTGAAGTCCCATTTCTTGTTGGTGTGTTATTTGTCCTATATTTCACTACTATTGCTCAGCCTTGAATTGTTAATTCTCTGTCTGATGACATCATGTATAGGTCATAGGTGCAATTGGATCAGTGCTACTATTGTCTGAGCCTAACTTCTTACCTTCAAAACAAGGCAACCATAAGGGACATCTACTGGAATCTGGGTCCTACGGACCTGTATGGTAAGCTGTCTGCTACTATCTTCTGTCTGTCACTAGGATAGACACACAGTCATGCTAGCACAATACACAAGATTGGTTCTAATGGGCAATGGTGCAGTGGCCACTACAATGCTACCTCAACCAATGATACAGACCTAGAATAGTTTCAAGAGCCACAACAATGCTACCACAATCACTGATACAGATCTAGAACAGGAATGACTTTTATCTGGTGCTCTTTGGGTCCTCAGCGTAAGAAAATATTCTTGAAAAGATGTCAAAACACAGACTAGGAAGGAAGGTTTCTCTGAATTGGCATGATCGGCAAACAACATGCATGTTCTTGTCGACTAGATTATTCTGAAGCCTATCAAATTGTGCTCTTTCTCTATGTTCTCGGACTGTCGACCTCTTCATGCCTGCAAGATGAAATTGGGAACGCAAGTATTGGATAATGTGATGCTCTTGTTGATATGGTCTTCTCCAGCATGAATATTAATCTTCATCTTTAATTAATCCAGGATGCACGAATCATACCTCTAGGATTTCCTGCATCCGGCTATGGAACACTTGTTTCTTGGACGTAGGGAAACAAAAAACGGACGAATCAAGTGTCAGAGGCTGAAAGGCGAGTTTTTAATGCTTTGTTAATGGAATGTCTACACTTTACCGCATTTGTTTCTTCAAGATTGAATCAGCTATATTTTTATTTTTTATGAGGATGAGTCTTTGTACAATGAATGATGAGGTTGATATAGGCGGTCAACTTTTAGAGACTTATAGCTGGCAAGGAAATATAGGCTATTAATATTTGAGGATACACTGAATTGTTTCAATCGAGGTTCAAATGAGTACACTAGAATTTGCTAAGTTTCAAATAATAATATTAGGCTTTGCAAGTCTTATGGTGGTAGGTGCATAGATGTAACCTCAGCAGCAAAAGTATTGTGTTGACGTTTTACACAACACCGCTGTATGTTTATTAGAATAACAAAGACAAATTGAGGATGTCCCAAGAGAATCATAAGTTGCAGACCTCACTATCTTGCAGACATCTGACATTGCCGATTTAGAAGACCCCAAATGATGAAGAATTGTAGAGTTGGGGTGCAGGGGAGACGTTGCGGAAGCAGATGTGTTGCGGAATGTATGTGGAAGTCGGGCGCTTTGGTGTTGCGTTCTCCCCCATGGATTTGATGGCCGGCTGGTTCAGATACGCGAACTTGCTTTTGGTCCACCTGCAGCCACCGAGAGAGAACAATCGCTTTAATCTCTTGGAAACCCCCTAAACCAATGACATCTGAAGCTGGTAAGCTTCTCAGGCTTCACACCTTTATTGGAACACTTTCTTCTACGTTGAGTTGGTTTAGCGTCTATTAATTAGCATTACTTGCCTCTTTCCCAAGCGAACATGGACATGGTAGACCAAGCAAGAAAAATATCGACACAGGCGCTGTGCTTCTAATCAGCAAACACCATGAACCATCCATGTCGTTGGGGTGAAGCCTTTTGGATCGTCCAAAGAATGCTCACCCATTCTTTGGATGCTCGGTTTCTATTGCTGGTACTCCGTTGTTGTTTGGACCCTGCTGCTGCTGCTGCTTTCGCAACAGGCATCGCAGGTTTCGGGAATCTTTAAAGCGAGTCACTGTTGCTAGTCCAAAAGAACACGGTAACGAGGGAAATGTAGAGCCTACCAGTCCTTGATGCCTATCTGCAGCTCCTCGTCGTCTCCTTCCTTGCCATCCTCGTCCCCATCAGCACTGTTCAACATCTCCTTCAGCGATTCCTCGAATCGCCGGTAGTCCTCCTCCTGCGAAACTTATGGCACGCCCGTAGAAACAGTTCAAGGAAACGCAAGGGCGAGGATGTAACAGACGAGGCCGTGTTCGCATTGCCTCGAACAACTCCGATGGCTTCTAAAACATCAGAAGAAAGCAGCGCGAGAAAACCTGCCTTGAGAGCCTTGGCTCTGATCCTGGCAGCCGCCTTCTCGGCCGCGAGGAGGTGATCCTCTTCGATCATTCGTCTCGTCCTCCAGTACTTATCGATCTCGTCTCGCGTCACGCTCCTGACGACGGCCGGCTTTCTTGCTTCCGGCGTTGCCGATGGCAGCGGTGGCGGGCTCGGCACCGTCTTCGCGGGGTTCGGTGCTACTAAACCTCCTTCCTTCTCCATTCTTTTGGTGGGCTGCTCTCTCTCTCTCTCTCTCTCTCTCTCTCTCTCTTCGTTTGCTTGACTATTAAGAGACACTTGTGTATCTAACGGTCTACGAGGCTGCTATTCCAACCTAAGATTCCAAAGTGGACAGGTAGAGAAAAATCAATTTACGCCCGTCTTATTCTCCTCCAGTAAGATGAGTTTATCACAATATGCAGACTGAAGCTTCTCACTCTGAATATTCTACTCGAGGCCGTATGTGTTGATCACATCTACCACGACGGGGTTGGGCTTAGTGGACCGCCGTGCTCAAAAGCGTAGTGCACTGCGAGTGGTGTCTCTTCAGCCCCGCCACGCACCCATTGTTATGATTGATATGGATAATAAATGGAATGTGACATAAGCCCATACCGTTTGGATCCGGATAACGTCTTCTGTCCCGCACGCAACCGACTACAGTCAGGGTTGACCAACAGATATGACGTCGCCTGCCCCTCGCAGGCCGCACAATCATCGAGACACATCACCATCCCGTAAGGGTCAGGTCCTCGGCGCGCTGTCAGACGCAATCAGAGGCACAACGCCACAAACACATCAAACAACAGACAACCTGGTCCATATAAACCCAGACAGATGAGTGTAGAAAAAAGAAAGGTCTGCTCTTCTTCTCAACCAATATACACCCTAAAAAGACTATCTTTGTTGACTTGATCGTCGGAGGGGTCAGGCGGAGTTCTTCCCAACCCGTTCTTTGTGTAGGAACAAAAGCGAGGCGTGACCGCCAGAGGAGCTCTCATCATCGCCTCAGACTCCAAGGACGCAACCCGGAGATCTCTTCCACATTCGACCCAAACCCAGCCGCGACGGTCCCGAGGCCACGGCATAAAGTTGTTTACACTAACAGATTGGCGCTAGAAGAAGGGCCCGATGTTGAAAGGTCAGTCGGGTAGCCCAGGCGAGCCCATGCTCGCTGAGTCACACTTGGTGGGAGCTCCGGCAGGAGGCTCCCCCCGTAATGATCCCCGAGTGGAGGATCTCGCCACCATCAACGCTATTGGCGTCGCTCAACGACCCGCTCGCCCCGCCTGTCACCACCACCAACCCCGCTCAGACGGCTGAGGCCTTCCAGGACGTCGCCCGCCAAGTTCAGACTTTGGCAGGGATGATGCAGACCTTCATCCCGCCTGTGTCCTTATCTGCGCCACCACCCGAGGTGGACTCGCCATTCCGATCGGACCCACCTGCACTGGTCCACCTGACTTCCTCGGCACTCCCGACCCTACCTCGAACATGACAGGTTCCGTTCGAGGGGCAGGTGTTGGATGACCCGAGCAACCATCCCGATCCTAAGGTATTATCCTCGGACTCGATCGACTCCCTTCGAGCCCAGCTGTGCCTTGTCAACTAGCGGCTCGACGAGGTACAGAGGGAGGTGCGCAGGTCCAAGGAAGAGCCGGGGGAAGGCATGTACGGGGGATCGCCGTTCACCCCCGAGATACAGGATCAATCGATTCCCTCGAACTTCCATCTCCCCTCCCTTGATGCATATGACGGTGCCACCGACCCAGCGGAGCACGTGGCCACCTTTCGCACCCAAATGGCACTCTACGGCACGTCGTACGCCTTGATGTGCCAGGCATTCCCCACAACGCTGAGGGGGCCAGCTCGAACCTGGTATAGCAGTCTTAAGGTCGGGGCATTCTCATCCTTTGACCAACTCGCAAAAGACTTCGAGCTTAACTTTTTGGCATATGCAAAGCCGAAGCCATCCGTTGCGCTGCTCCTAGGACTCAACCAAAAGGACGAGGAGCCTCTTTCCCTCTTTGTGAATCGTTTCGCCATGGAGATTCGGAAGTTGCCGGATACTCACCCCTCTTTATTGATGCAGGCATTCATGATCGGGTAACGACCCTCCAGGTTTTTCTAGTCCCTTGTGGAGCGGCCCCCGGTCACGATTCCCGAGATGCTCCAGCGAGCAAACCAATTCATTGCGGTGGAAACCTGGATGGTCAGGAAGCGCGAGGAGCGCAAGAGACCTCGGCCCGAGACCCCACGGGAGCGGCCGGCTACCACGCCGAGGAGCAGGGCGGGCCAACCCGACCCACGGATCCCGAGGTCCCCCCACTCTGCGTTGGGTCATTCCCAGATAGAAATATTTCTCCAGATAAGGGAGAAGGGGCTGCTTAAACCCCCCACCTCGATGAGGGGTCCCCCTGGACTGCGAGATCAGTCCATATATTGTCGTTTCCACCGACAGCATGGACACGACACTGAGGAGTGCTATGACCTGCGTCGACAAATCGAGGAGCTCATCCGCAGGGGGCACCTGGGCCGCTACCTCCGCCAGGCCGGGAACTTGTCGCCGTGCCCCGAGGGCCCCATCGAGCGGCAGATTGATGTTATAACCGGAGGTCCCGCCGCAGGGCGAGACAGCATGGCTGGGCAGAAGGCGTATGCCCGAGCGGCTCCTAGCGAGAGCTCCAGACAAGGGTCCGCTCACGAGGTCACATTTTCGGCCGAGGAGCTAGGGCAATCTGAGCACGACGACGCGTTGGTAATAACCGCGAGGATTGCCAACGCCCAAGTTCGAAGGATCATGATCGACATGGGAAATTCGGCCGACATGCTCTACTTCGATGCTTTTGAGAAGCTCGGCTCAACAGACGCCCCGAGCCGATGCGCCCGCCTCACCGGATTCATCCGGGCGATGCAATTTCACGGGCCACTACCTTGCCCCTAACTCTGGGAGACCCGGCGAGGAGGAAGACGGTAATGACGGCGTTCCTGGTCGTCGACTTGCCCACTGCATACAACGTGATACTTGAGCGACCGACCCTCAACAAGTTTAGAGCGGTCGTATCCACCTACCATCGGATGGCAAAGTTCTCAACTCGAGCTTGGGCCGGCGAAGCCAGGGGAAGTCCCCTTGAATCCAGGCGGTGCTACTTGACAGCGATTTCACTGCATAAACGGCCGAGGGCCAACCTGCCCATGAAAGACCCCCGGGACGCGAAGAAGTCGGCCCAGCATCCCGAGCCAACGGAGCCCACCATTAGCGTGCCTTTGTGTGAAAATCGCCCGGACCAAATGGTCCGGGTCGGGTCAGAGCTCCCCGAGCACGAGCAGAGGTAGCTCGTCAACTTCCTACAAGAGAACGCTGACGTCTTCGCCTGGTCCCCAGCGGACATGCCGGGAGTCGACCCCGAGGTCGCCCAACACTATCTGAACATCTCGCCCGAGGTGCGCCCCGACGGTTCGCCCCCGAGAGGCAGTTAGCTGTCCGAAAGGAGGTGAAGCACCTCCTGGTAGCAGGCTTTGTGGAAGAAGTCAAGTATCCGCGATGGCTCTCTAATGTAGTCCTTGTAAAAAAGCCCAATGGGAACTAGAGGATGTGCATTGACTACACCGATCTTAACCGTGCGTTCGGCGATTGCTATCCCCTCCCGAGGATCGATCAGCTGGTCGATGCCACCTCGGGTCATGCCCGTCTGTCATTCATGGATGCCTTCTCCGGCTACAACCAAATCAGGATGGCGCCCGAGGATCAGGAGCACACGACTTTTCTCACTGATCAGGGAGTATACTTCTACAGGGTTATGCCCTTCGGGTTGAAGAACGCCGGAGCCACGTATCAGAGAACCGTGAATAAGATATTCGCCCAACAGATCGGGCGAAACATGGAGGTTTATGTTGATGACATGATCGTGAAGAGTCGTGCGACCGTAACCCATTTGGACGATCTGGTAGAGGCATTCTCCACGCTTCGGAAATATGGCCTGCGCCTCAACCCCTCAAAGTGCACATTCGACGTCAGCTCGGGTAAATTCCTTGGGTTCATCATACATGAAAGGGGAATCAACACCAACCCGGAGAAGGTCCAAGCGATCATCGATATGCAGGTGCCACGGACGGTTAAGGAGCTGCAAAGACTGAATGGGAGGCTAGCCGCTTTATCTCGGTTCCTCTCCCGGTCAAGCAATCGATGCCTCCCCTTCTTCCATGCCCTGAAGAATCCAAAAAGTTTCGAATGGACTGTGGACTATGAGGAGGCTTTCGGCTACGTGAAACAGCACCTATCCAACCTTCCTCACCTTGCTTCTGTCTCCCCCGGGGAGAAGCTCAACGTTTACCTAGCCACATCTCCACACGTGGTCAGCTCTGTGCTGATCAAGAAGACCCCGAAGGAGCAAATGTCGGTCTATTATACCAGTCACGTCTTGAGCGGTCCCGAGGAGCGATACCCGCCAATCGAGAGGCTAGCACTAGCCCTCGTATTGACGACTCGGAAGCTGCGCCCTTATTTCCAAGCTCACCCAATCGAGGTCGCCTTCTCAAGTGGTCGGTAGAGCTCGTGAGTTCGACATCCAGTACGTGCCGAGGACCGCCGTCAAAGCCCAAGTGGTGGCTGACTTTATCTAGGAGATGGTCCAACCTGAAGGCAACGACCCCGAGCCGGCCGACGCAGGATGGGTCCTGCACGTAGACGGGGCATCATGCTCAAAGGGCGCGGGGCCGGGTTAGTGTTACAGGCTCCTGACGGGTGCCTGTTCGAGCGCTCCCTCCGCTTCGACTTCTAAGCCACGAACAACGAGGCGAAGTATGAGGCTCTCCTAGCTGGACTCAGGCTGGCCGCTGAGATGCAGGTAGACGCCCTACATGTCCACACCGATTCGCAGCTCGTGGCCGAACATCTCAACGGCGGATACGAGGCCCGTGATCCCACTATGTCGAAGTACCTGGCGGAGGTAGAGAGCCTGATCACTAACTTCTCCAGTTTTTCATTATCTAGGATACCGAGGGGCTAGAACGAGTGGACAGATGCGCTCGCTAAGCTGGCTTCGAGGTCGGGCCCGGAGGATGAGCCCGACGTCGAGGAACTCCCCTTCCGCACAATCACGGTGGCCGCGGTAACGGCGACCGATGCACCGACGACGTGAGTGCAGGAGATGCTGCAATTTATGCAGCACGGTATATTGCCCGACGATGAAGTTGCGGCTCGGCGTCTACGCCGCACCCAGGCATGGTACTACGAGGTCAATGGCCGACTCTATAAGAGGTCGTTCTCGCGCTCCCTCTTACGGTGCTTGGATCCCGATGAGGCACAGTCGGTGCTTGCCGAGGTCCACGAGGGGATTTGTGGAGAGCACATAGGTGACCACACCTTGGCATTGAAGATACTCCGCCAGGGCTACTACTGGCCCACCATGTGCCGAGATGCCCGGACCTACGTTCAGCGATGCGACGCGTGCCAGAGGCACGCTCGGACGCCTCGGCAGCCTGCAGTCCCGCTCACACCTGTGGACTGCGCGTGGCCTTTTGTGCAGTGGGGGATGGACCTCCTTGGACCATTCCCCCCCAGCCTCCGGGCAGAAGAGATACATCATCGTTGGGGTAGATTACTTCACCAAGTGGGTCGAAGCCGAGCCACTGGCGGTAATTACGGAACGCCAAATAGAGAAGTTCGCAAGGAGAAATATTGTGACTCGGTTCGGCCTGCCTAAGGCCATCATCACCGATAATGGGACTCAGTTCGCCAGCGCCCGGTTCAAGGAATTCTGTGCGAACTACAAGATTCAGCTAAGGTTTAGCTCGGTGGCCCACCCTCAGACAAACGGCCTTGTAGAGGTGACCAATCGATCCATCTTGGACGGGCTCAGGAGAAGGACCCTCGTAGCTCGCTCCACTTGGGTAGACGAGCTCCCGAGCATCCTATGGTCTCTACGCACCACCCCCAAAACCGCAACCGGGGAATCCCCCTACAACCTCGCTCGTACAAGGTCGTTTTACCTCCCGAGGTGGTCATCCCGACCCCTCAGACGGAGAGATATGAAGAGGATACCTCGGCCGAGGGGCTCTGAGCAGGACTGGATCTGCTCGAGGAGCGGCGAGCCGATGCGCACCTGAAGGCCCTTTCTTACCAGAGAGCCATCGCCAGGATTTACAACCATAGGGTGCGCCCCCGACCCGTCAAGCTCGGCGACCTGGTATTGCACAGGGCCGAGGTAAGCAACCCGACCCGATCACACGACAAACTCACTCCCAACTAGGAAGGACCTTATCGGGTCACAGGCGTCATCTAAGCAGGAACTTACCGGCTTGCGACAATGGATGGCCGCACCTTGCTAAGGACGTGGAACATGCAGAACCTTAAGAAGTTTTTTATTTAGAAAAGTAGAGGAAAGCAACACAAGAAACCTTTTGACAAAAGGATTTTTCATTAAACTGGAGTCAAGTTATAGGACTAGACGACCCAGACTTACAGACCGACCCCTTAGAAAAATTTAATGGCAGTTGACCCTTCTAGGGTTCCGCACCGTCATCAAATGGGACCTCCTCGGGCATCTCCACCCCCGAGTCCTCAGGGAAGGAGGCAAAGGGGTCCTCCGCCACCTCAAGGTTGGGGTGGCGTGCCCGGAACCGAGCCAAGGCAATTCGGTACCCATATTCATAGGTGACCTGCCCTGACCGGGTCAGCACGAGTTGAAAGCCCTCGGACTTCTTATAGTCCTCGAGCAGCTGCCTATCCCTCTCCGGCCTCTGACAGGCCTCCTCGGCCAAGACCTCGAAAGCGGACTTTGCCTTGGCATCTGCCGCCTCCAGCTGCTTGGTCAGCTTGAGCGCCTCGGCCTTCAACAGGCGAAGCTCGGCCCGCTCCACGCGGAAGAGTCCTTGGAGGCTGTCATTCTGCTCTTTGGCCGCCTGAAAGCAATTTAAAACAAGCTTTTTTTTCAGCGATAGATTTTTTTTCAGCGATTTAAAACAAGCTTCGGAAACTTCGTACATATGAAAGCAACGTTTCGTTTGAACCCGGAAAGATTGCGTTTTAACTTTAAAGCATGCGTACGAAGATGAAAAGGAAGTAGAGTAAGTAAAGTAAAGACTTGCAACAAAGTAAAGAGATAAAACAGAAATTTAAACACTCACACAATCAAGACGCAGCGATGTATAGTGGTTCGGTCAAAGTGACCTACATCCACTTCCAAAGCCTTCTCTAATGAGGCTTCCTTCTTCCACTACCAAATCCTTTGAAGGGGAAGGATCAAATACCCCTCTTACAACCCTTTATAAGTGGTTCCACTCTTACAAGATTTCACAAGAAGAATGAGGTGAACACTTAGCAAGAACAAGACTTTTCAAGACTTATCAAAGACTTAAAACTAAGATTCTAACTCTCAAAAGGGTTCACCTTTCAGCTGAGAAAGAAGGGGTATTTATAAACCTCAAAGTGATTCAAATTTGGAGCCCAAACTTGGAGCCAAAAATTTGAATCTTTTTTTGTTGTCACCCCGCAGATCGACACACCTGTGCGGTGCTACCGTCACATAAGAATCCCAAGCGGTGCTACCGTCACATAAAGAAATGAGCTCACATAGAGTCGGCGTGCTACCGCCCCAGCCGGGCAAGTCGCCGCCCATTCACCAAGGCCGAATGGGCTCATGCTTAAGGCCCAACTGCCCAATAGAGGCCCGGTTGGCCCCCACTGAATTTAGTTAGGATTTTTTCTAAATCCTTGCCCTACTCATGTGTAAACTACGAACTTAAAGACATTCCTAAGCTGTTACAAAGTTCGCAAGTCAAGTCTTCTTCCGTCGAGCTTCCGGTAAACTTCCGGCGGTCTTCCGACGATCCCTCGGAAACCATCCTACGGACTCCCGACAAGCTCTCGGACTCCACGATGATTTTGGTGAGTTCCCCCGAGCTTCTTTGGTAAGCTCCGATCTTTCTTGGCAAGCTCCATGAACTTTCGAAAACCCTTCGGCAAGCTCCCTACTCGTTCTTGGCCAGTTCCGGTAGTACTCCCAATGAATCTTCAGACTTCCATCGAATACTCGAACTCCCAATGATCCATCGCACTTGACTTCGACCCTTTGTTTCGCTTTACGTCTTCATCCTTATCGTAGTTACTCTTGCACACAAACAACAAACACTCTACGATCTAGACAAGCATTACAACATGATGGCCATCCTAAGACGTCATGGTCGGGTAACCGTCCGATCCTTCGCACATTGTCCTCTCTTGCGTCCGTTGCCCAATCGGGTGATTGACCTCCGCAATCCTCGATATCCTTGGCGTAACACGCTCTTCTTGGCCCGATGCCCGACGACGTTTAAGTCTCCGCCGATAGTCGACCAACCTCCGCCGACATCCAATATCTCGACGTGATCACCTCCGCAACGCCAATTCCTCGTCAATCGCCTAACTCGATCGATAGTAGACCTGCATAACTCAACACGCAGTTAGACCACAAATCACACTCAATTAGTTTCATCATCAAAATTCGAGATTCAACAATCTCCCCCTTTTTGTTGATGACAACTAATTGATGACTAACAGAGTTAACCAAAACTCCCCGGAGTTTAACACAAACTTCCCCTATCAATATGTCATTGATAGAATCCTTAGATTATCCCAAATCCAAGTAACATGTATCATTTATGTAGTGAGAAAACAACAAACTATCATGCAAATATAAAATATTCAATCAATGCATGAAGTCATCAATCTACTTCTCCCCCTATGTCATCAACAAAAAGAAGTAACATTATAGCTAGTTTTCAAGGATATGCAAATATTACAAACATACTAGCTATTAATCACATCATACAACATTTAGGTATCGCATGTTTATCATGATAAGCAAGATAGTGCTTGTCGTGATGATGACAAGTTTTTCTATGTTCCTTTGGGAAGTACAAGCAAATTGTGCATTTTCTTGACTTCTTTTGTGATATGCATGTAATTTTATAATTTCTTTCTTCTCTTTTGAGAAGAGCAAGCTTGCAAGTTTTGCTTTCTTTGCATGCTAGGACTTTTGCATTCATTTGTAAAAGCCTTCTTCCCCTTTATCAATATCAAAAAGAAAAGGAGGATTAATACTACAAATAATCTTACATGAGATTCAACAATAATTTATAACAAAGATGCAAGCAATTTTGTTGAAAAAAAAAGTGAAGTTGAGCAAGATTTTTGCTTCTCTTGAGATAGCAACTTTTTGCTTCTCAATGTTTAAGCTAGCAAATTTTTCTCTTTTGATACACAAGTTAACAATTTTTCTCCCCCTTTATCAATATCAAAAAGAAGGGAGGAACCAATGAGAAAATTGCATCAATCAATATATCAATCATCACATGATGCATACGAGATGATATTGAAACATGATAAATCATGTAATGAAGGATATCAATATGTAAATTCAACAAGAATCAAAACCAAAAGATATCATCCATGATTTATAACTTTTCATTTTAGCAAGATCTAGATTCATATTTATCAATTTTTAATTCAAGATAAATGACATACAACCAAAAATCATGATATATGAAAGCATATCAATATTAAGGATCAAATCATGATTACAAGTGCTAACATATTTTCTTTTCATTCATTTTTAAGCCATGATAAAAGAATAAATCAATGATTCCAATATTAAGCACAATTCTTTTTCATCAAATTTTCAATCATCACATAAGGCATTTGAGGAAGTATTGAAACAATAAAAAAAATCAATTTTAGCATATAATGTTTCAATCTTCAATCTTGAGTCATGAATCCAAAAGTCATAAATCAAAAGGTTCATGAATCATTTTGACAAATCTCCTTTTTAGGAAATAACAAGTGGAAGTCTTAGGAGATCAAACACACAATCTTGATTCATACATAAGAATTTTTTACTAAGATCATATTTCATAAGAATCACGACACGAATTCATAAAAATTCAAGTATTAAATTCCGAGAAATCAAAAGACAAGTTACATTTCATTTAAAGAATTTTCTTTTGATAAGACGGAAGGAGCATGGTAAAAGATCTTGATTTATAAAGAGTTTCAAGTCATAGTTGTCAAGATCATGATTTCAATAAAATTTCTTTATAGCTAAATGAATTCTTTTAAAACTTGATTCAAGCATTAAATATGTCTTAACAAGTCATAATTCCAAAATATTCAAGAATCGTTAAAAGAAAAATCATTTAAGCTCAATTTGTCAACTCGAAACTCATAATCAAAATCATTTTAGAGATTTAAAATGCTAGCTATATGCATTAATCATGACAAGTGATATATCAAAAGTCTACATCAATATTTCAATTATCATGTCATGAAGCATATAAAGTGGAATTGAAAAATGAGAGAAAAGTTCAAATTGCACATACAATGTTTCAATCATCAAAACATATTTTCTCAAATTGAGTATCAATAAGTTAAGAGAAAATAATTTATATTTTTCTTCATATAACATGGGAGAAACATAAGAGAGTATAGAGATAAAAACTCAAGTTATCAAGATGATGATCTCATAAAAGTAATTCAAAATCATAGTTTTGTGAAACAAGAGATAAGTTATATTTCATTTGGAAAATTCTCTTTTCAAGTAATTTTTTCATCTAAATATGCCTTTGTCTTTATATACCAAGATAAGCATGAAAGTTCAAGATGTAAAGGCAAAATCTCATAAGGCATTATCAAGACAAAAATGTAACACATTATTTCAAGACATGAGTTTCAATATATCATGATAATGTGTTTCATTTTAAGTTATTTGTTTCATGTAAGTGTACTCATATTTCAAAAGATGAGTATCAAATTTTAAAACCGAAACATGAGTTTGTCATCAAGATATGATATCACAAGGTCATTAAGCATGATAACAAACTTCTAATATTTTCATTTCAATGATGATTTCATAATGTATGTTCAAATATTTATACGGAAGCCATCATTGTATAAATTTGAAATACAAGTTGTCATTTAGCCCATTAAGACCAAAAGCATTACACATAAAGCATCATGATAGTGCAATTTCTCCTTTTTTTTATGTGTTCCATTTCAAGTGATTTGACGTTCATATGAGTATACTCATGTTTTTCATATAGGTCCAAAGAGCATGTTTCAAGAGAAATCATTAAGACCGAAAACATGAGGCACATTTTTAAAATATTCATCATGTTTATTTTTATGAGATTCACAAGACTCATAACATGAATTCATTCACCTCAATAGAATGAGAAAAAATACATTTTCATTTTAAGAAATTTGATGTGAGCATATTCAAAATTTTTATGAAAACATGTATCAAAATAAAACACAAGCTTGGTCATAAAACTGTCAAGACCAAATACATAAAAATGATACATTATGATAGTGCATTTTCTTATTTTTAAGAGTTTCAATTTATGTGATTTGATCTTTCATAAGAATGATCAATGTCATACATCATATTTAAACATGAGAGCATCATCATATTTAGAAATGAATTCATCATTAAAATCATTTCTCATCTTTCTTTCATTTGTTATAACAAGATGATCAATGCTCAAATTTTTGCTAAACTCATACATCATTTTTTAAAAATCTGAAAAATACTTTTCGTCATGAAAATCATCAAGTCCAAATGTGATACAAGGCAACATAAAAATCACATTTCTTTCATTTAGAAAATTTATGAGTTAGGTCTTTATAATTGATTTCATGAAGACATGTATCATTTAAAAATTTCATCATAAAAAAAAGGTTAAGACCCATTAATCCAAGATAGAAGTTTTTAGATCAACATCACTTCAACAACTCATACATGATATAAAATCATCAAGCATCATGTTTAGAGACAATATAAGCCATCAAGATACTCATGCATGATTTAATCCTAAGCATTATCACAAATCTTACAATCGTCATTTATACTTTTACTTTTCAAAAATACTATAAAGAAAAGCATAGTATAATTTCGAATTTTTTTAATTTCTAAAAACACAAGAAAAGCATTAAAAAAATTCCTACTAACTAAGTTAAGCATTCATGGAAATCATCAAGTAATTTCAAAATAAAGCATTCATGGAAGTTAAGTTACTTACCTCATTGTCGAAGCCCATTAAAGCGTAGTTTGTTTCTTCTTTCTTTGATTCTTCTTTGCAAGCCTTCTTCTTCTTCTTTGGCCTCTTTCTCTATTCAAGTTCATTTGTGTCTTTTAATTTTTGTTTAATGAACTTGTTAACATTCATTATTATGTGTTCAATGTCTTCATTGTCCTCATCACTTGAGTCATTACTCAAGTGGCATTTCATAGTTCGGAGTTCAAAAACTTTCTTGTTCTTTAGAAGGTGGTTCATGTGTTCATCATGTTCATCATATTTATCATGTTCCATTTCATAGGTCTTTAAAGACCCAATGAGTTCATCAATAGAATAATTATTTAGATCCTTTGATTCTTGAATCATCGTTATTTTAGGATCCCACCATTTTGAAAGGGATCTTAAGATCTTGTTAGTGAGTTCAAAATCTGAAAAACTTTTACCAAGACTTTTCAAGCTATTGACGACATCCGTGAAGCGAGTGTACATGTCGTCGATAGATTCGCTTGGTGTCATTTGGAAGAGCTCAAAATCATGCAACAAGAGGTTTACTTTCGAGTCTTTAACTCTACTAGTTCCCTCATGCGTGATTTCAAGAGTTCGCCAAATGTTAAAAGCCGTTTCGCACATAGAAATCTGATTGAACTCGTTCTTGTTCAAAGTGCAAAATAAGGCATTCATAGCCTTTGCGTTTAAAAAAAACGACCTTTTCTCCAAAACCGACCATTCGTTCATCGATTTAAAGGAAGGTTGAAAACCATTTTCGATGATGTTCCATAAATCCAAATCCATTGAAAGCATGAAAACTCTTATTCGAGTTTTCCAATATGTGTCGTCCGAACCGTTAAAGAACGGTGGACGAAAAACCGAAAAGCCCTCTTGAAAATCATTTATAGCCATTTCTCACGGGTGTAAATCCGAAAGAGAAAGAACGTGGCTCTGATACCAATTGTTAGGGATCGAGTGATACTAAGAGGGGGGGGTGAATTAGTGCAGCGGATAAAACGATAGATTTTTTTCAGCGATTTAAAACAAACTTCGGAAACTTCGTACATGTGAAAGCAACGTTTCGTTTGAACCCGCCCGGAAAGATTGCGTTTTAACTTTAAAGCATGCGTACGAAGATGAAAAGGAAGTGGAGTAAGTAAAGTAAATACTTGTAGCAAAGTAAAGAGATAAAACAGAAATTTAAACACTCACACAATCAAGATGTAGCGATGTATAGTGGTTCGGTCAAAGTGACCTACATCCACTTCCGAAGCCTTCTCTGATGAGGCTCCCTTCTTCCACTACCAAATCCTTTGAAGGGGAAGGATCAAATACCCCTCTTACAACCCTTTACAAGTGGTTCACACTCTTACAAGATTTCACAAGAAGAATGAGGTGAACACTTAGCAAGAACAAGACTTTTCAAGACTTTTCAAAGACTTAAAACTAAGATTCTAACTCTCAAAATGGTTCACCTTTCAGCTGAGAAAGAAGGGGTATTTATAAGCCTCAAAGTGATTCAAATTTGGAGCCCAAACTTGGAGCCAAAAATTTGAATCTTTTACCGCGCAGACATACCGATCGGCTACTACGCAGCACAAGAATTCAAGCAAAGTTATCGCCTAACCAGCGGTGCTACCGCTCACAAGAGCAAGATCGCATAAGAGGCGGGTGCTACGCCAGTGCCGGTTCAACCGCTTAGCCCATTCAAATTGGCTGAATGGGCCCCGCGTTAAGGCCCAACTGCCAAAGAGAGGCCCGGTTGGCCCCCACTAAATTTAGTTAGGATTTTTTCTAAATCCTTGCCCTACTCATGTGCAAACTACGAACTTAAAGACATTCGTAAGCTGTTACAAAGTCCGCAAGTCAAGTCTTCTTCCATCGAGCTTCCGGCGAACTTCCGGTGGTCTTCCAACGATCCCTCGGAAACCATCCTGCGAACTCCCTGCAAGCTCTCGGACTCCACGATGATTTTGACGAGTTCCCCCGAGCTTCTTTGGCAAGCTTCGATCTTTCTTGGCAAGCTCCGCGAACTTCCGATTTAACCTCCCGCGAACTTCCAAAACCCTTCAAGCAAGCTCCTACTGCTTCGACCGGGCCTTCGCAAGACTCCCAACGAATCTTCGGACTTCCATCGAACACTGAACTCCCAATGATCCATCGTGACTTGACTTCCTTTGTTTCGCTTTACGTCTTCATCCTTATCGTAGTTACTCCTGCACACAAACAACAAACACTCTACTTCGATCTAGACAGTTATTACAACACGAATTGACATTCAGTTGCCCGGCACGTCATTGATCGGCGCTTCGTCTGATCCTTCGGCATATCGTCCTCTCTTGTGGTCCGTTGCCCAATCGGTGATTGACCTCCGCAATCCCGATATCCTTGGTGCAACACGCTCTTCTTGGCCCGATGCCCGACGTACGAAGCCTCCTGCCGATAGTCGATTGAACCTCCGACTCGACATCCAATATCCTGATGTGATCACCTCCGGTGCAACGTCAATTCCTTAGTGTCAATTGTCTAATCCTGATCGATAGTAGACCTGCGTAACTCAACACACAGTTAGACCACAAATCACACTCAATTAGTTTCATCATCAAAATTCGAGATTCAACAGCAACCGCACGTCACTTATAGGCGAACTCCCGCTAAAAACCCTGACTCTTTGCCTACGCGGAGTAGGCGATAGCCCACTGACGTGATAGCCCACAGGGCGCGTCGCTTTGGAAAGACCAGGGGACGCCCTGCCATAAATGAGGCCTAACGTGGTAGCCGTAGGAAGATGCGACCGGCAGAAGCACGCAGTCGCCTCGATCCTAGCTCCCAAGAACCCTTTACAGACGCTGTTTCCGGAAGGGTCGAATGACGCAAGAAACTAGCCCTTAGGGTCTCACGCAAGCCAGCAACTAAAGGATCTCCCACCCCTCAACAGGCGTGACATACGAGATCATGAACGCTTAAGTACCACCGCAGTCAACCATCTATATGGTTCATTGCGGGTTCATTACTGCACCATTTGCATGGTTCATTGCGGGTTCATTACTGCACCCTCTGCATGGTTCATTGCGGGTTTATTACTGCACCATCTGCGTGGTTCATTGCTGGTTTATTGCTGCACCAAGCAGTCGCTTGGCCAAAAAGAAAGCCCGAGCCTCGCCGGCGTAACGCTCGCGCAGACGCCTAAGCTCGTGCCTCGACGGACTGCCCGCCACGTACACCTCAACGCGTACGCCCGTCAGACGGTACGCCCACCGAGCTCACTCGGTCGTAGCTCGCTCATTGTGCAGCTCAACGCTGCACGCCCGCTCTACGCGCAGACGCCCGCCGAGCTCAGACCTCAACCACGACCTCACAAAGGTTCCCCCTTTTCGACCTGACCCCCAGAGTCAAACGCTCCAGTCACGCCTTCCCTTAGATAACAAACCGATAAACGTCCGCTACGAGCCCATGGAAAGCATCCCCCCACACCGATCAGAAGCCCACTTGACAATCCTCACGGCCTAAAGCCAGCCTCGGACCCCTGAATGAGCACCGAGGCAGGGCTTCCTTCGGGGGGGAGAATGATGTGGGCAATAAATGGGATGTGACATAAGCCCATACCGTTTGGATCCGGATGACGTCCCCTGTCCCGCACGCAGCCGACTGCAGCCAGGGTTGACCAACAGACATGACGTCGCCTGCCCCTCGCAGGCCGCACGGTTGCCGAGACACGTCACCATCCCGCAAGGGTCAGGTCCTCGGCGCGCTGTCAGACGCAATCAGAGGCACAACGCCACAAGCACATCAAAGAATAGGCAACCTGGTCCATATAAACCCAGACAGATGAGTGTAGAAAAAAGAAAGGTCTGCTCTTCTTCTCAACCAACATACACCCTAAAAAACTATCTTTGCTAACTTGATCGTCGAAGGGGTCGGGCGGAGTTCTTCCCGACCTAATCTTTGTGCAGGAACAAAAGCGAGGCGTGACCGCCAGAGGAGCTCTCGTCGTCGCCTCAGGCTCCAAGGACGCAACCTGAAGATCTCTTCCACATTCGGCCCAAACCCAACTGCGACGGCCCCGAGGCCACGACATAAAGTTGTTTACACTAACAGTGGTAAAATCAGACGATGGAGCATGATATCCGTTCGAAGCCAACCGTTGCTTCGCAATATTTTAACAAAGTTTTTTGAGGGGAGAGTGAACAAAGTTGACTGCCACGTCTCTCGACGGATGTGAGATTAAAGCCCTTCAACATTAAAGAAAAATTTGAGTTTTTTCTCGAACAAGTTTCGACAATCCCTCCAAGGAAAAAAAAAACTCAAATTCTCTTCAAATAAATATTTAAATAAATAATAAAATAAAATTGTTAAAAAATAAATATTATTAGTGCATGTACTATGCGATCAATAAGGTATCTTTTGAAAGATGTAATCTCATATTTAGTGAAGTAAGGATTCATCAAAAGAAAATGAAATGAACTAGGTCATAAACCTTTTTTTTTTTTTTTGACTCAGACTTCAATTGTCTCACACAATATAGAATACATCTTCGTGAGTTGTGTATTAATAGTATACACGAGTATCTTGATTATTAATGAGAGATTCTAAGGATTGCTTAGATATTTAACCATGATCATTTATAAATTCTCTTGTACAGGAGAGATCTATCATGGATGTGTGGAGAGTCACATCTCATTAAAAAAAAAATCTCCTCGAGCCTCTTTCAGAGTTATTCTCTTCTTATATCTCTACAAAAAAGTACTAATCACCATAGGGATGGGATTGGGGATAAACTTCATATCTCTATGCACTAAAGTGCTAACCATTTTGCTCCTTAGCTAACCAATCAGCTTGTTATTACCACTTTAAACCTCATTCAAGGAAAGCTCCATCAGATAGGTTGGGTTCCCATCACTAAAAGGCTCATTTTAGGTAAAGACTCATCCCCTCGATGAGTCTAGGACCTTAATCCTATTTAAACCTTTAGTGAGGTAATTAATTAGATTATTATCAATTTTAACTAAAATATAGAAATAACAAAATAAAAATATAGTCATCTAACAAAATTTTGTCTAATCTTTGTGTCTACTCATTTTAGTACTTGTAAGTTTCTTTTTACAAAAATCCATTGTGACTTTGCAATAACAACGAAAAAAAAACAGGACTGAGTATAGTTTGAGATTATAGGAAAAGTAAAAATTAGATTCCTAAGTCATTCTGTTTTAGTACAAATGATGTCAAGTGCTACAAGCTTAACTTGCATAGTAGTTCCGGCAATATTAGTTTGTTTACTTGATTGCTAAATAGCACTTTCACTAAGAAGAAATACATATTCAGATGTTGATTTAATATCTAAAGAATAGGAATGTAGTTAGCATCAATGTAACCTTTAAAAATCGAAAAGTATCATATAAAGTTAAGTCTATAATAAAAAGTATCCTTAAGATGGAATTTTATGGATGGAAGCAATGAAAAGTAGGACTCGGATGATAGTAATTCATGCTACAAATGCAAAAGTGCAAAATAATGCTAGCCTTGTATTTTTTAATTGTACCATCAGTCCTAGTCTTTCTTTTTTTGAAAATCCACTTATAATCTTAGGAGGTAAGTTAGTGAGAATACTAATTACAGATTCTATTTCACTTTTAGTCATTTCTTTTCAGAAAGAAATATTAAGTGAGCACATAGGCTTGGTATATCTTTATTCACATATGAGATAAAATCAACAGCAAAATTTTTTTCAATCCTACCTCTCTTGTCTCTTCTAGGTTCAAGTTGAACATAAGATTCTATAGGAGTTGAGAAAGATGAAGAGCAATCACATGAGATATTAGGAGATTATATAGTTTTGAAATAAAATATATTTTCAAAGAAGGACATATCTTTGGATTCAATTAGAGTATCATTTGAGATTTCAGATATTTCAAAATTTATTACAAAAGACCTATAAAATTTATTACAAGAGACCTATAAGTGTTGCTATCTAAAGAGTATCTTACAAAGATAACATTCATAGTTTAGGACCTATCTTCTTTCTTTTGAGTTTTGGGATACTAACCTTAGTTAAACATCGTCATATTCAGAACTAAGCATTAAAGCATTAATAATATTTAAAAGGGTTCTAATTTTCTTTTAGCTATACCATTATACTAAGATAAAAAGTGAGCCGATTATGCTATGATCTTTACAAAATTTGATAAATTCATTAGAATTTTAAATTTTCCATCAAGTTGGTTCTTAACTTCAACCATATATATCTTAAGAATTTTATTTTTGGTCTTTAAAAGATAAGTGTAGTAGAATTTAGAGATGTCATCAATAAAAATCATAAAATAATAAGTTCCACCTCTAGTTAATGCTCCATTAGAGTCACAAACTAATATTACTATAGATCAATTCAAGTTTTTAAGTATCTTTAAATTGAATAAATTTAAAAGGTTTTTTAGGTTGTTTAGATTGAGCGCAGATCTCACATATGATTCAAATTTATACTTCAATTTTAGAATCAAATCAAGAAGAGACATTCTTTGAATTGATGACATAATCAAGTCTATCATGCTAGATATCATAAGATTTAAAATTTAAAACAATAGATGATGACATAATCATGATTGAAAAAGTAATTAGCTTGAAAAGTTTTTTAGATATAAAGTCTTTTTGCATATATATATATATATATATATATATATATATATATATATATACATATATATATATCTTAATAACTGATGTATCGAATAATCGGAATCTAAAGTAATTATGAGGAAGATAGAAATGACAAGAATTTGCCAACACATATCCTCTATCTCCTCTCTCTCGCAACACTGATCTCGGTGGATGTACATTCGGACGAGAACTTATGTATCGTGAAGGGATCAGAATTTCCTATTGTTTCAGAGACGACTTGGACATTTATTTTTATTTTTTTTACTCAAATATGGTGGTCGTCCTAAAAAATGGTGCCGTCCTTTCATGTTGATTTGATAGTAAGCATGCTTTAGAGACGCGTGCGGAATTGAGACTCGTGCATCGTTTCAAGGAGGACGACGTAGCCGCAGATTGGATTTTTCCTGGCTGTGCCGACATGGCAGGCTGTTTATCCTGATAAATTGGGAAGGTGTGGTTATGTATGGATGATCGGACTTTTATTTTTTTTATTTTTTGTTATTGGGGTCTATCTGAGCCGCTAAAATTGGATTCCGACATCTTGGTTTGTGGGCGCACCCTTAAACCTAACTTTTAGGGAAAAATAATTCTAGAAGTTGCTATCTATTGAGATCGTTCGAGTCTAGCAGACAATTAGATAATTGTAATAAAAGACATGGTAATGTTGGTTGTGTAATAGAAGCTATTAATAAACAAACATGTTGACGTTCATCGTGTAGTAGAAGCTACGAATCATTGATATTGTTAAAATCTAGTACACACTTGGATCTTAACGAAATACATGTTGATTTATTAGATGAAGTTATCCACGTTCTTAACGACGATGCAAAAAATAATTAACGCCATTTTGTGTTATTTTTAATTATATAAGAGAACCTTTTTCTAAAAACCCACGAAATCTTATAAAGAAAACCGAGAGATCCTTATTTTTGTCCCCCCACGTTATTTTCTCGTTTCTGTATCCTTCTTTTAATTCTACAATTCTAACGTATGCAAGCAAAATGATCATTTGATGAAAATTGGCGTGGAACAGACCTTGATTGGTAAAAGGCCCAGGCGACCCTCGTTCTTTTCATTTAGCTTCTTCGTTCTCACGGACTCCGGGAAGTTGCCTCACATCATCAATTCGGTCGGCAGCATCCAAAACCCTTCCTGTTCACTGACTAATTATTTTCTGAGCAAATCAGCTTATGTTTTCACAGGTATCGGCTCTGCCACGCTGAAGTAAAGCCCTACAAGGCAAAGTTCCATCTGGATGGTGCCGCTAACGACGCATAAATCATGTCAACAAGGCATCGAGGAAGGTGCAACTCCTCTCCACCTCTGTGCATCTGCTTAACAGATACAACAAATAGTGCGGCTGGATCATGCCAACTCCACTAAAATGCAGAAATCATCATGCACGCACAATAGTTGACATCGAGCAAGTACGATGTTTTTGTGAAAAATTAGCATCAACGATGCACCTTGAGAAGTTGACTGGAAATGTTAACATGACAAGCATTTATTAGAAGTCTAGTGCACATGCAATTGCGTCTGCAAGTATCAAGATAATATTTGATTAGTGCATCGCAAAACAAAAGTAATGATCTTACAGCCATGAGAAGTTCTATGCCTCCGGAAGAAGACCTGCGGATAAATTAACAGCCATGAGACCGGTGCTTCCAGACACGTTGCGATCATCAGGCTAAACAAAGAAGACTGACAAAGAAATAAATACAAATCACCATTGGAAAACTGGTATCCACTTTAGACCATACATATGTTTGTCCAACTTTCACATGCTGTATCGGGTTTCATGAGAAGATATCGAGTTGATGGCTTTGACTCAGAAAATGAAATTTTACCATAAAGTGCCTAATGGGATTAGCAAGTGAATGTTAACCAAAAGGGAAAAAAACTGAATCTTCGGATGTGCTTGCATCATCAAAACTGGAATTTGACACCAAACTAGAGTTCTCCAAAGTCAAGTTCATGAAGTGTTAAGTGTTCGGTTTTTTGAAGGTCAGTTAATCAAAAAGTCGATTAACTAAACTCTCCACATTTCCCTAGACGATGTCAGAGTTCTCACCAGATTGCAACAATGTACTCCACCACCCATAGGTAGTTGTTACATATTGGTTAAATTGATTGGATCATAAACTTACAGTTGTAGATAATATATGTGCGAGTATTCAGGTATAGTCATAACAGGATCAGACCAAGTACAAGCACACACAATCTGATTATGAAACAAGTCATTAAGATGGGATGAGTTATCGGGTTGTAAGATCACAAAACCTATTCGTACTCGGTCTTGCTAAATTAATCACAGAGCTGAAGCTGATCAGGCTACGCCTAGTCTGTTACTAGGCCTACATTGTCGACAAGCAAATATAAATTCCCAATAAAATTTTAGCTCAAACAATGAAGAAGCAAACCTCTGAAATTTTTCCAGGAAAAAGGAGTCCAGAAGATGGAGAAAATATGCATCTCAATAATATAAGTGCTTCAATGATGAAACACAGACATCATTAAAATGTCAACGAACAAAGTCCACTAGATTTATAATAAATAAAAGCGGCATGTGTCTCTTCAACCAAAGATAATGGAACACATCCAAAAGTTCCCTTGCAAACTTTGTATCACCTATGGAATTATATATAACTATTTAATGCCATGAAGACAGATGATTTCACCAACATTTCCTCCATATCCCGACAATTTTTATGTAATTTAAACTTCAACAAACTCCAAAAGGAACAAGTGGTACAGAATCAACTCCAGCTTGCTGTAGCAAATTCCCTTTTCAACTTCTCAGGTGTAGTTTGCCATATAATCCTGTCTCAATGGGACTAAGATAACAACCTCCCCTATGTTCATTACTTGCTGATCTTAATAAGGTTTTGTTCCATTTTGAGCCTGATTTATGTCCCATAGTCACATAAAACACAGGTATAGAAACTCAGTTTTCCTCTGCATGTAGGAATTTATGCACACGGACATAGACATAGCTCTTATAACATGAGAAGCCTACAACTTGATGGAGTGTATATCCATGTGCTAGTTCCTCTAGACTGGCATATTACAACTGTCTAAGTTGGGGAAATAAACAGTAACTAATCTTGGAAATCTTCTGCTCAATGATGACAAAAATATTTCCTTTTTCCAGATACGTTAGTCACATCAAAAACAGGTTTACAAACTCACTTTTCCTTTGCAGGTAGGAATTTATGCACGTATACATAGACATAGCTCTTAAATTCCAAAATCATGAATTTAATATGCTAATATAACACATGAGAAACCTACAACTTGATGGAGTGTATATCCATGTGCTAGTTCCTCTATACTGGCATATTACAACTGTCTAAGTTGGGGAAATGGACAGTGAGTCTAATCTTCGACATTCTCTGCTCAATGATGACAAAAATATTTCCTTTTTTCAGATACGTTAGTCACATAAAAAATAGTGATTTAAAAAGCATAAGTGCCAAGGTCCCAAAATGCTCAAGGTGCTCGGCGCTCGCCTGAGTGAAACGAGATGCTCTAAAATATTAAAATATTAAAAATATATAATATAATTTAAATAGATATAATTATTTAAATAAAAATATGATATTCAATTAAAAATCTACTATTAACAGTATATTACTTATTGTTAACAGTAGTTAGAGAGGAAGAAAAGAACTATTCACATTAATAGAGAGGGATAAAAGGGTCATTGACAGTGAAAACCGATAGTGGAAAGTGACATCAACAACGGTAAGAAGGCAGCAGTGAGAAGCTAGCAGCAACAGCAGCGAAGGATTAGTTTAAGACAGCCGCGGGCAGCACTGCGAACGGCAGTAGCCACAGCAGCGAAAACTGCAGATAACAACAGCAGCAGCGAAATATCCAAAGAGCGTCCGTCGGTGGCGAAGGAATCTGCGATCCTCTCTCGACAGTAGAAGGAACTGCACATGGAGCGACAACGGAAGGAAGCTACAGTCTCTTGCTAGGCCATCGGATCCGTTCGTTGGCGACAGAGGAAGGCTTGGTCCGCTGTGTTTGCGGCGGAGGCAGTGGAAAAAAGCGTCCGCGGCGAAGGCAGAAGCAATGCTATAGTTGGCTCAGGGTCACATGGGCATGAAGGGTGGCTTTTGAGGGTAAGAAATTGCATTATTAACTATTGTTGAACCGAACCAGACTTAAAAGTTTGATTCGATTGCCTTATTTGAACCGAGCACTCGCCCGAAGCGCCCGACGCCTAGGTTCGGGCGAGCACCCAAGTGGCGCTTCATTGAAGCGGTCGCCTAGTCCACACACGAGGCGCTCAGGGCTCGCCTCACCTCACTCGAGCGCATAGGTGAGCTCCCGAGTGCCTATTTAAATCACTAATCAAAAATAAGTTTAGAAACTCAGTTTCTCTCTGCATGTAGGGATTAATGCACAGATACATAGGCATACCTCTTATATTCCAAAATCATGAATTTAATAATGCTAATATAACACATGAGAAGTCTACAACTTGATGGAGTGTATATCCACGTGCAAGTTCCTCTACAATGGCATATTACAACTGTCTGAGTTGGGGAAATGGACAGTGAGTCTAATCTTTGACATCTTCTGCTCAATGATAACAAAAATATTTCCTTTTTCCAGATACGTTAGGCTGAGATGTCTTTTGCCAAGACAGTGATTGAAAGTAGGTTAAGATACTTCAGATGGTGTTTCTTTATGGGAACTGATCTTTATAAGTTGGAAAATGCTGCAGATGATTTTTCAATTTAGTGTGGTACAATGCATTTCCAAATGCATCAAAGGGTAGCACCAAATGCAATCCATCGGTCCTACAATCCCTGAGTTTGTCACATTCCCTTGAATGAACTAATTTGCATTTCTGTATAGGATAATTTGACACTTTTACCAGTTATATCTCTAGACTGAGATTCCTGCCGTTGCTAGTTGAGTGATGTTGTTAGTTGTCACAAGCGGTCACTCAAGGATCTAGGCTGTCACTTAGATTTAAATGTGTGGCACATGCTGGTTGAGTAATTACATGATTTAGCTACATGTTAAAAGTGAATGTTTTTGCTTGCAAGATGTGCTAAATCCAGATTGTGAGAGTTATAGAATTTTGGGAAACTAACCAAATGATGTTGACAAAGTTCAACAGTGGAAAAAGATCTTGTAGCTGACCCCAAATAATTGAGACATCAAGGCTGCTTGTTATTATTGCAACCAAAATGTTGAGGGATCATACTTTCAGAATTTAAGCAATGGAAACAGCATATATCTTATAAATATCATTTAAAGTCAAGAGTCAAGACCTTGCAAATATCATTTAAAGTCACGACCTTGAATAAGTTGAGTCTGGCAGTCCGGTAATTGAGCACGGCACCAATGTGAGAAAAGACTTGACACGCCAGTAAAAGTTGTGGATTTTATAAAAGCTAGTTAACTATCTATATTCCAGTTTGTTATCTAACAAACAATGCTGGAGGCCACTCAAATAATTAAATGGAGCTATGGATGCACTGGATACCAAATCTGAAATGATGAGTAATACCGACACAGGAGAAGGTAAAATCAGACAAAATCTTCAATAGGTAACCCTCTTCATCCTTAATTTGCAATGGTTCATGTAGACGGACCCTTGGACATCAGCTGATTTTGCTACTCCATACTAATTCCTGTGGTAGGATTACATACTCATGACTTCTGAGAGAGATTATAAGGGAAAAAAAAATAGTTGAATCCCCAACTAATATTAGACAGTGGCTGATCTCTAAATCCATGTGCTGTCAACATACCTTGGTCACATTTAGTCGAACACTTGGCTTTAATTCTCTATCTCCTTGTTTAAGTCAAATAAAACAGTAGGCTTTTTACTGCTCTCAAACTACGCGTATTTCACAACATGTCATTCCACTACGAACTGTAAGATCCAAAGGCAACTGAGACAACACAATCTCCTCCCTTGCAAATCATTCTCTTTAGAGACTTCCAAGCGATTTGCACCCGTACAGCCACAAACTGAAGCATACTGAAAGCAAGCGCAATGCCAAGCGAAACTACCATTTAAAACAACTCCCAAGAATAGCCAAGAACTAAAAGCAGGAGGGGATAATAAAGAGAAATAGAGGGACGAACTTTCACCCAACCGAAGCGATCTGAGCAACGAAAAAGCAGTAGCTACTTAGCAGAATCGGCTGCGGAAGAGGGAGTGGGAGGAGGGGAATGACTGACGACGATGGGTGGCCGGAGGGCTCGGTGCTCCTCTTGTTGTTGCTTCCTGGCGTTGAACATCACCTCCGTCTCCACAACCACCAACCGCTTCACCTGATGAGAGATGAGCAAACCGGAACCAAATCAGCAATCCAGAGAGGGGGAAACGAAAGGAGGAGGACGGAGTAGCAGTCGGCGGTGGCGGGGGACCTGGTTGAGCATGCCGAGGAGGGAGGGGGTGTTGCGGTGAGCAACGGTACGGTGGCAGCGGCGGAGGCGCATCGCGTCGAGGGTGCGGCGGTGGAGGCGGCGGGTGCCGGGGAGGCCGCGCACCAGCGTGATGTATAGCCTCGGGCTCCACTCGATCGGCACCCGCGCCTTGAACGCATTGAACGCGCTCCCGCTCATCTCTCTCTGTGAATAGAGACCGGCAAGAGATTTGCGGCATTTAGGGCTAAAGAAAGAGCAAGAGAGAGAGAGAGAGCGAACTCGATCTCGGTCGAAGGTGTGGGAACGGGCGTGGCGCTTTCGGTTCGTTGAACCCGTTCGGCCCAATCCACTCAAATAACAGGCCTTGGACGTGTGTCCAATCGCATGATAGTCCAGAATTAACTGGTCCGGTCCGATCCGAAAAATATTACAAATTCCACAATTCCCGGTTTGGTTTGGTTCGTGATTCAAGAAAAATCATCTGATAATACCTAAATTAGATGTAGAAATGAACCGGTGGATATTGGGACCCCTTTTTTTGCGGTTTTAGATCCAAGAGCCATGAGATCCTATTATGCATCTCAACCGTCCGCTGATCCTCATCGGGGATCTCAAGCATCTGTGGATATATATCAGCACGATCTACCATCATTGGATTATCAATCTTTTTCACCAACTTTAAAGCACAGTTGGCAGAGTGCGGCCAATATAAAAGATTATTAGGAAACGAATGCTAAAGTGGTTCTCGGAAGAAGACGGTGAATCGTTGGCACATCACCCGAGCGTCATCGATCATAGCGGGTGGAACGTATCCGTCGTGGCAGCTAGTGACATGGACGCTTGTCTTAACCTATCAACACCGTCGTCCTGACTACGTGCGTTTGATCCCACCCAAAATGACGCCCCAACCACCGCAGAACGTATTACGTCCTCCCAGCATGAGCCCATGCCGTTATCAACATGTTACGTATGTCAGTCCACAAGATTTCTACCACTACAAGCAATCTTCGTATCACTCGTATCCGAGAGGAACAAGCATTTTATTTTATTCAGCTCAATGGATTTATTATTATCACTTACCAATCGTAGTCCATTTCCTAAGCAAATACATAATGACATAACCAAATACGAAAGCGAAAAAAAAAATGTTACCAGCTGAGACAAATTCATCGATCGACTCACTTCTCCTCTCTTTTCTCTTTTTGGGTGTTGAGAGCTGCGTCTCATGAGAATGCTCGCTCCAACTTTTTATTTACCTCGTCATGCCTCGTTAGTTGGCTGCCGCCAATTCCTTTCGGTGTCCACTTAATTCGTTTGTCCTGCCGTGTGATTCCCTCAGTCTTCCTCTCCAACTCTCTCGGTGTTCTCAAGAGCTGCGAGTGCACACAGGTTATACAAAACCTACTGCAATGTCTCCCTTCTACGCAAAGCAATGTCAGAGCAAGCCCCTGCTCAGCACCACGGTGGAGAAGGATGGGTTGGAATCCGAAATGCGAAGAAGAAGCCCTTTTGTTTGATTCAAAGGTGGAGAGATCCTTCCTGCTCCTCGTGCCAAAGAGGTTAGGTTCTTGGAGCACCGAGAAAAGAAAAGATCAAGTCTCGATCCACGTGAAAGAAAAGGTAGAGGACTCTTTCTTTGATTCAGAGATGAGGAATCCTGCTCATATGAGAATCTAAGCCTCACACCAGGTGAAAGAAAAGGTAAAGAACTCCCAGTCTGACTCCGCCTCCTCCTCCTCGAGCTTACATTCGAGCATCGTCTGCTATGTTAGACATGCCAGAATGACATAGAAAAGTTATTGATCGTATATTGTTGTGATGTGGTAGTTGTCGGAGGAAATATCCACAGATTGTAAGGGCTCCGTCTGCTTAATAAATGTGTTTTATCTTCATTCGTCTTACAGCAGTGATGCTCAATTCTGAGAGGTAGGTGCTTGGACCTTGTAATGGCGTCATCTTGGGAGTATATGGGGGAGATGGCCAACGTCGCCCAGCTGACCGGCCTCGACGCCGCCCGCCTGATCGGCATGATCGTAAAGGCCGCCTCTGCTGCGCGGATGCACAAGAAGAATTGCCGGCGGTTCGCGCAGCACCTGAAGCTGATCGGCAGTCTCCTGGAGCAGCTCAAGATCTCGGAGCTCAAGAGGTATCCCGAGACGCGCGAGCCGCTGGAGCAGCTCGAGGATGCCCTGAGGAGGTCCTACATTCTCGTCAACGGCTGTCAGGACCGCAGCTATCTGTATCTCTTGGCCATGGGGTGGAACATCGTGTACCAGTTCAGGAGAGCACAGAGTGAGATCGATCGGTACTTGAGACTAATTCCACTGATCACTCTTGTCGACAAACATAGAGTCAGGGTATGGATCTCGTGTTATTTCTCTTCTCCCATTTGCTATCGATAATTACCAAGGAATAAGCCATTATGCTCCTACATTTTTTTTTTTTATGTGGCCTTGTTGATAAGCCAATTTTAGTCACTATTTGGTAGATAATGATCCATCTTTGATGCTGATATGAACAGATTGAAATATCGACGCAGAATTGAAACTCCACCTGCTTGATTTAGGGCAATTTCGATGATGCTATTTACATCTATCTTAAAGCTTGTCACTATTAATAATCTCAAAGATTTGATCTTGCACATGAAAATTCTACTTTCAATTGGTTCAGAAATCATAACGATCTGAGGCTAATTAGCATTTTTGTTTGTGTTTGGGAGTGCTGTTGATATGTTTGTGTTTGGGAGTGCTGTTGATATGTCACAAACGACCAAGGCATAATTCTAATGGTCAGTTGGTCTTGCGATTGCCGTACAGTAGGCTATGATCAGTTCCCCAAAGTTAGTACCCAATATGATTGTGGCACATTGATGACATATTTTACTATCATGCGTTGAATAAATAGAAATGACATCTTTTGCAATCATGTGTTGAATAAATAGAAAACGAAAAACCAAAAGTGGCTTGTTCTTATGCTTGCATTAGGTCAGTCCTAAGATCTCAACTCTTCAGGGTCGATTATGTGGATCTTTTCCTATCATTTAGCTTTGTTAAAGGCAATACTTGGTTAGACCACGAGCCAATGAAACCATTAAGTAATACTTAGAAAATAACACCCGGTAGGATATTAAGTTTGATCCTCCGGGATTATGCAAAAGCTTTACTTGTTCGATCATTGAATCACCCATTTTCTACTGTGCATGAGACAAAGTACAATTAGCGATTCTAATAAAAGATCTTTCTATACAATTGATTTCACCTTATTTAATGAAATATCCCATGTATTTCTTATTCTACCTCCTGTGTTCTTCTGAATTTCTTTCAAAAGGTTACTATTTGTTTCATCATTTTGTTCTGGTCTCTGAGATATGCTGTTGCAATCCCAAATGTTATGAATCATGACGAATGGGTATATAACACCAGTGTTTGGTGATCATATCATTCTGTCTTGGTTTACATCTCAGTTACAGTCTGATGTCGGGTATGAGCTTCTCATATACCATAAACAGCTACGGGTATCCCCTTGTGTTTCTTAGGATACTAGATAGTCTGAACACTCAATGTACAATATCCTCTTTAAAGCAATAAAGTATTTGGTTACTTGTTCTCGGAAGATATTAGTTGGATATATAGCTGGTTGACTATCAACTGAGAGGATTAGTACCTAATGAATTTCTTGTTTAATTCCTCTGTCATTTTTTGAATATGTCCTGCTTGATTTGATCCTTCAGGAAAGATTGGAGTATATTGAAAGGGACCAATGCGAATATAGCTTTGATGAAGAAGACAGGAAGGTGCAAGATGTTCTGCTAAAGCCAGATCCTTGCAAAAGTCAGAGAATGGTTCTCAAAAAGTCTCTTTCTTGTTCAGACTCAAGCATGTCATTTGATGAAGCTCTTCAGAAAGAAAATGAGGAGCTTCAGATGGAACTTCAAAGATCACAAACTAACCTGGACATAGGTGCATGCGAACTTATCCAACAATTGCTTGGACTAACTGAGACTATGGCAAGTGCATTCCCGGAGAACACCGTGGAACTGAAGAATTATGAAAATGTGGAGTCAGCATCTGTTGATGTCCTTGATGGCAAAGAAGATTATTCCTCTTATGGGAACCATTACAGCCGGCAAGATGACACTTGCAAGGCATCATCAAGGTTAGCTCTGCTGCTACTCATGCAAAAGGATAACTGCTATGCATAAATATTGGTTCCAGCCACTCAATGTTTTTTTTTTTCCTTCAATAATTAGGCATTGCTAGTTATACATCCATTAACCTTTGAACTCCCTTTTTTAAGAGTGGTCGTCATCTTATATACCCTTTCTTATACAAAGAAAATATACTTGATATGCGGAAACATGCAATTTCAGTCAATACAACCCATTAGTTCTGCTCTCTATGATTCATTAGCTTCATCAACCATTTGGTTTGTCTAAGACTGACAATTCAACATAATTTTACAAATGAGGTACTTTCAGCCACATTTTCCCTCAAAAGGGAAATATATAATTTACAAGATGAATATATATTTTTGTACCTACTCATGGCCTGCTTATGACACCAACCTTCCTCATGATCGGAGACAGCAGCTCCATGAGTGGGTGCTACATGGGATCCTTCACAAATTCCTAATTTTCTTTAGGGTACCCAAATATATATCCATAACAGCCATTGTGAAAAAGAATATCAGAATTTCTAATGCCATCTCGCACTTCATGCAGAACTTCGTCTATAGCTTCTTCTGGTCATGATTTGCATTCAAAGAAGGCATCATCCAGATACGAAGAATGGCACTCAGATTTACTCGGTTGCTGCTCAGAGCCATTTTTGTGTATGCCATTTTCGCCTGCAACTCTTGTTAATACATACAGTAGGTGTGGAAATTGATTGTCCTTATGATCATGGTTGCATTTTTTTTCTCCAATGAATCGGTTTTAGTTATCCTGTTTTGGATGAATATAGGATCCAATTTCAAGATGTTTTACTACCCTCGGTATGTCCATTATTTATCCCCCATTAAATGTGTGGATCCACCATGAAATGGTTCATAAAATTTAGTTCCATACGATTTTATTTTTAGTTCCATCTCCTGGTTACATTCAATCGTTCCTAATTGCCTTTAACATAAATCTGGATCTAGATAACTAATCTTGATGATAGTTTCCCTCTTGGCACTGTTAATTTGACATGAGTACGATAATTTTTCTTGGTTTCTGCATCATACTCTGGTTCAGTTTCCTGTTTCTGTATAGTTTTATGTTTGCTTTTTGAACTTGCAGATCCTCTGTGATAGTGTATACTTTAAACTTTCCCTCTTTCCCATGTTTCTTAATGCATCCATGGCGCATATAATTCCACTCAGATTTGAATATGATCTGAAAAGAGTCTACATGGATGGAGTAGTATCCAGGTTCATAAATATGGTTAGTCATTGTTTCTTCAGGTAATTTGATGTTTTGAGTTGTTATTATAATAAGATGCATTTTTGCATCCTTTTTCTGCTTTATGGAGAAACATGGCATGCATTACAATTAGGTTTTGCCTTTTTACCAATTCTGAAGGTAGATTTGATGATAGATTGGCTTTTAGGTGCAATAGGCCATGGTTGTTTTCTATGTCTCTGAGAGAGAGACTATTAAGAAAATTCTTGTAGCTGCAACTGCCTATAAAAATTCTGCTTCTGCAATTGTGACCGCTTAATGCCTACATCAACCATTTTGATTTCGGTGAACCTGCAAGTACTGACTAATAACACTAGTAAGTGAAACACACTGTACAATAGAAGTAATGACATTCTGATATATATATATATATATATATAACATAAATTTAACTATAATAAAGAACAAACCAATGATATATATGCATACTCCTAAACATGTGCACTCCACAAACATTCAGGAGAGTTTTCATGGCCAAGTGAAGGTAGAAGAAGGTCCTCAAGTATTACAGTCTCATGTTAGAAAACATTCACATTCAAAATTCATTCAACCATAAGCAGCAGCTGCCCTTCAGATATCTAGCACTTAGTTCTCAAAATTATTCTGGCATTTCCGAGCATTCTGTGGTGGGTAATACATGATATTTCATTTCTTTGCTGATGGGCAGATCATTAAACCAAAATCTAAATATTAATCAAGAACCAATTTCTTTTCAATTCAGCAGACTTCATTTTTCTTGTTTGCATTCGAATTTTTTATGACATCTTCTTACATCTGACATTCACACTATGGTTGGTTGGTAAATTGCAGGCATCAAGACATGCTGTTTCCCTTGTGGGACTTTTTCAAAAATCGCTTCGGTGGCAAAAAACAGACATGTTTGTACGTCGATGCAGTACTTGTTCTTATATTAGAAGCATTCATCTTGGATTTTTATTCTCAGAAATCTAATCTGGGATTGCATGCATCTAATTATAGGAAATAGTAGAATGAAGAAATACTAATTTTTTTTTTTCTTTTTTGGGTTGCCAATCTGTATTTTGATATTACTGTAGACCATATTTCAAACAGAAAACCACTATGACGATTTAAGAGATCTAAACACTTCCGTGAATTTAATGACCTGCATCCGGGTTATTGACAACAAAGGATGCGAATTTCTTGTCAGGTATGATTAATGTTCCAAAGAAAACAATAATGCTACTACGATTTCTTTTCTGCATGACAAACTTTTGAAGCACAAGCTCATTGTTGGCAAGTGTTTCATCGGCCAAAGATTCTTTAAACTTAGCATCCAATAAGTCATGCCAAACAGAATGGCATTTTGAATATAGATGATTCAACCCAAAATTATGCATTAGTAGGGTGCAGCCTCTGGTATTGAACTGCATTTCTAAGCTAAACTCGGACTGAGGAATAAGTTTATGTATTTATTAACAATATGTAGCACACCGATTTGAAAAATTCGAAAATAATGCTACACTACACGGTTTGATAATGTAATGCAGATGCAATTTAGGAGTTAAAGAAGTAAGAATGTGTGGAATAATGTCACTGACGTGTGTTTTGGTGTCAGCTTCTGCGGAAGCTTGCAATGACTTCATGGCATATGCATTGGTTCTATCCTGTTGCTGTTACACATGCTGCATCAGGAGAAAGCTTCGTAAAATGCTGAACATTACGGTAATTATTATGCTTCTGCTTCAATGACTACAGGATTTCCGTTCGATAGAAGATGCTAGTTGGAAGGCTATCATACCAAAGTCTGTTAGATTTATTCAACCTAGCATAGTCGTCTCTGTGGACATGAGAAACTTCAAATTTATCCGACTGATCTGTGTATCTAAATTTATGCATCATCTTGATTTGAGACGAACAATCTTTTTTTTTTTTTTTTGAATTGCTCGACTGTCTGCAGCATACTAGTTTTCCACATACGTTGCGGTCAGCATCATTATGATCTCAGAGAACAGGTTGTCAAGTATGGCTGATTCGTGTTACAAATTTGCCTGTTAGGGAGGTTGTTGTGATGATTTCCTCTCACACCTGATGTGCTGCTGCTGTGCCCTCGTTCAAGAATGGCGGGAGGTGGAGTTTCGTGGGATTAATGGTACGTCCATGACTGCCACTGGCTATTGTTGCATGATGTTGGTGCGGTGTGGTGTTGCAAGTTGGACAAGCATTAATCACTTGAGAAAATGCTTTGCAGTTGTTGACAAGACAAGAACAAATCCACCAGCTTCTCAATACATGGAATCTTGACCACACAATGGCAGCAATAGACCTCGGTCTGGCCACAGGAAATGATGGCAGTACTGCTAGCCGTCTTGTATGTACAATATATCTCTGCGTGTACTGGTATATTGCTTTTGGGTGTTCGTTCGTTTGATTGTGAAGATAACTTAGGTCTGTTTGTAGAACGGGATGCTTTTGCTATTGAAAATAAAAGTTGTTTTTGCAGATCGAGGTCACTGCTGGGGGTATCTGCAACCCATTGATTAATGCACGAGCCACGATAATTCAGAGGAGGCAAGCTCGGGAGGATTAAGGTCTTGATGGGATGGACGGATGAAGGTAGTCAGCTAAAAGTACACTTAAGAGTCAAATTCACAGCGGGATACATAGCATGATACAAAATAAGCTATGAACAGTCCTCAAGTGCTTTGTGCCATCTAAAAATCTCCAGCACTCGTTGCAAACCAACCACCAGAATGTTGCTAAGATGAAATTATCAAGGATAGCAAAATCCTTTCGGTGGGTACAAACCAAGATACAGCACGTGCCGTATAGAATATTAATGCCAAGCCGTACAATTGCATGAGCATCGGAAAGGACATCATGACAAGGCGCTTGCGACGGACATGTGAATCGCAGACCCGAACAGAGATTTAGCGAATCACCTGATACCAGCGAATGGTATCTCTGCCAGAGCACCGAAGCTTGTTCCCGCGACAAAGCAAAGCAGCAGTACCATGAGAAGAGGGGGTTCCTCCTCAAACTTGCCCCTGCTTTTCTTTCACAAGATGGAGGCACCGGTTGTTCCGTGCCTTTCTCTTCTTCAGCCTCTTTTGCTCTGGTGGCCGAAGGACGACTTTGATGGCTGCATCGAAAACTGCTTCGACATGCTGTATGACAAACGATTTCACGTAAGCAGTAACAAGCATCACGAAGCTAGGGGAAACTCAAAGTTGCCCCCATGGAGAAAGGAGCATACTTGGCGAGTCCTGGAACTGCACTCGATAAAAGCAGCAGCACCTATTAGCTTCCTCGGCTCTTCTCCCTGCGAGAGAAATATGCAGAATACCATTTCGTAAGCGACCAAGGGAGAACGATGATTATAAAGAAAAAGGCACCTCTAGAAGACTCGAGTCTACTTGAGCGGTAGTGAACTGCTTGCCCTCCCGAGGATCTGTGGACGATGCTTCAGCTATTTAGGAAAAAAAGAAAAAAAAAAAGAGTCGCAACGAGTGTTTGAGAATTGCTATACGTTCCGTGGATTAAGAAGAAAGCCCCATTACCACGAAGCAACAACCTTTTCTAGTTGGACGTATGGTACCGACGAGACGAGATCAAAGTGAATCCGTAAAGATTGCCACAGCAAATGCCACAGGAATGAAGTAGGAAAAGGACAAGCGGGGCAATCGATTGCACAATCCCAAAAATAGATTGCATATCGACAAAATGGACCATATGCTTCTTATATAAAGACCAGAGACACATTCCTAAAATCGATTCGCACTGCTGGTATGAAAAACAAAGAAAAAGTCAAGGACACGAGTGAGCTTCGTACGTAGCACCACCAATATACCCGGTTAAGGAAGATTCACCATCAGATTCAGGTCAGTATTTATACGATAAACAATCTTAGCAACTCAGCTTTAGTATACAAGAAAGAAGGAAGGCAGAGTTTACAAACTGCCTTCGGAAGAAGCCGATGCCATGTATCACAAAACACGATGGATAAGGTAGCAGCAGATGGAAACAAAATGAACCATGTTAAGTTAATTGGCTGTGGATGATGTCCGTCGCTAACTCGTCATCAGCTTAGGCCCCAATGGAGCCGTGATATGAAAAGGTAAGTAATTGGAAAGAAACATTTTTGTGCAAACATCAATGGTAGGAGGACTTATATGAAAAATTTAGACACTTATGTTATAAATAATAAGCCGTACAGGGGTTGTGACGACAGCTAATACAAATCTGTGCCAATGGTTGTGTCGACCGCTCTCCTAACCTTACCAAACCTAATGAACACCATCGATAATGCACCCATCGCACCCTTCATTTTTCCATGCAGTGTTCTTCACTGAATTCACTGTCTTTTATTCCCAGTTTAAAAGATTTAACGGAAAGAAAAATTATGGTAGAACGATGGGTACTTAAATTCAGAATTAAATTTTGATTCGAGTTCGGACATCTAAATTATTAGACGGATCCAAATTTAGATGGCTGATCAATGGTGTGTGTGTGAAGGCAAGATGAAAAATCTTATCCCGTTTACATTTATGAAATATAAATAAAAATAAAGAATTTAAAACTATTTTTGAAGAATTTATATATATAATATGACATATGATTTTAGATTGATTAAAATATTTTATTATTGAAAATATATTATGTATTTTTGTAACCATTGAAAAAGTATCTTTGTCTTACAAATATTACTTAAAGTAAATATTGGACTATAGATTATTTTATGGTTAAAAAAGTTATAAACTTGTTTGCAAAATTAGTTCTAAAATATGGAATGTTTTGCAAAGATTTGTTCAAAAGCTTGACAGTATGATACATGACGTCTTAGTTGTTTGTTTGGTGTGGTTATAATATGAACCCTACTATTGAAAATAAATATGATTATTTATTGAAAAACTAGGCTTTTTCTGACATAAGGATAAATGATTATAAGCCTTATTCCGAGAATATAATGTTATCATGGTCGTCGGTGCTAAAATGACATGTATTTTGATATGTAGCTTTAGCTATTTATATGTATTGCTTAAAAACATATATTCAAAATCTATTGATTTGAAAAAAATATATTTAAAAGTTATTTTGTTATAAACGTATGATTTGCAAGATATATGAAGTCCAATTTTGATTAACTTATGATGTAACCTTCTATAAATAAAAAGAATCATCTATGTTGTCATATATTTGAAACAAATACTGATCGAAAATGATTTATAAGCTCTGAGAAGAATAATTATTTTCTTATATTAGTTTTGCTGGTACGCTTACTAAGCGATTGTTTGCTCATACCTCCTTGCTTAAATTTTTCAGATACTGAGGAACAAGGCATACATATGTGGAAGACTATTATTAATGCATTTAAAATTATTAAAGTATTTAAAACTATTATTGAGGAACAAGAAATATGCTTGGAAAACTATTGAAGTATTTAAAAATATTATTAATGTTATACGGATTTAGATATTATAAACTATTGAAGTTGTAATTAAATTATTAAATATATTATGGACATGTGAGATGAGTGATAGAGTTTTATTTGAAGAATATAAATTTAGGATAATAAATAATTTATGAAAACTTATGGAGATTGTGGCGTCACAGCATCGGCACATTTCCCATCATTCATGTGGCATCTCATCGTCTTGTCCGCTTGATGATTCGCCGGACATTGATGAGGTTTTTCAACGAAGTGAGATTTCGGACCCTCTGCGGTCGTCGTTCACATCCCATTTTAACAGTACACGTAGATACTGGCTGCATTGAGTACATTTAGTGTAGTTGGTTGGTCACTTTCTTCAAAGCAAAAAAAGAAAAATTTATATATTACTTAGAAAAAGATAGCAAGAGGAACGGGTGGGCCATACAAAATAGGGAGACACAAATGTTCTACCTAAAAAAAGGCAAATCATGAGCCTTCCCATGGAAGGATTGGGAAAGAAAGCAAAATTTGACATAAAATAAGCTGCGGATAACAGCTTAATGCTATGAACAATGGCTTTAAGATGCCACAGAATAGCATCAATGTTATTTAGGTATCTGACGATGGTTGGAGAGTTGAAGTGCATAGTGGTGTTCGTCTAGCGGTTTAAGAGTACGCTGGATCGCAAGTGCTTTGTGTTAATATAAAATCTATAATCATATAATCTATAATGTGAAAAAAATTTTAATATCAAAATATGAAATCAAATAACAATGGATCTAAATAATATTACGATGCATATCTTTTATTATTATTTAGAGAAATAAACTTTATCTGATCTACAATCACATTATCGTCAGATCTGAAATATCAATCTGTAAGGAGAACTAGACTCACATTCTCCTCTTTTCCTATTATTTCCAAGACTAATTAGATTGATGGTTAGGAAGATTGAGAGAGAAATTATAATAGAGAGATTGAAAGAGAAACCGTAATATCTCAATTGTACTCTCTTATTTTTTTTCTTTTCATATTCTTATGTATTCATATACTGTATCCCTAAAGGTTCTATCTATTTACAAACGAGAGCATATGGTCTATGATAAATTATTAGGAGATTTTCTCTCATCAAGGGTATTCCCTAAGGAATCATATTTTAATTGGAATTCCTTTCTATTAACCAATAACTATAATCAGAATCCAATCATATCCTTAATATATTTTACTTAATTAAATAAGATTACATAATCTAATACTTTCACAATTGAAGCTTACGCTAATAGCCAATGTGGTGTTGAATCCACAACCTATAGAAAGATCAGAAGGGGAAATTACGAAATCTGGGAGGGAGGAGGGCTTGGACCAACCGATGGTTGTAAAGGGCAATTTCATTCTTATTGATCCATAGGATGTTTGTTGTCTAGTGAAAAGATAATAAGACTAACTAAGTAGGAGTTGAGATGTCAGTTTTGAGGGAGAGTAGCACCTTCTTCCACCCAAGAACATTGGAGGAACATATAAATCAACACCGACAAGGAGGGAACTAGCAAGATTAGGACTTGGGGTCCATTTATCATCACAATAGTTTTACCAAATATCGAAATTGATCGGCAATGGCTGGATGGAACAAAGTATTAAGAGAATCATGATCCCATTGGTTAAAGCATATGAGATCAGAAACCATGTTAAAAATAAATATAACATCGACATTCACAATAATAGTGAGCCATTGGGATAAGGGAGAGCGGATAAGCCTTTACCAATTTAGTTTCCTAAATCTCTCTTCAATGTTAATAGGTTAGGTTATTGATGTTTTTAGGAGATGTATAAGAACAAGGGCTAACTAAGGATGACCATGGGTGAAGTTTTCCATACTTAGTCAAAAAGTTTCCCATCCATGTTATTGCCTTTTGGCAATAATATAATTGTTGATGATAATCGGGTCACATAGATTCAAACAAACTTGGTGATTTAAGAAAATAATAAAACATCAAATGAGAAGCTTCATTTTCTTATGATAGGATCAGAATTCCAAAAGAAATCTTTAATAGTTCCGATCACATGTTTAAGAATTTAACTAAAGATAGAACGATTCATTAAAAGATAAATTGGGATGGAATCGATAACAAATTGAATAAGGGTCAATTTATCAGCCTGTCTAGGTCAAGAGCCCTCAAAGATTCTTAGGGAGGCACAAATGCGATGCTTGGTCGACAAATATACTTTTTGAAAAATAAATATTAAATTTATTAAGGTTGATATGAGATTGGTGAGGGTTTCATATCGAGTATCAGGAGCACAAGAGCTATTGAACTAATATAAAGAGAGAGGGAGGGGGTTGCCTGGTCTTGTACCCCCTCTTCTAGCTTTAAACTAATGAGACAAAGAATCGTTAATGAAACAACAATAAGAAGGGGATGAGAGATAAGCCAAAATTCAATATATAAATTTAGCAGGAAAGTTGAATCGAAAAAAGCAGATAGAGTCAGAAGCTTTTTTTCAAATCTAATTTTAAAATAATAAGAGGATTGTTACCTTTAGAATTGATCATTATTTATCTTTGACAAAGACAGTATTTAGGGGTAATCAGATTATAAGGTAACATTTGATTATGTTAATAAGTAGTTCAGCCAAGAGTTCATAGATCGTGTTTGTAGCCTTTTGACACCCGCAGGGCTAGGCTTGTTGGCAATAAAAATAAGGTGAGTTTGACCCTAGCAGCATGGGATAGAAGCAGTCAGAGTGAAACGTAGAGAAGACCTCCAAGATTAGGGGGTTGATCGAGCTTCAATAATTCATAGAATTTAATATTAAATCCATCGAAACCTCAACTCTTACCGATACTCATTCGATTGAGGCCAATAAGAAATTTAGAAGTCGAGAAGGATTTACATAGGGGTTGGTGAGAATCATTCCAACGTCGGAAGAGGAGGAATGGAGGACCAATCCGATGATGGAAGATTGAATACTATGATTGTAAAGGTTGGAATGCCGACTAGAAATGACCCCAAGGATGTGAGGCACCGCTCTCAGACACAGAATTGTCGCCCTCCCGGATCATAAAATGGAATTCTTCTTTTTCCTAAATACGTGAGGACTTGTAATTATCGTCATACTCACTGAAAGAACATGATATCTGAGTCCAGGGTGTTAGCGTGAATAGAGATTGAAGTTTCTCCCAAAGATTTAGGCTGGCTGAAGTTTTGGCTCTAGGGCGGGATTAGGCTTCCAGTCGGCCGCACCATTGGCACTTCCGAAGAGGTTTATCCAAGAGCAAGGGGAAGGGGAAGGGGAAGGGGAAAAGGAAGGACGCAGCACTTGTGGTGGGGAGGAATACAATAGCTGGGAACGCAAAAAGAGAGGTGGGGAGGGATCGACAAGAAAGGCGAATGGGTCAAGGGATGGCGGCGACAATAAATCAGCGTCAGTGAGCACACGTCATTCATTATTCGTGAATTTTTTTTATCTATTTACGATTCAGATAATAATAGTAATGAGTGATAACAAAATTATTTACAAGACGACGTCGTCCCAGTTTTTCCTACAGTGAGCTCCTCATCGGAGGAGGAGCTTCCTCGATCAATTTCTGCAGTTCCATGGCGAACTTGTCCATGGTGGTGCGGGGTAGGTAATGGGGAACCACGACCCCTTCCTCCCCCTTGCTGTTCTTGAAACGGAAGTGGAAACTCGCCACTCGGCCCCATGCCGGCCCGCCGTACAACGGCTTCCCCCACCCGTAATCCACGAGCTCCAGCCCGGAGCGCGTCGCGTCCGACACCAGGTACGACCCCGGCACCACGTAGTGCGGCCGTCCACGCAGCACCATCAGGTCCACCACCGACCGGATGTACTCCTCCGTCACCAGCGACTTGGCCTCCTTCACCAGCTCCAGGGCGTAGCCCACGGGCCTCGCGCACAGCTCGCCGGCAGTGGAGATCGCTGTCGCGTAGGCGATCGCGTTCCCGTAGTACCCGGCCGGCAGGCCCAGGCCGGCGAAGCGCTTCGCACGCGCGTTCACGATGAAGACAACGCGGACCTCCTCTTCGGCGCCGGGGCTGATGGCGATCGTGCGGCACCTCCATAGGCACGCGGTCAGGATATCGAAGGTGGATCTGTCGCGGAGATGGGGCGGCACGCACCTCCTCAACGCGGCGACATCCTCTCTGCCGAGGAAGAAGGAGCGGTGCACCATGTCGTCAAGCGGGACGATGGTGGTGGCGGGCCCCCTCGCGTCGGACGGCGGCACAGGGTCGTACTCACGGTGGACGCAGGTGATGCGAGGAGGGATGCGCGCCTCCAGGAGCTCGCGCGCCCACACAGGGGACACGGATGGGGCGGCGGCGCCGCGAGCCAGCTCGCCGACGGCGTTCATGAACTGGCTCAGGCCGGCGGCGTCGGCCATGGTGTGGTTCAAGCGGAGCGCCACGACGAAGCCACCGCAGAGCAATCGGGTAACCTGCATCAACACCAAGGGGCAGTGGAGGATGCCACCGGAACCAGGGACGTCGTGGAGCAGCTCGCCCAAGAAAGGGAGCGGCGGGTGCAGCGCGTCTCCGAACTGCTCGAGGCCGATGTCGGCGTCGGCCTCGACAAACAAGACCCCCTCACCGGTGCACTCCACCACCAGCTTCCTTCCGGGGGCTTCCCGGAGCCGTCCCGCCAAGGGGTAGTAGGAGACGAGTGCTCGCCCGAGGGCCTCGCGGATCACCTTAGCGGGGTCGCGATATCCTCCTCCAGCTCCCGTCGACGAGATGGAGGGGACGCTGTTGCGGTAGAACTGGATCACGGGGACGTGGGAACGCAGGCCGTCTTGGTCGTCGATGTCGGAAAGGCGCTTGAACTCGTGAGGGGTGGGCTCGGAGGGGGGCACTAGCACGGGCTCCTGCCGGCGGACGGTGAAGGTGGGCGTTGAGGGCGCCGCCATAACACGACACGAATGAGGCCTTGTTCAGCACGGAAGACGGAAGAAAACAGAGCCCTAGTTAGATAACACGGCGTGGCGGCCGCGTGCTTGACGTGCAAGGAGGAATGTGGGGTTGGATCGAAGGGCTGTCGACAGGCTGGCGAATCACATCTTAAAGAAAAGATTTCAGTTTAATTATGATGACATATTAAAGGCTTTCTAGTCTGCGCGAGTGGTAGGGAACCAAAAATCTTGCTCAAAGGTCACAGAGGGAGGGCTCTAATCCAACCCAAACAAGGCCCAAAACAAAACAATCCATCAGGCCCAATTATGTTTATTTTAATTAAAATCTAGAAAATACACTTAAGCCGGACTAAATCAAACTTGACCAATTAGTTTGATCTGATCAGGGTGTTTTGGTTCGAGTCAGGTTAATTCAGGTTGGGTTTCGAGTCGGATTTGTCAATTTACATTGCATAGGGGAGAACTCGCCGGTTACATACACTAAATGAGTGTAGGCATGCTATAGGCGACAACAACGAACTCATCTCCGAGGATTTATACTTGATAGTGACTTCATCAACAAGAATTTCTTTTCATCTAACGATGGTCTTGTAGCTAGCGACAAGTTTTGGAAGACAAGCCATTGGCATTTACTTCCTTGGTGAGTTTTCTTTGGCAATCATGGATCTCTGTTAACCCTCGACTATTGCTTGTTAGGCTTCGATAACTTATTTATAGTTTTAATATACATCATATAAATATATTCAAATTTTTAGGGCTTAAGGGATAGTGTACTAAAATGATATATCCAAAATTAATTTAGTACTTGTTTCTTTAGCATGTGCAAAGTTAAATTGCTTCCCATAAGTTAGGAGAATGATCATTAGGAGATTCACTTTAAATGGCAATGTTACCACGGGAGAAATGAGGACTTGGGACATGAAGCAGTCACTATCTATGATGTAGAGAGATTTCTTATTATGCATGGAGATGTTTGGTCATGCAAACAAAGAGTCACAACCGACCGATAAGAAGGAAGTCTCAAATTCTCGAAGCTTGTCACCGAGAAGGTGTACACCATAATAAACAATTCTGTGATAAGAAGTAATCAAGCCTTTTGTACGTAACTCTTTTTATTGGAGGACCTGTGGCTCCAGCCAAAGTCACTATCGTGACATGGCCTTCTTTGGAACGAACCATTGCATGTGAATACAAAATGGACATGCTTTCCCCACAAATTCTGGAATATTTCACCGTATAGAACTGAGTTTGATTTGTACCTTATACGTCTATACAAGAACTGATAATCTCCTTGAGGTAGATAATTTACTTCTTACTTTCTTATTATATCTAGCATTATTATTGGCATCATCCTGGGAGGTCTCATCTCCATCAAAGACTCATTTTTACAACTAATAAAAGGTTCCTCTCTGTGATAAATGAATAAGTTTTGGTTTTAATTTGCTTTGGATAAAGCTTTGATTTTAATTCCTTTAGTTAGTTATTTTGCTTGATTGCAATATTTTCCTTTAGTTAGCTCTGAGTTTAATTCCTTTAGGGTCCTGAACTCACATGTTTCATGTAATAATATGTCTATATTAATTTATTTTTATCCCTTAAACGTTAGATATAATGTCTTCTATTTATAATATTTATTGTTATATATAAATAGAATGGTGCCATTATATTGATCCTGATCATAAAGCAGACGAAGGAATTATGATATATAATATATTTGATTACTTAAGTCATATGCAGCCAATTAATTTTTTTTAATGTAAAGTTGACGACGTCTTTGTCACTTTCTTCTTCATCACCCCATGATGTCATCTCCTATATAATTTATAGTTAATGGTCATAGTTACATCGATCATTTTAGGTATTTTTATTTTGAACCATATGCTATGAGTCGAGGCCACATGATTTTCATTTTTGCTACAGGCATATATATATATATATATATATATATATATATATACTTAGGAGGATACTATTTGGTCATATAACACATATTCCTAATATTCTAATATATCAATCTACTTTTTATAGTATTTTGGAACAATAGAGTGAGGGATGCACTTTTATGTTTGATGGTATCCCATTTGATTTTAGTCCGACTAATGTTGCTTTAAATTTGGGTGTTTTTAAAAATGGACAAATGATAGATGTTAAAGCAAAAACTTTGGGTTATATTTTTGAAAAATATTTTAAAGATTAATTGTCGAGATGTAGGTTGGTTTCGAGTGATGATAGTGTCGACATCGATGTTTTGTTGGTTTAATATTTCTATTTCTATTTTATTTTATTAAATAAATATTTTTTATCGATGATTTAGATTCATTGATAAACTGGTTGTCCATTCTTACTTTTATCATTGTTAAGATTTCAACTATCGATGCTTAGATGGAGAAATTAAAGTTGAATGATAGTACCAAGATGATTTATATCCCATAGGGTATGTGCCAATATTGATGGTAAGCTGCATCTCATTTCAATGTATATATGATAAGTTAAATATATATTATTTTTGAATATTATGTATGCTAATATTTTTAGGTATGGCTGTGTGAAAATGTTGATATGTTTACTCTATCTCATTATTCGGATCATCCATAAATATGGAGATGGGGTTATGTGAGCATCAATAATTAGAAGATTGTTGAATTAGAGTTAAAAGTCGATAATATTGGACAAGATAACTATTTATTTGTAAAGAGTCATTCATTTGGAGATAACTTTATTTAATTGAGGGCATGTGTTTTATAATTTTGTACATACTTGTTATGTAGGTATGTCAAGGGCTCACTCCCAATTCTATTAAACCCTATCTAATGCCGATTGAGAATATCATCAAGGTATAATAATTTAATATTTTTTATTTATATATTTGAAATATGATACTTTATTTAATATATTATTTTATTTGCAGAAGACATATATATTAGTGAAGAATAAGAATATGCCAAGCATAAAAATCTATGAGAATGAAATTAAAAGATTACATAAGATAATAAAAGTTATTATCTTGTGACCTTAAGGCTCCAGAAAGTAGGTATCTCCCACAATAATCCATTATTTTCGGTAGTACAATCTATCACACCTAACTGTCAAATGTACATAGGCTATATAGGATTAAAATATCTCAAGCCTTAAAGGCTTCTAAAGGTAAGCTAAATGATCGTTTAGCCTTACGAGAGGTTGAAAAAAAAAAAAAATAACAAAGGTAATGAAACTAATTGTAATTATAATAGAATTAGTTTGATTATATTTACTAATATTTTTTTATTTACATATTTATGAGAAGATCGGATAGTGAGAAAGAAGAGGCTGCCAATTTAGTTTTTAAAATTGAAGAATTTATAATAAGTCTTCTAAATAAAATGGTTGTTGAATTAATTAGGTTTATCATAACTGATTGAATTATCATTTGTTATTTATAGTGTAAGTTGTTCAATGTTTTGAAAAATGAGACATTTATGTGTAAATTCAAATCGTTTAGGTTATTATTAAATATGGGGGAGTTTATTGATAGAGAGGTTATAGATGTTTTTGAGTCCATACTTTGTCGTGGCATTCTACAATTTAGAAATTTTTTTTTACTATCATTATTTTTGCAGAGTGGTTTTGAGGTAAAGGAGTGTATATTTATATGTTGTCCATTAATTTCTTTTACTTTATAATGGATCGGCTATTTTTTTTTGTTTTCAATTATAGTGAGCATATAGTTTCATTTGGGATGAAAAATTCTAATATCAATTCCAAAGTCACTCTTAATGGCTTCATACGATATATTTTTGCCCCACAATTTAGTGGCAACCATTGGCATATGGTGATAGATCTTCAAGAGAAGATATATTTTCATTATAACTCCAAAAAATTTAAATTTTAATATATTTAAATTAATGGTAAGATTCTAATGTGATTATTATCTAATGATATATTTTTAATATTAACTATTTATATGTTTAAAAATAGGCATACATTTTAAGAAAAAAACCCTATTAATTTAGATTGCATCTATCCTAGTATTTCATAGAAGATTGTTAATACATGATGAAAGACTAAAGTGGTAAAACATCTTCAGTAAGACGAATCGTACTAATTTTAAATCAGTAAGAGCGGAAGTGTTTGATTTATTCATATTGATAAATTATAGTGATTATTGTACTAATGGATTAATATATTTTGTAAGGACAATTACACAATATTCTTAATGAAAGACATTGATCACTTGTTGATGGATAAAGAAATAAATTCACCCAAAGGGACGTGTTTTTGCTTTTAATTGTAAATTGCAAATACTTCTCTAGAACTACTATGATATATTCTAATATGTTTAGTATTTTTTTTATTTTTATATGATTTTAGGGTGATTAGTTTTGAAATATGATAATTTTAGGTTATTTGTGATCGAGTGTACCTTATTGAATTTTTACCAAATTTATTTAAACTTCTCTAAAATTACCATGACATGATTCTAATATATTTAGTATTACCTTTTTATTTTCTATATGATTTTGGGATGATTAAATTTTAAAATAGAGAATTTTTCTTGTAAAATCTATAATTGAGTATAACGCAAGTGTAACTTATTAAATTTTCACCAAACCTATCTAAAAACTACCATACCATGATTCTAATATATTTAGTATTACTTTTTCTATTTTTATGATTTTATGATGATTAAATTTTGAAATAAAAATTTTTCTGTGTGGAATCCGTGATCGAGTGTAACTTGTTGAATTTTTATCATACTAATCCAAATATCTTCAAAACTAATGTGCAATGATTCTATATCGATTAGTAGTATTTTAAAGTATTTTAATATAATTAACAGAATTTAGCATGTTGTGATTCAAATATAAGATTCTAATATTGCCTCATTCGTAACTTGAGTGCAACTCCAATTATATTTCACTAAACTTTTTCAGAACTACTATCCCATAATTTTAAGCCAATTAGTAGTACTTTTCTTATTTTTCTTAAATTTTAATATAATTATTAAAATCTGACACTTTTTTATTTGAATGTAAGTTTCTAATTCTATCTCATTCGTAACTACTCGAGTGTAACTTGATTTACATTTTACTAGACCAATCAAAATTTTTTTAGAACTATTATGTCATGATTCTAAGTTGATTAGTAGCACTGTTTTTTATAAAAAAAATTAGCATAATTAATAAAATTTGACATGTCATGATCTGAATATAAGATTATAAACCTATCTATATTTATATTTCCCATACCAATATAAACTTTTCCATAACTATTATGACATGATTGTAAATTGATTAGTGGTACTTTTTCTTTTTTTTAAAATTTTTTTAGCATAATTAATGGAATTTGGCGCATTATGATCTGAATATAAGATTTTAATCCTATCTCATAAATTAATCCAAACTTCTCCAAAAAAATATAATTTTATATCAATTAATAATATTTTTCTTATTTTTAAGGATTTTAGTATAATTAATAAAATTTGACACATTGTCATCTGCCCTATCCCATTTGTATCTCAACAAAAAACATGGTCTCAATTAAAATCCACTCTCAAAACTCAACTAAAACATAACTACAACAAGGATTGTAACATCAATTATAAAATGATAATTTTACAATCAAATTATCAACAATTTACAATGTTTAATAATGTTATGATGCATTTGCCAAAAACTTATATATGTATGCTTATGTAGGTATACTATACACAAAAAACCATCTCTCATAACCAATGTAGACAACAAAAAATGGACCAAAATTAGGGTATAACAAAAGACTAAAGATACCATATTACTTTGATAACATCAACTTATATAATCGGTGAAAATTTGCATGACTATTAATTGTAACCTAATTATTGACACCTTGAATACCCTTTAGGGATCTTGCCATTATGCCTTGATTTTATTCTTATATTTTTCTTCTACTTGATTGTTTTTATACTTTCAAAGGTAAGCTAATAGTCTATTTTTTAAATCTAATATTACTTCTTGTTGGGAAGATGGTATCATTATAAGTTCTATAAATATTTGCTAGTCATAAGTGTCCTGCAAGCCAATCACGTGAGTGATGACACGTGTGACTAGACCTACACTCTTTTTGCTTATTATTTGATATTTTATTATTTTATCTTATATGTTACATATATTGTGACACCCATGGATTTGTGTAATAAGAGCCGGATTGTGATGAGATCATTATAATGAGATTGATTCAACTTTAAGCACAGACCCTAAATAATCTTGGTTATAAGTTACTTGAGAAGGACATCGAGATAACTGGACAAACTTATGTGCTGTATACCCATCTATACGATGGAGGTGATTAGTCTCATAGCTGCTCGTGTGGGGACACTATGGATATAGCGCAAGTGCCAATTGGAGAATGAGTTCGTTGATTGATCCACTCACAAAATAATGGATGGTTAATAATACCTTATTGTCAGATAGCAATTTTGTAGTCCCAATAGCATATTGGTTCTTAGACTTGAGATACCAAGGATGTCCTATATGAGTATCCACTCTTTGATATCAGACTTATAGGTTTGGAAGTTCTAGATCCAATATAGCAGGTCATTGGGAGTAGTAACCAATCTTACGAGAGCTATTGAGCATCGATAGAGGATCATCTGCTCTCGATATCATGAGAGGAATATCCTATGTATTCTTACTCAGACAAATCCTTAGCCAAGTTCATTCATATTAAGAGAGAAAGAGTTCTCCAGGAGAATCCGATTAGAGCAAGACTTAAGGAGAGACCATTTAGGCCTGACAACGCTATACCCAATATAAGGCCTCTAGGATATTAGATGGATGATGAACTATAGGTATATGGTAATTGAAGATAGATAAGTCCAAAGGATTGGATTCCCCTGCATCGTTTGGGGACCGTGACATATTGGCCTAGTACATCTATAGTCGATGAGTCGAGTGAATTATTATGGAGATAATTATTATGAAAATAATAATTCACTAAGCCAAAAAGAGTTTTGACAAGTATAACTCATGATTAGCTTGATATTGGGCCTAGAGGGTCACACACATATGATAGGTATTGTGACGAGTAAATGTTTGGATATAAGATGTCCGCCGAAACCCCTATCTTATTGGATATCCATTAAGCTCTTAAATTATTGGATCATATAGATAAGATTCAATAAGAGCTAATAAGATATTATTGGATAGAGACCTACTAATTTAAGAGGTTTGAATAATTGGATGGAGATCTAATACCCAATAGGGCAAGATCTGTTAAGGTTAAGTTGATAGGGCATCTCTACAAATTGCTACATCGGCAATTTGTAGAGATGCCCTATCAAATTACTACACCCGTTTTTTGGATCTCATCAATAGTCTAAAAGCTCTTGGTAAATATTTTTTGGATTTTAAACTCGTATGTAAGATTTTAAGATCTCTTCCAAAAAGGTGAGATCCTAAAGTAACCGTAATACAAGAGGCTAAAGATTTAAATAATTTACCTATTGAAGAACTAATTGGCTCACTAATAACATATGAAATGAGCCTCCTAGAACATTTTGAACTTGATGAACATTTAAACCACCTTCCAAAGAATAGAAAGAATTTGGAACTCCGAACTATGAAATGCCACTTGAGTGATGACTCAAGTGATGAGGACAATGAGAACTTTGAACTTCGAACACTAAATCTTAATAAGTTTATTAAACAAAAATCTAAAATAAATAATGAACTTGAATGGAGGAAGAGGCCAAAGAAGAAGAAGAAGGCTTGCAAAGAAGAATCAAGTAAAGAAGAGGTGAAATGGGCTTTGACGGTTTTTGACAATGAGGTAAGAAACTCACCCAAGTTGTTTTTAACTTATTTTGAAATTACTTGAACTTTTCATGAATGATTAACTTAGTTAGTAGGAATTTTTTCATGCTTTTCTTATGTTTTTGGAAATTAAAACAAATTATTTTAAAAAATTATGCTATGCTTTTCCTTCTAGCATTTTTGAAAAATTATAAAAAAGATCATGAAAAACTATATTGTTAAAGTTTCATGCATGTTATGATTCAAAACTTTGAATGATTATGGATGATAATTACATGATGTGTGATAATGCATATGTTTTCCGTTTCAATCTTGATGTATGGTTTTGACATAATAAATCAATTAGCATGATTATACACTTAATAGCATTAATCCATGATTGTGTATATCATTTTTTTATATGCTTAATGATATTATGTATAAGAATTTGAAATTATGGTATCCTATGTTTTGGAATGATGCCTTGATGGTTTTGACCAAAACTTGTGAATCATATTTATATGATGATGCTATTGGTTTTAAATATATTGCTTGATCTTTGCATAAAAATTGGAACATGCTCACATAGATTGAAACACATAAAGCGAGAAATATACTATCATGATTTCTCGTTTGAAGACACCTTATGTGTTGATGGTTTTGACGAAGCTTTGTTTCGGATTTACAAAATGATGTATGATTTTTGCAAAAAATTTGAGCATGACTTTTGATTTCTCACACCAAGTTTGAATCATGTAAAAAGGAAAATATTTTGTTATAACTAACAACAAATGAAAGAAAGAATATTAGAATCAAAATGATATTGGGCATGCTTAAGTGAAATCATACTTGACAATGAAAATGTTAAATGTATCATGATGATTTCGGTTATCAACATGTTGGTTGGCTTTCACACAAAAAGAGCATTCCTATGTGAGACCAAATTGCATGAATTTAATCATATGAAAAGAGGAATGTTTTTGTTAAAATCTCAATCTTTAAAGCTTTGGAAAATTTATAAAAATGATAAATATCTTGAATCGATTTCGGAAAATTCCACATACTTAATGTGATTTGACTTAATGATCATTATGACAAAATTTGTCTTTCCATCTTGAATATTGACATTTCATTTTAAAGGCAAAAGACATGCTTATATGATGAAACATAAAGAAATTGTATTTACTATATTATTGAGATTAATGATTTTATGATATCTTATGAATTTCATAAATTATGAATGTGATTTTGATGATTTGAACTAGAATGAGTTTTGTTTATATCGAGATCTTGATAACTTGAGTTTTTCAAGACCTCTTACTTTGTACTATGATTCTCCCATTTCATTGAAGAGAAATTCAAATGAATCATAAGTTATTTTCTTTTGACTTATTGATACTCAACTTGAGAAAATATGTTTTGAATGTTGAAACATTACATGTGTAATTTGAAATTTTCTCTCATGTTTCAATACCACTTTGTATGCTTTATGACTTGATGATTAAAATATTGATGTAGACTTTTGATGTATCACTTGTCATGATTAATGCAAATTGTTAGCATTTTGAATCTCGAAATGATTTTGATTTGATTATGAATCTCGAGTTGACAAAATGAGTTTAAATGATTTTATGACTTTTTGAGATATATATAATACTTGAATCAAGTTCTAAAAGATTTCATTTTGGTATAAGGAAATTTTATTGAAATCATGATCTTGATGATTTTAACAAGGAGTTCTTTATATATCAAGATCATTTATCATGTTTCTTCCGGTTATCAAAAGAGAATTCTTCAAATGAAATGTATCTTGTCTTTTGATTTCTCGGAATTCAATGAATTCATGATCTTGATATCTTGATTCTTATGAAATGTGATCTTGATGAAAAATCTTATGCATGAATCAAGGTGCTCTTTGTGTTATCCATTCTCAAATGAATCATGTTCTTCTTGAGCCTTGATATCATATCTTAGAAATGATATGATTTCTTTACCTATGTGATAATTAAAAATTGATATAAAAGAAATTTTGTTTTATGATGAATCCAAGAATCATGACTTGATATATGAGAATGTTATGTTTTTATGTATCATGATTCTTAGTTGTATGCCCCTTATCATGAATTGAAAATTAATGCTAAAGAAAATTTATAGATAATAATCTTGATTTCTCAGACTTACAGACTTGAGATCTTTCTTACATGAATCAAGATTTACTCTTCCTTGTCATGTTAACTTGAATGTCAAATTTATATTCATGACTTAAATTTTGATGATTGAAAATTGATGAAATTTACTTTATGATGAATCATTGAATTGATACTTCCCAAATGGAATATTTATGAACCATGAATGATATCTTTTGATCCTTGTTGATTTTTCATATTAATATCTTTTATTACATGATATGATTGAATGATTGATTGATACAAATTTAAATGATGTGAAAAGTTGTTAAAGGAAGAAGACAATCCAAATTTTGGTATTTTAATATTTGATATTTGGAATATTTTAAAATGTATTCTTGATGAGAATGTTTCAAATTGCTCTTTTTATCTCATGAATCTTCATCTTGATCTTGTTAAGAAAAATTTTAATGAATCTTGAATCATATCTTTGGTATTCATGAATTAATCTTTATTGATATCTTTTATAAATTCTTTGCATCTATTGCTTTGAACTTTTGAATTGTGATAAATCAAAAATTTTTCTCCTATATGACTTCTTCTCCTATATGTCATGCTTTGAATATTGATGAAAGTTAATAAATGATATGAAAAGAGGATGTAAAGAAAATCTTTGTATTTGATCCTCCTATTCTTTTTTTGACAAAAACAAAGGGGGAGAAGATTTATTGCTAGGTTGCACACCCAAATAAAAAATTGCTAGCTCATTCAAGAGGAAGAAAATTACTATCTCAAAAGAAACAAAAATGTAAAACTTAGAGAATTTGCAACCTTACATTTGTCATGCTTCTATACTTAAATGTTATAATGAAAAGTTAGCTTACATGTCTAAAATGATGTCATATTTGCTAGCTAGAATATGCAAAAGAAGCAAAGAAAGTGCAACTTGCACATTTCAAGAAAAGAACGAAGAATTGCTATCTTGCTTATCTTTAGAAAGAATTTAAAATTTACTATGATTGAATGTTGAATATCTTGATTAATAGCTAGTATGATTGTAAAATTTGTATATCTTTTAAACTATATATGATGATTACTTCTCCTTTTTGTTGATGACATAGGGGGAGAAGTAGATTAATGACTTCATGCATTAAATTGAATATTTTATATATTTGCATGATGGTTTGATGTATTCTCTTAATTGTGATGAATGGTGCTTGGATTTGGGATAATCCAAGTGTTCTATCAATGGCATATTGATAGGGGGAGTTTGGTTAAACTCCGAAAAGTTAAGGTTAACTCTGTTAGTCATAAATTAGTTATCATCATCAAAAAGGGAGAGATTGTTGAATCTCATATTTTATTGATAAAACTAATTAATTATGGTTTATTGTTTAATTGCGTTTTGAGTTACGCAGGTCTACTATCGATCAGGATTAGACAGTTGACGCTGGAGGAATTTGTTAGGGATCGAGCGACACTAAGAGGGGGGGGGGGGGTGAATTAGTGCAGCGGATTAAAAGCGTACTCTTGAAATCGATTTTGTAAAAACACATGTTCGTAGGAAGATCTCGATTTGGCGAAAGAGAACTTGAAAGTAATTGCTTGCGTAAAGAAAATAACTATGAACTAAATAACTTGCAGCAAAGTAAAGAAATGCTTCAAGAATGTAAACACTCACACATTCATGGACACAAAGATGTATAGTGGTTCGGTCAAATGACCTACATCCACTCTTGAAGCCTTTACGATGAGGCTCCGCTCTTCCACTAGCAATTCCTTTGAAGGGAAGGATCAAACACCCTTTACAACCCTTTACAAGATGTTCACACTTGTACAAGATCTCTCAAGAAAAGGAAGAAGGTGAACTTAGCAAAACAAGACTTTTCAAAACTCTTCACAAGCTCAAGACTTAGAATTTTTGCTCAAAAGGGTTATCCTTTCAGCTGGGAAAGGGAGGGGTATTTATAGATCCAAAGTGGATTCAAAATTGGGCTCCAAATTTGAAATCAATTTGGAGTTCAAGGTCGCGGAGCGGTGCTGCCGCCACTGTCGGCGGTTCCACACGCCGCTGTCCCTTTGACCGGTGGCATGTGAGCGGTGCCTTCGCGGACGAGCGGTGCTACGCTGTAGTGCAATGGTGAGGGCGGTGCCACACTTGACGGCCAGCGTTCCACCGCCTGCGTATATTCTTGGGGCGGTGCTACGCCCAAAGCGTTCCATCGCCGCTCGATGCTGCTCTGATGCAAGACTACGGTAGTATGCTCTGATGGCATGCTCTGAGCATACGCATGCTTAGTTCGGTTTGGGCCAAAATTTTGGCCCAAACTCATCCTAATCAAGGCCCAATGGGCCCCCATTTTGGGTTATCTAATCTTAACCCAAAATATGTGCTAACTACGGATTTTAAAGATGTTTTCTAAGCTATTACAAAGTCCGCAAGTCAAGTCTTCTTCCGTCGAGCTTCCGGCGAACTTCCGGCGGTCTTCCGACGATCCCTCGGAAACCATCCTGCGGACTCCCGGCAAGCTCTCGGACTCCACGATGATTTTGACGAGTTCCCAGCTTCTTTGGCAAGCTTCGATCTTTCTTGTCAAGCTCCGCGAACTTCCGACGAACCTCTCGAAGCTCCAAAACCCTTCGGCAAGCTCCCTACTTGTTCTCGGCCAGCAAAGACTCCCAATGAATCTTGGGCTTAGTCAAACTCTCGAACTCCCAACGATCCATCGCACTTGACTTCGGCCCTTGATTTCGCTTTACGTCTTCATCCCTTTCGTAGTTACTCCTGCACAAACAAACTCGATATCCATGGCGCAACTCCGCACTTCTTGGCCCGATGCCCGACGTACGAAGCCTCTTGCCGATAGTCGACCGAACCTCTGGCTCGACACCCAATATCCTGATCGATAGTAGACCTGCGTAACTCAACACGTAGTTAGACAACAAATCACACTCAATTAGTTTCATCATCAAAATCCGAGATTCAACAATCTCCCCCTTTTTGATGATGATAACTAATTGATGACTGACGGAGTTAACCATAACTCCCCGGAGTTTAACACAAACTCCCCCTATCAATATGTCATTGATAGAATACTTGGATTATCCCAAATCCAAGCAACATTCATCATTCAAGTTAAGAGAATACATCAAACCATCATGCAAATATATAAAATATTCAATACAATGCATGAAGTCATCAATCTACTTCTCCCCCTATGTCATCAACAAAAAGGAGAAGTAACATCATAGCTAGTTTTCAAGAATATGCAAACTTTACAACATACTAGCTATTTTCATCAATATTCAACATTCAATCATGGCAAAATTTTCAAGGATGTCCAAGCATAGCAATCCATCACTTGCTTCTTACAGTTCATCATAGCAAGTTTGCAGTTTGCTTTTGTAGCATGCTAGCAACATTTAAAATTTTCATGATAGGATATTCCTTCATTTTAATGATCGAGCTAGAAAATTTTTTCATTGAAGTTGCAAGCTAGCAATAAATCTTCTCCCCCTTTGTTTTTGTCAAAAAGAATAGTAGGATCAAATACACAGATTTTCTTTTACATCCTCTTTTCATATCATATATCAACTTCCATCAATAAAAAATCTTCATCAATATTCAAAGCATGACATATAGGAGAAGTCATATAGGAGAAAATTTTTTGATTCATCACAATTCAAAAGTTCAAGGCAATAGATTCAAAGAATTCATGAAAGATATCAATAAGGATTAATTCGTGAATACCAAAGATATGATTCATGGTTCATTAAAATTTTTCTTAACAAGATTAAGATAAAGATTCATGAGATAAAAAGAGCAATTTCAAACATTCTCATCAAGAACACATTTTAAAATATTCCAAGTATCAAATATTGAAATATCAAAATTTAGATTGTTTTCTTCCTTTATGACTTTTCACATCATTTAAATTTGTATTAATCAATCATTCAATCATATCATGTAATGATAGATATCAATATGAAAGATCAATAAGGATCAAAAGATATCATTCATGATTCATAACCATTCATTTTAGCAAGATCAAGATCATGATTTTCAAACAAATTCTAAACATATAGTTCCGAGAAATCAAAATCATGTCATGATTAATGATGTTAACATGCTTTCTTTCCCCTTTTGTCGTTAAAGAAGGAAATAAAGGGAAAGGGAAGAATATAAATTTTGTTTTACATCAATGTTCAAATCATCACAAAAGGCATACAAGGTAAGGAAATCATATCATTTTTATATCATAAAAGATGTGATGTCATGGCTCATGATTCATTTGATAGTAAGAGCAACAACTTGATTTATACATGATAGATCTAAATTCATCATGAATCATAAAAATAATTTCAAGTATCACTTATCGATATATCAAGACTTGAATTGTTTTCCTCTTTAGTAAATGAAAGGGAAGCAATCATAGAGGAAGGTATTTCAATTTGCAAAAATATCTCAAGTCAAGAATTCAATGTCATGATTTCAAGAGATCAAGAGAGGAGTCATAAAATTATTCAAACTCATTTTGTCAACTCGAAACTCCTAATCAAATCAAAAACATTTTGAGATTCACAACATGAATGAGTGATTATCAACTTTTAGAGATTGCAAAATGATAAATAGATTTTTGATAAACACTTATTATCAAATCATCAATTTCGTAATTCATTTAGAAGATTCTCCTCTATGGTAAATAAAAGGAAATATAGGAGAACAAAATGAATTAAGGGAGAAAGAACATGATTGAAGCATGATTCAATTTTAAAACGTGTCTTATGACATAAATACAAATCAAGCATTAGTCAAAACTAGAATCATCCTCAAAATCTCATTCAATAAATTCATACATGATAAGCATGGATTCATGAATTTCTTATAGAAAAATTGATAAGATTGATATAAAAATTGTATTTTGTTTTTATATGTGATTTGCTTCTTATAACCATGCATTTGCCCTTAATAAAAGTAAATGTCAACATTCAAGATGAAAAGACAAATTGTCATTAAGTCGAATCACATTAAGCATGTGGTACTTTCCAAAAAGATTCGATTCAAGAGATCCACATGGATTCATCAAGACCAAAAACTTTAGAGATAGAAAAATTTTCAAGAATCATGCATTTCCTTTTTATAATTTACTTCAAATAAACATGCCTTTATCTTTTAATGTCAAATAAAATAGAAATATCAACATTCAACATCGAAAGACAAACTTCATTATAAAAATTGTCAAGACAACAATATAACACATTATGAGATTCAACTTATCATGATAATGTGTTTCTTCATTTAAACAAGTGTGCTCATGTTTCAAAAGATGAGTATCAAATTTAAGACCAAAACATGAGTTTGTCATCAAGATATGATATCACAAAATCATTAAGCATGATAACAAACTTTTAATATTTTCATTTCAATGATGATTTCATAATGTATGTTCAAACATTTATATGGAAGCCATCATTGTATAAATTTGAAATACAAGTTGTCATTTAGCCTATTAAGATCAAAAGCATTACACGTAAAGCATCATGATATTGTAATGTCTCATTTTATATGTGTGCCATTTCAAGTGATCTGACGTTCATATGAGGATAGTCATGGTGTCCAAATAGGTCCAAAGAGAATATTTCAAGAGAAATCATTAAGACCGAAAACATGAGGCACATTTTTAAAGTATTCATCATGTTTTTATTTTTATGAGATTCACAAGACTCATAACATGAATTCATTCATCTCGATAGAATGAGAAAAAAAAATATTTTCATTTTAAGAAATTTGATGTGAGCATATTCAAAATTTTTATGAAAACATGTATCAAAATAAAACACAAGCTTAGTCATAAAATCGTCAAAACCAAATATGTAAAAATGATAGCACACTTTCAATTTTTATGTTAAAAGGCCATGTTCAAATTTTTGCCAAAATCATGCATCTATTTATAAATTCAAAAAATATGTTTCATCATCATAATATGACATTTTATTACTTCAAAAGCTCATGCATGATATAAAATCATCAAGCATTATATTTGGAGACAATGTAAACCATCAAGATACATATGCATGGAATAATCCTAAGCATTATCACAAATCTTGCATCATTCATATGTTTACTTTTCAAAAATACTATAAAGAAAAGCATAGTATAATTTCAAAATTTTTTAATTACTAAAAACACAAGAAAAGTATAAAAAAAATCCTACAAACTAAGTTAAGCATTCATGGAAATCATCAAGTAATTTTAAAATAATTCAAGGAAGTTAAGTTACTTACCTCATTGTCGAAGCCCATTAAAACGTAGTTTGCTTCTTCTTTTCTTGATTCTTCTTTCCAAGCCTTCTTCTTCTTCTTTGGCCTCTTTCTCCGTTCAAGTTCATTTGTGTTTTTTAATTTTTGTTTAATGAACTTGTTAACATTCATTGTTATGTGTTCAATGTCCTCATTGTCCTCATCACTTGAGTCATTACTCAAGTGGCATTTCATAGTTCGGAGTTCAAAACCTTCTTGTTCTTTAGAAGGTTGTTCATGTGTTCATCATGTTTATCATATTCATCATGTTCCATTTCATAGGTCTTTAAGGACCCAATGAGTTCATCAATAGAATAATTATTTAGATCCTTTGATTCTTGAATCGCCGTTATTTTAGGATCCGCCATTTTGAAAGGGATCTTAAGATCTTGTTAGTGAGTTCAAAATCCGAAAAACTTTTACCAAGACTTTTCAAGCTATTGGCGACATCCGTGAAGCGGGTGTACATGTCGTCGATAGATTAAGCTTAGTGTCATTTGGAAGAGCTCAAAATCATGCAACAAGAGGTTTACTTTCAAGTCTTTAACTCTACTAGTTCCCTCATGTGTGATTTCAAGAGTTAGCCAAATGTCAAAAGCCGTTTTCGCATAGAAATCCGATTGAACTCGTTCTTGTTCAAAGCGCAAAAATCATTCATAGCCTTTGCGTTTAAAGAAAATGACCTTTTCACCAAAACCGACCATTCGTTCGTCGGTTTAGAGGAAGGTTGAAAACCATTTTCGATGATGTTCCACAAATTCAAATCCATTGAAAGCATGAAAACTCTCATTCGAGTTTTCCAATATGTGTAGTCCGAACCGTTAAAGAACGGTGGACGAAAAACCGAAAAGCCCTCTTGAAAACCATTTAGAGCCATTTCTCACGGGTGTAAATACGAAAGAGAAAGAACGTGGCTCTGATACCAATTATTAGGGATCGAGCGGCACTAAGAGGGGGGGGGGTGAATTAGTGCAGCGGATTAAAAGCGTACTCTTGAAATCGATTTTGCAAAAACACACGTTCGTAGGAAGATCTCGATTTGGCGAAAGAGAACTTGAAAGTAATTACTTGCGTAAAGAAAATAACTATGAACTAAATAACTTGCAGCAAAGTAAAGAAATGCTTCAAGAATGTAAACACTCACACATTCATGGACACAAAGATGTATAGTGGTTCGGTCAAATGACCTACATCCACTCTTGAAGCCTTTACGATGAGGCTCCGCTCTTCCACTAGCAATTCCTTTGAAGGAAGGATCAAACACCCTTTACAACCCTTTACAAGATGTTCACACTTGTACAAGATCTCTCAAGAAAAGGAAGAAGGTGAACTTAGCAAAACAAGACTTTTCAAAACTCTTCACAAGCTCAAGACTTAGAATTTTTGCTCAAAAGGGTTACCCTTTCAGTTGGGAAAGGGAGGGGTATTTATAGATCCAAAGTGGATTCAAAATTGGGCTCCAAATTTAAAATCAATTTGGAGTTCCAAGATCTGGTGGTCAGAGGCGGTGCCACCGCCCTGTCAGGGGCGGTTCCACCGCTTGTCACAATCCTTTTGGCCGGAAATGCGGGCGGTGCCACTCGCCCGGCAGCGTTCCGCCTGCAGTATTGTTATCGGGCGGTGGTACGCACCGAGCGTTCCATCGCCTCGTATTGTTCTTGGCGGTGCTACGCGGCCAGCGGTTCCACCGCTTCACTAACACTCGCTACGATGGCCGGCTAGCGCCAGCGGCTCACGGTAGTATGCGCATGCAGCATGCATGCGTTCGTTCTGGGCCGTCTAATCAAGGCCCAATGGGCCCCCACTTTGGGTTATCTAATCCTAACCTAAAATATGTGCTAACTACGGATTTTAAAGACGTTTCCTAAGTTATTACAAAGTCGCAAGTCAAGTCTTCTTAGTCGAGCTTAGGCGAACTTCCGATCTTCGACGATCCCTGAAACCATCCTACGGACTCTCGGCAAGCTCTCGGACTCCACGACCATTTTGGCGAGGTCCCCGAGCTTCTTTGGTAAGCTTGATCTTTCTTGTCAAGCTCGCGAACTTCCGACGAACCTCTCGGCGGCGAAAACCCTTCTAAGCTCCCTACTTGTTCTCGGCCGATTCGGAGCACTCCCAATGAATCTTCAGGCTTCCGTCAAACTCTCGAACTCCCAACGATCCATCGCACTTGACTTCGGCCCTTGATTTCGCTTTACGTCTTCATCCCTTTCGTAGTTACTCCTGCACAAACAAACTCGATATCCATGGCGCAACTCCGCACTTCTTGGCCCGATGCCCGACGTACGAAGCCTCTTGCCGATAGTCGATCGAACCTCTGGCTCGACACCCAATATCCTAATCGATAGTAGACCTGCGTAACTCAACACGTAGTTAGACAACAAATCATACTCAATTAGTTTTATCATCAAAATCCGAGATTCAAAAGAATTGACATTGCGCCGGAAGTGATCATGTCAGGATATTGGATGTCGAGTCGGAGGTTCGATCGACAATCGGTAGAAGGCTTCGTACATCGGGCATCGGGCCAAGAAGAGCATGTTGCGCTAAGGATATTGGGGTTACGGAGGTCAACCGCCGATTGGACAACGGATTGCAAGAGAGGACGATGTGCCAAAGAATCGGACAAAGCGCCGACCAATGATGTGCCGGACAATTGAATGTCAATTCACGTTATAATAATTGTCTAGATTGAAGTAGAGTTTTATTTTTGTGTGTGCAGGATTAACTACGATGACGATGAAGACGTAAAGTGAAACAAAGTGCCGGAAGACAAGTGTGATGGATCGTTGGGAGTTCAAGAGTTCGACGGAAGTCCAAAGATTTGTTGGGAGTGTTACCGGAACTAGCCGAGAACGAGTAGGGAGCTTGCCGAAGAGTTTTCGGAAGTTCACCGGAAGGTTCGTTGAAAGTTCACGGAGCTTGCCAAAAAAGATCGGAGCTTGCCAATGAAGCTCGTTGGAACCCTCCAAGATCATCGTGAAGTCTGGAAGCTTGTCAGGAGTCCGCCGAATGGTTTCCGAGGGTTCATCGGAAGACCGTCGGAAGTTTGCCGAAAGCTCGTCGGAAGAAGTCTTGACTTATCGAACTTTGTAATAGCTTAGAAAATATCTTTAAATTTATAGTTAGTATATAATTTGGTTTAGGATTAGGTGTTAATCCTATAAACCAAGTTTCGACCAATCTGGCCTTGATTTGGACCGATTTAGGTCGAGTTTTAGGCCCAAACCGGAGGGCTGAAAAGTGCTGGGTGGTGGCACCGCCCAAAGGCCAAGCAGTGGGCGGTGGAACCGCCCTAGGCTGGGCGATGGCACCGCCAGCACCTGAGAGGGTGGGTGGTGGCACCGCTGCCTTGGGCGGTGGAACCGCTGCTGTCGGTCGACAGCGACGGTGTAAGTGCACCGCCACACGAATAACAAATTTAGGCTCTAAATTTGAATCCTCTTGGGGTCTATAAATACCCCAAGTGTTCCTGCAAGAAATATAACAAGCACAATACTTTGAAAGCAAGAAAACTCTATTCAAATCTCTCTAGAAAATCCTCCTTAGTTTTTCACTTGTATTCCACCGAAAGAAAGGATAGAGTGCTTGTAAGGGTTTTCTCCTAAGCCCGTCAAAAGGAGAGGAGTTGTAAGGGAGTTCATCCTCGCCTGTTGGAAGGAGGATAGCTAGTGGAAAAACTGATGGCCTCAAGCGAAGAGAAATCGGGAGTGGATGTAGGTCGGATGATTGAACCACTATAAATCGGTTTGTATTTATTTTCGTGCAACTTACTAACTGCAAACCATCTTTACTTTGCTTCCTTACTTACTCGACTTCCTCCTCACTTTCTTACGAATCATTTTAAGTTTATACACAATCGAAACGGTTTTAAATGAAACGTTGATTTCTATCGTATGAAGTTTTCGAAGTTGGTTTAAATCGTTGAAAGTTTATCGTTCTTTACCACTGCACTAATTCACCCCCCCTCTTAGTGCCGCTTGATCCCTAATAGTTATCTCGATGTCCCTCTCGAGTAACCTATGATCGGGATTATTTAGGGTCTGTGTTTAAAGGCGAATCGATCTTATTATCGTGATCTCATCACAATTCGATTCCCATTGCATAGACCCAAGGACATCACAATATATATCTAGATAATGTAAGAAAATGCTAGTAATCATAAGCAAAGAGATTGACACAATATGTTACCGATGTCATCACTCAAGTGATTGGCTTATAGGGCACATATAACTAACAATGGTTGGTTGTGTTCCTTAAGACCATAGTAGTTCGGAGGTCAAACAGGACGAGAATCATAAGAAATTATGATAGGCAAGAGTTGCCTACCTTTACAGGCTTATTGTGATTGGTTCCATAACCTGAGAATCGTTCTCACAATAGAGAAAATCATGTACGTCCTTGATACAGTGATCCCTATGCTCGATGAAGGGCAAGCAAGGATGAGATTGCTCGCTACGTGAAGTACATAGATGATTCCACTCTTACTTAGTGTTACATGTTGGACTCTGACTTTTGAGTTATAATGACAATATGAAAACATGGATGTCAGTTCCATACTCCTACATCTCTATAAATTGTTTAAGGAACAGGAAAAAACTCAGTAATATGAGATATTGAAGAGTCTCTTCCATGTTAGGATGACTGAGGGGACACCGGTTCAGAACCATATGCTTAAGATGATTGAGTGGACAGAGAAACTCATAAATCTAGGAATAGTCCTATAGGATAACCTGTATGTGGACTTTATACTTCAATCCCTACCGGATTTCTTTTTTCAATTCACAATGAATTTTAATATGAAAAATCTTAAGGTGACCCTCCTAGAGCTCCTCAATATTTTGAGGGAAGCAAAGAGTACTATCATGAAAGAGAAACCAGTTCTCTATATTGGTGAGTTCAGAAATCAAAGGAAGGTAGAGAAGACCCTTAAGAAGGGCAAGAGCAAGGGCAAACCGGGTAAAGCAAAGATTACTAAGAAAGACCCAATAAATGACAAAGGTCAGCGCTTCTACTATAGCAAAGATGGGCACTGAAAGAGGACCTACAAAAAGTACCTTAAAAACAGGGCAAAACAGAAGCTTGAAGAAGTTTCAGGTACATTCATGATCAGTCTGTATTTATTAGAATCTTATGATAACATATGGGTATTGGATACTGGGAGTGCCTATCACATCTATAATTCATTGCAGGTTCTGGTAGGACTTAGGAGATTGGCGAGAGACGAGATGGATCTCAAGATGGATAATAGAGCAAAAGTTGCTACAATGGCTGTTGGTGAGGTCACCATATATTTACCTGGTGGAGCTATTATTACATTAGATGCATGCTAGTATATTCCTTCTATTATTAAAAATATTATTTTCATATCATGTTTGACTATTAGATAATATAAATTAGTTTTTGAGAACAATGGCTATTCAATATTATTAGATAATAAGATCATCATGAAAAGAATGTTACATAATGATTTGTTTATGCTAGACACTGTTCCACACATCATGAGTATAAATAAGTCTAAGAGGAAACGAGAAGAGGTGAATAGTGTATATCTATGGCATTATAGTCTAGGTCACATCTAGATCCATTCGACTATGAGTCATATGCGACTTACGAACCTTGCCTTCGTGGAAAGGTGACCAACTCTCTATTTAGTGGAATTAGAGAGAGAGCTAGTAAGTTATTGGAACTCATACATAGTGATGTATGTGACCCCATGTCAACTCATGCCCTAGGTGACTATTCTTACTCCATTACTTTTATGGATGATTTCTCAAGGTATGGACATGTGTACTTGATGAAGTACAAGTCTGAGGCCTTTGAGAAATTCAGAGAATATAAGAATGAAGTGAAAAACCAAACTAGAAAGAGTATCAAAACTCTTTGATTAGATCGAGGAGGTGAATACTTGAGTATGGAGTTCATCCAGTTCCTTAAGGACCATGGGATTCTATCATATTGGATACCTCCTTATACACCCAGCTCAATGGTATATCTGAAAGGAGGAATCGCACATTGATAGACATGGTGCGGTCCATAATGAATTTCTCAACCTACCAATCTCATTTTGGGAATATGCCCAAGAGACTATAGCTTACCTTTCGAACATAGTTCTAACTAAGTTGGTAGTGTCTACTCTATATGAGATATAGAAAGGAAAGAAGCCCAATCTTAAGGTCGTTAAGATTTAGGGCTGTCATGCTCATATTAAGATATACAACCTCGACAAGTTGGAATTCAGGATGGAATGATGCAAGTTTGTGGGATATCCCAAAGAAATTTATGGGTATTATTTCTGTCACCCTAAGGATCAAAAGGTCTTTGTAGCCAAGAGAGTAGTGTTTCTTGAGAATGAACACATTCTTGGTGGAGACAGTAGGAGCGTGATATGTTTGGAAATCTATAGCAACATCATATGTGTTAGGATCAAGAACGACACTAAGAGAGAGGGGGGGGGGGTGAATTTGTGTAGTGAATAAAACATTCATTTTAAGCGATTTCGAAAACTTCGTATGATAAAAACTATTTTGGAAAGACATTTGATTCAAATAAGTTTATAAGTAAATAGAGAGGAGAAAATTGGACAGTTGCAATGAAGTAAAGTAGAATACAACAAAAGTAAAGAGTAAAGTACGTACCAAGTAGAGAACACACCAATTTTATAGTGGTTTGATTGTCTGACCTACGTCCACTCCCTATACCTCCTCCGATGAGGTCACCAGCTTTTACTATTGATCTTTCTTAAAGAACAAAGATCAATCACCCCTTTACAGAACTTTTACAAGTGGCTCACTCTCCTTTTACAAACTTTTACACTTAAAAATGGTGGAGGTAGACTCTCAATTTTTTGCAAGCTATTTTATTATCGTTTTGGTTCTATCTTGTTCATTCTCTGTGCTTAACCAGCTGACAAGTAAGGGATATTTACAGGCCTCAATTGGCTTCAAAAATAGAGTAAAAAAAGGTCACATCCTAGATTTTCGGGGTCCTAGTAGTACCACCGCTAGTGGGCTCTGATACTGGGTGGTACCACCACTTAGTTTGGCGGTACTACCGCCAGATAAAGTCTTGGCTACTGGAACTGGGCGTTACCATCGCTTGATAGTTAATAACTGTCTAGCGATACCACCACCTAGGATTCTAGGAGACTAAGCCCTAGGCGACTCCATCGCCCTAGTCTGGCGGTGCCATCGCCATATAGGGTTCAGTAACTTGTTTGGGCCTTGAGTCTAGCCCAAAACAATCCAATTATGAGCCCAGTTGACTCCTAATAGAATTAGTGAGATTACCTCCCACACCTAACCCCAATTACATGCTAACTACGATAATTAAGGCATATACTAAAGAAAACAAGTCTGGTAAATCTAGGTTTCTTCCGGTAAGCTTTCGGTGAACTTTTGACGGACTTTTGATGAACTCTCGGACATCTTCTAGCAGACTCCCAGTAAGCTCTTGGACTTCATGACGATCTTCTTGACGAGTTCCGATGAGCTTCTTTGGCAAGCTCTAAACTTCTCAGCGAGCTCCGACAAACTTTCGATGAACTTCCGATGAACACTTTGGAAAGCTCTCGACGCACTCTTGGCCAATTCTGACAGCACTCCTGATGAACTTTCGGACTCCTAACGAACTCTCGAACTCCCAACGAATTGATCGATCTTGACTTTGATACTTCTTTTTGCTTTATGCCTTAATCGCTATCGTAGTTAATCCTACACACTTTTCTCAATATATAGATTAGATCAAACAATTTACCAATTTATTTCATCATCAAAATTTAAGATTCAATAATATGCACAATGGAAGAATAGAAATAAAAATCATAGATTTCCCACAAAAAAGAGGTTCTTATCGTCATACAAAAGTTGGTGTGCAAAACCCATGAAACCGAAAAATTACAAGAGAATTACCTAGGGAGATCATATATCCATGAATTCCTATAGATCTATAGGACTGGATGATGGAGTTCAAGTGTCATCCTCTCTAGCGGTAATCCACACAGTAGGGGCTATGACGACACTCCTCAAATCGTTGCTCAAAACTCCTCGCTACGCGTACTATGCAATCGAGAAGGGGTCGGGCCTCCTTGCTGTCCACATGCCCCAAACTAGGGTTGTTGGCTGAGGAGGAGAGGGGGAGGAGAATATGAGGTGGCTACCAAAAAAACCCTAGCCGATGGGCCTTTGGTTTCCTCTTATTTATAAAAAGTCCCTTATCAACTTAACCCTAATAGATCCTACCCTATTGGGTATTGGATCTTCATCTAATTACCCAAGCCTCTTAAATTAGTGGGTCTCTACCCAATAATCTCTTATTAGCTCTTATTAGATCTTATCTATAGGATCCAATAATTCAGGGGCATAATAGATATCCAAAAAGAAATGAGCTTTGGCAAATATCTCATATCAAAATCTCTACTCGTCGTAACACCTACCATATGTATGTGACCCTCTAGGCCCAATATCAAGCTGGCCATGAGTCATACTTGTTAGAACTCCTTCTGGCTCAATGAATTATTATCTCCATAATAATTCACTTGACTCAACGACTACAGATCTACTAAGCCACTACGCCGCAATCCCTGGATGATACAAGGGAATCCAATCATTTAGACTAATTTATCCTCAGTTACTATGTACCTTTAGTCCATTATCCATCTAATATCTCAGAGATCTTATACCGAGCATGGTGTTGTCAGGCCCATACGATCTATCCTCAAGTCTCGCTCTAATCAAATTCTCCTAGAGAACTTTTTCTCTTTTAATCCAAACAACCTTGGCCAAGGATTTGTTTGAGCAAGAACATATGAGATATTCCTCTTATGATATCAAGAGCAAATGATCCTCTGTCGATACTCAATAGCCCTCGTAAGATTGGCTACCACTCCTAATGATCAGTTGTACTAGATCTAAAACTTTCAAGTCTATAAGTTCAGTATTAAAGAGTGGAGTACTCATAAAGGGTATCCTTGGTGTCTCAAGTCTAAGAACCTGATACACTATTGGGACTACGGAATCACTATTTGACAATAAGGTATCATCAACCATCAATGAGCATCTGCATTGTATCCTTAGTGTCCCTACATGAGCAACTATGAGGTCAACCACCTCTATCATATGGACAGGTATATAGCACACCAGTCTATCCAGTCATCTCGATATTCCTCTCGAGTAACCTATGATCAAGATTATTTAGGGTCTGTGTTTAAAGGTGAATCAGTCTCATTATCGTGATCTCATCACGATTCGATTCATATTACACATTGCATAAATCCAAGGACCTCACAATATACATCTAGATAATGTGAGAAAATACTAATAATCATAAGTAAAGAAATTGATGTAGCATGTTACAGGTGACATCATTTACGTGATTGGCTTGTAGGGCATCTATAACTAACATGATAGAGTTGAGTGAGACTGGAAAACCTAGCTCAAGCACAATTCAACAGCTAGAGTCTATTCAGGTACCTAGCACACAAGTTTTGACTTTACGTAGGTCCAGAAGAGTATCTCATCCTCCTAAAAGATGTGTGGGACATATCAAAAGAGAGGATATTGATCCTTACACCTACAAGGAGGCTATTATGAGTATAGACTCTGGGAAGTGACAAAAAGTCATGAATTCAGAGATGGATTCCATGTACTCCAATAAGGTTTAGAACTTGGTTGATGCACCCATTGACTACAAGTGAATCTTCAAGAAGAAGATTGTAGTAAATTAAAAGGTAGAGACCTATAAAGCAAGGCTAGTGCCTAAGGGAAATCGTCAAAGGTAAGATGTTGACTATGATAAAACCTTCTCACCCGTTGCCATGCTAAAATCTATCTAAATTCTATTAGCTATTGTAGTACACTATGATTATGAGATCTGGTAGATGGATGTGAAAACCGCATTCCTCAATGGGAACCTCGAGAAAGAAGTGTATATGGTATAGCCCGAGAGATTCAAGGATAATCCAGATAAGGTGTGCAAGTTGTTTAGGTCCATCTATGGACTAAAGCAAGCTTCTCGAAGTTGGAACATAAGATTTGATAAGGCGATAAGATCTTATGACTTCGTTAAGAATGAATATGAGCATTGTATATACAGGAAGGTGAGTGGGAGCACTATAACCTTTTTGGTGTTGTATGTAGATGATATCTTAATCATTGGGAATGATGTAGGAATGCTCTCTACAATAAAGCTTGGCTTTCTAGACACTTCTCTATGAAGGACTTAGAAGAAGTATATTGCATATTGAGGATTCGGATTTATAGAGATAGATCAAAGAGAATGTTTGGCTTATTCTAGTTCAGGTACATAGACACTATTGTCAAGCATAGAAAATTCTAAGAGAGATCTCATACCAATGAGACATAGAATATCACTTTCTAAGAGTATGTCCCTAAAGACTCTTGAAGAAAGGACAAACATAGATAGGATACCCTATGCCTCTATGATAGGGTCTATCATGTATATTATGCTATATATCAGGCCTAATATAACGCATTCTCTGAGTGTCATGAGCAGGTATCCGGTGGATCCAGGCTTGAAGCACTAGAAAGTAGTAAAGTGTATCATTAAGTACTTAAGAAGGACTACGGTTTTTTTACTAGTATATGGAGGAAGTAACCTCAAGGTTGAGGGCTACACGGACTCGAGCTTCCAATCTGATGTCGATGATAATAAGTTTAATTTAGGGTATGTGTTCACCCTGAATGGAGGAGCAGTATACTGGAAGAATTCCAAGCAAGACACTACTACTGACTTGATTATAGAGGCGGAGTATATTACTACAGTAGAGGCAGCAAAGGAGGAAGTCTGGATGAAGAAGTTTATCACAGATCTAGGAGTCGTGCTAAGCAACAAGGAGCCGATTCCTTTATATTGTGACAACAATGGGGTGATTACTCAAGCGAAGGAATCCAAGTCTTATCAGAAGTCAAAGTACGTTCTAAGGAGGTTCCACTTGATAAGAGAGATTATCGCTCGAAGAGATGTAGTAGTGAAAAGAGTTCCATTCGAAGATAAAATGATAGATCCACTAATAAAGTTATTATCTTAGATTGTCTTTGAGTGTCACAGGGGTCTGATGGGGATTAAACACGTAGGTGATTGGCTTTAAGGTCAAGTGGAAGATTGCTAGTCATAAGTGTCTTACAAGCCAATCACGTGAGTGATGACACGTGAATATTCAATAATTATGAAAAGCCTTTATATGAAAGATAGCTATGATTTCATAATTTTAAATATATACATATGAATAATCAAATAAATATACAAGAATAATAATTGGATTTTATTTACAACTTGTAATCAATAATTCATATATATTGATCAACATAAAGAAAACTCATATAATAACTATAATCATGATAATACATAAATCTTGAAAAGCATTTATGCGAAAGATAATTGTGATTTCATAATTTCAAATATATACATATGAATAATCAAATAAATAATCCAAGAATAATAATTAAATTTTATTTATAAAATATAATCAATAATTAATATGAGAAAATTATAAAAGAATCATTATGCCAATCAATTTTATTTAATTGGGTAAGTCCAGAATTAGACTAAACATCAACCCAATTAAGTCATTGAATAAAAATTGATCCGAGAATAAAATTATAATATTATTAATAGGATATAAAATATAATTATGACATTTGTAAAGGGCAAAACTATCAAAATACTAAAGGTATTAATAAAATTCATAAGGGAAAAGCTGTAATTTGATAAAAACCCTTATATAAAAAAGGTTAAAATTGTAATTTTGCCAAATCATAGTGAACACTAATGCATTTTCTCAACTTATAAAGAAATCATTCTCTTATTCTAAATGCAATAGAAAATAACTTATTAGAACCATCAATAGCAGTTGCTATCATCAAAACATCATAGTATTTTTCAAATAAATGTATTGTTTTTATGTTGATAACTAGATGAATTTATTGCATAAAATAGTGGAAACAGGCATCAAATGCCCAAAAAACTTGATGAAAATATCCATCCCATGTAGTAATTAAACAAATAATCATTTCATTATCATGAACTTTCAACACTTGTAGGAAAAGTTGTTAGCATAAAATCTTTAATCATACTATCTATAATACAAAAAAACTTTAATGTCAAAATATAAAATCAAATAGCAATGGATTTAAATAATATTACGATATGTACCTTTTGTTGTTGTTCAGAGAAATAAACTTTATCTAATCTACAAGCACATTATCGTTAGATTTGAAATCTCAATATGCAAAGATAACTAGACTCACCTTCTCTTCTCTTCCTATCCTTTCATAGGATCATTTAGATTGATAGCTAGGGAGATTAAGTGAAAGACTGTAATAGAGAGATTGAAAGAGAAACTATAATCTCTCAACTATACTCTCTTATTTTTCCTTCTCATATTCTTATATGTTCCACATTCCTAGAGGTCATGTCTATTTATAAGCAAGAGCAAAGAGTCTAAGATAAGTTATTAGAAGATTTTCTCTCATCAAGGACATTTTAAAGGAATCATACTTTAGTTGGATTTTTTTTTTATTAGCCAATAACCATAATTAGAATCCAATCATATCCTTAATATATTTTACCTAATTAAATAGGGTCACATAATCTAACAAAGATATCAACTCATTATATGATCCATCAAAGTCTCCATGAACTTCATTCAATATAATTTCATTTATCAAATATATTTTTCTATATGAAACTATCACTCCAAATCTTTTTTGAATGTCTACATTTGCAAGAAGTTATTTTTTGATTTTTTTAGTTATAAACTTGCTATTGAAAGATAAATAATCTTGATTTACTATAGACATATTGCATTGGTGCTCATTGGTACCTCGAGTGACTATCATCTATCCCTTATACTCAATTTTACATCTTGCTTTAAACTTGTAGCTTCTACATTCAATAATTCTAATTTCAAAAATTTCTCATTATAATATATTCTTGAAAAGCTCTTTTAAACTCTGAAATATCTTTAAATACCTACATGAAAGAATTATGCATCAAATATCATAAATAAATTATTATATTAATCATTATAATAACAACAAATTTTTACCTATTCAACGTATGGCTCCTTGATGACAAGTTCATCTTCTTTGATATCTCCAAGAAGTTTTCGTATATATCTGAATTGAATTCAATAAGCTCATCGATAACATCATAGGCATCAAATATGTTATAATCTATATATTCTTCAATTTCTTCTCAACTTGTTCTTCAAATATTTTATAATTATCTTCATTGTCATCCACCACAAATATATCATTTAAATCAAAGTTATAAGTTTGAGATTGCAGAAGAAGATCATTCAATTTGCTCTTATAACTCATGATTGCTTCTCCAAACAAACAAAGTCTATTGTTTGAAATTGTGCAGAGGTGGATCTTTCAACTACATCTAGTATTGGATGACTACTTTCCAAAAGAACTTTTGATTAAAAAAAAATTTATCTACAAAAGTTATGTTTTATTGAAACTATTTATATTATCTAGAATATTAAATATTTTATTTAGAAAAGGATCATCCCTTTCAAAAGTAGCCTCATTTTATTATTTAAATATTTTAAAATTAATAATACCAAACTACAAAGATATATGTTATCTAATACTATATTTTTTTTGTTATAGCAATGAATAATGTGACGGTGCATCGAATGATTGCCCGATGTGGTCGGTGCTTCACTGACACTGCAAAGGAGGCTGTGGAGGCTTCAATGACACTGCAAAGCCTTCACTGATACAACGGTCCATCGTGCAGCCTTGTAGCCATTCCACATTCCACATTTTATCTTGCAACCTTGCATGTCATGAATGAAACCTTCAATCACAACCAAGCCACGCTTGTAACCAAGCCTTCCACTGACCAAACATTCCACCAGCACAGTATGCACCATCAGAGGGATGAGACATAACGATTCAATGAGGCTCCATAAAGCTAAATAGGGTTAGGGCAATACTCATTGATCATCCAGACTCTATAAGGTTTCGTTGATAGCTATGGTGACCAACAAGAGAACAATGTTGACCAATGAGGGCATTGCCAATGGCGAGGTTAGGGCTTGCTTACTGGGGTTACGAAGGCACACATTGATCACTTAGACTCCCAAGGCTTCTTTGATAATGATAGTGACCAGCAAGACGAAAGATGTTGGCAACGACGAGTGGGGACCACCATCAATATGAGGTTAGGTCGATGGCGACGTAATCGTTGAGGCTTCGTAAGACTTTTTCGACGATGATTAATAGGAAAAAGGAGGTTAGAGTTAGCGATTGCAATGGCGATGGATGAGAACTTACTTATTCCATTTTCGATTGATAGTGTGGGATAATTCAGGAAAAATCAAATGACAATCTAAATTCAAATAAACTAAATCAAATAGCCAGAAGTTAGTTGAATCGGTCTGATTAATTAAAAGAAATCGAACAAGATCTTTAAAAAATAGAGTCAAACCCAATCAAATTGATTCTGATAAATTACCCAAAAATTTTGGCATTAACACCTGCAGCTCCATCCATCCATCCTCATCGCTATTTGACATTAAAATAGAGTCAAGTCAGGCCGTTGAGGCCGTTGCAGCAGATGTCCGAATCTAAAGGACGCTATTTCCACCCAGGAAATGGAGGGTCCGTTTGACCCAAACATCTCTACGCCACCGTCCTTCCCCACTCCCGTCATCTTTTAGTGCGGAGAAAACATGGCATCCCTCCACGACACCCAACGGAAGTAACCGTTCACGAGACATTACAAAGTTCTATACGTAAATTTGGTGCAGAATAGTAACACTTCAGCAGATAAAGGGTGGATTAGGGAGTCAGAGTGAATAAAAGAAGTGCGTGGTGGCGACTGTAACGGGCAGTGGTTTCCGAGCTCCATGCAGCAGGGAGTTACCGACGGCACAGGCGCGCGCACACACGCTGCTCTTCCCTCTTTTACGGCTGCCACTAATTCCCGCTCGGCGATGGAAACGTAGATCTTCTCTGTATCCTATTCTCTCCTCTCCCTTTCTCCCGACTGTTTCTTCTTTGGAGTCTTCCTCTTCTCGATTGCTTGGTTCGGATCGGAGGGGAAGCAGATTTAGATGATTCGGTGATCACAGCGCGGAAAGGTGGGAATTTTTTCCCCTTTTCTTTCTTTCGTTCTGGTTCGAGCGTTCCTTCTCGCCTCCGCGTCCGTTGAGCTTCTGTAGAAGATATCGGAGATGGGATTCTTCAGCTCCGTGTTAGGTTTCTTCGGCTTCGGAATTGGGATCGCCGTCGGGCTGGTCATCGGTTACTACCTCTTCATCTACTTCCAGCCCACGGATGTCAAGGTATGATTTTGATATTTCTCCGCTCTTTGACGGTGGCCTTTTTGGCGGTTCTTCACGGTTTCTCGATCGATTGACTTCTCTTTGAGAGGATTTGTTGCCGCTGCGAATTGTGGCAGTTTGTTCCTTCTTTTTTCACCTTAGCAGATCAAGAGCGCTGGAGAATTGTTTTAGCTTTCCCTTTTTATGATAGAAAAGAAATCCCTATCTAATATTTTCGAATTTACCCAGAAATATGGATCATATAATTTTCTTTGATGCTTTTGCCACCGCCGTTAAGTTTTGTATTATGGCGGCATAGTTCGGCTTCGTGATATGGTGCTTACAATGCGGAAATATCCATGGCCCCCTTTAGGGGATCTTAGCCGATGTCCTTGCATGATCCTTGTTATGCCTCTGCCAGTCGATACCCATACATTGGAGTTTAAGAATTGCATGATGTATCTTCAGATCATCCAAATCTAAGAGTTGTGGTTAATTCATGTATCTTCAGATCATCCAAATTGCAGCGCAAGGACATTTTTGCTTTGTTGGTCAACACCACAACAGTCTTTATTTTTTTCTGGTAGACTAGATGTTACATTTTTGTCATCCTGGTAATGGTAAGAACATACTCAGGATCCTGAAATCCGACCGCTATTTGAACAAGATGCGAAATCACTGGAGCACATGTTTCCCGAAATTCCTCTGTGGGTGAAAAATCCAGACTTCGATCGAGTAAGAAACACACTTTCTCTCCAATTCTGGCTCATATTTATGATGTGTGCAGTCTACAGAACCGCTTTTGGGAACTAAACTTGTTTTGATTTTGTCCTTGAAGATTGACTGGCTAAACAAGTTTGTCGAGTATATGTGGCCGTATCTTGACAAGGTGACTACTCTTTGGAATCTCAGCAAATTCCTCGAGTATTTGGAGGATCCAATGGCAGCTCCTCGAGTTTGTTCTCTTCTTCTGGTTCTGTGCTTACCTAAACAGTTCTTGTGCAGGCAATATGCAAGACTGCAAAAGAGATTGCAAAACCAATTATCGCTGAGAACACTGCCAAGTTCAAGATCGATTCGGTTGAATTTGAAACCCTCACATTGGGTACTCTGCCACCTACTTTTCAAGGTTAGTGGTCCTCTCAGTTTTACTCGGCTGTTCTTAATCTTGTTATCTGATAAGCGCTAGTCAGTCCCCTTTTCTGCTAATATCAGACATTCGAGAATGATCTCAGATTCTCTCTCCAGAAAGACACAAGCTGGATTAAGTTCGGTGGCTACCGATCTTAACTTTTTTTTCTCCCGTCATACGAAATCTGACACATGAGGTTTGTAAATAATACATGTAAATTTTATGTTATGTTTCAGGAATGAAAGTTTACACTACGGACGAAAAGGAACTAATTATGGAGCCATCACTCAAATGGGCTGGAAATCCTAACGTCACTGTTGTGGTCAAGGCATTCGGACTAAAAGCAAGCGCACAGGTTTGGCTATTCAATGTCCATTCTGTAAGAAAATAGAAGCATTTTTTTTTTCTTTTTTTGGCTTAAGCATGTACATTCTCACGGCAGATGGTCGTCTTACTTTTATCATTTCCCCAAATTTCCAAGTCTTTTCAGGTATTAGACCTGCAAGTCTTTGCTATACCACGTATCACATTGAAGCCACTGGTCCCCAATTTCCCTTGTTTTGCAAAGATCCTTGTATCGCTCATGGAGAAGGTGAACGAGAAGTAGCGACTCATGTTTGATGAATTTTCGAGCTCTAGTCACTCACTCCCCCAACCTTGACCAGCCATCCATATTTTCATCTCTTGCAGCCACATGTTGATTTTGGATTAAAGCTTCTGGGAGCCGATCTTATGTCAATACCTGGACTTTACAGATTTGTTCAGGTGTTTCCCTGCTCCTGACGAGTCCATAAACGTTAGATTATTCCTATGCATATACTTCATATCCTGTAGTGTAATTAATCTATCCGTGGAGCGTATACCTACGCATCTGTCGTTTGAGATACGTTGTTTATTCAGGTTGGCTGTTTATGCCTTTTATCTATTTCCTCTGTTTCTGATGTACAATTTTTGTCCTCTGCATTCATTTGCAGGAGGCGATTAAGAAACAGGTCGCCAACATGTATCTATGGCCTAAGACACTGGAAGTGGCAATTATGGACCCATCGCGGTGGGGTTTGCAAGATTTCACCTACTGTTCTTCCATTATCTTCACATTTCAAAATCAGTAGTCTTTATTAAGCATCTTCGATGTGCTTTTTGCAGAGCTCTGAAGAAGCCAACTGGTATTCTAAATGTGAATGTCGTCCGGGCATATAAACTGAAGAAAAAAGATCTGTTGGGTAAGTCTGATCCATATGTAAAACTAAAGCTTTCAGATGACAATCTTCCATCAAAGAAAACCACTGTGAAGCGTAGCAACCTGAACCCTGAGTGGAACGAGGAATTCAAGTTGGTCGTCAAGGAACCAGAATCTCAAGCTCTGGAGTTGAGTGTCTATGACTGGGAACAGGTATCGCCTCTTACTAACTATCGGGAGTTTTAGAGTACTGTCTTTGGTTTGTACGTGCTGCTTGACATGAATGCATTCTTCCCCTCTAGGTTGGAAAACATGATAAGATGGGCATGAATACTATCCCGTTGAAGGATCTTACCCCTGACGAGACTAAATCTCTAACGCTTGACTTGCTCAAAAATCTGGGTCCCAATGATCCTCAAAATGACAAGTCGCGTGGACAGATCGTTCTTGAGGTCACATATAGGCCTTTCAAGGAAGGGGAGGTTGCCAACGATATCAGTGACGATGAAGGTGAGATCGAAAAGCCTCCTGAAGGCACTCCCGCAGGGGGTGGTTTGCTCGTGGTTATCGTACACGAAGCTCAAGATCTCGAGGGGAAGCACCATACCAATCCGTATGTCCGGATCCTTTTCAGAGGAGAGGAGAAGAAGACCAAGGTACTTTGAGGACCAAGGGTGATGTAGCCTCACGTTCTATTGAGCTTTCGTCATGAACGCTCCATATCGAGAATGCAGAAGGTGAATTCTTGTTGTGATCTGTGTAGTGCCTCAAGAAGAACAGAGATCCACGATGGGAAGAAGAGTTCCAGTTCATGTGCGAGGAGCCTCCCACCAATGAAAAGATGCATGTGGAGGTTCTTAGTAAGCCCCCAAGTATTGGAATCCACTCTAAGGTACAAGTACTGTTACTTCAATTTTCTGCATTCAATTGTTTGGTTGGTCTTTTGCATCGATGCAGTTTATATCTCTGCCACGTTATGGTATTTAATATGTTCTTTTGCAAATAGCTAATCCGTTTAATTGGTGGAATGATAAATTGCCATGAAATTTATGTGAGCTTTATTCATGCTTATGATCTTCACATGTATCTAATTAATTTTTTTACTTTAGCTCCATATTGGTGTGGGTAAAAATTTAATTGAATTATAAGGACTTCATGGATGTATTGTTGTTGACTTGAGTTTGATCACTTTGGATCAGTAGATTAGCCTCAATAAGTTAATGAAAATATGGGAGAAGTATACCCTTTTTTTTTTACTTTAACTAGGAAATCTTCATGCACCTTGTTGGATGCCCTCTCTATTTGTGGGAGTGACTATATTGCCCTTGCATACTTACTAATTGCCATGTTGATCTTTCTTAATAATCGATAGGCATTATTAATTTTTGATGCTTGCTTCTGGATACTTACATTGAAGTCCTTAGGAAATGCTGGGATATGTGGTCATCAGCGTTGCAGATGCGGTTACCAATAAGAGAATCAATGAGAAATATCATCTTATTGACTCCAAAAATGGCCGCATCCAAGTGGAGCTTCAGTGGAGGAGTTCATAATTGAGAAACTCATTCTAGGAAGTAAAACATTTATTACGCAACTCGTGCGGAATTATTGGACAATAATTCGTTTTTCTTCTTCTACGAATCTGTTAGTTTCTGTTCTTGCATCTGGAATTTTCCTAAGTTCTTTGGAGTGTGGTGTAAGCACACATTGTTTTATAATGGGTATAAAAAAATGCTGGTGTATTGTCCGATTTTTATCATGCAGATTTAGTGAAGGAAGAGGCTTTTGTCATAAATGATATAAGTTTTAAATATGAGGTTGCTGCACGGAAAGGTAAAACCAACGCACACAAGCGATAGTAATCACACATCGGGCGCGGCTTTTTTTCGCTTTCTTGTATTGCAAAACTCACCTGCTACTTGAATCCGTCCACCAATACTTTGCATCCTACTCCCCTGCAACTTCTATGGTCGATGACGAGTCACAAGCCATTCCTCGTGCGCAGATACACGGCTGATGAGCCAGATTTCCCTCAAATCTTATAGCAAATCTAAATGGCAATCTTATACATATGTATATATACATATGTATATATATATATACATATATACAGATGTATATATGTATATATTGATCAGATACTTTGGACAATATTTTGCACAACCCGAGGCACAAGTCTTTTTCTACAGCATCCTGACGAGAACAAAAGAGTTTGATTCAAAATAAATATTTCTAAATCCATCAGCTACCTCCATTTCTTATCCTGATCATGTTAGGATCTTAACCATAAAATTTGATAACAAATTTTAACAATAAAATTTGATCAAGAAAAACATGTATTGAAAATACAAATAAAAAGTACTGAGTAAAAGAAATAAGTAAATCATCATGAGCAAAAATCAACAAGAGAAAAGATACAAAGTGATTTATAATGGTTCGATCGATTTGATATCCATTCTTATTCCTCTTCCCTCGAGCTTTTATTATCAATCTTTTTCTCAACGAGCAAAGCTCAATAATCTTTGTTTCAACTTTATCTTCTTTTAGGCTTAAGAGACAACACTCATGCTCGCTTTTTATAAAATATTTTCTCTCACTTCTAACATTTATAATTACAACTATATTCAAGAGAAAGAGACTCAAACAATATTTTAAGAAAAAATTATAATACTTCACAACCTAAGTGGGATATTTATATCTTCTAAAAGGCTTTTAAAGTAGAGTGAAAATTAAAATTCCTAATATTTCAGGATATAAGTGATATTACTATCAACTATGGATGATACTGTAGTGTTAATTTTTAGAATGAAGTTGCAATGTTAGACTTCTATGGTACTTTTATCATAGTTTTTGATATGAGCTGCAACACTAGATTATTATAGTACTACCATTATAGTTTTTTACATATAGCGACAATACTAGACATCGATGATTCGACCATTATAATTTTTTATATAATACCATAGAATTTAACTTTGGTGGTGTTATGATCAAGAACAATACTAACGAGGGGGGGTGGGGGCGACAGGTGAATTAGTATATGGGATAAAACTCGACGATTTAAACAATTTCGAAAAGCTTCATACGATGAAAATTTTTTGTTTAACGAAAATCGTTTCTGAAAGATATTAACTCGAGTGAGTTTGTAAGAGAGTAGAGAAGAGAAGATTAGATAGTTGCAATGAAGTATAAATTGAACGCAGCAAAAGTAAATTATGCACCAAGAGAAGAATGCGTCAATTTTATAGTGGTTCGGTCATTCATTCTACGTCCACTTCCGATACCTCCTCCGATGAGATCACTGGCTTACACTATTGATCTTTCTTGAAGGGCAAAGATTAATCACCCCTTTATAGAACTTTTACAAGTGGCTCACTCTCTTTTTATAAACTTTTACACTTTAAAATGGTGGAGTTGAACTCTCAACTTTTTATAAACTATTTCACTATAGTTTCAATTCTAACTTATTCACTTCTCTATGTGTAAGCAGTTGAGAAGTAAGGGGTATTTATAGGCCTCAATTGGCTTAAAAAGCAAAGCCAAAATTTAAATTTTTGGGTCTTCCTAGTACAGGCAGTATCATTGCCTACATTGGGCGGTGCCACCGCTCGTAGAACCTAAAAAATAGAGGTTCTAGCAGTGCTACTGCTAGCCTAGGGCGATACCACTACTTGCAGTTTGAAAAAGTGTGCTTTTTCACTTTTCCAGCTCATAAGCAGTTCCACCGCTAGTTTGGTAGTGCCACTGCCTACAGTAACTTTTGGGCCACTGAATGGACCTCCCAATGAGCACAAATCAGTCTCAATTTAGGCCCAATTGACCCATAATTGAGTTAGTTTGGTTACACCCAAAACCAACTCAATTTTGACCTAACTTTCGACAATTAAGATATAAACAACTACAATACATGAATATAAGTTATCCAACATGTCATTGGTTCTCCCAATGAACTTCCGACGATCTTCTGGTGAACTTCTGGTACATCATCCAAACCTTCAGTATATTGCCCGATCCATTAGCATGTTGACTCCTGCAACATCCGTTCTTGGTGCATTGTCCGATTCTTCCGACCCGATGCCTGGACTTTGACTCTGGCCCAACATTTGATTCTTATTACTTTAATTGTTTTGCCTCTTTTGATCGAAGTTAGTCTTACATCACTTATCTCAAAGCATAGATTAGATAATAAACTTATCAATTGATTTCATCATCAAAATCCGAGATTCAACAATCTCTCCTTTTTTTATGATGACAACCAATTGATGATGGAGTTAAACTTAACTCCCCCTATCTATATGCTATACTTGAGAAAAGATACTTGAATTCAAAGCCTTTGAATTCAAGCCCAAACCAATAAGTTACATTTATTTGAACTTATCGACACACTCAACAAGCATGAATTTTTATCCCAAAATACGATATGTGATATCGTTCATAATACAAAAATGATGTCGAGGTATGATATCTATTTTCAAGTCTAATTTTGAATGATGATAGACAATCATCATTTCAACAAATGATACCAACTTCAATTTTGAAATTTAGTAAGATTCAAAATAATAAATCACCATTCCAAGGCATGATATCAATTAATAATTTATCATTCAATAGCATGATACAAATTTCAAATATGCAACCAAATGATAACTTATAATATCGAGGCATGATACTAATTTTAAATAGGATAATTAAGCATGATACGATAACGATCATAGAAAAATTATCATTTTAAGCATATATGATTCATTTCAATCATTTGCGATGCATACGATACATTTTATACATTTGTGATATATTACAATATACTTCAAGTATTTGCGATGCTTTTGATGATACCAAGCATTTTACTATACAAAGCATAGCAAGTTGTCATCAATTTACCTCATTTCTTCCCTTTTGTCATCAACAAAAAGGAAATAGGCCATTGTTTTAAGCAAGATATCAATTGTTACGATAGAATTCTTCTTGATGGGGTACAAAGAGAAGGAAAAGTCCATGATACCATCAAGAAGAATTAAAATTTCATGAATCATACTGTTAGATTTTGTGACCCTATTTAATTAGGTAAGATATATTAAGAATATGATTGGATTCTAATTATGGTTATTGGCTAATAGAAATGAAGTCCAATTAAAGTAGAATTCCTTAGGGGATACCCTTGATGGGAGAAAATATTCTACTATCTTATTCTAGACCCTTTGCTCTTGCCTATAAATAGATAGAACCTCTAGGGATGCAATAGATGAGAACATAAGAATATGAGGAGAAGAAATAAGAGAATACATTTGAGAGATTACAGTTTCTCTCTCAATCTCTCTATTATAGTCTCTCTCTCAATCTCCCTAACCATCGATCTAAGTGGTCCTGTGGAAGGATAGGAAAAAGGAGAAGGTGAGTTTAGTTTTTACAGATTGATATTTCAGATCTAACGATGATGTGTTGTAGATTAGATAAAGTTCATTTCTCTTAACAATAACGAAACGTACGCATCGTAATATTATTTAGATCTATTGCTATTTGATTTCAGATTTTAGAATTAAAGTTATTCCACATTATAGATAGCATGATTATAGATTTTATACTAACAATTGGTATTAGATCCATGATTTTTTGAAATTAAATACTTTTGGATCTATTTGTTAGCATCTTTCACTTGTGAAAGAAGGTGCTGATTGAATTTTTGTTTATGATGCATGAATGATTCATCGGGTATTATCGATCTGTTTCTTATGGTTTCAATCGATGGATTAGTATTGTTGAGGTGATGATCTCTCTTGAATGCCTGTTCAACCGTCGGCAGTGCAGCATCATTGTGTTTGCTGTAGCCATGCATAACTGCCGCACGAGGGCAGAACTCGCATCCAAGCGGTGATCGCACGAGTACAGCCACCACACCCAACGTGGGCAAAGTCAGCGATTGCGCATGTGGGCACAACCGCACCCCTGCGACAGTCGCACTTAGGTAGGCCATGCGGGCACAACTACATTGGCGGCAGCCTCGCGCGGGCACAACTGCACAAGCGGCAGCCTCGCATGGGCACAACCGCACAGGTAGCAGCCCTGCACGAGCATAGACCATGCTGCATTAGCGGCGGCTATGCATCAGCACAAGCAATGCTGCACAGGTGGCGCTCGCCCATGCGTAGGCGGTGGCGACATAGACAAGGCATAGTTTTGGCAAAATTAGAGTTTTGCCATTAGGGTTTTTAATCAAAATTATAGCTTTTCCCTTCTATATTTAATTAATACCTTTTAGTATTTTGACAGTTCTACCATTTATAAATCTGATAATTTGAGTTTATGCCCTGTCAATATATTTACAGTTTTACTCTTATGAAATTGAGAATTTCTTATTTATATCCTAAATATAAAATTGATTAATAAAATTTAATTGAATTTGATCATGATTATATTTTAATTAATTATGGATTAAATTTAATTTTGATCAAATTTATAAAGGGTTAAATTTTGATTAATTTTTTTATTTTAATCGACTTGTTTAATTAGGCTAATATTTAACCCAATTGTAGGCTTGTCCAAATTAAATAAAATCAACTAATTTAATTTAATTTTTTTATTTTTAAAAACTATAAATTATTATTTTTTTATAATTTTTCTCATATGATTTATTGATTATATGTGGTAAATAAAAATCTAATTATTATTCTTAGATATTTCTTTAGTTACTCACATATATATATATATATTTATTTATTTATTTAAAATTATGAAATTATAGTTATCTTTCACGTAAAGATTTTTCATTATTTATGTGTTATCGTGATTATAGTTATCATATAAGTTTTCTTTATGTTGATCAATATATATGAATTATTGATTGTAAGTTGTAAATAAAATCTAATTATTATTCTTGGATATTTGTTTGGTTATGCATATGTACTTATTTGAAATTATGAAATCATAGTTATCTTTCACATGAAGACTTTTCATGATTTATGTGTTATCATGATTATAGTTGTCATATGAGTTTTCTTTATACTGATTAATATTCAATAATTATTATAATTGTTATTCTATTATTGAATTGCTTCAGCATGAATCAAGATCAAAGAAATTTGATAAATATTATTTATAATTTATCTTACTAAGTTTTATCTGATCAGTAGCTACCAAAGTAGCCTAGGATGATAGGCTTATAGAATATGAATTACAATAAAGACCTCGTCATTTATAGGACATTTTAGATTATATTTTATATTTTTGTATTGGTCCTATAGCCATCAAAGTGATCTAGACCAATAATTTATAAAATACATTATGGAATTGATCCTAATGACATTAAAAAAATTTGGTGAACATTATTTGTAATTTATTTTCGTAAGTTTTATTTGACCAGTTGCTGTCAAAGTAGCTTGGGATGATAGGCTTATGAGATATGAATTACAATAAAGGTCTTATCATTTTTAGGATATTTTAGATTATATTTTATATTTTTGTATTGGTCCTATAGCCACCAAAGTGACCTAGACCAATAATCTATAAAATACATTATGGAATTGGTCCTAAATGATATTAAAAAAAATAATATTCATAATGACACACATAATTAGGAGATTTAGATAATCCCAAAGAACAATCTATTTTAAATAATTATGTGATAGGGTAGGATGATATTATTTTGGATATCCTTGTAGTTTAGTATTATATACCGAAAGATAGTAACACCATTCCACAAGGATGATATCAGTCCTCCATAAATGATTATGTGTGTGAGAACACTAGATATGTCAATATTGATGTTATTAATGGTTCAATATTAATTGAAAAACTCAAAGTATTAATGTTATATTATTACAGTAGTACTTCCTTTATTATATTTTTATACATGTCCCTATATTTTTTAGAATATATTTTTTTAGAATAAATGGCTTGAGCATAGATAAGTTATATTGATTGAGTGAGACCTTGATCAGATTATTTGAAAGAAACATAAACTTATTTACTAAAAGTTCTATGGAATAAATAATTAAGGTGATTGATCAAGATGGTCTGAAAGACTCAATTTTATGATATTTAGACTTCAGTACAGTTTACAACTAGCGCATGAGAATATTTAAGGATCAATTTAATTTTTTTTGATTAGTCATTAGCTAATACCTCAATGAAAGAACTGACTAAAAATGATATTATTTGAGGAATTTAAAATTACATCCTCAATATAACTAATAAAATTGTAAGTTCAAGACTTATAATATTTTGAGTACTACTCAAGGAGTGGGTAACAATAAAACAAGGATGAAGCATAAGTCACCTGAGTTTATAATTATTATATAAACTCATAAAAGAATTTCTTCATAATAAAATGTTACTTGTGTAATAAAGAAAGTTATATGTGAAGAAGAACTATAAGATTTGATTTGAAATGAAAAGTTATAAATATAACTTTTATATAGTTTAAATCAAATATTACATAAATTATTTTTTTAATATTTGGTAGATTAATTTGATGCTTCAACATATGTTGCCAATAATAGAGATTTATTTTAATAATAAAAAAAGGATAAAACTAAAGGAGAATGAAATATTCATCATTATAGGGAATCATCTTAAAGTGAAAGTAATAGTAATTTGTATTTATCGCCTACCTCTAAAGATGATTCATTTGATGAATCTTGAGGATCCATGCTATATTCTTATAATTCTAGAAATTTGTATTCTTTACCTAGAATTATTAGAATATAATTTCTCTTTTGGTAGTTGTGAACTTAGTATGATCCAATAAAAGTTAACATTTGGATTCTGTATAATGATCTATATAGAATTAATATGAATATTAAGTTTGTAATGATCATATAATTAAATATTAAAATGAATATAGTTTCATAAACTCCTTGAGATTATACTTATATCTATGAATCACTCTATATTTTCATCTCATTAAAGAAAAATATTTTATTACCATATAGATAACCTATTAAGATATGATTTTATATATATCTAATTCATGTAAAGTCTCAAGCCGTTGACACTCTTGAAGTGTACATAAATGAGGTCGAAAGATAATTAGATAAAAAAGTTAAAATCATCATATCTGATAGGGGTGATAAATATTATGGTATTTATGATGAATCTAATTAAATTCTAGTTCTTTTACTAGATTCTTGAAAGAGCAAAGTATATGTATTTAGTATAATTTACCAGATTTGTCGCAACAGAATATGATTGCTGAAATGTATAATCGTATACTTATAAATATGATTAGGAGCATGATGAGTTATTCTTTTGTACCCAAATCAATGTGAGAAGAAGTTCTAAAGATAATTATGTATATCTTAAATAGGGTTTCTAATAAGTAAATTGCATGACTTCTTTTGAGTTATGGAATGATAGAAAACCTAACTTAAGATATTTACATATTTGAGATTGTCCTATAGAGATAACGATCTTCTATTCACATTAAAGAAAATTAAATTTAATAATTATTTTTAAATATTTTATTATTTATTCAGAAAGTTTTAAAAAGGATAGATATCTTATTGCTCTAATCATAGTATGAGGATAGTCAAATATGCTAATATAAGATTCCTATAAAATAGCGAATCAATAGGAGTAAAAATCTCAAAATTTAATTTTGATATAGAGGAGATACATGTTGATACTCCTTTATTATTCGAGAGATTGTTGTTACTCAAATTATTAAATAATTTGATAAAGGTGAACAACAAAATAATATTCAAAACTCCCACATTATATTGATATTGCTGATAATGATCTTGTAGAACAACCACAATTAACAACCTTGAGAATATCTAAATGGGAAAGAAATCCTTTCATTTATGATAATTATGTATCTTATTATTTTCATAGATCATAAAAAGTAACGATTCTAAAAAGTAACATGATATAATAAAAGAAGAGTTAAAATCAATAACTAAAATGGTGTCTGATGAATTCGTCGAATTGTCCAATAATTGTAAAAGAGTCTATTATATAAATATTTACTTAGCTACGATCTCTCAATCTCCTCCTCTCTACTTTCTATAGAATTCACTTGAATCACCTTACTGAAATCTTTTTCGTCGGACCAAAATTTCTTAACGAACAATTTTTTTCTAAAGTCAATTTTAAAATTACAATTTTTATCTACTGTACTAATTCACCCCTCCTCTCTTAGTGCCACTCAGATTCTAACAATTGGTATCAGAGCTCGGTCACTCTCATTTGGTTTAAAACCCAAGAGAGATGACATATTCAAGTATGCAAGAAGGTCACTCAATTATACGTCCGCCTATGTTTAATAGGTCGGATTACACCTATTGGAAGACTCGTATAAAGATTTTTCTTATTTTCATATATTTTAAACTTTGGAATATTATTGAAAATAAATTTCAAATATCTTCTCTTCCGATGAACGAATGAAATGAATCGGAGAAGAAGGTTTTTGCTCTAAATGCAAAGGCTACAAATGCCTTGTTTTGTGCACTTGATAAAATGAGTTTAATCATGTTTCGATTTGAGAATCAGCTTTTGATATTTGGCATACTCTTGAAATCACTCATGAAGGCACTAGCCAAGTGAAAGAGTCTAAAATCAACCTCTTGGTGCATTCTTATGAATTATTTCGAATGAAACCAAGTGAGTCCATTGGAGACATGTACACCCGTTTCACGGATGTCGTCAATGGACTCAAAGCACTTGGTAAAGGTTTTTCTAATTTCAAACTTATAATTAAAATTTTAAGATCCCTTCCAAAGAGTTAGGATCCAAAATTTACGACCATTTAAGAGGCCAAGGACCTAAAAAATTTCTGCTCGAAGAACTCATTGGGTCATTGATGACCTACGAAATGGCATACCATGCTCATGATGAGCTCAAGAACCCCCTTCCAAAGAGTAAGAAGGATATGATATTGAGAATACAAGAAGGCCACTTAAAAGAATCTTTAAGTGATGAAAACCTTGATGATGAACTTACACTCTTAACTCAAAAATTCAAAAAATTTATAAGAAAGAATAAATTTAAAATGACATTAAAAATAAATTTAAACCTAAAAGAGAACAAGTGATATGTTACGAATGCAAAAAGTCGGGACATTTCAAAAGTAAATACCCCCAAGCCAAAAAGAACCAACCAAGGAGGAAGAAGGCTCTAAAGGTAATATGGGATGATTCAAGTGGCTCCGAAGATGAAGAAGCAAATAACGAGGAGGAGGCCAACTTCGCATTGATAGCTCTCGGAGAAAAGGTATGTGAGTTATTTAATAAAGATTTATCCTTTAACGAACTTTTAATTATTTTTTATGAATTATTTGATGAGTGTAGAGCTATTAATAAAAAATTTAATTTATTAAAAAAAGATTACGCTATTTTATTAGATAAACTTGAAAGTCTTGAACTTGGAACTCTCTCTTTACCTCCATGCTCTAAGTGTGAACACTTAGAAGCAATCAAAAAGGAGAGCTTGCTACTTAAAGAAACCCTAAATAAGTTTAAGGTCGATAGCAAGAGCTTGGACTTGATCCTTGCAAACAAGGGTCACGTCGGAAAAAGAAGTAGAATTAGATTTGTGAGTGAATCTCACCATACTCTTACCACCTTCATTAAAGGACCCACACTATATGAATCACCTCATTTGAAATATAACTTTTGTTACAAATCTGGACATGTTGTTTACAAATGTCCGTAAAAGAAATTTAGCCCACATAAATTGATATGGGTTCCTAAAGAAACTATAAGGAACTCAATGAAGAATGACAAGATTAGTAGATCAATATTTGAGGTACCTAAGTTCAAATGGATACCTAAAAATCATCCTTTTTCGTAGACACATTCACCCACACAAGCTAGGAGCGAGTAACAATAAAATTCTTGATCATTATCAAGCTCACTAGCTCAAGTAATAAAAGACCCTTGAGTGTTATACATTGTTTGGTTATGCACCATAATGCTTCTATTAAGCCTCTTCAAAAAGAATTTCAGTAAAACCATTTATGTCACCATACAATTTGAAATCCTATGTTTTGAAATGATGTGGTTTTAATGGATTTGACATAACCTTGTTTCGGAACTATATGATGATACCAGGCCTTATATAAGATGTATATATCTTCCTTGAACATTCCTATGAAAAATTGAATACACTTTTGTATTCTCTATCTGCTCAAGGTCTACAAATTTATTTATTTTGTGAATCTCATATGTGATTTTAATGATGAATTCGGAGTTAATGAATTAAGCTAGAATGAGTTCTTCAAATGATTCATAACTTCTATTCATGACTTATTGTGCATTGAATGCATTTGAGATGTGAATTATTTTGATGACACGATGCATGAATCTTATTTGATGATGCATACAAATGAGTTGCTTATCAACAGTTACCATTGAAATATATTCTTTTTGAAATATCTTTCGAAGATGACTCTTAGTGATAAATGTTTTGAAAACATGCTTGATTATCTTTCATATGATAAGTAACACATGAATTGTTGATTCCCGACTCAGATTTCCTTTCCTTGATTTCTCGAAATTTCTCGGATGTATGACTGAAAAATAGTGTGATTCATGATACCGATATTTATAAATGACATCTTTTGGTTGAATTATACATCATCATCTCACAAATTGATCAATGTTAGTATTCATAACTTTCGGAAGTCACTACTTTTACATCATCCAAGTTCTCTTGTCTTTACGATATCATTCTCTCAAACTGTTTAATGAGAAAGTTTCCAAAGCCTCTTGATTACAACACTTTAATGTGATCAATCGTTTGTAAATGTGCTTAATAAAAATTTCCTCATGATTAGTATGAGATCAGAAGATATCATTTCATCTCAATCAAATACATAATGATCAAATTAGATATCTAAATGTTAATAAAAGAGATAAATTAATCAAAAATCAAAATGTTGCAACTATCCTTAAAACTATTTAAGTCAGGGTGCCAGCGATGGCACCGTCAGGACTGGTAGTAGCACCACTTAGGTATTTTGTTCTTAGGCGGTGACACCGCTCAGTTGGCGGTGGCAACACCCGAGAGCCCCCTTTTATAAAGGAGAGTTAGGGCCGATGGTAGAACCACCCCCAACTCTTGCAGCTGCCTCCAAACACACTTCCCCTCCTCTCAAATCTTCACCCTTCCTTTTAAGAAGACCAAGAGAGGCTTCTATCCTCTCAAATCCTTGATCAAGATCTCTACTTCTCAAGGAACCTCAACTAAGGTAATCCTTGACACTCCCTCTTTGATTTATTAATACATAGCTATCATCTTGAAATTTTCTTGTTCTATCATCATATTTAGATAAATGGCCCCTAGGAGATCGTCTAGGGACAAAGGGAAAAGGAGGGAAGGAGATTCATATGACCCATCCCTTTTTAGCTCTAGTGAAAATACTCTTAGGTACCCTAGTTTTGAAATAAGAAATGTGTATAAAGGTAAATATGTTGATTTAAGTCAATTATGAAACCTAGAGCCTATTAGGTAGTTTGTCAATTTGGATATCTTATCTCTTTTACAAATAAGTGAACCAATTTATCCTAGATTAGTTCGGTTGTTTTACAATCTAAGCATAGATGAAGATGATAATATGTCAATCTATCTTCTAGGAAACCAAATCCCAATTACGGACAGCACAATTTGTGACCTAATTGGAATCTCAGAAAAGAGAAAGGGTTATTAATTTAGAGGATAATAGAATTTGGATGCAATCGGAGTAACATACTCTGAGGCTTTAAGGACCATTTTTGGAAATCCTAACCCAGCCATAGTCTCTAAGAGCTGTGAGCATATGTTATCATTCAGTTCTAAGATCCTCTATCATATCATCATTAGTATCCTAATCCCTAAACAATTTTATCATGATGAAATCAGTCAAATGGAGTTAGGTACTATGTGCTGGATAATGATCGGACAAAATAATTATTTTGGATACCTGATCTAACAAAATATGATTAAAATAGCATCTAAAGATTTAATATTACCATATGGGGAGTTAATCACTAGATTACTGCATACATATAATGTTAGAATACTACATGATAAAGAAGTAATAAAAGTGGATAGATATAACACCATAAATAGAAACCTACTTAAGAGACTAAGGTGCACATTTAGGAATAAAATATGGATTAGGTAACCTAGAAGGACCGATCCAGCTCTCCCTCCAATAAAAGAACTTGAAACACTAGTATTTAGGGGCAATGAATCTCCTCTTCCTAATCCCTTTGGTGTAGCACCATCAGAACCAACTCCTGCTCCATCTTCTGAAGATCTGATCATGACAGAGATAAATGAACTCAAATCATAGTAAGCTGAAATCCTAAATGACGTACGATAGATGAATCAGAAGTTAGACCACATGTATATGCATTTTGGTATTCCATCCGAGGAATAGTTGTAAAAACTCTATAATTGACTTCATAAATTGCAATAAAGCTTTTGACTCTTGTTTTATAAATCTCCATGTTATTTTGGCACACTTTAAAATTTCATATGTGTTTGTCCTAATGCATGAGGTTGTTGTATGTTTTTTTTCTGAAGTTTTCAACTTATGTTTTCATGAACTCATCTTGATATTATCTTTTTGGATTTCGGATGACATCTTTATAATATCGTATTTTTGAACGAAAGTCTCATTTTTATCTTTCTCTGATCTTGCATTGATACTCCTCTTTCGTCGTTTAATGTTTCTCCATTGATGATTTTTTAAATTAAAATCATGCTCTCTTAATGACTTGGTAAAATCTATTTTATACTCCTTCTACCTCTATTGAGATGAATAAATGGGTTACTTGATTTATTTTGACGACACCTTCATATCATTTGAAGTTTCATAATCTCATCTTCATGACACATGCAACAATGGTCATCATGTCACATGCAATAATACATATATCAATATCATGATCTTTGCATAAAGAAGAAGCTCTCAAGTTTTTATACTTTCTTCAGACTTCATTCATGCAAATTTGATAAACTCTTAACTCTTGTGCTAATTTCTACATCTTAAGCCTTTATGACTTGATTGTTTTTCTTCCATCTCATAAGTTCTAATGAGAATGCCAAGTTGAACCTTTAAAATATGAAAACTTCATCATGAATCTTTCATGAATTTTGAGCTTAGTATGAAAACTTCATCTCTCTTTTTTATGAATTTTTTTAAAATTAACTTGATGAGCTCTTGATGAAATATTTGATGAATGTCTTGGCTTCAATGATGTAACTTTTTCACTTTATGATTTTTTAGCTTAAATTTTTAAATTGGCTCTTGAACCGTTCATTTCAATCCTTCTTGAATGAACTCTTATAGTTTTATCGATTTCATGTCTTTTCTAGTCTCATTTGGTAGAAACAATTCTTGAATAAATTTTTATTGACTTGAATGATTCAATTCAAGAATTATTATGCAAAAATACTGAATTTTTCATGAGATCTTAGAAAATTTTATGAACTTTGTGTTGGGAAATCCGTCAGGGGAGTGACATCACATAAGCAGCGGAAGAATAGAAAACAAAACCCTAGATTTTTTTGTAGAAAGTTCCATCATCGTGCGAAGATTGGTGCGTTAAAAATAAATCCGTAAAACTGCATGTATAAAAAAAAGATATCTAGGGAGATCATATATCCCTAAATTCCTATAGATCTGTGGGAGAGGATGAAGAAGGTCAAGCATCCTCCTCTCTAGCGATATCCACACGGCAAGGATTATAACGATGTACCTCTCTCTCTAGGGAGAGGAGAATAGGAGGTGGCTACCAAAAGAAACCCTCAGCCTATAGAGCTTTGGTTCCCTCCTATTTATACAGGCCCCTTGAAAACCCTAATAGATTTTTTGCCATATTGGGTATTGGATCTCCATCCAATTACCCAAGCCTCTTGGATTAATGGGTCTCTACCCAATAATCTCTTATTAGCAATTATTAGATCTCATCTCAGGATCCAATAATTCAGGAGCTTAATGGATATCCAATAAGATAGGGGGTTCAGCGGATATCTCATATCCGAACCTCTACTTGTCGTAACACCTACCATATGTGTGTGACCCTCTAGGCCTAATATCGAGCTGGCCGTGAGTCATACTTATCAGAATTCCTTCTGACTTAGTGAATTATTATCTCTATAATAATTCACCTAACTTATCGATTGCGAACGTACTAGGCCACTACGCCACGACCCTTATACGATATAGGGGAATCCAATCCTTTGGACCTATCTGTCCTCAGTTACCATGTATCTATAGTCCCTCATCTATCCAATATCCCAAAGACCCTATACCGGGCACGGTGCTGTCAGGCCCATACGGTCTCTCCTCGAGTCTTGCTCTTATCGGATTCTCCCGGAGAACTCTTTCTCTCTCAATCCGAATAACCTTGGCCAAGGATTTATTCGAGTAAGAATACATGAGATATTCCTCTCATGATACCGAGAGCGGATGATCCTCTATTGACACTCAATAGCCCTCGTAAGGTTGGCTACTACTCCCAATAACCGGTTATACTAGATCTGGAACTTTCCAAACCTATAAGTCCGGTATCAAAGAGTGAAGTACTCATACAAGACATCCTTGGTGTCTCAAGTCTAAGGACCAGATACACTACTAGGACTACGAAATCGTTGTCTGATGTGAGGTATTAATAACCATCCAGCATTCAGTAGACAGATCAATCAGTGAACTCATTCTCCAATGAGCACCTGCAGTGTACCCTTAGTGTCCCCACATGAGTAGTTATGAGACCAGCTACCTCCATCATTTGGATGGGTATACAGCACACCAGTCTATCCGGTTATCTCAATGTCCTTCTCAAGTAACCTATGATCAAGATAATTCAGGGTCTATGTTTAAATATGAATTAGTCTCATTATCATGATCTCATCACGATCCAATTCCCATTACACAGATCCAAGAACATCACAATATATGTAACATGTAAGATAAAGTGATAAAACGTCTAATAATAAGCAAAGAGAAAAAGTGCATATTAAGTCACAAGTATCATCACTCATGTGATTGGCTTACAGGGCATATATAACTAGCACTTTGACTTTAATGATCTTATTGAATCTCATATTTTGATGATGAAGCCAATTGCTAGGTTATTTAATCTAATCCATATTATTGAGATAAGTGTGCAGGATTAATTATGATAGCAATGAAGACAAAATAAATTATTGGAGTCAAGTATGTTGGGAGTTCAAGAGTCTATCGAAAGTCCGAAGGATTGTCGGAAGTGCTGTCGGAACCAGCCGAGAATGAATCGGGGACTTGCCGAAGGTTTCAGAAGTTCGCTAGAAAAATCGTCGAAGGTTCGCAAAGCTCACCGAGAAGGTTCGGAAGCTTGCCACAGATTTAAGGAACTTGCCATAAAGTTTGAGAGCCTGTTGAGAGTCCACTAGAAGAAATCTAAGGGTATGTCGGAAGTCCATCGGAAGTTCGCCAAAAGTTTACTGGAAGAAAACTCAACATGCTGGTTTAGTTTTTTTGCTTAAAATATATTTTTAATTTTATAGTTAGCATATAATTAGGGTTAGGATTAGGTGATAATACCGATTAAACCTAGTAGGGGCCAACTGGGCCTTAATTGGGTTAAATTGGGCCAGATTCAGGGCCCATACAACAGTGCTGGACCAAGCCTAGCAGTGGCACCGCCAGACTAGGGTGGTGGCACTGTCCCGGGAATAGGTCCCTAGGTAGTCTGAGCGGTGGTATCGTCCAGTATATTAACAGAGTAGGGTCAATTGGTGGTGGTACTGCCAGTGCCAGGTGGTGGTACTACCAATGCCAGGCGGTGATATCGCTAGTACCCAAAAATCCAGGATGTGACTCTTTTTTGCTTCATTTTTGAAGCCAATTGAATTTATAAATATCTCTCTCTTCTTAGCTGGCTAAGTACCTTTTGAGAAGTGAAAAAACTGAGTCAAAGCTATAGTAAAATTGTATTCGATAGCTTGAGTGTTCACCTCGGACGTTTTACTTTGAGTCATGGGTTTGATGAGTCAAGTGGCATTCATGTTTATCAAGTTTTCTTTTTTTCTTCTTTCTTTTGGGGTTTTAATGAATATAATATGGATCTTTCTAATAATTAATTGGACTGGTTAGGTGTAATTATCAATCGGTTAGTTTTAGTTATTGATTAACCAAAAAAAATAAAAGACGGGCCCTGGCGTAGTTTGAATTCTTTGTTTGCGGTCACAGTTTTTCCCAAGACTCTGCTCCTGCTGATTTTGCGTTCATATGATTTCTGTTCACCTTTTACTGGTTTTCAACATCCACGAGTGTTTCTATTCAGCAACCACCCTTTGTAGCTTGCTTGAGGTTAATTCTATCAACCTTGCAAAATAATCAGAATCATAGTTGCTTGTCGAAATGGATCGTAAAGTTTATATGGAGATGATGATTTCCTCGTGTTGGACCTAACTCTGGGCTTTGAGATAGGCTTCGAATTAGAAATACAAGACCAAGGTGCATTAAAAATTAAAGACGGATTCTAGACTACATTTATATTGCCTCTGAAAATATTAAATGTTAATTAGAAAGGTCGGGATGCCTCAATAATCTCACGGCGGAAGTTTTACAAACAATTTAATATACTATGCACAAATAATCGCTACTTATTTCTTATTCTATCAGTTCATACCAAGAAAGGCAGCACAGGTCATTACCCTGTGAAGTTCAAATTAACATGACTATATGAGACCGACCCGTTTATAAATTTCTGGAGAACGATGAACGTGCTTACAGAACATAATAAGAACCCAATTAAAGATTGAACAAGTATCCAGGAACACAAATCAAATATCACATCTGGCAATGGTGGCCATCTCCCTCGCTTTCCTGCGCGCTTGGCGTACGATGGCCTCGATGGTGACGTGCGGTGTGGACAAAGCCACAGCCACATCGTGCAATTCCACTGGACAATGCAATAACGTAGAATGGAGTTGGAAAGATCGACCCACAGCTGACGCATGCCCTTACACCCACAACAGAAGCACAAATGCCACGAGTGAGTGCTGTTTGACATAGAAAAATAAAGAGCAAAACAAACATGCCAGTAACGCCACTCTCGACCTACGCGCCACCCACCCACGTGGGCGTTCGACGATAACGGAAAAAACACCTTTCGCTGCCCGGTGGAAGTTCCATTTTTAACTCACGGCTTAGACCCGACGGGGGGGACGTGGTGCTTCCAGTCCCACACCCTTATGGCCCCGGTCATGTGCACCACCCACGGTCTGAGTCTTGAATTCTGTAGGGCCGCTCTTCCAAATCGGATTAGCCAATTTGCGTCTGACACATCCCATCCGCAAGGATTCCTCCTGTCCTCTCGCACACTCACTCCCTTCCACTTGCTCTCTTACAGTCCGTCCCTTCTCATGCCATCATCAGACAAAATAGCCCAGCTGTGCTGCACCTCCTTCCTCCGCGATCAACTTCTGCTCCTAGAATTACTCGACCTTTCCGCCGTCACTTCGTCTCCACCTTCTTCTTCCGGGGACTGAGCGCAACATTCATGGCCCTGCATTCCTCTACGATGGCATTGCTCGTTGCCCTCCTCCTCCTACTCCTCGTTGCCCTCTCCGTCCCCTCCGCTGCTACATCCGCCTCCCTGGCGGGCATCAACTACGGGCGGGTGGCCAACAACCTACCCCAGCTCGAATCCGTGCCCCGCCTCCTCGCCTCCATCGGCGTCGGCCGTGTACGACTCTACGACGCCGACCCCGCCGTGCTCCGTGCCTTTGCAAACACTGGCATCGAGCTCGTTGTCGGCCTCCCCGACCGCTGCCTCCCGTCCGTGGCCACTGACCCTGCTGAGGCCCGTGCCTGGGCCCGCACCCACATCCAGGCCTTCGTCCCTGCAACCAAGATCGCCGCCGTCACCGTCGGCAACGAGGTCCTCACCGGCACCAACGCCTCCGCCCTCGCCCGCTGCCTCGCCCCGGCCATGGAGAACCTCCAAGATGCCCTCGCCGCCCTCAGCCTCGATCGAGACATCATCGTCACCTCCGCCCACTCCCTCGCTGTACTCGCCACCCCGTCCTATCCACCCTCCGCCGCCGTCTTTCGCCCTGACCTCCTCCCCTACGTTCGCCCTCTCCTCGCCTTCCATGCCCGCACCGGTTCCCCCCTCTTCGTCAACGCATACCCCTACTTCGCCTACGCGGAGGACCCTTCCGGCGTCGGGCTCGAGTACGCGCTACTCGATCCGGGGGCCGCCGCTTTCACCGACCCGGCGACCGGCCTCCGCTACGCCAACCTTCTCCATGCCCAGGTTGACGCCGTGTACCACGCCATCTCTGCGGCAGCTGCGCCCTCTTCGAAGGGCTGCAGGGTGGAGGTGCGGGTCTCGGAGACGGGATGGCCGTCTGCAGGCGACGCCAACGAGACGGGGGCGACGCCGGAGAACGCGGCCGGGTACAACGGCAACCTGATGCGGCTGCTGGCGGGGCAGAAGGGAACGCCGCTAGTGCCAGGGACGCCGCTCCGAGCCTATGTCTTCGCCCTCTTCAACGAGAACCAGAAGGCGGGGCCGTCCTCCGAGCGCAACTACGGCCTCTTCAAGCCCGATGGCACCCCGGCCTACCAGCTCGTCGGCTTCGCAGTACACCAGGACGGCAACTCCACGTCCACCGCCGGCATGGGCGGCGGAAGAAGTGGCGGCGGTGAGGGCTCACCCGGTGGCCTGGTCGGAGGGTCGGGGGAGTCCGGGTACTTCAGCATTTCCACCGCCATGCCGGTACGTTCCAGCCGAACCGCACATTTCTGACACGTACTTACTATATCTCACATTACATTTCCAATTTATTTGTAACTAAGCGAAATTGGCTGCAGAACTTGCGGCAGAGCGCAGCGGCAGTGGCTGCAGCCACGGCAGTCGCAGCGGTGAGTGTGTTCTTTTGATTATTCGGACAGTCCACCCCAGTATAACCTTGCTGGCGTTCTGCAGCGAAAAAAATAATAAAAAACAAGTTGCTTCGGACAACTTTTGTACGATTTGTAATTTGTAGGTACTCCGCTTTACTTTTTCATCTTTGTTTATTTAGATTACCGTTGAGACTATTCATCGGCGGTGTTTGTGTTGGCGACGACGTAATCTTAGTAATTTAAACTAGGCAACTTCTGGCTGTTTGTTTGGAATTGTTGAGACTATGCATCGGCGGTGCCCGGCGCTGGGGAAAGCGTTCCAAATTTTTGCAGTGTGTGGAGCATAGTTGTGGTTCACGTGATCCTCGTAAATTGTGCTATTTGGACGGCCTCGTGCCTTTCACCTAGACTCGAATCCGGCATTAAACTGGAGAGCCAAAGCTTTGCAATAGAGATGGGAACGAGTAATCGTACACAAATAAAACCTTTTATTTATCCTAATCACTTCTAATCTCTTCATATCCGTACCTCTCTTGGTTTTACCTTTAATAATAATATTCTTTACGTCATTATCCACAAGAGTACTCTTTATATCACTATCCACAACATCTTCTAACAAGATAAAAAATATTTTTATATTTCTAAGAAAGTAAATTATTTATTTTAAGAAAATCTATATTGCAAGGAACCTGTTACTTAAGTGCTTCAGCTCATCCTCACCGATCTTAATATTTAATGAAGTTTCTTTTTCAACTAACTGAATGTGTCTTGTTTTTTTTTTATCATATTCATCTTATCTTTAATTTGATGCCATTAAAATGTGTAATCATCTTTCATATGCTAGATTATATGATCATATTTAATTGAATAAGATATATTATAATCTAATCAAGATTATAATATAGTAAATTTTTTATTAGGATGACCTTAATATGAGTAACTTTTATAATTACTTATCACATACCCTATGCTCTTATATATAAATATACAGAACCTTTTAGCGACTATATACATAAGAGAGATTTTGATCTATTCTTATTTTCTCTTAGTTTATATTTAATCATTTATAGTGGTCATACAAAGAATATGAAGAGAGGAGAAGACAAGTATAGTTCTTCTTGTATATTGTTTCCTTCAAATCGGGCAATAGTATATTTGTAGATCATGATATTAATAGGTGTACATCCTAAATTTAATCTATTATTATTTGATTTCATATTATAGCATTAAATTTTTTTACATAATAGTACATGATTATAATTTTTATATTTACAATTGCTATCAAAGTATTGAAATCAAGTACCCTATATCATAAAAACATTAGATTTTTTTTGTATTATCATCCTTTGCTTGTAAAGGGTAATCTAATCTATTTTGTTTATCTCGTAGTGGCCTACTTGTGGGTGATGAAAGTTTCTTGCCCACATAGGTAAAACTATGGATGGAAGGTTGCTGCTTAATCTTGATCAATGGGTTGTGTCGATAATTTACTATAGACAATGGTGCTATGAAGGCTAACAGCCTACCTTGGTCATTGCCCCTATCGTAGAATTTTGATGATTAAAAAAATTTCATTCGATGAAACCATATCGAAAATGATATTGAAAGTATGTTTGACTTAAAGTAAGTGTAATAAGCAATTAAAATAGAAAACAATAGTAGTGAAGAGCAAAAAAAAAAAAAAGTGCACACCAAATTTATAGTGGTTCGGTCGTCGCGACCTACATCTACTCTCGATTCCTCTTTCGTCGAGACCACTGACATTCACAACGATCTTCTTTCGATGGACGAAGACTAACTACCCTCTTTATAACTCTTTCTCATTTTTACAGGTTTAGGAGAGAACCTTTATACCCGTCTTTTATAAGTATTCCCTCATACACTCCCTTAGAATAGCCTCTAAGCATATGAAGGAGGAAACTTAACTTTCTAATAGGGTTTACAACCTTATAATCACAGAATTTTGTTCTACTTTCTTGCTACCTTAAGCAGGAAAAAGTGGAGTGTTTATAGACTCCAAATAACTTCAAAAATAGAGCCAAAACTTAAATTTTCAAGTCTTTTGGGTTCGGGCGGTACCACTGCTTGCATATTGACACTAAATGGTATTATCGCCCAGTCTGGGAGGTACCACCACTTGTAGCCTGGAAAAGTGTGCTTTGACTTTTCTAGCTTATAGGTGGTTCCATCACTAGTTTGGTAGTGCCACCGCTCAATCAAACTTTTGCATCACTGAATGAGCCTCCCAATAGGCTCAAAACAATTCCAACTCAAGCATAATAGGCCCTTAATTGAGTTAGTATAATTACACTAAAAACTAACTCAATTACAACATAAACTACTTCGATTAAGATATGATCGATTACAAGCATAAATCACATGTTGTTCGGCATGTCATTGGTTCATCCGATGCTTTGTCTGAACCTTTAGCACATCTTCCTTTCCTTCAACGTATTACCAAATCAGCATGTTGATTTTCCATAACATCTGATCTCCTTAGTATAATGTCCGATCCTTCTGGCCCGATACCCGAACTCATGACATAAAGTCTGGCACGTTGATCCTCCAGCTCGACGTCTAATCTTCTGACATGTTCCACTTCGACTCAACATCTGATTCTTCCTGCTTCAATCAATTTGTCTTTTCATGATCCAAGACAGTCCTATGTCACTCAAACGTTGATTAAATCATAATTTCATCAATTGATTTCATTATTAAAATCTTATATTCAACAATCTCTCCCTTTTGATAATGACAACCAATTAATGATGGAGTTTAACTAAACTCCTCTATCTTTATGTCATATCGAAATAAAACAAATTTGAATTCAAAAAGAGTAATAACCTTTGAATTCAAGTCAAAATAATTTTAATCATTATTGCATGCATAATAAAATCATGAATATTTTATGCATAATTTCAAATCAAGATATAATATGCATAATTCTAAAACATAAAATTTCAAATTATCATCACTTTAGGCATAACATGTATGATATCAAAACATTAATATTTTCAAACCATCATTACTTCAAATCATCATGCATAATTTCAAAATATAAAATCATGAAGCATAAAACAAAAATATTTTTATATTTTCAAAACATTCATCATTATGTTCAACTCATTCATTATTACTTCTCCCCCTTTATCATCAACAAAAAAAAAAAATTACAACTATTAATTTTTTAAAATATGCAAGCTCACAAATTCTTTCTTCTCTTTTGAGAAGTGTAAGCTAGCAATTTTACTTCTTGAGATGGGCAAGCTAGCACTTTTGTTTCTCTTAAGATGTGCAATATAGCAATTCTTGCTTTGTTTTGCGATATGCAAACTAGCAAGTTTTTGCTTCCTTTGAGATTTGCAAGTTAGTAATTTTTGTTTTTCTTTTATGAGATGCAAGCTAGCAAGACTCTCTCCTTTTGGCATTGTTAAAAAGAAGAAAATAATATAATGTTATAATTTTTTTTCCTTTACATCAATTTTTAAATCATGACAAATATTAATAATAAAGATAAATTTACATCAAGAGTGATCAATTTGATAATGGGGTATATATATCATAAATACAAAGGAGTTGTATGAAATAAACAAATTTCAAGTTGTGAATATCGAAATATCATGACTCATTTTGATAAGTCTCCTCTTCAGTAAAAAATAAAAAGAAATCTTAGGAGATTAAATAGTCAACAATCTTCAAAAGAAATCTTAAGTCATGATATCTAAGAAATCAAGAGAAAAATTTAGATAAATATTCTCTTTAGTAAGAATCATAGGTGAATAAAAGATCTTAATTCAAAAAAAAAATCTCAAGTATCAAATGAAAGATTTGGATAAAACTCATTCAAATTCAAATTATCAAAATCACTTTTAAGAGATTCAAAATGACATAAATAGGTTTATCAATCTCTTACTGAAAACTTGATAGGATAGAAAAATTTTCAAGAAAAATATATTCTTTTTTTAGTTTCAATTTATGTGATTGATTTCATACAAGCATGCCGTAGTCTTTTATGGCAAATCCATGTATCATCGATTAAAACTGATAAACAAATTTTGTCATGACAAAGATCTGTTAGGATCTAGAGCAGCACGAAGAGGGGAGGAAGGAGAGGAGAGAGGGGGGGGGGGGTAAATTAGTATAGCATTTAAGAATAATAGATTCGACGATTTAAAATGATTTCAAAAAACCTCATATGAAAATAATAACGTTTCGATTAAAACTATTTTGATTGTATTTGAACTTAAAAACGTACGTAAGAATATGAAGAGGAAGTGGAGTAAGTAAAGCAGTAAAGTGAAGATGGTTTGTAGTAATGTAAATTTGCAAGAAGTAAACGTAACCATTTTTATAGTTGTTCGGTCATATGACCTACGTCCACTCCTGATTCCTCTTCTCTTGAGGCCATCAGCTTTCCACTAGCTGTCTTCCTTTTAACGGGCGAAGGCCAACTCTCTTACAATGCTCTTTCCTTTTGATGGGCTTAGGAGGTAACTCTTATAAGTACTCTCTCATCTCTTTTAACTTGAATATAAGTGAGGACTAGAGGAGGGGATTGTTAAGGATCGAGTGGCACTAAGAGGGGGGGGGGGGGGGTGAATTAGTGCAGCGGATAAAGATGATAAATTTTCGGTAATTTAAACCAACTTCGAAAACTTCGTACGGTGAAAACTTCATTCGTATTATGAAAGTCGTAATGGTGGAATCATATAAGAAAAGCTTTAACTTAAAGATATTTGCAGAGATGAGAAGTAGAGCATCAAATTAAATGGAAAAGGTTTGCAGCAAAGTAAATAGTAAGAACATAAATGCAAACCAGATTTTTATAGTGGTTCGGTCATTCGACCTACGTCCACTCCCGATTCCTCTTGCTTGAGGCCACCGACTTTCCACTAGCTATCCTCCTTCCAACGGGCGAGGATGAACTCCCTTACAACTCCTCTCCTTTTGATGGGCTTAGGAGGAAACCCTTACAAGTATCCTCTCCTTTCTTTCGATGGAATACAAGTGAAAAACTAAGGAGGATTTTCTAGAGAGATTTGAGCAGAGTTTTCTTACTTTCAAAGTGTTGTGCTTGTTCTTTTTCTTGCAGGAATACTTGGGGTATTTATAGACCCCAAGAGGATTCAAATTTAAGCTCCAAATTTGAATTTTTTTCGGACTTCCCGATGCTGACGGTGACATTGCCTATCAGGGGCAGGGCCACCACCTATCAGTTGTCAGACTGACAGTGCATAAGCGGTTCCACTGCCCAAGGCAACGGTGCTATCGCCGTTGCCTTTTGACATTGGGTGGTGGCACCACCCCAGGCTGGGCGGTGCCACTGCCCATGGTTCGGCCACTGGGCGGTGCCACTACCCAGAACATTTCAGCCCACTGGTTTAGGCCGAAAACTCAACCAAAACCGGTCCAAATAAAGTTCAAATTGGCCCAAATTTGGTTTATAGGATTAACACCTAATCCTAAACCAAATTATATGCTAACTATGAATTTTAAAGATATTTTCTAAGCTATTACAAAGTCCATAAGACAAGACTTCTTTCAGTAAGCTTTTGGTGAACTTCCGATGGTCTTCCGATGAACCCTCGAAAACCATTCTACGGACTCTCGGCAAGCTCCCGGACTTCACAATGATCTTGGTGAGTTCCACCGAGCTTCTTTGGCAAACTTCGATCTTTCTTGGCAAGCTCCATGAATGCCTGATGAACCCTTCAACGTCCTCAGCCAGTTCCGGCAACACTCCCAACGAATTTTTGGACTTCCGTCGAACTCTCAAACTCCCAACGATCCATCACATTTGTCTTTTGGCACTTTATTTCGCTTTATGTCTTTATCATTATCGTAGTTAATCCTGCACACACATAAACAAAAACTCTACTTCGATCTAGACAATTATTACAATACGAATTGACATTCAGTTGCTCGACACATCATTGGTCGGCGCTTTATCCAATTCTTCAGCACATCGTCCTCTCTTACAGCTTGTTGCCTAATTGGTGGTTAACCTCCGCAACCTTGATATCCATGGCGCAACTCCGCTCTTCTTGGCCTGATGCCCGACGTCCGAAGCCTTCTGCCGATTATCGATCGAACCTCGGCTCGACATCCAATATCCTGACGTGATCACCCGGCGCAATGTCAATTCCTCTAGCGTCAACTATCTAATCCTGATCGATAGTAGACCTGCGTAACTCAAAATGTAGTTAGACCATAAATCACAATCAATTAATTTCATCATCAAAATTCGAGATTCAACAATCTCCCCCTTTTTGATGATGACAACTAATTGACGACTAACGGAGTTAACCATAACTCCCCGGAGTTTAACCAAACTCCCCCTATCAATATGCCATTGATAGAAACACTTGGATTATCCCAAATCTAAGCAACATTCATCACAGAATATGAGAATTATCAAACCATCATGCAAATATATAAAATATTCAATACAATGCATGAAATCATCAATCTACTTCTCCCCCTATGTCATCAACAAAAAGGAGAAGTTGCATCATAGCTAGTTTAAAAGGATATATAAATTTTACAATTATACTAGCTATTAATCACATCATACAATATTTAAGCATAGATTTGCAATACATCATTCAATCATAGCAAGATTTAAGTTCAAGCATGATAAGTTTTACTTGCTTCTTGTGCAATGTTGCACTTTGCTTTTCATGCAAGCTAGCAATAAACTTTCTCCTCCTTTATCAATGTCAAAAAGAAAGAGAGGATCAAATATGATGATATAAACTTTTCACATAAGTTTACATAAAAAAAATTAATCTTCAAATCATGATACAAATATATCAATATAATGGATCAAGTCATGATTACAAGTGCTAACATATTTTCTTTTCATTTATTTTTAAGCCACGATGAATAAATCAATGATTTAATCATTAAGCACATTTCTTTTTCATCAAATTTTCAATCATCAATATTCAAGTCATGAATATTAATTTAACAAGCTAGCTCCCCCTTTATCATTGTCAAATAGAAGTGGAGGACTCAATTGCTAAAAAATTTTAAGCTATATAAAGAAATCATGTCATGATATCAAAAAATATTTAAGAAGGACATGATTTATTTAATAAATCCTTTTAATAGCATAAAAGAATTATACAATCAAGGATCATGATAAAAATATATCAAAATCATAGATCAAGTCATGATTCATGATTCATCATAAAGAAAATTAATTTATATCAAATATTCAATTTGCCACACAAGGCAAAGAAATCATGTCACTTCTAGGATATAATATCAAGGCTCAAGAAGAACATGATTCATTTGAGAATTAATAGCACAAAGGGCAACTTGATTTATACATACGAATTCTCATTAAGATCACATTTCATGAGAAATTTCAAGTATCAAATATCAATATATCAAGACTTGAATTGTTTTCCTCTTTAGTACATAAAAAAGGAAGTAATCATAGAGAAAAGTATTTCAATTTGTAAAAAAAAATATCTCAAGTCAAGAATTTAAGAGAGAGTTCATGATTCACTTAAAAATATCTCATTCAAAATAATTTGACAACTTAAAACCCATAATCAAATCAAAATCATTTTCGAAATTCAAAATGCTAGCAATTTGCATTAATCATGACAAGTGATACATCAAAAGTCTATATCAATATTTCAATCATCAAGTCATGAAGCATACAAAGTGGTATTGAAACATGAGAGAAAATTTCAAATCACACATGTAATGTTTCAATATTCAAAACACATTTTCTCAAGTTAAGTATCAATAAGTCAAGAGAAAATAACTTATAATTCATTTGAATTTCTCTTCAATAACATGGAAGAATCATAGTATAAAGTAAGAGGTCTTGAAAAACTCAAGTTATCAAGATCTCGATATAAATAAAACTCATAATCAATTCATCGAAATCACTTTTATAATTTATGAGATTCTTAAAATATTATGAAATCATTAATCTCGATAAGATGAGAAAAGCATGAAATCAAAGTCTTATTCATAATTTAAGTGATTCATAAAATATCATAAATGAATTTATCACTTATATTTTATTTGAAACATCCAAAACCTTAGAGAAAGAGAGATGTTCAAGAAACATATATTTCTCTTTTAGTAATTTGCATTGATTTCATATGAACATACCTTTGTCTTTTTTATGTCGAATAAAAATAAGCATAAATGTTCAAGACATAAATGCTAAATCTCATAACACAAATTATCAAGCATGATTCATTTGGAAGGTTCTCCTTTTTAATAAGTAAAAAGGAATTACAGGAGAACAAAATGAATTAAGGGAGATAGAGCATGATTCATATTTAAAATGTATCTTATGTCATAAATACGAATCAAGCATTTTTCAATCTAAAATCATCCTAAAAAATCACATTCAATAAATTCATATATGATAAGCATAGATTTATTGAAGAATCGAAAAGATAGAGGATTGCATTTCGTTCTTGTAAATTTCTATTCATATGATTTGGTTCTTATAAGCATGCCTTTGCCTTAAAACAAAATGTCAACATTCAAGATGGAAAGACAAATTTCGTCATAATGATCATTAAGTCAAATCACATTAAGGATGTGGCATTTCTAAAATATTTGATTCAAAAGATTCACATGGATTCATCAAAATCGAAAGACAAACTTTATCATAAAAATTGTAAAGGCAAAAATATAACATATTATTCCAAGACATGAGATTCAATTTATCATGATAATGTGTTTCATTTTGAGTTGTTTATTTCATATAAGTATACTTATATTTCAAAAAATGAGTATCAAATTTTAAAACCGCAACATGAGTTTGTCATCAACATATAACAACTTCAAGTCCTCATGATATCATAAAATCATTAAGCATGACAACAAACTTTTACTATTTTCATTTCATTATTATCAATGATGATTTCATAATGTATGTTCAAACTTTTATATGGAACCCATCATTATATAAATTTAAAATACAAGTTTGTCATTAAACCCATCAAGATCAAATGCATCAAAGTCTTTCATTCGAAAATTTTAATAAGAGCAATATAAATTGATTACATGTAAGCATGTATCAACATTTCAAAGCAAGACGTAAGTTTCATCATAAAAACCGTTAAGACCAAACACATCAAAAATAAAACATCATGATTAAAATATTTTTAACTTTTATATTTTATTTTATGTGGTTGATCTTATATAAGCATGTTCAAATTTTGATGTAAAAGCGAAATCATCAATATGCTTGCTTCTATCTTTTAATCATATTTGGTGTGCAAGCATTATCTTGAAACATGCTATTAATTTTTTTATCAAAAATCATGCATCTTGTTTGAAATCAAAAGCAATATAAAATCATCAAGATTCATGAATTTATCATGATCATACGTATGGAGCATTTTCATTATCAAGCAAGATTTCACATAAGCATGCCCAAAAACTTTTTGCATGAAAGATATGTATTAAGTTTAAAGCCAAAAAGTGATACAAAAATCATCAAGATTCATGGATTAATTATGAATATATTATTTCAAAATATGAGATTTTAAGTCATCAAGTATGATACAATCATTAAGTATGTTTTCATAATGCATCATCAAAATCATTTTAATTCTTTTATTCATTTGTGAACCATGAATAATATCTTTTGATCCTTATTGATTTTTCATATTGATATCTTTCATGACATGATATAATTGAATCATTGATTTATTATTTTTGTCATGGCCTAAAAAATACATGTAAAGAAAATATGCTAGCATTGAAATCCATGACTTGAATTTGATTGAAACATTGTATGCTTAAATTGATTTTTCTCCTATATTTCAATACTACTTTGTATGCTTCATGACTTAATGATTGAAATATTGATGAAGACTTTTGATGTATCACTTGTCATGATTAATGCAAATTACAAGCATTTTGAATCTCGAAAATGATTTTGATTTGATTATGGGTTTCAAGTTGCCAAATTGGTTTGAATGAGATTTTTGTTTCAAGCGAATCATGAACTCTCTTTTGATTTCTTGACTTGAAATATTTTTTTATGCAAATTGAAAAACTGTCCCTCTATGACTCATTCTTTCTATCATTTGGTAAAGAGGAAAACAATCAAAGTCTTGATATCTCGATAGTTGATACTTGAAATTATTTCTTATGATTCATGATGAATTTAGAAATATAATGCATCTCTTCTTTATCTTCCTAAGATCTTTTGAGATCTTATTTAAAAGAAGAGGCATATTGAAATGAACATGAATTGATATCTTGATTCTTTGTATTGGTTGTCATGATTTGAAGATTGATGTAAATTTTTATTGATGCAAACTTATGTGAGAAATTTATATCGTCATATTTGATCCTCTCTTTTTTTTTGACTTTGACAAAGGGGAGAAGGGTTTTGCTAGCTTGCTTATTGCAAATGAATACAAAATCCCTAACATTCTAAGGAAGCAAAACTTGTAAGCTTGTACTTCTCAAAAAGAGATGAAAGATCTTGCCTATCAAAAGAAGCAAAAAGTACAAAACTTAGAAAATTTACAATCTTACACTTGTCATGCTTCTATGTTTGTATGTTATAATGAAAATTTAGCTTACATGTTTAAGTGATGAAAATTTTGCAAAAATTGCAAACATGCAAAGCAAAATTAAAGTGCACTTCTTAAGAGAGAAGAAACAAAATGCAACTTACATATCTCAAGAAGCAAATGAAAATTGCTATCTTGCCTATTATGAGAAACGAAGTACAAACTTGCACATCTTAAGAAGCAAGTAAAAATTACCATGCTCTAACTTAAAAAACTTGCTATGCTTTTACGCTTATATGTTGTGATGAAAATCTAGCTTCATGTTGTAAAAACTTGCTTATCTTTAAATATAGCTAGATGCTACTTCTCCTTTTTGTTGATGACATAGGGGGAGAAGTAGATTAATGACTTCATGCATTGAATTAAAGATTTTATATATTTGCATGATGGATTGATTTTTTTTTTGCTTTTTATGACATAATATTGATACATGTTGCTTGGATTTGGGATAATCCAAGTGTTCTATCAATGACATATTGATAGGGGGAGTTTGTTTAAACTTCGGGGAGTTAAGGTTAACTCCGTCAATTATCAATTAGTTGCTATCATAAAAAAGGGAGAGATTATTAAATCTCGAACTTTGATGATAAAATTAATTGATCATATTTTGGTTATCTAACTACGTTTTGAGTTACGCAGGTGTACTCTCGATCAGGAATAGATAATTGACACAGGATAAATCAGTATTATGTCAGAGGAAATCACGTCAGGAGATTGGATGTTGAGCCGAAGGTCCAGTCGACGATTGGTAAAAGGCTTCGGATAAAGAAATTGGGCATCGGGCCAAGAAGAGCGGAGTTATGCCAAGAAGATTATGGTTGTAGGCGTCAACTGTTGATTGGGCAACAAGTCGCAAGAGAGGATGATGCGCCGAAGAAACGGAGGAAGCGCCGATGTGCCAATGACGTGTCGGGTGACATTTCGATTAAGCATTGTAATAATTATCTAGATCGAAGTAGGATTAAGGACTAATTGAGTTATAATTGGGCTAACCTAGTTAGGGGCCAATTGGGCCTATACCCGGATAAGTTTGGGGCAGACTCAAGGCTCAAATAGGGTTGCTAAACCTTATCTAGCTATGGCACTACCAGACTGGGCGGTGGTACCACCTAGGTTTAGTCTCCCAGATGGTATAGGCAGTGGTATCGCCTTGGGGGAGAGTGCTTGGGGCAGTGGCACCGTTGGCTGGGTGGTGGTATCGCCCAGTACACTGATCAAGTTAGTGTGTCAGGCGGTGGTACCACTGGGCGGTGGTACCGCCCAAAGATAATCGATATGGGCAAAAGTCGGGCGTGGTACCGCCCAACACTGGTGGTGGTATCGCCAGTACCCTTGAAATCTTGGGTGATTCAAATTTGGGCCTCTTAGGGTCTATAAATACCCCAAATATTCTTACTTTGGTGAGCAAGAATTGTGAAAGAAAACTAAGGAAAAACTCTGTAATTCTTGGTAGAAATCCTTCCTCCTAAACTTTAAAGAGCTGGTCTTAAGTGAGGTGGTTGAGGGAAACCTTGTAAAAGAGTTTGTAAGGGAGTTTGTCTTCGCCTGTTGGAAGGAAGGCAGCTAATGGAAAGCCGGTGGCCTCAAGCGAAGAGGAATTGGGAGTGGACGTAGGTCGGATGACCGAACCACTATAAAAATGGTTTAAGTTTATATATTGTCTTTTATATTTCTATACACCGTCTTTTCTTCGTTGCTCAATTTACTTATTATTGTCCTTCTTCCTCTCTAAACACTTCCTACTTTAAGCACTTTTCGATATGCTTCAATTGAAACTAGGTTTTAGTCAAAACAAAATTTTTAACGTATTTAACATGATTTACCACTATACTAATTCACCCCCTCGCCCCCTGCCCCCTCTTAGTGCCGCTCTAGATCCCAACACATCGAAGTTTTCTTATTAGTGGTCAAAACTTCAACTAAGAATAATGTATTGACTATGAAGAAACTTCGCTCTTGTGATAAGACTTGAAGCCATAAGGATACTTCTTGCCTGTGCATGTTGTATAAATTTTAAGTTATTTCAAATGAATGTCAAAAGTACTTTTCTTAATGGTTTTATCTCCGAAGAAATTTATGTTAAGCAACCACAAGGATTTGAGATTTTTTTTTTCAAACCATATTTATAAGTTATCTTAAGCTCTTTATAGTTTGAAGCAAGCCCTTAGGGCCTGGTATGATAGACTTAGTTCATTTCTTATTCGAAATAACTTCTCGAAAGATAAGGTCAATATCACATTATTTATTAAATATTTTAAAAATAAAATTTTTATTATTGAGATTTATGTTGATGATATTATTTTTTATTCTACAAATGAATCTTTGTATGAATCATTTACCAAAAGCATGAGTCAAGAATTTGAAATGAGTTTAATGGGTGAATTAATATTTTTCTTAGAATTATAAATTAAGTAATTAAATGATAAAATTTTATTAGTCAAATGAAGTATACTTTGGAGCTATTAAAATGGTTTCACATGGATACTGCTAACGTTATTAGTACACCAATGTGCATCTCTACCAAGTTAGATATGGATAATGAAGGAGAATACTTTGATCAAAAGACTTATAGAGGTATGATAAGTAGCTTGCTATATCTTACTACAACTAGACCTGATATAATATTTAGTATTAGATTTTGTGCTAGATTTCAATCCAATCCTAAATAATCTTATTATAAAATAGTTAAAAAAGAATCTTTAAGTACTTAAAATGAACTCCTAATTTAGGATTATAGTCTCCAAAATCTAAAAATTTTGGTTTAAATGCATATGGCTGATACTGACTTTGTAGAATATAAAATAGATAGAATAAGTACCTTTGTAACTTATCAATTCCTAGGTTATACACTTATTTTTTGATCTTCCAAGAAACAAAATCTTGTTGCATTATATACAATTAAGGTTAAATATTATTGAATCTTAGATTTTGATGATGAAGTCAATTGATAAGTTATTTGATTTAATCCATATTATTGAGATAAGTATGCAAGATTAACTACGATAGCAATGAAGACATAAAGCGAATTACCGGAGTCAAATATGTTGGGAATTCAAGAGTCCATCGGAAGTCCGAAGGATCATCGGAAGTGTTGCCGAAACCAGCCGAGAAAGAATCGGGGACATGCCGAAGGTTTCGAAAGTTCACTTGAAAGATCGTCGGAGGTTCGCAGAGCTCACCGAGAAGGTTCGAAAGCTTGCCAAAGATTCAAGGAACTCGCCATAAAATCCGAGAGCCTATTGGAAGTCCGCCGAAAAAAATCCGAGGGTGTGTCGGAGGCCTGTTGGAAGTTCGCCGAAAAGCTCGTCGAAAGAAGACTCAACGTTGTCGGTTTCTAATTTATTTAGAATATATTTTTAATTTCATAGTTAGTACATAATTTGGATTAGGATTAGGTGATAATCCTGATTAACCCTAGTAGGGGATAACTATACCTTATTTGGACTGAATTGGGCCGGATTCAAGGCCCATTCAGTAGTATTGGACCAGGTCTAGCAATGGCATCGCCCCGGAAACTGGTTCATATGTGGTTTGGGTGGTGGTACCACCCCAGGTCAGTGGTGGTACCGTTGATAGTTATTACCTGTCAACGATGGTACCACCTGACAGGCAATGGTACCACCAGTCCATAGAGACTGAGGACTCTATCAGGTAGTGGTACCATCAAACTAGGTAGTGGTATCATCCAGTACACTGATAGAGCAGGGTCAATTGGCGGTAGTACCGCTAATACCTGAAAATTCGGGATGTGACTCTTTTTGGCTCCATTTCTGAAGCCAATTAAGTCTATAAATACTCATCTCTTCTCAACTGGCTAAGTATCTTTTGAGAAGTGAAAAAATTAAGTCAAAGCTATAGCAAAATTATATTCGATAGCTTGAATGTTCACCTCCATATTTTTACTTTGTCAGAATCCTGTAAGAGTGTAAACCACCTGTAAAAGTTTGTAAGAGGGGTGCTTGGTTCTTTCCCTTCAAGAAGATTTGATAGTGGAAGTTGAGAACCTCATCGGAGGAGGTTTCAGAAGTGGACGTAGATCATTTGACTGAACCACTGTACATCGCTATGTACTACTCAGAATGTATGAGTTTTAATTATTGCATCTTTTTCTTTACTTAGTTGCAAATCTATCGATCTCCTTCTCTCTACTTTCGATAGCATTCACTTAAATCATTTTGCTGGAATCGTTTTCGTTGGATCGAAATTTCTCTTCTAACAACTATTTCCGAAGTCGGTTTCAAATTTATGGGTTTTATCCGCTGCATAAATTCACCCCCCCCCCCCCCCCCCTCTCTTAGTGCCACTCAGATTCTAACAAATATATATTGTGGTAGGTCCATGTTGTATGTAGGTAATTGAGATGAAAAATATTTTAGAAGACTATAGACTTAAAAAATATCTCTATAAAATATGATAATACTAGTGCAATATGTCTAATAAAGAACCCCATTCAATACTCTAGGGCTAAACACATTGATATTAGACATCATTTTATTAGGTATCATGTTAATAATCATGATATATCTTTAGATATTATTGACACAAAACATCGATTAGTATATATTTTTACTAAACTATTGAATGAGGAACAATTCAATTTTATTAAAAGAGAATTATGTATGTTGAATCTTCTAAACACATTGATTCTTCTCATATGATTTTTTTATAGATCATTATCTTTATTTTTTAGTATTCATGATTTGAGATTTCTTTTGAATCATATCTTTTACTACTGGATCTCCTACAATTTTTTCTTTTTGCTAAAGAGGACATTTTTCTAAACAAAACATGATCTTTCTTTTGATTTCTCGGTATTCATAACTTAAGATTTCTTTTGAATCCAAATCTTTCACTACTTGATCTTCTATGTTTTTTTTTTAAAGAAGAAATTTATCAATATGAATCATGATCTTTCCTATGACTCCTTTGTATTCATTATCAAATTGATCTCTTATGATTTGAACTTATCATTGATATCTTTTATAGATAGCATTATGAATCCATGATATTTTTCTCTTCTTTTTAATGACAACAAATGAGAGAAATAAGTAGTAGCTTGTAAAAAGAAGTAAAAATTGTTAGCTTACACACTGCAAAGGAAAGTAAAAATTGCTAACTTACACATTGCAAAGAGAAGCAACAACGTGCTACTTCATAGAAAAATAAAAAAAACTTACATATTCCTCCTTTTTGTTGATGACAAAAGGGGAAAAGTTGAATGCACTCCTTGATATATTATATTCTTTGATATTTTACACTCTTTAATGCTTTGAAATTATGATGTATCTTGATGATTTAGAATTATGCATGAAATACTTTAACTTATGATTTAAAATTATGATATATATAATGATTACCTTAATGTATGCAATGATATGCAAGTGAAGTAAGTAATGATTATTTTGATATGATGTGTTGTTATGATGCTTTGAAATTACATATTACCATATTTCAAAATAGCATATAGACATAGGGACTTTAGTTAAAACTCCGACATCAATTGGTTATCATTATAAAAAAGGAGAAAATTATTGAATCTTAGATTTTGATGATAAAATCTATTGATGAATTTATTACTAATAAGTGTTTGAGAAAACATAAGAGAAACTTCAATCTTGTACTTAAATCATGAATTAGGAAAATTAGACGTTTGATTGGAGGATGGACTTCGTGCTTTGAGTTCGAGCATCGGGTTAGATGGGTCAAGCATTGCACCTAGATTGGATGTTGTAGGAGTTCAACATGTTAATATATCGGGCAATACGTCAAAGGAAAGAACAATGCACAGGAGATAGGATGAAATGTCGAATAACATACCAAACAACATGCTTCATGATTGTAATTATTAAGTATTGATCAAAATAATTTAGAAGGCTAATTAAGTTAGTTTTGGATATAATCAGGCCAACTCAATTAAGGGTTTATTGGGCCTAAATCAACGCTGAATTCGTTATATTGGAAGGCCAATTTAATGATCTAAAGTTGGGTCAGGCGATGGCATTGCTAGACCAGGTGGTGGTACTGCCCATGAGCTGAAAAGTATGGAATATATTTTTCTAGAAAACCTGATAATAGTACTACCAGGGCAAGCGGTAGTACTACCTAGTGTCGGGTGATAGTATCGCCAGAACAGTCTTCTAGATTATGTTAGGCGATAGTACTGTCAGAGCCCGATCTCCCAAGCTTTGTTTGGCGATAGTTCCACCCAATATAGGTGATGGTACCGCTAGTATCTCGAAAACCCAATGATTTAAATTTTTGACTCTAGTTTTGAAGCCATTTGGGGTTTATAAATACTTCACTCTTATTTACTGGGTTGAAGAATAAAAAACTAGAAAAACTTGTGATTGAAAGTGTTGTAAAGCTTTCAAGGTATTTAGTGCTCTCCTCCTTAAGTCTAGAGTTCAATCTAAGGGACGTATAAGAACTTACTATAAAACAAAGTTGTAAAGCTTCTCTCTTAAGCTTGTGAAAAGGAAAAAAGAGTTGTAATAAGGGTAGTTGATCATCGCTCATTGAAAAAAAGATTGGTAGTGGAAACCGATAGCCATAAGTAAAGAGGAATCGAGAGTGCACGTAGATCCTGACAACCGAACCACTATAAATCCGATATACATTTTCTTTCATGCTTTTCATTACTATTACTTACTAATTTAATTATTCACTACTCTTACTTGTACTTTAAGTTTAAACACCTTTCCGATATAGTTTCATAACAGTATAAATAGTAGAAAAATAGCATATGTCTACAAGATCTATTAGATGACTCATTTTTAGGTGTAGGTAATAAATTTCCACAATAAATCTTCATATTCTTTTGGTTTTCATATTATAAAAAATCTTTGCATATTATTGATAATATGAGTTGAAGCACAAAAATCAATCAACCAAGTATTAGAAGGATCATCAATAATGTTTGATTCAAAACATATAAAGGTTGAGTTTATACAATTTTTTTTAGAACTGAGCCTTATGTTTAACATAGTCCTTTTTTATATGTTGTTTCTTGCCACAAAAGAAGCACTTCATTGTAAAGGCTTTTCTTTTTCATTAGTTTACTCTGTATTTTCAAACTTGGCAAATTTATTTGGTAGATGATGTTTTAATTTTTTTTTCTTATTACCAACTCCTTAAGTAGTAGTAGAACATTATGAGATCTTTTTTACCATAACATTAATTCATCCTAAACACATATATTAGTTAGCTTTTTCATGTCTTATTTATCTTTATTTGTATTACAGTGAATCTTGAACAGATCAAAATGAGAAAGAAGAGAATTAAGAATGAATTACATGAGAAAAGACTCATCCACATTTATGCATAATGTTTTAAATTTTATAACTTTGTCAACCTCATTTTCACTTTTTTATTTCTCGAGCCAATTGATACAATGAATTAATTCTCTTCCCTTTAACTAAATTTTGCAATTCTCTTTAATGCTTTTGTAAGAGCTTAAATCTGTCTTCAATAATATTCAAATATTTCTATGTGCTAGTTGCAAGTGGTAATGAAGTCTTCATATTATTTATAATTATCATTCTTATAAACATTAGACTAAGCTTATTATATTTCATAAGTATTCATTTCATTAATCTGATCCATAGTACTTTCAATAGTCAACTCTGTGGACTTTTCAACATTAGGTCAAGATCTAATATAATTAATATGAACTACATATATTCTAATCATTTTGAATTATTTGAAACAAGTATATAGATATTAAAAACATGAGTGTATGTAAGGAAGTACAATTGTAAATATAAAATAACATTAATGTTTTGAGTTTTCAAGATATAATGAGCTATTAATATTATTTATATTTCACCTTTAGATGAAATATTAATATATTTGATGTTCATTCAAGATTATTTATAAACAACTAATACCATCTTTATGAAATAATATTGTTGCTTTTGAGTATATGATCCTAAATTATAGGGATATCCAAAACAGTATTATTTTACATAATCATATAATTATTTGAAATAAATTCTTTTTTATGATTATTTAAACCTCCTAATTATATGTGTCAATATAAATATTATTTTATAATATTATATATATTTAATTTTTAAATATAATTTTATAAATTATTGGTCTAAGTCACTTTAATAACAAAACTAATATAATAATATAAAATATCTTATAAATGATAAAATATTTATTGTAATTCATAACCTATAAACTTATCATTTTAGGCCAATTTGGTATCTACAAGTAAAATAAAACATAGAGATATAAGTTATATATAATATTCACTAAATATTTTTAATCTAATTTATGTAGAAATAGTTCAATAAAAATAAAAATTATAATTATAAAAATTAATAAACAGTAATCAATATTAAAAAAACTTATATAATAGTTATAATCACAAATCATCCTTTTATGTGAAAAAAATATTATTTCATAATTTTTAACTTATGCATTTGAATAAATACACAAATATCTAAGAATAATAATTGAAATTTAATTATTATAAGTAAAATTTTTATCAATATGCCATGTAAAAAATTATAAAAAATCAAAAAATATATATAATTTTTTAACTCTGTATAGAATTCTAAATTAGATTAGTTAATCCTATTTAATTGGATAATAATCATCTCAAAATATTTGATTAAAATGATTTAAATTAATCAATTTTATAATTAATAATACAAGTCAGAAATATTTGATTTTTGAAAGGTAAAACTATAATTTTCTTGGGATATATAATAAAAATATCAAGGACATGAGGGGAAGCTGATTGGATTAGAAAGTATTTAAAAGGATAAAATAATCATTTAATGATTGAAGATCAATAATTTGCTTTTTTTTCTTCTTCTTAGTTGCTATAATCTATGGGAGGCATGCGATCGCCTATGGTCATTCTCTGTCAAGATGCCGCTTTATGGTTGCCGTAATGTGCAACCATTCTCACACAACCGATCGACGACCCTTATGGTCATCGATTATGTCATTGTTCTCAGCCCACTAGCGACCCCCTATTGTCACTGTGGCACATGACCAACTCAAATTCTCTCCATGGCCAACCGATGATCCCTACGGTCATCGTGATGTGTGCCCATGCTTAGTTGTTCTCATCACATGCAGTGTTCGTGGTTGATTGAGAACTCTTATTGTCATCGCACAACCATTGGGAACCACTCACCTCTAGCGCCTCGCCAATGTCACCACTACCAATAATGCTATCATAGCCTTTATGAATTGTAATGCGTTTGATGTCCAATTGTCAAAGGCAACAGCAGCACCTACCTTGCTGCGCTTGCAATAGTACTATTGCAAGCACGCATAGTGACTAAGGCAGGTCATTGCAATGTCGTCCTGCCATCGCACACGTGCAACCGTCGTTACATGCAACTATGTTGTCATCTATACAGTCATTGCCCATGATTGGGGGTGACTAACAGAGGTTGCCGACATACAACTTAGCCTTCTATGACCATTGGCCTCGACTAGTAGGCTTGCAACTTTCCTATAGAGTTGATGTTTGACTCTTGTGTCGTTGTCTGTAGGAGGGCCACCACTATCGATGGCAATGCTACACATACTTCGTTTAACACCCCTATCCTTCTATCATTCGCAAACCCTCCATTGGAGAACCTACATTGCTTGCAAGTAGGTGATTAGAGCAAACGTGATAAATGACTAGATTTATAGTATTCTTTCACAAGCGAAGGGTGCTTATAAACATATCTAAATACTAAACAAATCTGATCTAATTTCAAATAATTAGCTCTAATACCAATTGTAAATATAAAAACTGTATTTATGTTATTGTTATATGAAAAACTTTAATGCTAGAATTGAAATCAAATAATGATAGATGAAGATTGGGATTGCATATCTTTCAATATCATTTAGAAAACCTTTATTTAATATACAAATGCACTATTATCGATTCAAAAGTTGTAGCAACATTGATCTACAAGGAGAATTAGACTAGTTTTTTCCTCTTATTCTATCTTTTGTAGGACCATTATGAGCGATGAAATAGGAGCTAAGGGAGATTGAGAATAAACATATAATCTCAATTTCTAATGTTTTGTCCATAGGATGTCTTGTTATTTTATAGGTAAGAACAAAGGTTCTAAGATGATAATTAAGATAATTGTTCTTATCAAAATCATCTACGAAGGTATTCTATCAAAATTATATCGATAACCATAATCAGAATCCAATCGAATCTATAATATATTTTTTAATTAAATAGGGGTATATAATTTAACATATATATATATAAATATATATGTATATATATATATATATCCTAATTTCTTTCTCATAGTAATGTAAATAACGTAGATTCAGAATCTATGGAACAGGAAAGTATGTTTTTGTCAACACATTTGTTTTGATGGATAAAAAATCACTTGAAGATTTATTAAAAAGTTATATATTTTTAGATATAGACACAAATGGATATAACTATTGAAAAGGTATTTCCTTACAATTGACCAATAAAATTTAGTAATTTATGAATTATATTTAAATATCATATAAGATTTAAATATCATGTGGGTCATATTAATGTTCACGCTATTAAAATGTCATTGGTTAACCTCATCTCCAGAAATGTAATATGAAGCTTTATTTGGTGCATGATCTCCAGAAATATAAAAAAAAGACTGATTCATCCTTTTTTATCTTTTTACATCTTTTAAAGTTATATCTGATTTTTTAATTAAGTAAATGAATTTATTGCCAGTAATTCAACTGCTATTGAAACTTGTAGATTAAGCAGGAGAATTGAACGAAACGAGACAAGTTGAAATACAAGCATCATAGTAGTGCATTTAAGTTACAATAATACCAAGGGATAATAGGGAAACAGAAGATAGTACTGAAGTAAGACTATCGCAAACATAAACAATTATAGTTCACAATCGTTGATATCCGATCAATGGTAGACTTCAATGACGGAACGTAAGTCCAGTAAGGGTTTTAAGGTATAGTCCGAAAAGCCTGCACTCTTGAAGAGTTTACCCCACTCGGCCTCACTCCTTTGCTTGCCCGAAGTGTTAGCCATCATGTGCAAGTCAAACAGAAGCTGCGTTTCTGATAGTTCAGGAAGAGAGTCATCGACATTGAGAACCATTTCAACGATGACTACTTTGCCTCCTCCTCTTTTGAAGGAATTGCCTCCTTGCATCTCTGCAGGATCCTCACACATTCCGCATCGCTCCAGTCGTGCAACACCCACTGCCACATCAACCTCAGAAACTTAGTTGAAAGACATCATCAAGTGTCCAAAAGCATTTCCATTTATCTGTTGCTTCAGAACAAATGTCTCCTGTCGTTTAGGACAGGTATACTTTATTCAATTAACACTATTCAGTGGGCTCAGGGCCTATGTATGCGTTGACCCATTCATTCGCTAGAGTTTGCTATTACTAATACCTGAGTTCATTATTTCTTAGTGTTGAAGGTAAGTGGTAAAACAGATTACCTTGAGCAGCACCGCGTCCGCTGGTGGTATGCTCGAACATGTCACCTCCGACCACCTCCACCTTTCTGCTCCCTACCAATGGAGCCACCACGTGGGGGAGGTCGAACACAGTGCATTTGAGCTGTGGATAGGCCTCGGCGATCGCCATGGCCATCGTTCCCGTCCCCCCTCCGACGTCCACCAACGACCGCAGACCCCGGAAGACGTCGCCACACTCCCTTATCAGTACTTGCACCACGAGACGAGCGTCGCTGGCCATTCCCGCTTGCAACAAGCTGTTGAACTCCGGGTTTTGTTTGGTGACCTCGAATATATCCTTTCCATGTGCGACCTCAAAAGGGGTGGCGGCTTCGTCCCCCTTGAGCCATCTGCCAACACTTTGCCAGGGAGACAGCAATGCTTGGTCCAGCATTAAGAGCAGCAACGGAGAAATACCTCCACCTTCTCCTTCATGATGAGGGCAGACATTGCAGTGAGGCCGAATAAAGTCTTCTCACTCGGATTCCGAGATCTGAGAAAAGTATTCCAAGCGGACCAGCAGGCGCATGAGCCGCCGGAAGCAGGCGCTTCTTGCTGGGGGAATTCGTAGCTCAGTCTCCAGCTGGGAGAGAGTGATGGGTTTGCCATGGCTGTGGATGACGTCTGCTATGCCCAGCTCTATAGCACACTTGAGACACATGGATCTGGTATAGCTCAGCGCGTGCTTCCATATACGGGCGTGAGCCTGCCATAACTCCTTCGCTCCGAACTCTTCAAGGAACGACCCCATCGTATACCCAATCTCCTAACTTGTGCTGTGCAATTAGTCTCAAGCAACTGCCACATATATATAGGCCATATTTGCAATTAGTCTTCTCCCTCGACAACCAAGGCCATTAGGTGGATCTTATTCTCGTGCATACAAAGGTATTCTTCCTTGAAAAAAACGATTGGAGGATACTTTATGTAAATAAACTGAACCGAAAAACAGAATCAGTTTTCTTTGAGACCGTGAAAGTTTGGTTCTGCTATTCATTAATTATTAATCTGATGTGTGTTACAATTACTTATTATTTGGCACATTTGAGATATAAAATGTTTAAAAGTAAAATAAAAAATCATAATGAACTTCGGTTCAAATTTTTTTTTGATGTTTCGATTAAGTCTCGTTCGGATTCAAAAATATTAAACTAAATGAGTTTGAATACTGAGAATTTTTGTAAATCAAATGGAACCAAAGTGTTACTCTTGCCTACTCTACTATTATGTACACCTTTCATTGATGTTAAATATATGCTTAATCAATTTGGTGGAGTGGGAAATATTATAATAAGAAAATATAAAAAGGAATCATAAAATTTCTCATATCGACCATGATGTCAAGGTGGAGGAAGCTAATGGAGTGAGCTGCCTTCAGTATGCAGCATAAAATCCTCATGGTTAAATTAGGTTCGAGCTTCTTTTTGTCATGCATGTCACTATCTGAAAATAAAAAAATGATATTCTCGAACAGTCACATAATCATGATTGAATGCAAGAATGCAATGGCCACGAGTGTGTTTCGGATGCATTCGAACAGTGGGCACCTCATGCTTGTAGCAATCCAATGATGGTGGCGACAAAATCGAAATGGGCACGAGCTTGGATCGATTATGGATGTCAGGATTGATTCGACCAAGAGATTGACATAGAGGACGAGTCGTGAAAGTATCTCTGCTGTTCCTTGTTTGATCTTCGTAGACTAAAGTTACAATCAATTACCCATTTCTGCTTCCAAATGCAAGGGATAATCTTGATAATAAAACAAATAAAATGAAATAAGTGATTTCCTTGGAAAAGTTCCGAGTTTTTTTTTTCGGAAACATCCCTTGTTGCTAGAATATCTAAACATTCCTAAATTTTATTAGCTTTAAGTATTTAGGGTCCTTTATCGTCTAATCATATTTTTATGATGGTATCGACATGAGTTTGAATCCTAACATTTAATTAAAAATATTATACAATATCTATTATCTATTTTGACTTACATCATATACTTAGGTTTTACTCAGACGTCAAGCATAATTCATTTGCTCATAAGAATAGATGTTAAAATATATATATATATATATATTGGGTCATCTCTCAACAACTTTTAAGCTTTTTGAGATTAGTGGTCACACAATTATATCTTTAAGATGATATTAGAGTGAAAACACCTGAGTTGAAATCTTCACCAGGTTATGCTTATAATCATCTACAATGGTCCATGATAAAAAAAAAATAATACTGCTTTACTATTTTTGTAACAATGGAAGTAAGATTCTTTATCTCAATTATTGGACGATGAATAAACTAGTATAACTCTATTTTTGTTTGTTATCACAAGACATATCATCCATGTCTTCATAATTGGTAATGGACAGTAGATCAAATATAACATTATCCAAATGTAAAGTTTTAGATGTTGATTTTCATTTTATATAATAAAATTTTGCTCAAATTTATTTTGATATCCTCACAAATTATTACATCATGAGTCAGCAATGAAAATTAGGCCAGTAATCAGCCAATTTTGGGCTCTTTCTTAATAATTAAAATTATTATGATTTGTGATTAACCAATCATTTTTTAAAATAGTATCCAAGTGGCAATTCTTGAGTTCTAATATTCACTATATAGTGCTTATAATCATTCTCATGTAATTGATTTTTTATTATTTTAACAATAATAGAAACAAAATTCATTAAAAGAGTTCTTAGGAGGCGAATAAAGTGTTAGAACTTTGTTTTTGCTGGTCTCCTACGAGACATCTTATTTGTTTTTATAGTTGGTAAATAACCCGAAGGTTATTTCATGGTAATGTGTCTTCTATATTTATATAGTAATCTGTTAACTTGTAGTCACAGTCTTGATGAAGTCATCACATCAAGATGATCTTTTCGACTTGACAATAATTGACTTGTTGAGAAATAAATCAAAGCCAGTTTTAATAAGAATTAATTAGAGTTAGAAATTTGAATGTAATTAAGTCCTATTATATTAGATTAAGATATTATTTTTCATATGTGGCTTAGATCTCAGTAAACAGGGAGATTGATAATATCATAACAAAGAAAGTTTTAGATTGATTAGTGTCCTTTATAATTTCTACTGTATTACCGTTATACGGGTTGTCAAAGCCTAGTAAATGATATCTGAGATGACATGTGGGCAGTCATCGCAATAGTTATCATTGAGATGTGCAGATGAATTCATTAAGGTTAGGAGACAGGTCCATTGACGATTGAAGTGGCGTTAATGATGATCAATTACATGGAGAACTGATTCATTACTGTTGGTTTTAAGTGATCGATGCATGTCAGATTCCTGTTGACTGGTCGAATGGGTAAAAATAAATGGCCCTTTTATAGATCTATACATGTAACACATTATTATTTTCGTGTATAAAAGTAATTTTTGATATTTCAATCGATGATTTTCCTAAATGTATTGGATCATGAAGACTATTGTGATAATTGTAGAAATAAATTGTGCAAATAAGGGATGGTGTGCATGAAATGATGATCGAAACCTAAAATTTGAATTATTTTAACTATTTATTCACTACAACAATAGTATTTTGCACTACACAAATGTGGCTGCAGTTTTAGAAAACTGTTGTTATATGTGAATAATATATACCATTTTGATAAATATTGTATTAGGTTATATCTATTATCATGTTTTTCTATCATTCGCAAGGACCCAAAAAAAAAAAAAAACTGTGGCCGTACGCTGCTGTCTTGTTTCCCCTCTTCATTCTCATCGCCCAACCTGGACGATGTTTTAGGGAAGAAGATCACCTTTGGTACTTTTCGTTGTGGGCACTAGATCCTTCATGTTCGTAAAAACTTCACTTACTCGGTAATCGAGTCTATCAAGTCTTTAGATTTATTTTGTAAAGCATGTTATCTGATTTTAAATTTTGGTATTTCATGTGTTTAGTTGTCATTCTTACAGTGAATATATTTAATGGGAGACGATATTGTGAAAGATTGTTGATAATCCTCTTTTGAAGAGACACTTTATGGCCACAAGAATACATTTAGAAATTATTGAGAAAAAACTAGCCATTGCGTCTTCTCCCAATCTTTTAATTTATTTACTCAAATTTTATATTAGAATGAGTTTTTTTTTAAAAAAAGGTAACTCACAAGATTATGTCAATGAAATTGATATGTAGATCATATAATGTATAAGCTTTCTTGTTCTATTATTGATATGTTGATTGCATAGGCACAAGCTTTTGTAAATATGTTTGAAAGTTGGATTCTAACACAGTTGGCACATGTCACTCGTTAATAGATAAGACTAGATGCATACATCAATAGATTAGCATTGTCAATGGATACGCCTAGACACATATGTTAAAGATAACTTTGAAATCTCAAGCCCAAGCTCAAATGAAAGTATTAGAAAATTTTTAAATTGAATCAAGCTTTATGGTAAGCGATGGGAGAATTGCTAAGAAGATGATTTTGAAATGACTACCACAAGTCTCTATTGTAGATTAATTAACTGCTTAAAGAATCATTTTTCACTTTGTCATGTTTTTATTAACAATTTTTTTTATTGATAGATGCTGTGAGAAAAAGAAATTGTTAATTGTTAGTTGTAGTTGTAGATCAATTAACATTTTTTTATTGATTTCATTAATCATTTGTTAATAGTAGTCAATTAATCTACAATTAACAATTGTAGATTAATTAACCATCATTTTTTATTGATAGATACTGTGTTATACTTGTCTAATTGATATATGAAACTTACCACTTGGATGGCGTATTATTTTTATATTAGATACAAACTAGCAACTTGTTAATTCTGAAGAGGGATTGTTGGATGAATTTTTGGACATAATCGCTAGAAATGCAGAGACACTAATAAATTTTAAATCATGGAAATAGATGTGAGACTTGTTGAAAAAAAAGATAGTGCAAGTTGTGAAGGTACTAATTACTTTCAGATTAGCTATCATAACATATTAAACTATTAGTGTATATTTTAATTATTGATGTTCGTAATATCTTTTGTAGGCATAGTTTGATTATTCTCGCATTCCAAATATGACTAAGTGGATACTATAATAAATCAATTCAAAATGGAGAAATTAGGAAAGTGATCTGATGGCCATCCATTATGATAACACAAGGTCCATATCATATCATTTGAATAAAATTCCTGAAAGAGTTTACAAACAAAGATCAATGGACAAGTCTTGTTATCTTTTAAAATTTTAAGGATGGATATTACTATCAACTTCACCTTAATAAATATTACTTATGTCATTGATCTTTGTATTAACTTATATTGAAGTAATCAATTTAATGGTTATCGAAACTTATGTTTTTAGAGTGTTAGTAACAGAAATAAGGTTAACAAACTGTAGCAAAAAATGCCACATAATTTAGGGAAAAAAAAAAGATCAATCAACTTAAAGTATGAAGATGCAAACTATGCCTTGTCGATTTTTGTCAACAAGGTAAGTACCTCACCCGAAATACTTTTACCTTATTTTGAAATTACTTGATATCCTTTTCATGAGTGCTTAATTTAGATAGTAGAAAATAAAAAAAAATTATCTTTTAAAAAAATATCATGCCTCTCTTTTTAGCATTTTTGAAAAATTAAAAAAATTGATCATGAAAATTATATTGTTTCATGCATGTTATGATTCAAAATTTTGAATGAAGTATGCAACATTATGAATGATGATTAAATGATTTGTAGTAACGATTGTACAATAAATACATATCTATGTATGTTATTCTTGGAAGTGTCTTAATGAAAATGTTTGTATCATGCTTAACTTTACAATTCGATATGCTATAATGTATTTTTAGCTTTGACGTAATTTGTTTCGGATTTATATATGTCTTTATGAAATCAATTGTAAAACTAAAAGGCCTAACCCACAAATTTTCTAAATGAAAGAAAAGTGATTTTGATGTTGTCTTGTGTCACATTTGGACTTGATGGTTTTCATGACGTAAATTGTTTTTCAAATTTATATGATGCTTGGTCTTTATGTGAAAATGTGAACATGCTTAAACAAGATCAATCAACTTAAAGTGAAACACACTATCATGATGTTTTATGGTGAATATGTTTGGATTTGATGCATATTTCTTAAACTTCTCTCTTTCTCTAAAGTTTCAGATTTTTCAAATAAAAGACAAGTGATAAAAATCTATTCAAATGAATCATGATCATCTTGATTTTTCTTGAGCCTTGATGACTTAGAAATGACATGATCACTTTGGCTTACATGCCTTATATTATGATTTAAAATAAATTTATTTTATTATAAATCATTGAATTATAATCTTGATACCACCTAAAAGGAATATTTATGAACCATGAATAATATCTTTTGATCCTTATTGATTTTTCATATTGATATCTTTCATGACATGATATAATTGAATCATTGATTTATTATTTTTGTCATGGCCTAAAAAATACATGTAAAGAAAATATGCTAGCATTGAAATCCATGACTTGAATTTGATTGAAACATTGTATGCTTAAATTGATTTTTTCTCCTATATTTCAATACTACTTTGTATGCTTCATGACTTAATGATTGAAATATTGATGAAGACTTTTGATGTATCACTTGTCATGATTAATGCAAATTATAAGCATTTTGAATCTCAAAAATGATTTTGATTTGATTATGGGTTTCAAGTTGCCAAATTGGTTTGAATGAGATTTTTGTTTCGCTTAATCATGAACTCTCTTTGATTTCTTGACTTGAAATATTTTTTTATGCAAATTGAAATACTGTCCCTCTATGACTCATTCTTTCTATCATTTGGTAAAGAGGAAAATAATCAAAGTCTTGATATCTCGATAGTTGATACTTGAAATTATTTCTTATGATTCATGATGAATTTAGAAATATAATGCATCTCTTCTTTATCTTCCTAAGATCTTTTGAGATCTTATTTACAAAAGAAGAGGCATATTGAAATGAACATGAATTGATATCTTGATTCTTTGTATTGGTTGTCATGATTTGAAGATTGATGTAAATTTTTATTGATGCAAACTTATGTGAGAAATTTATATCACATATTTGATCCTCTCTTTCTTTTTGACTTTGACAAAGGGGAGAAGGGTTTTGCTAGCTTGCTTATTGCAAATGAATACAAAATCACTGATATTCTAAGGAAGCAAAACTTGCAAGCTTGTACTTCTCAAAAAGAGATGAAAGATCTTGCCTATCAAAAGAAGCAAAAAGTACAAAACTTAGAAAATTTGCAATCTTTCACTTGTCATGCTTCTATGTTTGTATGTTGTAATGAAAATTTAGCTTACATGTTTAAGTGATGAAAATTTTGCAAAAATTGCAAACATACAAAGCAAAATTAAAATGCACTTCTTAAAAGAGAAGAAACAAAATGCAACTTACATATCTTAAGAAGCAAATGAAAATTGCTATCTTGCCTATTATGAGAAACGAAGTACAAACTTGCACATCTTAAGAAGCAAGTAAAAATTACCATGCTCTAACTTAAAAAACTTGCTATGCTTTTGCGCTTATATGTTGTGATGAAAATCTAGCTTCATGTTGTAAAAACTTGCTTATCTTTAAATATAGCTAGATGCTACTTCTCCTTTTTGTTGATGACATAGGGAGAGAAGTAGATTAATGACTTCATGCATTGAATTAAAGATTTTATATATTTGCATGATGGATTGATTTTTTTTTTTTTTGCTTTTTATGACATAATATTGATACATGTTGCTTGGATTTGGGATAATCCAAGTGTTCTATCAATGACATATTGATAGGAGGAGTTTGTTTAAACTTCGGGGAGTTAGGTTAACTCGCGATTATCAATTAGTTGCTTTCATAATAAAGGAAGAGATTCTTACATCTCGGACTTTGACGATCAAACTAATTGATCATATTTTGGTTATCTAACTACGCTTTTGAGTTACGCAGTCTACTCGATCAGAATAGATAATCGACACATGTGATAAATCAGATTATGTCGAGGAAATCACGTTAGAGATTAGATGTTGTCAAGGTCCAATGACGATCTAGAAGGCTTTCGATAAAGAAATTGGGCATCGCCAAGAAAAGCAGAGTTATGCCAAGAAGATTAGGGTTGTAGGCGTCAACTGTTGATTGGGCAACAAGTCGCAAGAGAGGATGATGCGCCGAAGAAACGGAGGAAGCGCCGATGTGCCAATGACGTGTCGGGTGACATTTCGATTAAGCATTGTAATAATTATCTAGATCGAAGTAGGATTAAGGACTAATTAAGTTATAATTGGGCTAACCTAGTTAGGGGCCAATTGGGCCTATACCGGATAAGTTTAAAGTGCACTCAAGGCTTAAATAGGGTTGCTAAACCTTATCTAACTATGGCACTACCAGATCGGGCGTGGTACCACCCAGGTTTAGTCTCCCGGATGGTATAGGCAGTGGTATCGCTGGGAGAGTGCTTGGGGCAGCGGGCACCGCTATCGGGTGGTGGTATCGCCCAAAGACACCGATCAAGTTAGTGTGCCAGCGGTGGTACCACAGTTGGTGGTACCGCCCAAGACATCGATATGGGCAAAGCCTGGGCAATGGTACCGCCCAACACTGGTGGTGGTATCGCCAGTACCCTTGAAATCTTGGGTGATTCAAATTTGGGCTCCAAATTTGAATCCTCTTAGGGTCTATAAATACTCCAAATATTCTTACTTTGGTGAGCAAGAATTGTGAAAGAAAACTAAGGAAAAACTCTGTAATTCTTGGTAGAAATCCTTCCTCCTAAACTTTAAAGCGTTGGTCTTAAGTGAGGTGGTTAAGGGAAACCTTGTATAAGAGTTTGTAAGGGAGTTTGTCTTTGCCCGTTGGAAGGAAGGCAGCTAGTGGAAAGCCAGTGGCCTCAAGCGAAGAGGAATCAAGAGTGGACGTAGGTCGGATGACCGAACCACTATAAAAATGATTTACGTTTATGTATTGTCTTTTATATTTCTGCAAACCGTCTTTTCTTCGTTGCTCAACTTACTCATCACTATTCTTCTTCCTCTCTAAACACTTCCTACTTTAAGCACTTTTCGATATGCTTCAATTGAAACTAGGTTTTAGTCAAAACAAAATTTTTAACGTATTTAACATGATTTACCACTATACTAATTCACCCCCTCCCCCCCTGCCCCCTCTTAGTGCCGCTCTAGATCCCAACACGTCGAAGTTTTCTTATTAGTGGTCAAAACTTCAACTAAGAATAATGTATTGACTATGAAGAAACTTCGCTCTTGTGATAAGACTTGAAGCCATAAGGATACTTCTTGCCTGTGCATGTTGTATAAATTTTAAGTTATTTCAAATGAATGTCAAAAGTACTTTTCTTAATGGTTTTATCTCCGAAGAAATTTATGTTAAGCAACCACAAGGATTTGAGATTTTTTTTTTCAAACCATATTTATAAGTTATCTTAAGCTTTTTATAGTTCAAGCAAGCCCCTAGGGCCTGGTATGATAGACTTAGTTCATTTCTTATTCAAATAACTTCTAAAGATAAGGTCAATATCACATTATTTATTAAATATTTTAAAAATAAAATTTTTATTATTGAGATTTATGTTGATGATATTATTTTTTATTCTACAAATGAATCTTTGTATGAATCATTTACCAAAAGCATGAGTCAAGAATTTGAAATGAGTTTAATGGGTGAATTAATATTTTTCTTAGAATTATAAATTAAGTAATTAAATGATAAAATTTTATTAGTCAAATGAAGTACACTTTAGAGCTATTAAAACGGTTTCACATATATAGTGCTAAGGCTATTAGCACACCAATGAGCATCTCTACTAAGTTAGATATGGATAATGAAGGAGAATACTTTGATCAAAAGACTTATAGAGGTATGATAGGTAGCTTGCTATACCTTAGTACAACTAGACCTGATATAATATTTAGTGTTGGGTTTTATGCTAAATTTCAATCTAATCTTAAATAATCTTATTATAAAATAGTTAAAAAAGAATCTTTAAGTACTTAAAATGAACTCCTAATTTAGGATTATAGTCTCCAAAATCTAAAAATTTTGATTTAAATGCATATGGCTGATACTGACTTTGTAGAATATAAAATAGATAGAATAAGTACCTTTAGAACTTATCAATTCCTAGGTTATGCACTTATTTTTTTATCTTCCAAGAAACAAAATCTTGTTGCATTATATACAATTAAGGTTAAATATTATTGAATCTTAGATTTTGATAATGAAGTCAATTGATAAATTATTTGATTTAATCCATATTATTGAGATAAGTATGTAAGATTAACTACGATAGCAATGAAGACATAAAGCGAATTGCCGGAGTTAAATATGTTGGGAATTCAAGAGTCCATCGGAAGTCCAAGGATCATCGGAAGTGCGTTTTAACCACCGAGAAAGAATCGGGACATGCCAAGGTTTCAAAGTTCACTTGAAAGATCGACGGAGGTGCGCAGAGCGCACCGAGAAGGTTCAAAAGCTTGTCAAAGATCCAAGGAACTCGGCATAAAATCCGAGAGCTGGAAGTCCGCAAAAATCCGAGGGTGTGCTCTGAGGCTCATTGGAAGTTCGCTAAAAGCTCGTCCGAAAGAAGACTCAACGCTGTTTCGGTTTCTAATTTATTTAGAATATATTTTTAATTTCATAGTTAGTACATAATTTGGATTAGGATTAGGTGATAATCCTGATTAACCCTAGCAGGGGATAACTATACCTTATTTGGACTGAATTGGGCCGGATTCAAGGCCCATTCAGTAGTATTGGACCAGGTCTAGCAATGGCATCGCCCCGGAAACTGGTTCCTATGTGGTTTGGGCGGTGGTACCGCCCTAGGTCAATGGTGGTACCGTTGATAGTTATTACCTGTCAACGATGGTACCACCTGACAGGCAATGGTACCACCAAATCCATAGAGACTGAGGACTCTATCAGGCAGTGGTACCGCCAAACTAGGTAGTGGTATCATCCAGTACACTGATAGAGCAGGGTCAATTGGCGGTGGTACCACCAATACCTGAAAATTCGGGATGTGACTCTTTTTGGCTCCATTTCTGAAGCCAATTAAGTCTATAAATACTCATCTCTTCTCAACTGGCTAAGTATCTTTTGAGAAGTGAAAAAATTAAGTCAAAGCTATAGCAAAATTGTATTCGATAGCTTGAATGTTCACCTCCATATTTTTACTTTGTCAGAATCCTGTAAGAGTGTAAACCACCTGTAAAAGTTTGTAAGAGGGGTGCTTGGTCTTTTCCCTTCAAGAAGATTTGATAGTGGAAGTTGAGAACCTCATTGGAGGAGGTTTCAGAAGTGGACGTAGATCATTTGACTGAACCACTATACATCGCTATGTACTACTCAGAATGTATGAGTTTTAATTATTGCATCTTTTTCTTTACTTAGTTGCAAATCTATCGATCTCCTTCTCTCTACTTTCGATAGCATTCACTAAAATCATTTTGCTGGAATCATTTTCGTTGGATCGAAATTTCTCTTCTAACAACTATTTCCGAAGTCGGTTTCAAATTTATGGGTTTTATCCGCTGCATAAATTCACCACCCCCCCCCCCCCCTCTCTTAGTGCCACTCAGATCCTAACAAATATAAATATATATAGTGGTAGGTCCATGTTGTATGTAGGTAATTGAGATGAAAAATATTTTAGAAGACTATAGACTTAAAAAATATCTCTATAAAATATGATAATACTAGTGCAATATGTCTAATAAAGAACTCCATTCAATACTCTAGGGCTAAACACATTGATATTAGACATCATTTTATTAGGTATCATGTTAATAATCATGATATATCTTTAGATATTATTGATACAAAACATCGATTAGTATATATTTTTACTAAACTATTGAATGAGGAACAATTCAATTTTATTAAAAGAGAATTATGTATGTTGAATCTTCTAAACACATTGATTCTTCTCATATGATTTTTTTATAGATCATTATCTTTATTTTTTAGTATTCATGATTTGAGATTTCTTTTGAATCATATCTTTTACTACTCGATCTCCTACAATTTTTTCTTTTTGCTAAAGAGGACATTTTTCTAAACAAAACATGATCTTTCTCTTGATTTCTCGGTATTCATAACTTAAGATTTCTTTTGAATCCAAATCTTTCACTACTTGATCTTCTATGTTTTTTTTTTTTTAAAGAAGAAATTTATCAATATGAATCATGATCTTTCCTATGACTCCTTTGTATTCATTATCAAATTGATCTCTTATGATTTGAACTTATCATTGATATCTTTTATAGATAGCATTATGAATCCATGATATTTTTCTCTTTTTTAATGACAACAAATGAGAGAAATAAGTAGTAGCTTGTAAAGAGAAGTAAAAATTGTTAGCTTACACACTGCAAAGGAAAGTAAAAATTACTAACTTACACATTGCAAAGAGAAGCAACAACGTGCTACTTCATAGAAAAATAAAAAAAACTTACATATTCCTCCTTTTTGTTGATGACAAAAGGGGAAAAGTTGAATGCACTCCTTGATATATTATACTCTTTGATATTTTACACTCTTTAATGCTTTGAAATTATGATGTATCTTGATGATTTAGAATTATGCATGAAATACTTTAACTTATGATTTAAAATTATGATATATATAATGATTACCTTAATGTATGCAATGATATGCAAGTGAAGTAAGTAATGATTATTTTGATATGATGTGTTGTTATGATGCTTTGAAATTACATATTACCATATTTCAAAATAGCATATAGACATAGGGACTTTAGTTAAAACTCCGACATCAATTGGTTATCATTATAAAAAAGGAGAAAATTATTGAATCTTAGATTTTGATGATAAAATCTATTGATGAATTTATTACTAATAAGTGTTTGAGAAAACATAAGAGAAACTTCAATCTTGTACTTAAATCATGAATTAGGAAAATTAGACGTTTGATTGGAGGATGGACTTCGTGCTTTGAGTTCGAGCATCGGGTTAGATGGGTCAAGCATTGCACCTAGATTGGATGTTGTAGGAGTTCAACATGTTAATATATCGGGCAATACGTCAAAGGAAAGAACAATGCACAGGAGATAGGATGAAATGTCGAATAACATACCAAACAACATGCTTCATGATTGTAATTATTAAGTATTGATCAAAATAATTTAGAAGGCTAATTAAGTTAGTTTTGGATATAATCACCAACTCAATTAAGGGTTTATTGGGCCTAAATCAACGCTGAATTCGTTATATTGGAAGGCCAATTTAATGATCTAAAGTTGGGTCAAAGGCGATGGCATTGCTAGACCGGTGGTGGTACTGCCCATGAGCTGGAAAGTATGGAATATATTTTTCTAGAAAACCTGATAATAGTACTTCCAGGGCAAGCGGTAGTACTACCTAGTGTCGGGTGATAGTATTGCCAGAACAGTCTTCTAGATTATGTTAGGCGATAGTACTGTCAGAGCCCGATCTCCCAAGCTTTGTTTGGCGATAGTTCCACCCAATATAGGTGATGGTATCGCTAGTAAGCGGAAAACCCAATGATTTAAATTTTTGACTCTAGTTTTGAAGCCATTTGGGGTTTATAAATACTTCACTCTTATTTACTGGGTTGAAGAATAAAAAACTAGAAAAACTTGTGATTGAAAGTGTTGTAAAGCTTTCAAGGTATTTAGTGCTCTCCTCCTTAAGTCTAGAGTTCAATCTAAGGGACGTATAAGAACTTACTATAAAACAAAGTTGTAAAGCTTCTCTCTTAAGCTTGTGAAAAGGAAAAAAGAGTTGTAATAAAGGTAGTTGATCTTCACTCATTGAAAAAAAGATTGGTAGTGGAAACCGATAGTCATAAGTAAAGAGGAATCGAGAGTGCACGTAGATCCTGACAACCGAACCACTATAAATCCGATATACATTTTCTTTCATGCTTTTCATTACTATTACTTACTGATTTAATTATTCACTACTCTTATTTGTACTTTAAGTTTAAACACCTTTCCGATATAGTTTCATAACAGTATAAATAGTAGAAAAATAGCATATGTCTACAAGATCTATTAGATGACTCATTTTTAGGTGTAGGTAATAAATTTCCACAATAAATCTTCATATTCTTTTGGTTTTCATATTATAAAAAATCTTTGCATATTATTGATAATATGAGTTGAAGCACAAAAATCAATCAACCAAGTATTAGAAGGATCATCAATAATGTTTGATTCAAAACATATAAAGGTTGAGTTTATACAATTTTTTTTAGAACTAAGCCTTATGTTTAACATAGTCCTTTTTTATATGTTGTTTCTTGCCACAAAAGAAGCACTTCATTGTAAAGGCTTTTCTTTTTCATTAGTTTACTCTGTATTTTCAAACTTGGCAAATTTATTTGGTAGATGATGTTTTAATTTTTTTTTCTTATTACCAACTCCTTAAGTAGTAGTAGAACATTATGAGATCTTTTTTACCATAACATTAATTCATCCTAAACACATATATTAGTTAGCTTTTTCATGTCTTATTTATCTTTATTTGTATTACAGTGAATCTTGAACAGATCAAAATGAGAAAGAAGAGAATTAAGAATGAATTACATGAGAAAAGACTCATCCACATTTATGCATAATGTTTTAAATTTTATAACTTTGTCAACCTCATTTTCACTTTTTTATTTCTCGAGCCAATTGATACAATGAATTAATTCTCTTCCCTTTAACTAAATTTTGCAATTCTCTTTAATGCTTTTGTAAGAGCTTAAATCTGTCTTCAATAATATTCAAATATTTCTATGTGCTAGTTGCAAGTGGTAATGAAGTCTTCATATTATTTATAATTATCATTCTTATAAACATTAGACTAAGCTTATTATATTTCATAAGTATTCATTTCATTAATCTGATCCATAGTACTTTCAATAGTCAACTCTGTGGACTTTTCAACAAGCAATGTTAGGTCAAGATCTAATATAATTAATATGAACTACATATATTCTAATCATTGAATTATTTGAAACAAGTATATAGATATTAAAAACATGAGTGTATGTAAGGAAGTACAATTGTAAATATAAAATAACATTAATGTTTTGAGTTTTCAAGATATAATGAGCTATTAATATTATTTATATTTCACCTTTAGATGAAATATTAATATATTTGATGTTCATTCAAGATTATTTATAAACAACTAATACCATCTTTATGAAATAATATTGTTGCTTTTGAGTATATGATCCTAAATTATAGGGATATCCAAAACAGTATTATTTTACATAATCATATAATTATTTGAAATAAATTCTTTTTTATGATTATTTAAACCTCCTAATTATATGTGTCAATATAAATATTATTTTATAATATTATATATATTTAATTTTTAAATATAATTTTATAAATTATTGGTCTAAGTCACTTTAATAACAAAACTAATATAATAATATAAAATATCTTATAAATGATAAAATATTTATTGTAATTCATAACCTATAAACTTATCATTTTAGGCCAATTTGGTATCTACAAGTAAAATAAAACATAGAGATATAAGTTATATATAATATTCACTAAATATTTTTAATCTAATTTATGTAGAAATAGTTCAATAAAAATAAAAATTATAATTATAAAAATTAATAAACAGTAATCAATATTAAAAAAACTTATATAATAGTTATAATCACAAATCATGCTTTTATGTGAAAAAAATATTATTTCATAATTTTTAACTTATGCATTTGAATAAATACACAAATATCTAAGAATAATAATTGAAATTTAATTATTATAAGTAAAATTTTTATCAATATGCCATGTAAAAAATTATAAAAAATCAAAAATATATATAATTTTTTAACTCTGTATAGAATTCTAAATTAGATTAGTTAATCCTATTTAATTGGATAATAATCATCTCAAAATATTTGATTAAAATGATTTAAATTAATCAATTTTATAATTAATAATACAAGTCAGAAATATTTGATTTTTGAAAGGTAAAACTATAATTTTCTTGGGATATATAATAAAAATATCAAGGACATGAGGGGAAGCTGATTGGATTAGAAAGTATTTAAAAGGATAAAATAATCATTTAATGATTGAAGATCAATAATTTGCTTTTTTCTTCTTCTTAGTTGCTATAATCTATGGGAGGCATGCGATCGCCTATGGTCATTCTCTGCCTGCATGCCGCTTATGGTTGCCGTAATGTGCAACCATTCTCACACAACCGATCGACGACCCTTATGGTCATCGCATTATGTCATTGTTCTCATGCAGCCCACTAGCGACCCCCTATTGTCACTGTGGCGCATGACCAACTCAAATTCTCTCCATGGCCAACCGATGATCCCTACGGTCATCGTGATGTGTGCCCATGCTTAGTTGTTCTCATCACATGCAGTGTTCGTGGTTGATTGAGAACTCTTATTGTCATCGCACAACCATTGGGAACCACGACCTCTAGCGTCTCGTCAATGTCAGTCACTACCAATAATGCTATCATAGCCTTTATGAATTGTAATGCGTTTGATGTCCAATTGTCAAAGGCAACAGTGCACCTACCTTGCTGTGCTTGCAATAGTACTATTGCAAGCACAGTGCTAGTGACTAAGGCAGGTCATTGCAATGTCGTCTGCTCGCACACAGCAACCGTCGTGTGCAACTATGTTGTCATCTATACAGTCATTGCCCATGATTGGGCTGGTGACTAACAGAGGTTGCCGTCATACAACTTAGCCTTCTATGACCATTGGCCTCGACTAGTAGGCTTGCAACTTTCCTATAGAGTTGATGTTTGACTCTTGTGTCGTTGTCTGTAGGAGGGCCACCACTATCGATGGCAATGCTACACATACTTTCGTTTAACACCCCTATCCTTCTATCATTCGCAAACCCTCCATTGGAGAACCTACATTGCTTGCAAGTAGGTGATTAGAGCAAACGTGATAAATGACTAGATTTATAGTATTCTTTCACAAGCGAAGGGTGCTTATAAACATATCTAAATACAAAACAAATCTGATCTAATTTCAAATAATTAGCTCTAATACCAATTGTAAATATAAAAACTGTATTTATGTTATTGTTATATGAAAAACTTTAATGCTAGAATTGAAATCAAATAATGATAGATGAAGATTGGGATTGCATATCTTTCAATATCATTTAGAAAACCTTTATTTAATATACAAATGCACTATTATCGATTCAAAAGTTGTAGCAACATTGATCTACAAGGAGAATTAGACTAGTTTTTTCCTCTTATTCTATCTTTTGTAGGACCATTATGAGCGATGAAATAGGAGCTAAGGGAGATTGAGAATAAACATATAATCTCAATTTCTAATGTTTTGTCCATAGGATGTCTTGTTATTTTATAGGTAAGAACAAAGGTTCTAAGATGATAATTAAGATAATTGTTCTTATCAAAATCATCTACGAAGGTATTCTATCAAAATTATATCGATAACCATAATCAGAATCCAATCGAATCTATAATATATTTTTTAATTAAATAGGGGTATATAATTTAACATATATATATATAAATATATATGTATATATATATATATATATATCCTAATTTCTTTCTCATAGTAATGTAAATAACGTAGATTCAGAATCTATGGAACAGGAAAGTATGTTTTTGTCAACACATTTGTTTTGATGGATAAAAAATCACTTGAAGATTTATTAAAAAGTTATATATTTTTAGATATAGACACAAATGGATATAACTATTGAAAAAGGTATTTCCTTACAATTGACCAATAAAATTTAGTAATTTATGAATTATATTTAAATATCATATAAGATTTAAATATCATGTGGGTCATATTAATGTTCACGCTATTAAAATGTCATTGGTTAACCTCATCTCCAGAAATGTAATATGAAGCTTTATTTGGTGCATGATCTCCAGAAATATAAAAAAAAAATTCTGATTCATCCTTTTTTATCTTTTTACATCTTTTAAAGTTATATCTGATTTTTTAATTAAGTAAATGAATTTATTGCCAGTAATTCAACTGCTATTGAAACTTGTAGATTAAGCAGGAGAATTGAACGAAACGAGACAAGTTGAAATACAAGCATCATAGTAGTGCATTTAAGTTACAATAATACCAAGGGATAATAGGAAACAGAAGATAGTACTGAAGTAAGACTATCGCAAACATAAACAATTATAGTTCACAATCGTTGATATCCGATCAATGGTAGACTTCAATGACGGAACGTAAGTCCAGTAAGGGTTTTAAGGTATAGTCCGAAAAGCCTGCACTCTTGAAGAGTTTACCCCACTCGGCCTCACTCCTTTGCTTGCCCGAAGTGTTAGCCATCATGTACAAGTCAAACAGAAGCTGCGTTTCTGATAGTTCAGGAAGAGAGTCATCGACAATGAGAACCATTTCAACGATGACTACTTTGCCTCCCTCCTCTTTTGAAGGAATTGCCTCCTTGCATCTCTGCAGGATCCTCACACATTCCGCATCGCTCCAGTCGTGCAACACCCACTGCCACATCAACCTCAGAAACTTAGTTGAAAGACATCATCAAGTGTCCAAAAGCATTTCCATTTATCTGTTGCTTCAGAACAAATGTCTCCTGTCGTTTAGGACAGGTATACTTTATTCAATTAACACTATTCAGTGGGCTCAGGGCCTATGTATGCGTTGACCCATTCATTCGCTAGAGTTTGCTATTACTAATACCTGAGTTCATTATTTCTTAGTGTTGAAGGTAAGTGGTAAAACAGATTACCTTGAGCAGCACCGCGTCCGCTGGTGGTATGCTCTCGAACATGTCACCTCCGACCACCTCCACCTTTCTGCTCCCTACCAATGGAGCCACCACGTGGGGGAGGTCGAACACAGTGCATTTGAGCTGTGGATAGGCCTCGGCGATCGCCATGGCCATCGTTCCCGTCCCCCCTCCGACGTCCACCAACGACCGCAGACCCCGGAAGACGTCGCCACACTCCCTTATCAGTACTTGCACCACGAGACGAGCGTCGCTGGCCATTCCCGCTTGCAACAAGCTGTTGAACTCCGGGTTTTGTTTGGTGACCTCGAATATATCCTTTCCATGTGCGACCTCAAAAGGGGTGGCGGCTTCGTCCCCCTTGAGCCATCTGCCAACACTTTGCCAGGGAGACAGCAATGCTTGGTCCAGCATTAAGAGCAGCAACGGAGAAATACCCTCCACCTTCTCCTTCATGATGAGGGCAGACATTGCAGTGAGGCCGAATAAAGTCTTCTCACTCTCGGATTCCGAGATCTGAGAAAAGTATTCCAAGCGGACCAGCAGGCGCATGAGCCGCCGGAAGCAGGCGCTTCTTGCTGGGGGAATTCGTAGCTCAGTCTCCAGCTGGGAGAGAGTGATGGGTTTGCCATGGCTGTGGATGACGTCTGCTATGCCCAGCTCTATAGCACACTTGAGACACATGGATCTGGTATAGCTCAGCGCGTGCTTCCATATACGGGCGTGAGCCTGCCATAACTCCTTCGCTCCGAACTCTTCAAGGAACGACCCCATCGTATACCCAATCTCCAACTTGTGCTGTGCAATTAGTCTCAAGCAACTGCCACATATATATATAGGCCATATTTGCAATTAGTCTTCTCCCTCGACAACCAAGGCCATTAGGTGGATCTTATTCTCGTGCATACAAAGGTATTCTTCCTTGAAAAAAACGATTGGAGGATACTTTATGTAAATAAACTGAACCGAAAAACAGAATCAGTTTTCTTTGAGACCGTGAAAGTTTGGTTCTGCTATTCATTAATTATTAATCTGATGTGTGTTACAATTACTTATTATTTGGCACATTTGAGATATAAAATGTTTAAAAGTAAAATAAAAAATCATAATGAACTTCGGTTCAAATTTTTTTTGATGTTTCGATTAAGTCTCGTTCGGATTCAAAAATATTAAACTAAATGAGTTTGAATACTGAGAATTTTTGTAAATCAAATGGAACCAAAGTGTTACTCTTGCCTACTCTACTATTATGTACACCTTTCATTGATGTTAAATATATGCTTGATCAATTTGGTGGGGCTCCTCTTTTGGTCATTATAAGTGGGAAATATTATAATAAGAAAATATAAAAAGGAATCATAAAATTTCTCATATCGACCATGATGTCAAGGTGGAGGAAGCTAATGGAGTGAGCTGCCTTCAGTATGCAGCATAAAATCCTCATGGTTAAATTAGGTTCGAGCTTCTTTTTGTCATGCATGTCACTATCTGAAAATAAAAAAATGATATTCTCGAACAGTCACATAATCATGATTGAATGCAAGAATGCAATGGCCACGAGTGTGTTTCGGATGCATTCGAACAGTGGGCACCTCATGCTTGTAGCAATCCAATGATGGTGGCGACAAAATCGAAATGGGCACGAGCTTGGATCGATTATGGATGTCAGGATTGATTCGACCAAGAGATTGACATAGAGGACGAGTCGTGAAAGTATCTCTGCTGTTCCTTGTTTGATCTTCGTAGACTAAAGTTACAATCAATTACCCATTTCTGCTTCCAAATGCAAGGGATAATCTTGATAATAAAACAAATAAAATGAAATAAGTGATTTCCTTGGAAAAGTTCCGAGTTTTTTTTTTCGGAAACATCCCTTGTTGCTAGAATATCTAAACATTCCTAAATTTTATTAGCTTTAAGTATTTAGGGTCCTTTATCGTCTAATCATATTTTTATGATGGTATCGACATGAGTTTGAATCCTAACATTTAATTAAAAATATTATACAATATCTATTATCTATTTTGACTTACATCATATACTTAGGTTTTACTCAGACGTCAAGCATAATTCATTTGCTCATAAGAATAGATGTTAAAATATATATATATATATATTGGGTCATCTCTCAACAACTTTTAAGCTTTTTGAGATTAGTGGTCACACAATTATATCTTTAAGATGATATTAGAGTGAAAACACCTGAGTTGAAATCTTCACCAGGTTATGCTTATAATCATCTACAATGGTCCATGATAAAAAAAAAATAATACTGCTTTACTATTTTTGTAACAATGGAAGTAAGATTCTTTATCTCAATTATTGGACGATGAATAAACTAGTATAACTCTATTTTTGTTTGTTATCACAAGACATATCATCCATGTCTTCATAATTGGTAATGGACAGTAGATCAAATATAACATTATCCAAATGTAAAGTTTTAGATGTTGATTTTCATTTTATATAATAAAATTTTGCTCAAATTTATTTTGATATCCTCACAAACTATTACATCATGAGTCAGCAATGAAAATTAGGCCAGTAATCAGCCAATTTTGGGCTCTTTCTTAATAATTAAAATTATTATGATTTGTGATTAACCAATCATTTTTTAAAATAGTATCCAAGTGGCAATTCTTGAGTTCTAATATTCACTATATAGTGCTTATAATCATTCTCATGTAATTGATTTTTTATTATTTTAACAATAATAGAAACAAAATTCATTAAAAGAGTTCTTAGGAGGCGAATAAAGTGTTAGAACTTTGTTTTTGCTGGTCTCCTACGAGACATCTTATTTGTTTTTATAGTTGGTAAATAACCCGAAGGTTATTTCATGGTAATGTGTCTTCTATATTTATATAGTAATCTGTTAACTTGTAGTCACAGTCTTGATGAAGTCATCACATCAAGATGATCTTTTCGACTTGACAATAATTGACTTGTTGAGAAATAAATCAAAGCCAGTTTTAATAAGAATTAATTAGAGTTAGAAATTTGAATGTAATTAAGTCCTATTATATTAGATTAAGATATTATTTTTCATATGTGGCTTAGATCTCAGTAAACAGGGAGATTGATAATATCATAACAAAGAAAGTTTTAGATTGATTAGTGTCCTTTATAATTTCTACTGTATTACCGTTATACGGGTTGTCAAAGCCTAGTAAATGATATCTGAGATGACATGTGGGCAGTCATCGCAATAGTTATCATTGAGATGTGCAGATGAATTCATTAAGGTTAGGAGACAGGTCCATTGACGATTGAAGTGGCGTTAATGATGATCAATTACATGGAGAACTGATTCATTACTGTTGGTTTTAAGTGATCGATGCATGTCAGATTCCTGTTGACTGGTCGAATGGGTAAAAATAAATGGCCCTTTTATAGATCTATACATGTAACACATTATTATTTTCGTGTATAAAAGTAATTTTTGATATTTCAATCGATGATTTTCCTAAATGTATTGGATCATGAAGACTATTGTGATAATTGTAGAAATAAATTGTGCAAATAAGGGATGGTGTGCATGAAATGATGATCGAAACCTAAAATTTGAATTATTTTAACTATTTATTCACTACAACAATAGTATTTTGCACTACACAAATGTGGCTGCAGTTTTAGAAAACTGTTGTTATATGTGAATAATATATACCATTTTGATAAATATTGTATTAGGTTATATCTATTATCACGTTTTTCTATCATTCGCAAGGACCCAAAAAAAAAAAAAAAACTGTGGCCGTACGCTGCTGTCTTGTTTCCCCTCTTCATTCTCATCGCTCAACCTGGACGATGTTTTAGGGAAGAAGATCACCTTTGGTACTTTTCGTTGTGGACACTAGATCCTTCATGTTCGTAAAAACTTCACTTACTCGGTAATCGAGTCTATCAAGTCTTTAGATTTATTTTGTAAAGCATGTTATCTGATTTTAAATTTTTGGTATTTCATGTGTTTAGTTGTCATTCTTACAGTGAATATATTTAATGGGAGACGATATTGTGAAAGATTGTTGATAATCCTCTTTTGAAGAGACACTTTATGGCCACAAGAATACATTTAGAAATTATTGAGAAAAAACTAGCCATTGCGTCTTCTCCAAATCTTTTAATTTATTTACTCAATTTTTATATTAGAATGAGTTTTTTTTTTAAAAAAAAAGGTAACTCACAAGATTATGTCAATGAAATTGATATGTAGATCATATAATGTATAAGCTTTCTTGTTCTATTATTGATATGTTGATTGCATAGGCACAAGCTTTTGTAAATATGTTTGAAAGTTGGATTCTAACACAGTTGGCACATGTCACTCGTTAATAGATAAGACTAGATGCATACATCAATAGATTAGCATTGTCAATGGATATGCCTAGACACATATGTTAAAGATAACTTTGAAATCTCAAGCCCAAGCTCAAATGGAAGTATTAGAAAATTTTCAAATTGAATCAAGCTTTATGGTAAGCGATGGGAGAATTGCTAAGAAGATGATTTTGAAATGACTACCACAAGTCTCTATTGTAGATTAATTAACTGCTTAAAGAATCATTTTTTACTTTGTCATGTTTTTATTAACAATTTTTTTTATTGATAGATGCTGTGAGAAAAAGAAATTGTTAATTGTTAGTTGTAGTTGTAGATCAATTAACATTTTTTTATTGATTTCATTAATCATTTGTTAATAGTAGTCAATTAATCTACAATTAACAATTGTAGATTAATTAACCATCATTTTTTTATTGATAGATACTGTGTTATACTTGTCTAATTGATATATGAAACTTACCACTTGGATGGCGTATTATTTTTATATTAGATACAAACTAGCAACTTGTTAATTCTGAAGAGGGATTGTTGGATGAATTTTTGGACATAATCGCTAGAAATGCAGAGACACTAATAAATTTTAAATCATGGAAATAGATGTGAGACTTGTTGAAAAAAGATAGTGCAAGTTGTGAAGGTACTAATTACTTTCAGATTAGCTATCATAACATATTAAACTATTAGTGTATATTTTAATTATTGATGTTCGTAATATCTTTTGTAGGCATAGTTTGATTATTCTCGCATTCCAAATATGACTAAGTGGATACTATAATAAATCAATTCAAAATGGAGAAATTAGGAAAGTGATCTGATGGCCATCCATTATGATAACACAAGGTCCATATCATATCATTTGAATAAAATTCCTGAAAGAGTTTACAAACAAAGATCAATGGACAAGTCTTGTTATCTTTTAAAATTTTAAGGATGGATATTACTATCAACTTCACCTTAATAAATATTACTTATGTCATTGATCTTTGTATTAACTTATATTGAAGTAATCAATTTAATGGTTATCGAAACTTATGTTTTTAGAGTGTTAGTAAGAGAAATAAGGTTAACAAACTGTAGCAAAAAATGCCACATAATTTAGGGAAAAAAAAAAGATCAATCAACTTAAAGTATGAAGATGCAAACTATGCCTTGTCGATTTTTGTCAACAAGGTAAGTACCTCACCCGAAATACTTTTACCTTATTTTGAAATTACTTGATATCCTTTTCATGAGTGCTTAATTTAGATAGTAGAAAATAAAAAAAAATTATCTTTTAAAAAAATATCATGCCTCTCTTTTTAGCATTTTTGAAAAATTAAAAAAATTGATCATGAAAATTATATTGTTTCATGCATGTTATGATTCAAAATTTTGAATGAAGTATGCAACATTATGAATGATGATTAAATGATTTGTAATAACGATTGTACAATAAATACATATCTATGTATGTTATTCTTGGAAGTGTCTTAATGAAAATATTTGTATCATGCTTAACTTTACAATTCGATATGCTATAATGTATTTTTAGCTTTGACGTAATTTGTTTCGGATTTATATATGTCTTTATGAAATCAATTGTAAAACTAAAAGGCCTAACCCACAAATTTTCTAAATGAAAGAAAAGTGATTTTGATGTTGTCTTGTGTCACATTTGGACTTGATGGTTTTCATGACGTAAATTGTTTTTCAAATTTATATGATGCTTGGCCTTTGTGTGAAAATGTGAACATGCTTAAACAAGATCAATCAACTTAAAGTGAAACACACTATCATGATGTTTTATGGTGAATATGTTTGGATTTGATGCATATTTCTTCAACTTCTCTCTTTCTCTAAAGTTTCAGATTTTTCAAATAAAAGACAAGTGATAAAAATCTATTCAAATGAATCATGATCATCTTGATTTTTCTTGAGCCTTGATGACTTAGAAATGACATGATCACTTTGGCTTACATGCCTTATATTATGATTTAAAATAAATTTATTTTATTATAAATCATTGAATTATAATCTTGATACCACCTAAAAGGAATATTTATGAACCATGAATAATATCTTTTGATCCTTATTGATTTTTCATATTGATATCTTTCATGACATGATATAATTGAATCATTGATTTATTATTTTTGTCATGGCCTAAAAAATACATGTAAAGAAAATATGCTAGCATTGAAATCCATGACTTGAATTTGATTGAAACATTGTATGCTTAAATTGATTTTTTCTCCTATATTTCAATACTACTTTGTATGCTTCATGACTTAATGATTGAAATATTGATGAAGACTTTTGATGTATCACTTGTCATGATTAATGCAAATTACAAGCATTTTGAATCTCGAAAATGATTTTGATTTGATTATGGGTTTCAAGTTGCCAAATTGGTTTGAATGAGATTTTTGTTTCAAGCGAATCATGAACTCTCTTTTGATTTCTTGACTTGAAATATTTTTTTATGCAAATTGAAATACTGTCCCTCTATGACTCATTCTTTCTATCATTTGGTAAAGAGGAAAACAATCAAAGTCTTGATATCTCGATAGTTGATACTTGAAATTATTTCTTATGATTCATGATGAATTTAGAAATATAATGCATCTCTTCTTTATCTTCCTAAGATCTTTTGAGATCTTATTTACAAAAGAAGAGGCATATTGAAATGAACATGAATTGATATCTTGATTCTTTGTATTGGTTGTCATGATTTGAAGATTGATGTAAATTTTTATTGATGCAAACTTATGTGAGAAATTTATATCGTCATATTTGATCCTCTCTTTCTTTTTGACTTTGACAAAGGGGAGAAGGGTTTTGCTAGCTTGCTTATTGCAAATGAATACAAAATCACTGATATTCTAAGGAAGCAAAACTTGCAAGCTTGTACTTCTCAAAAAGAGATGAAAGATCTTGCCTATCAAAAGAAGCAAAAAGTACAAAACTTAGAAAATTTGCAATCTTTCACTTGTCATGCTTCTATGTTTGTATGTTGTAATGAAAATTTAGCTTACATGTTTAAGTGATGAAAATTTTGCAAAAATTACAAACATACAAAGCAAAATTAAAGTGCACTTCTTAAAAGAGAAGAAACAAAATGCAACTTACATATCTTAAGAAGCAAATGAAAATTGCTATCTTGCCTATTATGAGAAACGAAGTACAAACTTGCACATCTTAAGAAGCAAATAAAAATTACCATGCTCTAACTTAAAAAACTTGCTATGCTTTTGCGCTTATATGTTGTGATGAAAATCTAGCTTCATGTTGTAAAAACTTGCTTATCTTTAAATATAGCTAGATGCTACTTCTCCTTTTTGTTGATGACATAGGGAGAGAAGTAGATTAATGACTTCATGCATTGAATTAAAGATTTTATATATTTGCATGATGGATTGATTTTTTTTTTTTTTGCTTTTTATGACATAATATTGATACATGTTGCTTGGATTTGGGACAATCCAAGTGTTCTATCAATGACATATTGATAGGGGGAGTTTGTTTAAACTTCGGAGAGTTAGGGTTAACTCCGTCAGTTATCAATTAGTTGCTATCATAAAAAAGGAAGAGATTATTAAATCTCGGACTTTGATGATAAAACTAATTGATCATATTTTGGTTATCTAACTACGTTTTGAGTTACGCAGGTCTACTCTCGATCAGGAATAGATAATTGACACAGGATAAATCAGTATTATGTCAGAGGAAATCACGTTAGGAGATTGGATGTTAAGCCGAAGGTCCAGTCGACGATCGGTAGAAGGCTTCGGATAAAGAAATTGGGCATCGGGCCAAGAAAAGCAGAGTTATGCCAAGAAGATTAGGGTTGTAGGCGTCAACTGTTGATTGGGCAACAAGTCGCAAGAGAGGATGATGCGCCGAAGAAACGGAGGAAGCGCCGATGTGCCAATGACGTGTCGGGTGACATTTCGATTAAGCATTGTAATAATTATCTAGATCGAAGTAGGATTAAGGACTAATTAAGTTATAATTGGGCTAACCTAGTTAGGGGCCAATTGGGCCTATACCCGGATAAGTTTGGGGCAGACTCAAGGCTTAAATAGGGTTGCTAAACCTTATCTAACTATGGCACTACCAGACTGGGCGGTGGTACCACCTAGGTTTAGTCTCCCAGATGGTATAGGCAGTGGTATCGCCTTGGGGGAGAGTGCTTGGGGCAGTGGCACCGTTGGCTGGGTGGTGGTATCGCCCAGTACACTGATCAAGTTAGTGTGCCAGGCGGTGGTACCACCAGGTTGGGCGGTGGTACCGTCCAGTACACTGATATGGGCAAAAAGCCTGGGCAATGGTACCGCCCAACACTGGTGGTGGTATCGCCAGTACCCTTGAAATCTTGGGTGATTCAAATTTGGGCTCCAAATTTGAATCCTCTTAGGGTCTATAAATACTCCAAATATTCTTACTTTGGTGAGCAAGAATTGTGAAAGAAAACTAAGGAAAAACTCTGTAATTCTTGGTAGAAATCCTTCCTCCTAAACTTTAAAGAGCTGGTCTTAAGTGAGGTGGTTAAGGGAAACCTTGTAAAAGAGTTTGTAAGGGAGTTTGTCTTCTCCTGTTGGAAGGAAGGCAGCTAGTGAAAAGCCGGTGGCCTCAAGCGAAGAGGAATTGGGAGTGGACGTAGGTCGGATGACCGAACCACTATAAAAATGGTTTAAGTTTATATATTGTCTTTTATATTTCTATACACCGTCTTTTCTTCGTTGCTCAATTTACTTATTATTGTCCTTCTTCCTCTCTAAACACTTCCTACTTTAAGCACTTTTCGATATGCTTCAATTGAAACTAGGTTTTAGTCAAAACAAAATTTTTAACGTATTTAACATGATTTACCACTATACTAATTCACCCCCTCCCCCCCTGCCCCCTCTTAGTGCCGCTCTAGATCCCAACACGTCGAAGTTTTCTTATTAGTGGTCAAAACTTCAACTAAGAATAATGTATTGACTATGAAGAAACTTCTCCTATGATAAGACTTGAAGCCATAAGGATACTTCTTGCCTGTGCATGTTGTATAAATTTTAAGTTATTTCAAATGAATGTCAAAAGTACTTTTCTTAATGGTTTTATCTCCGAAGAAATTTATGTTAAGCAACCACAAGGATTTGAGATTTTTTTTTTCAAACCATATTTATAAGTTATCTTAAGCTCTTTATAGTTTGAAGCAAGCCCCTAGGGCCTGGTATGATAGACTTAGTTCATTTCTTATTCGAAATAACTTCTCGAAAGATAAGGTCAATATCACATTATTTATTAAATATTTTAAAAATAAAATTTTTATTATTGAGATTTATGTTGATGATATTATTTTTTATTCTACAAATGAATCTTTGTATGAATCATTTACCAAAAGCATGAGTCAAGAATTTGAAATGAGTTTAATGGGTGAATTAATATTTTTCTTAGAATTATAAATTAAGTAATTAAATGATAAAATTTTATTAGTCAAATGAAGTATACTTTGGAGCTATTAAAATGGTTTCACATGGATCGCTAACGTTATTAGTACACCAATGTGCATCTCTACCAAGTTAGATATGGATAATGAAGGAGAATACTTTGATCAAAAGACTTATAGAGGTATGATAAGTAGCTTGCTATATCTTACTACAACTAGACCTGATATAATATTTAGTATTAGATTTTGTGTTAGATTTCAATCCAATCCTAAATAATCTTATTATAAAATAGTTAAAAAAGAATCTTTAAGTACTTAAAATGAACTCCTAATTTAGGATTATAGTCTCCAAAATCTAAAAATTTTGATTTAAATGCATATGGCTGATACTGACTTTGTAGAATATAAAATAGATAGAATAAGTACCTTTAGAACTTATCAATTCCTAGGTTATGCACTTATTTTTTTATCTTCCAAGAAACAAAATCTTGTTGCATTATATACAATTAAGGTTAAATATTATTGAATCTTAGATTTTGATAATGAAGTCAATTGATAAATTATTTGATTTAATCCATATTATTGAGATAAGTATGTAAGATTAACTACGATAGCAATGAAGACATAAAGCGAATTGCCGGAGTCAAATATGTTGGGAATTCAAGAGTCCATCGAAAGTCCGAAGGATCATCGGAAGTGTTGCCGGAACCAGCCGAGAAAGAATCGGGGACATGCCGAAGGTTTCGAAAGTTCACTTGAAAGATCGTCGGAGGTTCGCAGAGCTCACCGAGAAGGTTCAAAAGCTTGTCAAAGATTCAAGGAACTCGCCATAAAATCCGAGAGCCTGTTGGAAGTCCGCCGAAAAAAATCCGAGGGTGTGTCGGAGGCCTGTTGGAAGTTCGCCGAAAAGCTCGTCGAAAGAAGACTCAACGTTGTCGGTTTCTAATTTATTTAGAATATATTTTTAATTTCATAGTTAGTACATAATTTGGATTAGGATTAGGTGATAATCCTGATTAACCCTAGCAGGGGATAACTATACCTTATTTGGACTGAATTGGGCCGGATTCAAGGCCCATTCAGTAGTATTGGACCAGGTCTAGCAATGGCATCGCCCCGGAAACTGGTTCCTATGTGGTTTGGGCGGTGGTACCGCCCTAGGTCAATGGTGGTACCGTTGATAGTTATTACCTGTCAACGATGGTACCACCTGACAGGCAATGGTACCACCAGTCCATAGAGACTGAGGACTCTATCAGGCAGTGGTACCGTCAAACTAGGTAGTGGTATCATCCAGTACACTGATAGAGCAGGGTCAATTGGCGGTGGTACCACCAATACCTGAAAATTCGGGATGTGACTCTTTTTGGCTCCATTTCTGAAGCCAATTAAGTCTATAAATACTCATCTCTTCTCAACTGGCTAAGTATCTTTTGAGAAGTGAAAAAATTAAGTCAAAGCTATAGCAAAATTGTATTCGATAGCTTGAATGTTCACCTCCATATTTTTACTTTGTCAGAATCCTGTAAGAGTGTAAACCACCTGTAAAAGTTTGTAAGAGGGGTGCTTGGTCCTTTCCCTTCAAGAAGATTTGATAGTGGAAGTTGAGAACCTCATTGGAGGAGGTTTCAGAAGTGGACGTAGATCATTTGACTGAACCACTATACATCGCTATGTACTACTCAGAATGTATGAGTTTTAATTATTGCATCTTTTTCTTTACTTAGTTGCAAATCTATCGATCTCCTTCTCTCTACTTTCCATGGCATTCCCTAAAATCATTTAGCGGGAATCATTTTCGTTGGATCGAAATTTCTCTTCTAACAACTATTTCAGTCGGTTTCAAATTTATGGGTTTTATCCATGCATAAATTCACCACCCCCTCCCTCCCATAGTCCCACACAGATCCTACCAAATATAAATATGTATAGTGGTAGGTCCATGTTGTATGTAGGTAATTGAGATGAAAAATATTTTAGAAGACTATAGACTTAAAAAATATCTCTATAAAATATGATAATACTAGTGCAATATGTCTAATAAAGAACTCCATTCAATACTCTAGGGCTAAACACATTGATATTAGACATCATTTTATTAGGTATCATGTTAATAATCATGATATATCTTTAGATATTATTGATACAAAACATCGATTAGTATATATTTTTACTAAACTATTGAATGAGGAACAATTCAATTTTATTAAAAGAGAATTATGTATGTTGAATCTTCTAAACACATTGATTCTTCTCATATGATTTTTTTATAGATCATTATCTTTATTTTTTAGTATTCATGATTTGAGATTTCTTTTGAATCATATCTTTTACTACTCGATCTCCTACAATTTTTTCTTTTTGCTAAAGAGGACATTTTTCTAAACAAAACATGATCTTTCTCTTGATTTCTCGGTATTCATAACTTAAGATTTCTTTTGAATCCAAATCTTTCACTACTTGATCTTCTATGTTTTTTTTTAAAGAAGAAATTTATCAATATGAATCATGATCTTTCCTATGACTCCTTTGTATTCATTATCAAATTGATCTCTTATGATTTGAACTTATCATTGATATCTTTTATAGATAGCATTATGAATCCATGATATTTTTCTCTTCTTTTTAATGACAACAAATGAGAGAAATAAGTAGTAGCTTGTAAAGAGAAGTAAAAATTGTTAGCTTACACACTGCAAATGAAAGTAAAAATTGCTAACTTACACATTGCAAAGAGAAGCAACAACGTGCTACTTCATAGAAAAATAAAAAAAAACTTACATATTCCTCCTTTTTGTTGATGACAAAAGGGGAAAAGTTGAATGCACTCCTTGATATATTATACTCTTTGATATTTTACACTCTTTAATGCTTTGAAATTATGATGTATCTTGATGATTTAGAATTATGCATGAAATACTTTAACTTATGATTTAAAATTATGATATATATAATGATTACCTTAATGTATGCAATGATATGCAAGTGAAGTAAGTAATGATTATTTTGATATGATGTGTTGTTATGATGCTTTGAAATTACATATTACCATATTTCAAAATAGCATATAGACATAGGGACTTTAGTTAAAACTCCGACATCAATTGGTTATCATTATAAAAAAGAAGAAAATTATTGAATCTTAGATTTTGATGATAAAATCTATTGATGAATTTATTACTAATAAGTGTTTGAGAAAACATAAGAGAAACTTCAATCTTGTACTTAAATCATGAATTAGGAAAATTAGACGTTTGATTGGAGGATGGACTTCGTGCTTTGAGTTCGAGCATCGTTAGATGGGTCAAGCATTGCACCTAGATTGGATGTTGTAGGAGTTCAACATGTTAATATATCGCAATACGTCAAAGGAAAGAACAATGCAGGAGATAGGATGAAATGTCGAATAACATACCAAACAACATGCTTCATGATTGTAATTATTAAGTATTGATCAAAATAATTTAGAAGGCTAATTAAGTTAGTTTTGGATATAATCAGACCAACTCAATTAAGGGTTTATTGGGCCTAAATCAACGCTGAATTCGTTATATTGGAAGGCCAATTTAATGATCTAAAGTTGGGTCAGGCGATGGCATTGCTAGACTAGGTGGTGGTACTGCCCATGAGCTGGAAAGTATGGAATATATTTTTCTAGAAAACCTGATAATAGTACTTCCAGGGCAAGCGGTAGTACTACCTAGTGTCGGGTGATAGTATTGCCAGAACAGTCTTCTAGATTATGTTAGGCGATAGTCTGTGAGCCCGATCTCCCAAGCTTTGTTTGGCGATAGTTCCACCCAATATAGGTGATGGTATCGCTAGTATCTCGAAAACCCAATGATTTAAATTTTTGACTCTAGTTTTGAAGCCATTTGGGGTTTATAAATACTTCACTCTTATTTACTGGGTTGAAGAATAAAAAACTAGAAAAACTTGTGATTGAAAGTGTTGTAAAGCTTTCAAGGTATTTAGTGCTCTCCTCCTTAAGTCTAGAGTTCAATCTAAGGGACGTATAAGAACTTACTATAAAACAAAGTTGTAAAGCTTCTCTCTTAAGCTTGTGAAAAGGAAAAAAGAGTTGTAATAAGGGTAGTTGATCTTCACTCATTGAAAAAAAAATTGGTAGTGGAAACCGATAGTCATAAGTAAAGAGGAATCGAGAATGCACGTAGATCCTGACAACCGAACCACTATAAATCCGATATACATTTTCTTTCATGCTTTTCATTACTATTACTTACTGATTTAATTATTCACTACTCTTATTTGTACTTTAAGTTTAAACACCTTTCCAATATAGTTTCATAACAGTATAAATAGTAGAAAAATAGCATATGTCTACAAGATCTATTAGATGACTCATTTTTAGGTGTAGGTAATAAATTTCCACAATAAATCTTCATATTCTTTTGGTTTTCATATTATAAAAAATCTTTGCATATTATTGATAATATGAGTTGAAGCACAAAAATCAATCAACCAAGTATTAGAAGGATCATCAATAATGTTTGATTCAAAACATATAAAGGTTGAGTTTATACAATTTTTTTTAGAACTAAGCCCTTATGTTTAACATAGTCCTCTTTTATATGTTGTTTCTTGCCACAAAAGAAGCACTTCAGTGTAAAGGCTTTTCTTTTTCATTAGTTTACTCTGTATTTTCAAACTTAGCAAATTTATTTGGTAGATGATGTTTTAATTTTTTTTTCTTATTATCAACTCCTTAAGTAGTAGTAGAACATTATGAGATCTTTTTTACCATAACATTAATTCATCCTAAACACATATATTAGTTAGCTTTTTCATGTCTTATTTATCTTTATTTGTATTACAGTGAATCTTGAACAGATCAAAATGAGAAAGAAGAGAATTAAGAATGAATTACATGAGAAAAGACTCATCCACATTTATGCATAATGTTTTAAATTTTATAACTTTGTCAACCTCATTTTCACTTTTTTATTTCTCGAGCCAATTGATACAATGAATTAATTCTCTTCCCTTTAACTAAATTTTGCAATTCTCTTTAATGCTTTTGTAAGAGCTTAAATCTGTCTTCAATAATATTCAAATATTTCTATGTGCTAGTTGCAAGTGGTAATGAAGTCTTCATATTATTTATAATTATCATTCTTATAAACATTAGACTAAGCTTATTATATTTCATAAGTATTCATTTCATTAATCTGATCCATAGTACTTTCAATAGTCAACTCTGTGGACTTTTCAACAAGCAATGTTAGGTCAAGATCTAATATAATTAATATGAACTACATATATTCTAATCATTCTGAATTATTTGAAACAAGTATATAGATATTAAAAACATGAGTGTATGTAAGGAAGTACAATTGTAAATATAAAATAACATTAATGTTTTGAGTTTTCAAGATATAATGAGCTATTAATATTATTTATATTTCACCTTTAGATGAAATATTAATATATTTGATGTTCATTCAAGATTATTTATAAACAACTAATACCATCTTTATGAAATAATATTGTTACTTTTGAGTATATGATCCTAAATTATAGGGATATCCAAAACAGTATTATTTTACATAATCATATAATTATCTGAAATAAATTCTTTTTTATGATTATTTAAACCTCCTAATTATATGTGTCAATATAAATATTATTTTATAATATTATATATATTTAATTTTTAAATATAATTTTATAAATTATTGGTCTAAGTCACTTTAATAACAAAACTAATATAATAATATAAAATATCTTATAAATGATAAAATATTTATTGTAATTACATAACCTATAAACTTATCATTTTAGGCCAATTTGGTATCTACAAGTAAAATAAAACATAGAGATATAAGTTATATATAATATTCACTAAATATTTTTAATCTAATTTATGTAGAAATAGTTCAATAAAAATAAAAATTATAATTATAAAAATTAATAAACAGTAATCAATATTAAAAAAACTTATATAATAATTATAATCACAAATCATGCTTTTATGTGAAAAAAATATTATTTCATAATTTTTAACATATGCATTTGAATAAATACACAAATATCTATGAATAATAATTGAAATTTAATTATTATAAGTAAAATTTTTATCAATATGCCATGTAAAAAATTATAAAAAATCAAAAAATATATATAATTTTTTAACTCTGTATAGAATTCTAAATTAGATTAGTTAATCCTATTTAATTGGATAATAATCATCTCAAAATATTTGATTAAAATGATTTAAATTAATCAATTTTATAATTAATAATACAAGTCAGAAATATTTGATTTTTGAAAGGTAAAACTATAATTTTCATTGGATATATAATAAAAATATCAAGGACATGAGGGGAAGCTGATTGGATTAGAAAGTATTTAAAAGGATAAAATAATCATTTAATGATTGAAGATCAATAATTTACTTTTTTCTTCTTCTTAGTTGCTATAATCTATGGGAGGCATGCGATCGCCTATGGTCATTCTCTGCTGCATGCGCTTATGGTTGCCGTAATGTGCAACCATTCTCACACAACCGATCGACGACCCTTATGGTCATTGCATTATGTCATTGTTCTCATGCAGCCCACTAGCGACCCCCTATTGTTACTGTGGCGCATGACCAACTCAAATTCTCTCCATGGTCAACCGATGATCCCTACGGTCATCGTGATGTGTGCCCATGCTTAGTTGTTCTCATCACATGCAGTGTTCGTGGTTGATTGAGAACTCTTATTGTCATCGCACAACCATTGGGAACCACGACCTCTAGCGTCTCGTCAATGTCAGTCACTACCAATAATGCTATCATAGCCTTTATGAATTGTAATGCGTTTGATGTCCAATTGTCAAAGGCAACAGTGCACCTACCTTGCTGCGCTTGCAATAGTACTATTGCAAGCACAGTGCTAGTGACTAAGGCAGGTCATTGCAATGTCGTCTAAGCTACTGCACACAGGCAACCGTCGTTACATGCAACTATGTTGTCATCTATACAGTCATTGCCCATGATTGGGCCGGTGACTAACGGAGGTTGCCGTCATACAACTTAGCCTTCTATGACCATTGGCCTCGACTAGTAGGCTTGCAACTTTCCTATAGAGTTGATGTTTGACTCTTGTGTCGTTGTCTGTAGGAGGGCCACCACTATCGATGGCAATGCTACACATACTTTCGTTTAACACCCCTATCCTTCTATCATTCGCAAACCCTCCATTGGAGAACCTACATTGCTTGCAAGTAGGTGATTAGAGCAAACGTGATAAATGACTAGATTTATAGTATTCTTTCACAAGCGAAGGGTGCTTATAAACATATCTAAATACAAAACAAATCTGATCTAATTTCAAATAATTAGCTCTAATACCAATTGTAAATATAAAAACTGTATTTATGTTATTGTTATATGAAAAACTTTAATGCTAGAATTGAAATCAAATAATGATAGATGAAGATTGGGATTGCATATCTTTCAATATCATTTAGAAAACCTTTATTTAATATACAAATGCACTATTATCAGATTCAAAAGTTGTAGCAACACTGATCTACAAGGAGAATTAGACTAGTTTTTTCCTCTTATTCTATCTTTTGTAGGACCATTATGAGCGATGAAATAGGAGCTAAGGGAGATTGAGAATAAACATATAATCTCAATTTCTAATGTTTTGTTCATAGGATGTCTTGTTATTTAATAGGTAAGAACAAAGGTTCTAAGATGATAATTAAGATAATTGTTCTTATCAAAATCATCTACGAAGGTATTCTATCAAAATTATATCGATAACCATAATCAGAATCCAATCGAATCTATAATATATTTTTTAATTAAATAGGGGTATATAATTTAACATATATATATAAATATATATGTATATATATATATATCCTAATTTCTTTCTCATAGTAATGTAAATAACGTAGATTCAGAATCTATGGAACAGGAAAGTATGTTTTTGTCAACACATTTGTTTTGATGGATAAAAAATCACTTGAAGATTTATTAAAAAGTTATATATTTTTAGATATAGACACAAATGGATATAACTATTGAAAAAGGTATTTCCTTACAATTGACCAATAAAATTTAGTAATTTATGAATTATATTTAAATATCATATAAGATTTAAATATCATGTGGGTCATATTAATGTTCACGCTATTAAAATGTCATTGGTTAACCTCATCTCCAGAAATGTAATATGAAGCTTTATTTGGTGCATGATCTCCAGAAATATAAAAAAAAATACTGATTCATCCTTTTTTATCTTTTTACATCTTTTAAAGTTATATCTGATTTTTTAATTAAGTAAATGAATTTATTGCCAGTAATTCAACTGCTATTGAAACTTGTAGATTAAGCAGGAGAATTGAACGAAACGAGACAAGTTGAAATACAAGCATCATAGTAGTGCATTTAAGTTACAATAATACCAAGGGATAATAGGGAAACAGAAGATAGTACTGAAGTAAGACTATCGCAAACATAAACAATTATAGTTCACAATCGTTGATATCCGATCAATGGTAGACTTCAATGACGGAACGTAAGTCCAGTAAGGGTTTTAAGGTATAGTCCGAAAAGCCTGCACTCTTGAAGAGTTTACCCCACTCGGCCTCACTCCTTTGCTTGCCCGAAGTGTTAGCCATCATGTGCAAGTCAAACAGAAGCTGCGTTTCTGATAGTTCAGGAAGAGAGTCATCGACATTGAGAACCATTTCAACGATGACTACTTTGCCTCCCTCCTCTTTTGAAGGAATTGCCTCCTTGCATCTCTGCAGGATCCTCACACATTCCGCATCGCTCCAGTCGTGCAACACCCACTGCCACATCAACCTCAGAAACTTAGTTGAAAGACATCATCAAGTGTCCAAAAGCATTTCCATTTATCTGTTGCTTCAGAACAAATGTCTCCTGTCGTTTAGGACAGGTATACTTTATTCAATTAACACTATTCAGTGGGCTCAGGGCCTATGTATGCGTTGACCCATTCATTCGCTAGAGTTTGCTATTACTAATACCTGAGTTCATTATTTCTTAGTGTTGAAGGTAAGTGGTAAAACAGATTACCTTGAGCAGCACCGCGTCCGCTGGTGGTATGCTCTCGAACATGTCACCTCCGACCACCTCCACCTTTCTGCTCCTACCAATGGAGCCACCACGTGGGGGAGGTCGAACACAGTGCATTTGAGCTGTGGATAGGCCTCGGCGATCGCCATGGCCATCGTTCCCGTCCCCCCTCCGACGTCCACCAACGACCGCAGACCCCGGAAGACGTCGCCACACTCCCTTATCAGTACTTGCACCACGAGACGAGCGTCGCTGGCCATTCCCGCTTGCAACAAGCTGTTGAACTCCGGGTTTTGTTTGGTGACCTCGAATATATCCTTTCCATGTGCAACCTCAAAGGGGTGGCGGCTTCGTCCCCCTTGAGCCATCTGCCAACACTTTGCCAGGGAGACAGCAATGCTTGGTCCAGCATTAAGAGCAGCAACGGAGAAATACCCTCCACCTTCTCCTTCATGATGAGGGCAGACATTGCAGTGAGGCCGAATAAAGTCTTCTCACTCTCGGATTCCGAGATCTGAGAAAAGTATTCCAAGCGGACCAGCAGGCGCATGAGCCGCCGGAAGCAGGCGCTTCTTGCTGGGGGAATTCGTAGCTCAGTCTCCAGCTGGGAGAGAGTGATGGGTTTGCCATGGCTGTGGATGACGTCTGCTATGCCCAGCTCTATAGCACACTTGAGACACATGGATCTGGTATAGCTCAGCGCGTGATTCAATATACGGGCGTGAGCCTGCCATAACTCCTTCGCTCCAAACTCTTCAAGGAACGACGCCATCGTATTCCGAATCTCCAACTTGTACTGTGGAATTAGTCTCAGGCAACTGACATATATATAGAGAGAAAGGAAGAAATGAAAGGCCATCTTTGCAATTAGTCTTCTCCCTCGACAACCTCCACCAAAACATTGAATACTATTGCAACACGACAAACAAGGTCACTAGGAAATATTTGTCTAGATCTTCTTCTCCTGCTTACAAAGGTATTCTTCCTTCAAAAACACGATTGGAGGATCCTGTACGTAAAAAACTGAAACAAAAAAAAGAATCAGTTTTCTTTGAGACCGTGAAAGTTTAGTTCTGCTATTCATTAATTATTAATCTGATGTGTTACAATTACTTATCATTTGGCACATTTGAGATATAAAACGTTTAAAAATAAAATAAAAAATCATAATGAACTTCAGTTCAAATTTTTTTGGTGGTTCGATTAAGTCCGGTTCAGGTTCAAAAATAATTTAAACTAAATTAGTTTGACTACCGTTTTGAGAATTTTTGTAAATCAAATGGAACCAAAGTGTGACGCTTGCCTACTCCACTATAATGTACACGTTTCATTGATGTTAAATATATATCTATTCAATTTGGTGGGGCTCCTCTTTTGGTCATTATGAGTGGGAAATATTATAATAAAAATAAAAACGGGATCAAAAAATTTCTCATGTGGACCATGAGAAATTAGATATGTTTGATCTCGTCTTTTTTTTCGAGGTTTCATATTGCATGCTCAGATGCTTTGTGACTATCTGGAAATAAGAAATGATATACAAGAACGGTGACACGTCGATGATTGTAGGCATGCAATGAAGACGGGGACAAAAGCTAACTGAGCACTGACATCTCATGCATGTAGGAACCCTCTTCGTATTGTCATGCTCAGATGCTTTGTGACTATTTGGAAATAAGAAATGATAAACCCGAACGGTGACACGTCGATGATTGTTGGCAAGCAATGATGGCGGGGACAAAAGTTGAATGAGTGTTTGTGTCAGATGTCCTTTAAACAAAAGAACAGTGACATCTCATGCTGGCGGGGACAAAATCCAAACGGGCACATGAGTTTGGATCAATAATGGACGTCAGGATGGGACCTTATTGGATTGATTCGACCAAGTGATTGACACAAAGGCCCGAGCGGTGAAAGTACTTCATCTCTACTGTTTCTTGCTATATCTTCGTAGACTAAAGTTACAATCATTCAGATTACCCATTCCTGCTTCCAAATGCAAAGGGCTAATCTTGTTAATAAAATTTTGCTCAAATTTATTTTGATATCCTCCACAAACTATTACATCTTGAGTCAGCAATTTATCTTATTTTAAAATTTTGGTACTTCATGTGTTTGGTTGTCATTCTTCTTAGTTGTAAATGTCATTCTTACAGTGAATATATTTAATGGGAGACAATATTGTGAAAGATTGTTAATAATCTTCTTTTGAAGAGACACTTTTTGGCCATAAGAATACATTTAAAAATTATTGAGAATAGACCTAGCCTTTGCTTCTTCTCCAAATCTTTTAATTTATTTACTCAGTTTTTATATTAGAATGAGTTTTTTTTTTAAAAAAAGGTAACTCACAAGATTATGTCAATGAGATTGATATGTAGATTATATAATGTATAAGCTTTTCTTGTTCTATTATTGATATGTTGATTGCATAGTCACAAGCTTTTGTAAATGTGTTTGAAAGATGGATTCCAACACAATTGGCACATGTCACTCATTAATAGATAAGACTAGATGCATACATCAATAGATTAACATTGTCAATGGATACGACTAAACACATGTTCGTATTTAGTAAAGATAAGTTTCAAATCTCAAGCCCAAGCTCAAATGGAAGTATTCGAAAAATTTCAAATTGAATCGAGCTCTATAGTAAGCGATGGGAGACTTGCTAAGAGGATGCTTTTGAAATGACTACCACAAGTCTCAATTGTAGATTAATTAACTACTTAATTAATCATTTTTACTTTCTCATATTTTTATTAACATTTTTTTATTGATAGATACTGTGATAAAAAGGAATTGTTAATTGTTAATTGTAGTTGTAGATCAATTAATATTTTTTATTGATTTCTTTAATCATTTGTTAATCGTAGTAAATTAATCTACAATTAACAATTGTATATTAATTAACCATCATTTTTTTATTGATAGATACTGTGTTATCCTTGTCTAATTGATATATGAAACTTTCCACTTGGATGGCGTATTGTTTTTATATTAGATACAAACTAGCAACTTGTTAATTCTGAAGAGGGATTGTTGGATGAATTTTTGGACATAATCGCTAGAAATGCAGAGATGACACTAATAAATTTTAAATCATGGAAATAGATGTGATACTTGTCGAGAAAAAAAGATGGTGCAAGTTGAGGTACTAATTACTTTCAGATTAGCTATCATAACATATTAAACTATTAGTGTATATTTTATTTATTGATGTTCGTAATATCTTTTGTAGGCATAGTTTGATTATTCTCGCATTCCAAATATGACTAAGTGGATACTATAATAAATCAATTCAAAATGGAGAAATTAGGAAAGTGATCTGATGGCCATCCATTATGATAACACAAGGTCCATATCATATCATTTGAATAACATTCCTGAAAGAGTTTACAAACAAAGATCAATGGACAAGTCTTGTTATCTTTTAAAAGTTTAAGGATGGATATTACTATCAACTTCACCTTAATAAATATTACTTATGTCATTGATCTTTGTATTAACTTATATTGAAGTAATCAATTTAATGGTTATCGAAACTTATGTTTTTAGAGTCTTAGTAAGAGAAATAAGGTTAACAAACTGTAGCAAAAATGCCACATAATTTAGGGAAAAAAAAGTTATGCTAGAATGATTGACGAGAATGTAAAACATTTATTACTATATTTATTCTTAAAAAAATAATAGTTTTATAATCAACGATTTTAAATTCACCGATGCTAATATTATTTATGTGAGGAAGTTGAGATTGGTAAGAAGTTAACTAGAGATGATAATTTTATCATTAGTCATGAAAGGAAAAAAGATAAGATGCCACTTGATGAGGTTGCATAAAAAATAATTATATGTCTCACCAATAAACTTTTCGTATAGTTATTGTTTCTTCCTTTTTATTGATTAAAGAATACATATTGATTTGTTGTTTGATTTTGTAGGAAGAAATAAAGACTTTAAAGGCACAACATCCTAAACTTACTACAAGTAATATTCCTTTATATGAGAACATTGTTTCTCATGTATTAGGATCAAACAAATTGGGAGTGTGATGCTCTGGTATAAGGTCGTGTCATTCAGAATTTATTGTCTCCAGATCTCGTTTGGCATCAAAGAATATTTACTACAAACACAAAAAGGATGACAACATTCACTAACTAAAGGAAAATTATGAAAAGAATGCTCGAGAGATGGGAGCTTAATTGCAAATACTTCTAGATGAAAGAAATTTTTGAATAAATGGTGAAGGTAAAAATTTACAACGTTAAGCTTACAATGCTTTGTTTCTTTGGGTTTGAATGAGATATGATCATATCGTGGAATATACCTATAATTGTTTAAATTTAATGATATCAGGATTTAGGGTTTATACCATGTTTTTTTTTCCTTTATATACATCTTTTATGATGATATATCTTGTTGTCCATTCAAAATAAATTTTATATGATTTTTTCATATACTTACTAATACTCATATCATGATATAGAAATTAAGAGTTTAAAACTATCTAATTTTTAATATTTGCTCTATTCAGGTTCTACATATTGGGAGGAGCAGCTAGAGAACTATTTTCAATCATTTTGGTAATATTTTGCTATGACCAACTAATATGAAATTGATCTTGCTTTTTGGAATGCGTATATGATTGACATGAATATTGAAGACAATATTTTTTTGGTGTATTTAATATAGTTGATGAAAGATCACTGTCGATATATTTTATCGTCTACTACAATAGTTGGATCATCTATCGGTTGTTAACTGAAAGCTAAAACTACTATTACTGCAGGTTATTGAATGTAAACTAAAAATGCCTAATCGTGTATTTGTTGATTGTAAGATGAAACTACTTATTACCGCAGTTGTAGTTCACAAGTTAAAACAGTCTACTACTGCATTTACTAACCCCGAGGTAAAATGTCGATTACTGTGGTTATTAACTGCACGCTGAAATATCTATTACTATGATGCTACATATCTTTCTTGATGATATATCTTGTTATCCATACAAAACAAGTTTTGTATGATTTTTTAATGTATTGACATTCATATGATATAGAAATTAAGGGTTTAAAATTATCTAATTTAAAATTAACATTCATTTGATATTTGATAGATTCAGCTCGTCAGCTCCAAGCCGCATGCCACCACGTCACCTACCACGACACTAATCGCCATGGCGAACGGTATCCACTCCAATCCCAACAAGTACCATCATACATTGTAGGTCACCTCCTCGGTAAAGCATAGCATCATAAAGACGAAGAGCAAGTGAGAGTAATTGAGCTAGTCTATATAGCCTTCCTGCACCTGCTCGCTCTCTCTAACTAGTTTGTCGTGGAATAGAAAGTGACAGAATAGCGACGGATGAAGATGGAGAGGTAGATGTAGGAGAGGCCGGAGGTAAGGAAGAACTAGATCATCACATTATAGGTGCAATATGTGGGGGCACAGGAGAGGATGAAGTGAGAGACAGTAAGGACGAAGATGCCTGAGAGGAGGAAGAGGAATTAGGAGACCACTATGTGCCCAGCGTTAGACTGGTCGATACACATTCACTTGAGGTAGGATCGAAATCTCCTAAGTTTATCGTTAACATGAGACAGGCTATGTTCGTATGACGCCCTTCTAGATAGTAGCGGCATAGTGCTACTGCTTATGGTCGCTTCCATGATGATGTCTCTTCCCATCATTAATGATGGTCTTAATTTTTTTTAAACTTAAATTATATATATCATTATATTAATAATTTATTGTGAGTCAATATGTCATATAAGCAGACTCTAATATCTGTTAACTTAGACTTGATAAAAGGAGTTTATATACTATGTTTTTAAAAATGTAAAGGTTATTTTAGATACAAGTAAATCGTAAAGACTTAAGAGGTCAATTGTAAAAATCATAAGGGTTAAAATAAATTTTAATCTTTTTTTAAATAAAAATTATATATGTCTTTATATTAATGATTTATTGTGAATCAACATGTCACATAACTAGACTTTAATGTTTGTTAACTTAAACTTAATAGGAGGGACTTATATGTTATGTTTTTAAAAATATAGAGATTATTTTATATATGAAAAAATCATAAAAACTTAAGAGATGCATGATCAAAATCATAAAGGTTAAAATAGAATTTAATCTAAAGATTTTCTAATGTGGGTCCCAAGGAGGTTATCATGTAAAATAACGTTAAATTTTTGCTTTGATTTGGGGTCACCAAGAATAAAATAACAGTCAATAGAATGAGTCAACTTGACGTAAACCCATGGGCTCTGATAAATTTGATCATTTGGTGGATCAAGAAACTTCTAAAGAGGTTGACGAAAAGTAACCACTACGAAAGTTAAATAGGAGATCTCATAAAAATTATCTTCGATCAATTTTCATCTTCTTTACTATACATATTAAGTAGAAGCAGCATGTAGTGCAACTGTCCTTGTAGCTCTGTTGTATCCTTACACATTCATGCGGCAGCAGTCACCTGCCACATCAACTTAAAGTAATTCGTTTAAAGAAATCATAAAGTTTAATGAAGCATTTCCATTTAGCGTCTATACGTTGAATTCGGATATAATTTTTTATATGATTGGGTTCAGTTTTACAATTTTAGTACTAGTCCGAGTAGAGACTTGGAGGTTTCTTAAAAATCAAATCCAATCAAATGTTAAGCACACCTGCTCTACCATTAGTATTCCTGTTAACCATATGGTAGCTATAGGTTGGTAATTATAAATAATATGATTAGTATAATCGGCCAATCGAAACTAGGGAATAAGTAACGAAATAAGCCAATAAGACTTATTATGCTAATACTAATCCTAGCATAAAATTTTCTTCAATTCTTTGGGGTAAAAGTAGAGATATCTCTTATACAAAATAACATCTACATACAATATATAAGATCTCTCTCACTCTTTGATTTCTTTTTGGACCTTCTCAGTCTCGTAACACATTCGATTTATTAACAGGAAAAAAAGCATATGAGAGGAAACACACTGAAAATTATCCTATTAATCTTAAGAGAACTGACCTGTATATAAGAGGTTTAAGAGAAGTTACCTGTATCTAACAAATAAGGTATATGAACTTAAATGGATAATCCATCCATTTCAAAATTTCTAAGATAATGATAGAACTTGTCATTATTTATAAAATAATACCTATCTAATTATTAACTTATCCCAACATTTCCCCACTTCAACTAAATACCTTCCGATATTCAATGAAGAATACTTCTTTAAACTAGATTCTCTAGTGTGCATAATTTTAACTCCAAATATGAGATTACAGATAATTTAATAAGTCAATCAAATAAATGTCAAAGTAATAAGATAACCATGAGGCAAGTTATATGTTGAAGACCCTTCAATGTGAAGGAAAAAATTAAGGGCAAATTAAATCAATTGTTCCACTATAGAATAATGTGATTAAAAGATATCAATTAAAAGATATTAATTACCATGTGAAAATATACACTCATATGAGTTTCAAGAAAACTAGGAAGAAAAATTGAGTAGAAAAATATCAAAAATCTACACTAATTAATTCAAAAGGCATGGTGTTTAAATCAACACACTAAAAAATAAATCAAATCTGAATTTCATTAATCAATCATCGAATTTTTCTTCTCCCCAGATGAAAGCCTATTTCTTTCCTGTATATGATGACCTCTATTTTTTGTTTTTTCATCTAACGCACAATTAGGTTAGGATTAAGGTTTTATTTAATCCTATGGTTTCCATTACTTAATTCATGGGTGGGACTATCGAACAAAATTTCCTATTATGCCTATATTTGCTATCTTTCAATAAGCAATAAGTTTTTCTGAAGACAATAATTTAATCATCATATTTGATATGTTCTTATCATTATAAATTTACTCAAGATGCAATAACTTCATATCTAATATATTTGGAATCTAATGATATCTGATATTAATATGCCTAGATTGGAATGAAGAATTATATTTTTATTGAGATGAATAATATTTGAACTATCACAATATAAAATAAACTTCTCTTCACTCCCAATTCTTCTAGATAATTTTATATCTGTAGGAGTTATCTACAAGATTCTATTATATTATAGTGATATCCTTATTCTTAATGGAAGACAAAGCAAAACATCTGTATAGCTTTGACTGCTAAGACATTGCTCCCAATTGAAATTGACACTAACTAGAGATAGATTTTCTAGAATCAATATCACCACTATGTTTGCATTTGTGTAACTAACTCATATAGGTTTTTTAGTATCAAAGCAAAAACATTTTAAATCTATCAAAAACGTTTTGGATATATACCTCCTAAGATAACTAAAATTTATCATTCTTCTTTAACTCTCCTTTTAGATATGTAATTTTTTTAGTATTATGATCAACAATTAACATATCATTCGTATATAGCAAAAGAATAATAAAATTATTATTAGAATAACATCTCACATAATCATACCAATAATCTGTTATAAAGGAATCAAATATTTTATACTAGTATTTTAGTGCTTGCTTGAGACCATACAAACTCTTCTTCAAATTGTACATTAGATTTTTCTTGCCTTTAGCTATGAACCTATTGGATTGTTTCATATATATTTTCTTCTATAAGTTAATATGAAAAAAAAAAAAAGTTTTCACATTGAGTTATTCAATCTCTAAATTTGAACTAATAACCAACATAAGAACAACTTGGATGAAAGATATCTTAACTATAGGTGAGAATTTTTTTTTCAAAATCAGTATCTTTCTTCCCACCAAATCCTTTCACAACCAACCTTACCTTATGTCTAGACTATGAGCTATCTTCTTTCTTTTTCAATTTGAACACTCATTTGTTCTTTAATACTCTTCTTACTATCAAATAATTTTACTAAGTTAAATGTATGGTCTAATGAAAGGATTTCTTTTCTTTCTACATGACACAACCATCTACAAACTACTTGAGTAACATAACCTCTTGGAGCAAATAACATATATTAATGATGAGAAAACTCTTTGAGAAGGTCGATGCTCTATGGTGGATCTTTTTAACCGAGGTTCAATTTGTGATTTTAGAAAATCTTGCTCAACGTATACATAAGTATCACTGTTTGATGACATATCTTTGTGATCTTCTTATTCATTTCCACTATCATCACTAACTATTATAGGACAAGGCATTTGACTCAAATCTATAGGATATTTATGACTTTAGTGTTTGAATTTTCTTTTAAATCTTCAACAGTATATTTTTCAAGACATACCAACTAGAATTATAGCATGTGAGGTTTACTATACTGTCATAATATATATGATACTAGATGTATAATTAGTTGAATAAAGCTACATACTAAATCTCTCTAAGACTCAGTCAATATATCGTTTTTGAGATAGTCTTAGAATTATTTAAAAATTATTTTTGAATATCTTAATGCTAATAACATAAGTTATATTATTCATATCTTAAAATTTTTAATGACAAAATATCTCAATTTTATACAATAAACCAATATCACTACTAGTAAGTAACATATCATCAACATATAAGACCAATATAATAAGCTTACTCCCATTGACCTTTAAATATATATACTAATTGATAGTATTTTTCTTAAATTTAAAAAAATAATAATATTATAAAACATTATATACTATTATTTGGAAGCTTATTTAAGACTATAAATGAATTTTCTAAGTTTGCAAGCCTAACTTTCATTTTTCTTTTTTGCAAATCTTTCAGGCTATTTTATGTAGATTTTCTTATCTAGATCCCCATTCAGAAATATTATTTTCATATCTATCTTATATAACTCAAGATTATAACGAGCTACTAATACCATGACGATCCTCGATGTATCTTTTTTAGAAACTAGAGAAAATATTTTGTTATAATCAATGTCTTCTTTCTAAAATAATCTCTAACCACAAATCTATCTTTATATTTTTTTTATATTCTCCTTTGTGTCACATTCTATCTTAAAGACCCATTTACATCTGACTTTTTTTATAATTATTGGATAATTCAATAAGTTCTCAAACACTATTCTAGTCCATCAATTTTAACTCTTCCTTCATTATATCGTAGCATCTTTTAGAATCAATGCTTTTCATAATTTATGAAATTGATAAGAGGTCCTTTTTTATTCTTATATTATAATCTGATTCTTATAGATATATCATATAATCATCATAAATGATAGGTCTCTTTTTTCTTTTGAGATCTTCTCAAAACTATCGATTATGGTTATTTTACAAGATCATTATTAGTCAAATCAATATCATATAGGAGTTTATCAATATTATTTTATTGTTCATCCTCATCAATTCATTTAGTGATTTGAGAAAAAATAATATATTGAATAGAAAATGATAAAGGAGTATCAACCTATATATACTTTATATCGTAATTAATTTTTCAAGATTTTTTACTCTCACTTATTTCACCATTTTCTAGAAATCTTATATTACTAGGTTATACTATTCCTTATATTATGATTAATGTAATAAAATTTATATCCCTTAAAATTTTTAGATAATTAATAAAATATCTAAAAATATTTCCTGGATATAATTTCTTTTCGTGTCGATTGAAGATTTTTATCTTTATAGGATAACCCCAAATATATAGATGTCTTAAACTAGATTTTTTATTAGTTTATAACTCAAATATAGATAATGAAATTAGATATATATAGTTGTTTTAAGAGCTTCACCCTACATCGACTCAAGTACGGAGGAATGACTTATTATATTCCTGATCATATCCATAACAATATGATTTTACCTTTTAACATTGTCATTCTATTGTAACATATCTAGTAAGGCACAATGAGTACAAATATCTTATTTTTCTAAGAATATAACAAAAGGATCAAGATTCTAACCTAACTCATCATATCTGTCATAAAATTTATTATCCTTATCATATATGATAATTTTGATTTTTCTTTGTAATTATCTCTCAACTTTATTTATGCTCATTTTAATAGTATCAATAGCCTAAGATCTTTTATGTATTATATACATAGTCATATTTTGATAGATCATTAATAAATATGATGAAATATCTCTCTTCACTAAAGTAGGAAATATAAAGTGACCTGTAAATATTAGTATGAATAATCTTAAGGAGTTCTTGACTTCTTTTGATTTTTTTTATAAGCTTAATTTGATTTCCCGTAATACAATATATATAAACATCAAAATCAGTGAAATATAAATCTTTCAAAATGTTATCCTTTATAAATCTTTTAATTTTTTCTTTAAAGATATGGTCCAAAAGTTTATGCCAAAACATAGTATTGAATCTCGGATTTTGATGATGAAACTAATTGATCATATTTTGGTTATCGAACTACGTTTTGAGTTACGCAAGTCTACTCTCAATCAGGAATAGATAATTCATGTAGGATGAATCAATGTTAAGCCGGAGGAAATCACGTTAGGAGATTACAATGTTAAGCTTACAATGCTTTGTTTCTTTGGGTTTGAATGAGATATGATCATATCGTGGAATATACCTATAATTGTTTAAATTTAATGAAATCAGGATTTAGGGTTTATACCATGTTTTTTTCCTTTATATACATCTTTTATGATGATATATCTTGTTGTCCATACAAAATAAATTTTATATGATTTTTTCATATACTTACTAATACTCATATCATGATATAGAAATTAAGAGTTAAAACTATCTAATTTTTAATATTTGCTCTATTTAAGTGCTACATATTGGGAGGAGCAGCTAGCGAACTATTTTCAATCATTTTGGTAACATTTTGCTACGATCGACTAATATGAAAGTGATCTTGCTTTTTGGAATGCGTATACAATTTGACATGAATATTGAAGATAATATTTTTTTGGTGTATTTAATATTATTGAATCTCGGATTTTGATGATAGAATTAATTGATAAATTTATGATCTAATCTGTGCTTTGAGGAAAGTGATACAGGACTAACTTCGATCAGAAAAGACAAAACGATTAAAGTAAGAAGAATCAGATGTTGGGCCCGAGGCAAAAATCGAGCATCGAGCTAAAAGAATCGGACGTTGTGCCAAGATCGGATGTTATGGGAGTCAACATGCTGATAGATCAGATAATACACTAGAGGTTTGGACGATATGCTGGAAGTTCGCCTGGAGTTCGGATGAACTAATGACATGACAGACAACTTAGATTCTTATATTGTAATTATTTAGGTCTTAATTATCATAGTTAGGTCTTAAATTGAGTTAGTTTTTGGTGTAACCATGATAATTCAATTAGGGACCCATTGGATCTAATCTAGGGCTGAGTTAGGCTCATTTGGAGGCCCATTCAGTAATCCAAAGATAGGTCAAGCAGTGGCACCGCTGGAACAAGCAGTGAAACCACCTATTAGTTGGAAAAGTATGAAATGTACTTCTTCTAGAAGACCTCGCGATGGTACCACTAGTGTCAGGTGGTGGTACCGCCCAGACACAATCTCCTAGACTGTGTTAGATAGTGGTACCACCTAGTGTCACTCTGTAGATGATGGTGCCACCTAGATTGGATAGTGATACCACTAGTAGTTAATGCTGCAAGGGATGGTATCAACTGGTACTAGTGGTGGTACCACCAGTACCTTGGACTAGGATGAGAGTTTTTTTTGCTCTATTTTTGAAGCCATTTAGGGCCTATAAATACCTCACTCTTTCTTATTTGAAGAAGTATAAAAAGAGAACAAAAAGCCTTGTGATTTTGAGTTGTAATGTTATGAAAAGTACTAAGTGTTCCCGTCATCCTTTTTAAGTTTTGGGCTTATTCTAAGAGTCGTGTGAGACTTGTAAAGGTTCTCTCTTAAATCTGTAAAAAAGAGAAAAGAGTTATAAGAGGGTAGTTGGTCTTCGCCCATTGAAAAAAATAGTTAGTGAAAGCCGATAGCCTCGACAAAGGAGAAATCGGGACTAGACATAGGTCATGACAATTGAACCACCATAAATTCGGTGCATAATTTCTGTTCTATTTTTCATTGTCATTACTTATTGATTTAACTGTCTACTACTCTTACTTGCACTCTATGTTTATGTTGAATCTCAGATTTTGATGATGGAATCAATTGATATGTTTACGATCTAATATGTGCTTTGAGATAAATGATGCAGAATTAACTTCGATCAGAAAATATAAAATAATTAAAGTAAGAAGAATTAGACATTAGTCCAGAGTAAAAAATCAAGCATTAGGCTAGAAGAATTAGACGCTGCGCCAAGATCGAATATTGCGGGAGTCAACATGTTGATGGATCGGACAATAAGTTGAAGGTTTGGATAATGCACTGAAAGTTTGCTAAGAGTTCGGATGAACAAATAACATGTCAGAAAACTTAGATTCTTCTCTTGTAATTATTTAGGTCTTAATTATCATAGTTAGATCTTAAATTGAGTTAGTTTTTGGTATAATCATGCTAACTCAATTAGGAGCCCATTAGACCTGATTTGGGGCTAACTCATTAGAAGGCTCATTCAGTGACCCAAAAGACTTGTTTAGACCTTGTTAGTTAGAAAAGTACAAAATGTATCTCTTCCAGAAGACCTGATCATGGTACTACTAGTGTCAGGAGGTGATACTACTAAGACATAGTCTTTCAGACTATGTCCAATGGTTCTACTACTCAGTGTTAGTCTGTAGGTGGTAGTACCACCTAGTGCAGAGGTGGTATCGCTAGTACCTCGAAAATCTAGGATGAGACCTTTTTTTACTATTTTTAAAGCTATTTGGGGCTTATAAATACCTCATTCTTTCCTACATAAACATGTAAGAAAAGAGATAAAAATCCTTGAAATTTTGAGTTATAAAATTGTAAAAATTATTAAGTGTCCCCCTCCTCCTCTTTAAGTTTTGGGCTTATTCTAAGAGAGGTGTGTGACTTGTAAAGGTTGCCTCCTAAACTTATGAAAATGAGAAAAGAATTGTAAGAGGGTAGTTGGTCTTTGTCCATTAAAAGAAGATCGTTAGTGAAAGCCGGTGGCCTCGACGGAAGAGGAATCAGGAGTAGACGTAGATCACGATGATTGAACCACTATAAATCTGTTTGCATTTCTGTATATGCTTTTCATTCTTATTACACACTAATTTAATTGTCCACTACTCTTACTTGCTCTCTAAGTTCAAAAGCATTTCTGATATGATTTTATCGAATGAAGTTTTTCGAATTGATATAATTTTACAAAAGCACTTATTCCCCACCCCCACTCCCCTCCCCCTCTCTCCTCCAACCACACCCCCCCCCCCCCCCCACCCCCTGCCCGCTTTAGTGTCGTTTCGGTCCTAACAGTTAGTATCAGAGCTAAGCTTCTCTTTATTGATTTAACACCCAAGAGAGACTAGATGACTTTTGCCGATAATCTAGAGGGTCATTCTATCACTCATCCTCTTATGTTTAATGGGACGGACTATATAGTTATTGGAAAACACATATGTAGATTTTCTTGATTTCTATAGATTTTGATTTATGGAATGTGGTTGAAAGTAATTTTTAAAAGTCTTCTAAACCAATAAACAAATGAAATTATTTGGAAAAGAAGACTTTTTCCTTGAATGCTAAAGCGATAAATGCTTTGTTTTATGCTTTAGACAAAAATAAAATTTAATTGTATCTCTATTTACGAAACTGCACATGATATCTAGCATACACTAGAAGTCATACATAAAGGCACAAGTAGAGTTAAAGAGTCTAAAATCAACTTTTTGATATATAGTTTTAAGTTGTTTCAAATGAAACTAAGCAAAATCATTGGAGACATGTACACTTATTTTACAGACGTTGTCAATAGTTTAAAAGCACTTGGTAAAAGTTTTACTAACCTTGAACTTGTCAACAAAATTCTAAGATCCCTTCCAAAATGTTGAGATTCCAAAGTAATAGTAATACAAGAAGTAAAGGACTTGGAATAATTTTTTGTTTGAAGAACTTATTGCTAGTTATAGGTGCCCTACAAGCCAATCACGTGAGTGATGGTACCTGTAATACGCTGCATCAATCTCTTTGCTTATGATTAATAGCAAAGTGAGTCCAAGAGGAAATGAGATGAGGTGAACAATGGTATCAGAGCCAGGTTGTTCGTGCGAATATTGGATTTTACCTTTGTGTGATGTGTTTTGGATGCGCTTTTGATGTCAAAATTATTGATGTAATCGCTAGAGGCCGGTGGCTCCATGCCTATGTGCTGGCGCAAGGTGCAACCTAGCCACCTACGGGTAGGGGCTGCAAGCGGCTAGAGGCCGGCGGTTGTGCTTGTGGTGGCTCTATGCTTGCATGTTGGCATTGCGCCCGCACGTAGGCAACTGCACTACAGGTGGCGCCTGCGAGCAACGCGCCCACAGGTGAGCTGCCCACAACCGCGCTAGGAGGAGTGCCCGCAAGGGATAGTGCTACCCATAAACAGATCGTCTGCGGGCGCTGCACCCGTGGGCAGGTGCAACGTGCTCACGGATATGGCCGTCGCCAATAGGGTGGTGGCGGCCACAACGCAGCAAACCAGGGAGAGGGAATTAGGGTTTCTGGCAAAAAATAGTTTTGCCCCTCTGAATTTTTAAAATTCTAATTTTGTCCCTTCTGGCTGAATGACCAAAATGCCCTTCAGAATTCAAAAAATTCCCTATGTCTCTATTTTTAGAAAAATATTAGTTAATTAAAATATTTAATTAATTATTATTATTTATCTAGTAGTCCTATATAATAACATATACATGTGATGTATGATATGGATAGATGATCATGGACCGTGTGATGTGAAGTATGTGTATGATGTGATCATTATTATTGGGGCCTATGAGCCTCTATTTTCCTCATTTATTGTCGGGTCTGCATACTTGTAATTATGTTGTAATTACATAAGGAGGCGTAGCGAGAGCGTGGAAGTGATAGCAGGATCCACGAGGCCGAGACGGATGATCCCATGCATGGAGATGCGTTGAGATGTCGATGGAACCGACAAAGCGAGATGGACGATCACAAGGCATGGAGATGCACCGATGCACACATAGATCTTGATGTGAGTGATTGGGCCCATTGGCTTAGGGTTGATCACATTAGGATGTGGTCCATGATCATTTGGTGTGATTACTCATGTGATGTGTGATTGCTTATACACCTACTAGATATATATATATATATATATATATATATATATATATATATATATTTACATACGATGTAGATATATTATATATATATATATGTGTATGACACATCATATTAGGAGACAGAATCTAAAATCCCCTCTCTTGATAATATTAAGTTAATTAACGTGAGGCAATTAGATTGATCCATGTGGCCTTCCATCATTATAGATAGGAATCGATTCTCGATATACGTTGAGTTGGTTGAGTCCCTCGAGACTCACCTATATCGTGATTTACTATTTTATCTATGATATAGAGATGTCATCGGTGACTTGAGGACATGATATACTTGGTCGAGTCCCTCGAGGGTATATCATCAAATTAGACTCATCTTGTAACGATGGTGATGACTTAACCAAACATCATGGTTGGTCGAGTCCCTCAAGGCCAAGGTGGTTCGAAGGTCGAATAGGACGAAATCATAAGGAGTTGTGATTGGCAAGAGTTGCCTACCTTTTGGGCTTAGCGTGATTGGTCGAATCTCTCGAGCTTACACTAAGATGTTGATTGGATCTCGATCCCCGCTAGAAGTTTACCGGAGACTTTTGTTTTACGTGCTGAGGGTGTCACGTGAGTCACTAGAAAAATAGTGAGAGTACATCAAAATAGAAGTTCATATCTTGATTATTTATATTTTTATAAAATCTACATGTTATTTATTTATGCTACATCTTTATTTTTTAAAAAAATATTACTATTAAACTCTCTTTATGATATATTTAATGCCAACCACCTCACTGGTCAAAACTATGCGGACTGACTCTGTAACCTGAGAATAGTTCTCACAGCGGAGAAAATCATATATGTCCTTGAAATAGTGATGCCTATGCCTAAGGAAGGGACAAGTGAGGATGAGATCGCTTACTATGTGAAGTACGCAGATGACTCCACTCTTGCTCAGTATTACATGTTGGGCTCCATGACTCTCGAGTTATAGAGATAATATGAAAAGATGGATGTCAAATCCATACTCCTACATCTCTGTAAATTGTTTGAGGAACAGAAAAGAACTCAACGATATGAGATATCGAAGAGTCTCTTCTACAGTAAGATGACTGAGGGGACACTAGTTCAGAATCGTGTCCTTAAGATAATTGAGTGGATAGAGAAACTCATAAGTCTAAGAATTGTCCTAGAGGATAGCCTATGTATAGATCTTATGATATAATCCCTTTTAGATTTCTTTTCATAGTTTTCTATGCTGGTAAGACCAAAAAAAAACGGAAGACAAATAAGTCCCTTAAGAAGGGAAAGAGCAAGGGTAGACCAGGTAAAGTAAAAGTTGCTAAGAAGACTCAAAAAAAGGACAAAAGTCAGTGCTTCCACTATGGCAAAGACGGGCATTGAAAGAGAACTGCAAAGAGTACATTGTAGAGAAGGCGAAACAGAAGCTTAGAGAAGCTTCAGATATGCATTCATGATTAGTCTCTATCTGTCAGACTCATATGATAACACATAGGTATTGGATACTGATAGTGTTTATCATATCTGTAATTCGTTGTAGATTTTGGCAAGACCTGGGAGATTGATAAGAGGCAAAATGGACCTTAAGATGAGCAATGAAGCAAGAGTTGTTGCTATTTCTATTAGCGAGGTCACCCTACATTAGATGCATGTTATTTTGTTCTCTTTATTATAAAAAATGTTATTTCCATTTTATGTTTGACATTGAATGGTTATAAAGTAGTTTTTAAGAACAATAGTTGTTCAACGATTGAGGATGATAAGTGTTGAATCTCAGATTTTGATGATGAAGTCAATTGATAGGTTATTTGATATAATCCATATTATTGAGATAAGTGTGCTGGAGTAACTACGATAGCATGAAGACATAAAGCCAAATTACTGGAGTCAAGTACGTTGGAAGTTCGAGAAGTCTGCCAAAAGTCCGAAGGATCATCGGAAGTGCTGTTAGAACAAATTGAGAAAGACTCGGGGACTTACCAAAGGTTTCAAAAGTTCACCGGAAAGATCGTCAGAGGTTCGTGGAGCTTACCGGGAGGTTCGTGGAGCTTACCGGAAGGTTCGGAAGCTTGCCAAAGATTCAAACTCGCCTTAAAGTCCGGGAGCCTGTTGGGAGTCCGTCAGAAGAAATCCGAAGGTGTGTCGAAAGTCTGTGGAAGTTCGCTGGAAAGCTCACCGAAAAAAGACTTGACATTTGTGGACTTAAATTTGCTTAGAATTATGTTTCAATCTCATAGTTTGCACATAACTAGGGTAAGGATTAGGTGATAATCCTGATTAACCCTAGTAGGGGCCGATTGGACTTTATGTGAATTGAATTGGGCTAGATTTAGGGCCCATTCAATAGTGTTGAACCAGGTCTGGCGGTGGCACCTCCCCGAGAATTGGTTCCCAGGTGGTCTGTACCACCCTAGGTCAGTGGTGGTATCGCCTAACAAGCGGTAGTACTGTCAGTTCATAGAGCCCGATGACTCTGTCAGACAGTGGTACCGCCCAGTACACTAACATAACAGGGTCAACAGGTGGTGGTACTACTAGTACTCAAAAATCCAAGATGAGACTTCTTTTTTTTTGCTCCATTTTTCAAACCAATTGAGTCTATAAATCCCCCTCTTTCCTCAGTTGGTAAAGCACCTTGCTGAGAAGTTAAAAACTGAGTCAAAGCTATAGCAAAATCTTGTTTCAATGGCTTAAGTGTTCACCTCCCTCTTTTTCCTTATCAAAAATTTGTAAGAGTGTGAACCACTTGTAAAAGTTTTTAAGAAGGGTGTTTGGTCCTTTCCCTTCAAAGGGATTTGCTAGTGGAAATTGGGAGCCTCATTGGAGGAGGCTTCGGAAGTGGACATAGGTCATTTGACCGAACCACTATACATTACTACATACTTTAGATTTGTGAGTTTTTTTTAATTCCTGCATCTTACCGTTACTTAGCTGCAAATCATTCGGTCTTCTTCTCCTAACTCTCAATTGTATTCACTCAAACCAATTTAGCTAAAATCTCTTTCGTTAAACTAAAATTTCTATTCGAACCAACTATCTACAAAATCAATTTTAAATTTACCAATTTTAATCCACTACACTAATTTAACCCCCCCCTCTTAGTGCTGCTCAGATCCTAACAATAAGATCATCACAAGAGGAACATTGCATAATAGTTTGATTATGCTAGAAACTATTCCACATATCATGAGTGTGAGTGAGTCTAGGAGGAAACGAGATGAGGTGAACAGTGCATACCTATGGCATTGTAGGCTAGGTCATATCTGTTGAATCTCGGATTTTGATGATGAAACTAATTGAGTGTGATTTGTGGTCTAACTGCATTTTAAGTTACGTAGGTCTACTATCAATCAGGATTAGATAGTTGACACTGGAGGAATTGACGTTGCGCCGGAGGTGATCACGTCAGGATATTGGATGTCGAGCCGGAGGTTCGGTCGACTATCGGCAGGAGGCTTTGTACGTCGGGCATTGGGCCAAGAAGTGCGGAGTTGCACTATGGATATCGAGGTTGCGGAGGTCAATCATCGATTGGGCAACAAGCCGCTAGAGAGGGCGATGTGCCGAAGGATCGGATGAAGCGCCGACCAATGATGTGCCGGGCAACTGAATGTCAATTCGCGTTGTAATAACTATCTAGATCGAAGTAGAGTTTTTGGTGTTTGTTTGTGCAGGAGTGACTACGATATGGATGAAGACGTAAAGCGAAACAAAGGGCCGAAGACAAGTGTGATGAATCGTTGGGAGTTCAAGTATTCAACGGAAGTCCGAAGATTCGTTGGGAGCATTGCCGGAATTGGCCGAGAACGAGTAGGGAGCTTGCCGAAGGGTTTTCGGAAGTTCGCCGGGAGGTTCGTTGGAAGTTCGCAGAGCTTGCCAAGAAAGATCGGAGCTTACCAAAGAAGCTCGGGGAACTCGCCAAGATCATCGTAAAGTCCGAGAGCTTGCTGTGAGTCCGCGGAATGATTTCCAAAGGTTCGTCGGAAGACCATCGGAAGTTATTTCATAAGTGTAGGAATCTCAATATTACTTTTTAAAGTATAAAAATTAAAATACTAATCATACATAATCACAAGGGCTAATCTATAATTACCCCATATGTTTACTAAGGTAATGGTTGAAGGTGCTAAAGAAGTCAGTGCAATGTTATTCCACGCTTGCGTCCTGAAAAAAAGATTTAAAAAATGATCGGTTTGCATATAATATATATTTTAGCAGAGATTAGGAGTTGACACTTAAGCTGTTTGGGTGATATTCTCAAGACCCAACAAAATGATAACTAATTATGTGAATGAGCAAAATTTTGGACTCAGGTAAGTGGTTCTCGACCTGAATAGATATTTTTAAAAAAATATTTTATAATTCAATAAAATTTTAATTATTATTTAGAATAATAAAAATTAGGGTAAGAAAAATATTATATACTCCTTTAAATGCTAATATCATAACATGATTCTACAATGTGTTAATTATTAAATCATTATCTATGTATGATTATTTTAATTATGAATTATCATTTGTCATAAATTTATCCATGTAAAAAAACATGTGTTTATAGTAAGTAAAAATGAAGACGAGTGGTAAATGGTCCATATGTATTGTTTATACAGCATTATGGATTCCAAGTGCATTTAAAAACACATTTGAAATGTGCATCGAGGGTCTAATGTACATTTCAAATATGAATTTATATTTGATAACCTTTTTTAAAATCGTTTCTAGCCCTAATACTATATTAAAGATACTCAAATATATACCTTATAATATCATTAGCATTTCAGTATTTGTGAAATGCTAATGTAATTTTTTAAATTTTCAAAAGACCCTATGAATTTATCTAAAATTGTTAAAATAATTTAGTGATAAATCAACATGATTTATATTTTCTACAAGATGATATTTTTATTTATTTATATATAAAACTTATTTTTATTTATTTATATTAATATATTTTTATTTATTATATATATTTGAGCCATATGAAATTTTTATAAGATTGCATGCATTTATTTATTTTATTTATTTACTTATTAATTTAAATAAAAACTATATGTTTATTTTCAATAAATATTAAAAAAATTATAAGGGTAAATTTGTTATAAAATATTCAATAAACTTTGGAAAAATAATTTTACCAAATAAGACTTATGTCAATGCATATTTAAATGTAGGTTTCATCTGCTGTTTACCAAACACTCAAAGCATTTCATAATTACATATTCATTTAAATTTTTTCTCTAACTAAATATTAAAAATATAAATATGTGTCTAAACATAGCATTAAAGGGTTGACCTTCAACCGACTAAGGGATGACATTTAAGTCCATTGAGATGGAAGCGAAGAGATAGTATGAATAGTATTCAATAGTAGCCTTGTTGGAAAATTTATAAAAAAATATTAAATAATTTGTTAGGTTAGCATACTATTATCCTATGAGAAAGGTATTCTTGGGTGATAAACCTGTGACCAAATAAATGGGATAATATTTAAGTTCATCCAAGATGTTGTCTATAGAGTAGGATTTGATTCCATCATGTTTAGTATATTCATGTTTATCCAGTTATTTTATTGTCTAAAAAGAATAAGAATAATATATAATATATGAAATATGTATATTATGAAGAGAAAAAAAATAGAATGAGATGCATCAACACATGAAAAGCAAATATATAATGGATTTGATAAATTTTATTTCTTATTCTTATACTTATTGATTTGATCTTATAAAATGCATGCGTTATTTTTACTGATGTGATATGGATAGTTGTACCGTGTTTAAATTCTTGCTAATGCGCCTTACGAGGGAAGCATGTCCAGTTACCGAGTATTTACTGTAAATACTCATCCCCCTCTCCCATCTTCATGGTAATTCATCGAAGTATGTATGGTACTTCACATATGGTAGGAAGAATTTTATGTTAAAGGTATCGAAAATAATTATGTTAAATAAAAATGAGACTTGGAAATATAAAATAGCTAAGTGATACTATTATGATATAATGATTTTCTTATATCAAGTTAATCCTTTAAGTATATTGATTGTCATTATTTAGTTATAATGTGCATGAGTTTCCATCCGAGTGATCATGAGATAAAACAATTCAAAGAAAAACTATGGTCAAACTTGAACTAGCCTAACCCGTGGTCATTCAGTGGATCGTCATGTCATCTATTTTAGGGGCATCAGAGTATATAATAATATCTTACTTAAATTTATTTGAAGTTATCTATGAATTTTTGAGACCATCATCACTCAATATTGGGCCCCTTCCTAATATATTAGCTTTTGAGATAAGTAGTCCCTCAATCATATATTAAGATGGTGTACCAAAGCAGGTCATAAGATCATATCTTGTAGCTGCTCATTTATGTTTAATTAAAAATATTTATATAGTATCCATGTTTTATTTGTGTTTATATCACTCAGATTGAGACATATATTAAGCCTGTTCTTAATTGCTTAAGCTTTTGAGGTAACTTGTCATCTAATCTTCCTAACTGTCTTTAAGATTGTTACAAAATAACCGTCTTTAAGATGGTTACAAAATGAAAAAAAAAATTAACTGTCTTTTAGATGATTATAGAGCAAAAGATCCTGAATTCAAATCTTCATTTGGTCATGCTAGATATATCTTTGATTAATAATTTGTGTTTAAAATTATAAAGTAAGATCGTGCCTCATCTACTGCTGGTATTGACAAAAACAAAACAAAAAACAACAAATTAAGAACACACTTAAGGGATATGGAGTTGATGTAGCTCAGCTATATCATGGGCATGGGCCTGCCATTGCTCCAAACGCCTCAAAAAAGGATTCTATCACACACGTGGTCTTCAATTTCTCCGGTCTCTAAAATGATGAACTCTTAAGCTACCGCCATGATTCGCTAAATGATAGACCACATTTTATGACGGAATGTTGCTAATGATCGATACAAGTGTGATGCTTGTCTATTCTAATGTCAACATAAAACGAGGCATTCCAAACAGCATCTACCTAAGCTAAGCTGGTTGCCGTTGCATCCAATATAACGTTGCCGAGGTTGTATAGATAAACAGTTCAATCCAATTCCCACGAGATGCTAATTCTTTTACCGACAGCTTTGGCGGAATCTGAGAGATAAAAAAGACTAATATCTTTTATAACATTATATTAAAATTTATATTTAAATAAAGAGTTTTTTTTTTAAGGATTCTACTAGAATTAGAAGGTATATTAATTAGTTACGACAGGCTTAGATCGAAAGTAAAGGTGATTAATTAAAAAAAGTTGTTGTTAACGTCTTTTATCTTCTTCTTTATAATCCTTATTCTATGAATTATCAAAAGAGTATCCGTCTTCCAAATTATTTTTCCAACCACGTCAAATAGAAAAATCCAAAGGCTTCCATCAGTGTCTTTAGCTTTTCGAATCTGATGTGCAATCTAGGTATTTAATCTAAATCCAATTCAATTGTCTGCACGCATCCTGAAACCAACTGATACTAGTTTCGTTCATGTCCAATAGGTATGTGGACTTGGTTACTAAACGAACACTAGATTAGTTGCAATCTTTATAAGTGCTTTGACACCTACACGTAACAAATGAGGGGACATTATTGTACGATGAATACAGTGATAATTGTGTGACTCATGAAGTCTTGAATCTCACTAAGTGACGAAGAAGACTGGATTCGACTCCAAGATAAATGATAATTTTTTTACCAACTAAATTAGCTGATATTATTATAATTATCATATATGAATGATGAAAAGACTGAGATACATAACGTGCAACACTTTAATGATCGAAACACCAATCAGCTTACAAGAAAAGTATAGGGTGGTGGTGATAATGAAAAGATATCAGGTTAATATAAAAACTTGCATGTACAATGACGAATATATGATCGCATTAAAAGTTGTGTTTTAAATGTACAAGTTTTTTTGCTATTCGAAGAGGTATAACATGGAGACGATTATGAAAAGACAACAATGTAGATCTAGAAAGGCAAAATTAAATATAGATTCCTATCGAGTTAGTGATTTATTTGTTTGATCCTCTAAATTTAAGTTTAGCATCTATATACTTGCAAAGCTCCAGAACTTCCAAATACTTCATTTTAGCCGTTCATCAAAATTGATCACTGGGATAAAAACATTGGAACTCAAATTAACATTAATACTTCCTTCAAGACTATCTAAAATATGATAGGTCAAATAATTGTTAAAAATAACATATGATATTTTAAATATAGTCATAACCATGATTAAGTTAGTTAACGTGCTAGTTGGACAGGTCTGAATTACCATACATGAGAATTGGACATCGATACAATATAAAAAGATTTTATGTTAGAAACACAAATATGATTCGATTTCTTAGTCTTATCAAGACAAGCCCAATCGTTATCTTCTTCATACAAGTAATATTTTTAATCCACAGGAGTTAGGATTAGGAGGGATTTAGTTTAGAAATTCTAAGTTGGATGTTGGATCCAATTTAACACTCGAGTTGGATTGGATTGACTAAGCTATTATAGGATTGGATCTGATTAGATCTATCTAAAAATAATCATTTATCAGTGGATTAGTTCTTAAACGAACTAGGATTTATAAAAAAAAAAATCCTAATTTTTAGACTTTGCTATCATCAAGCGTGTCAATGTAGGATTTTCAATACAAACCATTTCTTATATGGTGAAATGTCCTAGATAGAAATACTCTAAGATAAAAGCTTAGAAATGGAACGGTAAAAAGCCTGAAACTAAGAGTTTATTTACAAAATCATTCTTACGATATCGACAAACCGAGAGATAAATATGATATGTTAGCGTTTTTTTATTGCCAAGACGAGAAAAAAAAAATGATTCTTTCTAACTTTGATAATGCAAAATTATTGATCATCTAAATGATTATGATTTGATTCAAATCATCAGAATTAAATTGAAATCGAATCGGTTCAAAATTAAAATTGAATTGGGTTAATGACTTGATTATCCCGAATCAAAATTGAGATCATGTGATTTGGTTTTGATTTCTAAAAATTGAAATCAAAATCAGACGATGATTTCAAATCGATTAAATATTATTAATAATTTGACACAAAGTCTACTGACTTTATTTGAACATCATTGGCTTGCTTTATTTTTTTATCAATCAATATCAATAAGTCAAATCAGAATCGAAACTAAATCATAGTTTTAATTTCAGATTTGTAATCGATGATTCCATATGCTAAATCGAAACGTTCTAGAATTAATTTAATTTTGAATTTAAATTTGATAAAAGCATAACTAAGGAACTGTAGTTTCCTTTATCGAAGCAGAAAACAATAGAACCCAAAAACAAAAATAAAAAAGGCCCAACCATCATCTAAATTGGGCTACCCAGGCTTTCAGCAGCCTTCCCGTCTTTTCACTTACACTCCTGATAATTTTTGGGTGGTGGATCTCTGCACCCTCCCGAGACTCATCCGACCTCATCCTTCCTCGGCCATCATCACCAAACAAGCAAGCAAGAAAAATATAAAGCCGGAGAACTCTTCAAGAGTTATCGCAACCCTGTGATGGACTCCTTCCTTGCACCCTCTGCAACCTTTCTTTGTCTCGCTCTTCTCCTCTCAGTCTTCTTCTTACATGAAGGTAACAAAACTGTACTGTTTTAATTGGGCCGTTTGTCTCGGAGTTTCTTAGGAATGCTGGCGTGCTGTGTGCAGGGGACAGCACGACATTCACATTTGTGAACAAGTGCGAGGAGACGGTGTGGCCGGGGATCCTCTCCAACGCCGGCAGCTCCCAGATGCAGCCCACAGGCTTCGAGCTCGCGGCCGCGGCCTCTCGCTCCATTCAATCGCCCACCGGCTGGTCCGGTCGATTCTGGGCCCGGACGGGTTGCTCCGTCTCATCTACCGGCGGCGGCGCCTGGACCTGCGCCACTGGGGACTGCGGCTCGGGCCAGGTAGAGTGCAAAGGCTCGGGGGCCGCCCCGCCCGCCACGCTCGCCGAGTTCAGCCTCGCGTCCTCGTCGGCGGGGCGGGACTTCTACGATGTCAGCCTGGTGGACGGCTACAACCTGCCGGTGCTGGTGGAGGCGAGCCGGGGGTGCGCGGCGGCTGGCTGCGTGGTGGACATAAGCCAGCGGTGCCCGGCCGAGCTGAGGGTGGGGGAGGCGTGCCGCAGCGCGTGCGATGCTTTCAGGAAGCCCGAGTACTGCTGCAGTGGGGCGTATGCGAGCCCGGCCACCTGCCGGCCGACGGCGTACTCGGAAGTGTTCAAGGCGGCGTGCCCCAAGTCGTACAGCTACGCCTTCGACGACCCGACCAGTACTTTCACATGCTCTGGAGGAGTGGATTACACCGTCACCTTCTGCCCAGAATCGGCCCCAAGGTATGTAACCATCTTCTTCATGTCGAAACACGAAGTGTTTTTCCTGCATTCCTTCTTTCCGACTCTTCTTGCTTTGATTTGGCGTTTTTTTCACATCTTATGTTGGATTTGGAGCTTCATAAGTAAACTTGTGGCTTTTCGTGTGCTGGGAAGAGAAGATGTGAACGCTGCTTACATTCTTAGTAGAGAACTTCATCTTGAAACAGCGCAAACCATCTGGTTTGAGCGATTTTTCTTTATCTCCCACCAAGTATTTGTTTCTTTCTGTACGGGGGTGAGTGCTGATATCGTTGATCAAAAGACTGGCTTCTTTCTTGCTAATGTCAGACTGTCAATTTCGCATTTTGTCTCAACCTTTAATTTTTGATATAGATACTTGCTTGAAATATATTGTCCGACTCTTTATTCATTTTTCCTTGATGATTTCATTCGCAATCTCTACCTTTGCTTGGAAGCTTAGAAAGCAAAGACAAAGATAAGATTTTTCTTGTGCCTTGTCCAATCCTTTCCTCTTTTTCTACTGTCATGATCGCAGCTCCAACCCTATCTAAAGGATCGGTAGCTTGCGTTTGTTAATTGGGACAGACATACTGATAACTAAGCTCCTTTCGTTCTTCTTGTTAATGGAGTACAGTCTCAAATCAGCGAGTGATTCTTCTTCAACTTCAACCCCAAAACCAACATCATCTTCAACTCCGTCTTCTACTTCGTCTTCAACGTCAGCATCAACATCAACATCAACATCTGAACCGGCAGGTGGAATGATGCTGGGAGACGACGCTTGGCTTGCAAGCTTGGCCACGGGCGACGCAACCCCCACAGGGAGGAAAGCCCTCTTCCTATCCTTCTCTTCAATTGCAGCCACAACAGCTTACATCCTACAGTTGCTTCCATAGGACACCATTCTACGCCCCGCCCTATCTCCTTTGTCAAAGCGGATCTGTAAAAGGGTCGTCCTGAACCTAAAGATCAAAAAAAAAAAAGATAAAGGCCTACGAGATTCCCAACGGTAACTGAGCTAATTCTTACCGTTGTAGGAGGGAGAAGTTGGACCAACTGCATAACCTATATATTATTTTGATGAACTGTGTCTACAATGTACCATTTTATGCAAACGTAATGCTAATATATATTATTATGTGTACTATGTTGATGAGCACGATGCGATGTGGGACAATTATCTGATTCCTTTTGAGTAGTGAAGCAAAATGAGTGATCTATTGTTTTGCCTGTATGATATGATGATGACTTGGAGCAGGTGGTTGGTAGTGGTGATCTGATTGATGGGTTCACTATAACAATAGTACTACTTGTTTTAACCATGATTATATATATAAGTGAGCAATGACTTATGTCAACCTAGCCATCATAAATGTTGGACTAGAAAGAATCTATTTGTGTCATTATACTTGATTTCTATTATAACATGTACCATTTGGAAAGAAGTAAAAGTTACAACCCAAACATCTAAATATGAAGTGGTATTTCAACCGTAATCTTATCGTGACATGTATTCGTTTCAGCGGAAGTGGAACAGGCTACTCATCTTGTTAGTGCTGGTCCCAAGAATTTTACCAAAGAATAATTTGATAACCTAATAAGATAATAAGGTAAAAGATAAAAGAGAGACAAGGACATCAATTGACCTACGTCCACAAACGAATAAGGAACAAAACTCTTACTATAAAAAAGACAATTATAAATGTCTTAGAAAAATATTTCTAGGTCATAAAAAACACATGAAACTACTAAACAAGAAAAACCTAAAATATTTGACTTAATATGGATTTAATGAAAATTAAATTCAGAACAGCTTTTCTTGTGGTGCCTTTCTTGTGGTATATTTGGCTTCAAAACCCAATCCCTTATTTATAGTTATAATAATAAATAAGAAGCTTGATTTTCCCGATGTGGGACTGTGTGAGACTTGCCAAACTAACAAATCTCCATATTGGCATGTCCCAACATTGAAAATTAGTAAATTTGCTCCACCTTTTTCATAAAAGCCCCAACGAGTAATTACCAACAATGAACACCAACCAAATCCAAGCACTGCTTGAACTTGTAAACTGGAATAAGCTTTGTAAGCATCACAATTAACCACTTAGCGGAATCATCACAAAAAATTATATCTGAGTAGGTAGTAGGCTCACCAACTCCACCTGTTTCTTCTGCAACAGATAAAGTATATGCAACCAAATTTGTATATCTTTGTGGTGGTCGAATATCTCTCCGTGGTCTATCCTTGGCTATGGAATATTGCTCTTCCTCTGGATCATCTTCGTCAGTAGACTCGGGACCATCTATTGGTATTCTTTGAGTAGAAGAGTTCGATTGAAGAGATTCAAAACTACCAATCTTAAGCTCCACCTGCTTCTGCGTACTATCATTTGTACAACTAGTAGATTCCTCTTTGGAAGATAACATAGATAATTCATCAAAAGTAACATTTCTACTGATTATAAATTTTAGGGATTTGGGATCAGGACACCAGAATCTGTATCCTTTCACCCCGAAAGCATACCCAAGGAAAATACACTTGTTAGCTCGAGGTTCTAATTTTCCTTCATTTACATGCATGTATGCTGTACACCAAAAGATTTTAAAATCAGAGTAATCAGCATGAGTATCTGACCAAACTTTCTTTGGAGTTTTAAAATTAAGTACTGCAGAAGGAGCGTAGTTGATAACGTAACAAGCCATGTTAATCGCCTCTGCCCAAAAGTCCTTTGTCAACCCTATATTTGATATCATACACCTTGCTCTTTTTAAGAGTGTTATGTTCATACGTTCGACCATACCATTTTGCTGAGGTGTCATACTAATAGTGCGATACCAAACAATTCCTTCATTTTTTCAGAATTCATCAAAGTCACCTTCACAAAATTCCATGTCATTATCTATTCGAAGCCACTTAATCTGTTTACCTGTTTGCTTCTCAATCAAAGCCTTCCATTGTTTAAAGGTTAGAAAAACATCATTTTTATGTTTCAAAAAATAAACCAAAACTTTCCTGGAATAATCGTCAATGAAAGTCAACATATACCTAGCACCACCCTTAGACTGAACATGAGCTGGACCCCAAAGGTCTGAATGAATATAGTCAAGAGTATCTTTCATTTTGTGAACTGCCAAAGAATTGAAACTGACTTTTTTCTGCTTTCCAAAAATGCAGTGTTCACAAAAATCTAGTGGCCCAGTACTCTGTCCGCAAAGAAGACCTCTTTTGCTCAATATGCGTAAACTTTTCTCGCTCATATGACCTAAACGCATATGTCATAATTTGATGATATCAGAATCAGACAATGATGATGACGAGACTATAACTAAGCCTATGACAATAGTTCCCTATAAGATATACAAGTTATCAGACCTACAAGCTTTTATAACAACAAGGGCACTTCTAGAAACTTTCATAACTCCACATTCAGTTGTATATTTACACCCAAGAGCCTCTAGGGTGCCTAAAGAGATGAGATTCTTTTTCAAATCAGGAACATGTCTAACATTAGTGAGCGTCCTCATAATACCATCATGCATTTTAATTCGGATTGTGCCTTTACCAACAACATCACACACGGCATTATTACCCATCAAAATAATTCCACCATTATAAGATTCATATGTGGAAAACAAATCCCTATTGAGACACATGTGATAAGAATAACCCGAATCTAAAATCCATTCATTTTTAGACCTTGTCCTGTTATCAGTAGCAAAGAAAATATTTCCAAAATTTTCATCAGCTATAACACTAGCTTCAGCGGACTCAGTAGTTTTCTCAATAATTTTTCCCTTTTGATTTAATTTATTTTTCAATTTAATGTGCCCTATTTTATGATAATATCTGCACTCCAAATTTCTATGTCTGGATTTAGATCTAGATTTAGTTCTACTACTATCAAATTTTCTTTTATCAGTTCTACCCTTGACAACCAAACCCTCAGCCTGATTCCCATTACTTTCCCTAGTGATATTCCTGTCAATCTACTCCTTAGATTTTAATACATATTTAATTTCTTGATATAAAATTATTTCTTTTCCATAAATCATAGTATCACGAAAATACTTAAAGGATTGGGGGAGAGAACACAAAAATAATAGGGCCTTATCCTCATCATCAATTTTTGCATTTATATTCTTCAAATCTATAACTAAGGAATCAAATTTATCAAGATGTGAGAGTATAGATGTACCTTCAATCATCCGAACCATATATAAACTCTACTTCAAGTAGAGACGGTTCTCCACTGTCCTCTTCATATATAATGCTTTAAGCTTGTCCCACATACTCTTAGCCGTAGTCTCTGTAGCTACCTCCCGTAAAACCTCGTCAGAGAGATTTATAATAATGCTAAATCGGGCCTTCTTATCCATACCCACAAAATCTTCCTCTGACATACCATCTGGAATTTTCTCACCTCCCTGTAATGCCAAATCAACTTCGTCTTGAACCAGAATGGCCTCTATCTTAAGTTGCCACATGCTGAAGTTGACATTTCTGTCGAATTTCTTGATAACGATCTTTGTTATTATCATTGTTACCAAAAGATCCCAAAACCAAGCTCTGATACCAGTTTGTTAGAGCTAGCCCTAGGAATTTTACCAAAGGGTAATTTGGTAACCTAATAAAGATAATAAAGCAGAAAGATAAAAGAGAGACAAGGACTCATGATTTACGTTGCTCGATTAATTGATCTACGTCCACGAACGAAGGAGGAACAAAACTCTTATCATAAAAGGAACAATTACAAATGTCTTAAGAAAATATTCCTAGACCATAAAAAATACCTGAAACTACTAAATAAAAAAAGTTCAAAATATTCAACTTAATATGAATTTAATAAAAATTAAATCTAAAATAACTTTTATTATGATGCGTTTCTTATGGTATATTTGGCTTCAAAACTCAAGTCTTTATTTATAGCTGTAATAGTAAATAAAAAGTTGGACTATTTAGGACTTGTCAAACCAATATATCCTATTATTCTACCTAGTATGATATTATTCTATCAATGTTCAACTCATTTATACATCATCGTCGTCATCATCTATTATAAATCTGATCACTATGCATACTGATAAATAAGGACTACAACACAACTCCGTGTACTGTATTATAAAGGTACCGTGACCCACTCCTGCTTGGTGGGTTGTGGGTAGTGGATGCTGACAAAAAGTTGGCACATGTGGGTATGTATACAAGTACTTGGAAAATAGATTAAGTTGCGCTGTAGATCGATGAATAGAATGCATCATGTTCTAAACTAAGATGTTCCAAAACAAGTGCCAATTCTCTCAAATAATTGTGGGACCACCTCCGTTAAGGCGGGCCCGTATCCCGTGGAGCCGGTACTTAGTGTGTCGAATGCTCAGGGCTGCATCCTAACTATAGAGAGAGTATTCGTGAGGGAATCCAATGCAAGCATCCAACCTCCTCCCCAAAGTTAATGACGAGGAACAACTTACTAATCAACCAATGGCCAGCCCTTTTGCAAGTTTGGTTCCTCCGCTAACAGTAACCTTTCTTTGATACTTTGGCTAAACTTTCCTTGGGTAAATGATTGTATATTTTTTCAACCGTCGATCCCTTCCCTTCTCTCTTCGGTGTCGAACTATCATCGCGATAAGAGATTATACCAAATCTCACGAGGAGAAGGAACATGGATCATCTATGATTTATCACAGTACTCCTCTAACGCACCATTGCTTTTATTTCTTAGAAAATGACGACTCGTTCCGTGCTAGCTCTCTGGGAATATTGGTCTAGGTTTTGTTATTTGAGATGAGAACAACGATATCAAAGCCTCGGAGGGGCAAGCAGCATCATCTAAGCTGAATATACGACCATCTTTGTGAGGCTTCTGGGAACATAAGTAGGAAGGCCTCACTAGCTTGAAAGTCAAATCTAACTCCCATAACCTTTCTCAGCAAAAAGACGATTATGCCATGAACTCTATAGAACATAGTCTCCGATTCTCTTACTTTGACATCCCAACTCAATGTTATCAGCTGGACTCTGTATCAAAAAGAGGATCACACTTCTACTCGTGAACTAGCATACCAAAGTAGAAATGTTTTCCTCGGTGGTCCTCATGCATACCATCTCCTATGTCTTAACCTTATAGTTTAATTAGAATAATCTTTTTTTTAAAAAAAATAATTGATTATTTCTTTTACTTTAATTGCCTGTTTATCTTGACGAATACAGTGTTTTTCAAAACATCCTTATAATCTTAATTTTAAATTATATAAATACACAAATATATGGCTCATATATATTTTGTAGTTGATTTGTAAACATCTTTAAAAAAATTATTTTTTCATAACAATTGAATAATGAAGGTTTTTTTGGTATAATGAATATGCATACATAGTTAACCATGATTACCACAATTTTTTTCATTAGTACGAGGGGGATATGTAGAGTATCGTAATATTTAGAGCAATGCAAATGCTATATCAAAAATAGTATGGGTAAATATATTGTTCTTAATCTTTTCGAGGATATTTTTCTAAAATAGATCTTATTTTTTATGAGCGAGTTAATCAAAATAATATTAATAAATCACAAAAGATGTGTAACTAAAATAATGGTGGCACCATAGAATATATATTACTATTATATACTCTTAAAAGTTCATATGAAATTTAAATCGCCATAATTTTTCATGAAACTTGACAAAATTAACATGAAGAATCTGTAAAATATGCATTTTTAATTAAACAAAGCGGTGGAACTATAATGATTGAGATGAAAGGTATATGGATAATTTTAATTGTTATCTATGTGACAAATTCAGTTTGCTGAATTAGATTACAATGGATGTCTCATCCATGTTTGGTGTCATGCAATGGTCAGTCATTATTATCAATTGATTACAAGGATTGGGATTATATGCTGACTTGATGCAAGCAACATTGACTTTGCATCAGCACTTGTGATGACTTGGACTGATGCATCCACCGTTCGCTTGGACCATGAAATATGCACTGAGCCATCATCAACTTGCTTGATGTGATACACTATTTCAGATTTATTTTTTATTTTTGGCACCATTAATTCTAGTCAAAAGTAGGTTCTTTGCGTATGTGATATGGAAAGTGATTTATTTCAAAAGCATCCATCGATGAGTAGATTACAAACCGCTTGAATTTGTACTACGCTCTTAGGAAATGGTCTCATATATAAATTCATCTGTTTAAACGTTAAACATATAACTTCTCGATGAAATAAAAAATCATATAATATTTCTATGAAATTTACCATAATGCGGATGTATTTTTCAGTTCCTTATGACATTGCTTTTAATGAATGATAAATAGTGAAGACGGAATATGATATAACTTTTAGTGACCTGATCATATATTTACCGGTTATGCCAGCTAACACTTTTAAAGAAGAAAAAATTATCAGATTAAGGTTTACTAAGGATTAAGGATTCGACATCCCACATGTTTTGAGTTCTACATCCGAATGAATTATCTGGAACTGCATACATTTCCCTTCAGCTATTTTGAGCTCTACATCCAAATGAATTATCTGCAGGCTTTTAGTCATGTTGAGAATGCAAACTGATGTTGATGCTACTTTTGCTACTACATCAGACAGGCATCAACGATATATCCTTGCCAGATAAAAGGTAATTTCACTTCATCTCCATGTGCCTCCACATGCTTCTCCATGAGGATATTTTCCCAAACGTGGAGTTTGGCTTCCCAAAGAGATTACACGACTGAGCCTCATATGAAAAAGTATGTTCTCTAGCTATTTGCAGTGACTCAGCAAACCATGAACTGAAGAAGAAGGATGGTAATGAAATGAGGAGAAAGAAGCACAGCAAAAGCATATGGAGCTGCAGAGAAGCAAACAGAAGCTATCTGAAGACATGTCAAACTCCTGAGAGCCCCCACACGAGTAGTGGATTCCTGAAAAGAAAGAGCAGCTTGCAATAGATAGGACCATTTCAGCAAGCCAAAAAGCCCGTGTTAAATTTTGCTGTGTTTTCCTTATGGATAGGCCAGATATCGTAACTAGGATGGGAAGGGACACGGTTTGCAGCAGGCAGAAGGTCCACTTTCAGTCCTTGAATCATTATTACAGACTAAAAAATAATGAAAGCATGATCCACACAATTTGCTGCTGAACTCATAGAGACTGAGAACTTCTGATAACACAAGTACTGGCACAGCATCAGGAACACTGTTTCTCTAGCTCTGCTGATCCATATCTGTAGATCAGATTCCTGCAGGACCAGCATCACTAGAATATTTGTAAAGCAGAGCTCCCCCTTGTGGATTTAAGAGCCACTAGACCTTGGAAGGAACAAAACCTAGCTTTGGTATTAAGGGATGTGCCCTGCAATAATTTGATAACCCTGCCCGAGTGCCATGGGAAGCTGACCTTTTGCCAGGAGGAAGGGCAACCTATCTGCATCCCACCATCATCTTTTATGCTACAAAAACTGTGGTACCTTTCAGCAACTTCCATTAGGCATTCCCCAGCAGTTCAGTGTGCACTAAAGTCCTTGAACATGCTGGTGGCTGGTCAGATGACGTATGTCGACTCAATTATTGGGTTACCCAGTTGTACTCAGTAGCATGTGCAATGGGAGAAAGATATTGCTTTCTCACATGTATCCTCCTTGCAGGCCTGATAAGAGATCTAATCCATACCATAGTATTTATTATTGGTTAGAATAATTTGCTGATAAGAGCTTGTGTCCAATCATGAATCACATGCTCGTAACACAAGATATACCAACAGATTGAGAGCCATGCTTGGATGGGCAGGCCGGCTAGTAATCCAAATGCTAAATAATGGTGCTTAAGGTAAATTATTAGCATAAGATCCGCGTGATACTATTTAAAACAAATAGTAGAGGTTGTGGAGGAGACAACGGGGACAAAGCTGCCCTTAAGGAATGACCCAAGTTTATGTATATAGAATGTGAGAAAATATAGAGATAATGAAGGATCTAATCCAAAAAGATTTTTCACATCTTCTCAAATAAATCTAATTTTTTTTCTTATATCCCCTATATCTATTATAAAAAAAAACCGTCCTAAGAACATTCAAAATATTTTTCTTCCGTAGTATATCCCAAATTTAATGTACACAAAAATTGATAACACGATCAATTTCTTAATTTATAATTATTTTGAACTAGAATTAATTTTAAAAAAGATTGAATTATTTGTTAGAACAAGAATAGTAATTTTTGACCTTCGATTAAAAAAATATATAAAATATTATAAAATGAAATAGAAAGTTAGAAAGTTAAGTCAAGAGTCACATGATTTGTCTTTAAGTGTATTCCTTCTGTCTTGTGCCAATACTTATTGAAAAAATCATCTAAAATATAATTGGGATATAGATTCTCTTGTGTGCACATAATAGAGAATCAAGATAAGACTGTAACACTAGTTAAATAAATAAAAAATATATCTAAGTAATTAGGAGGTGTATCTTGAAGGAGGGGTTAGAAAGCAATATAATATAATTGTGTTGTCTGGTAAACTATAAAAAAAGAAATATCTATAGATTCTTTTAACCGGTCAGGGGGTGCCATGTGGCAGCCTAAGGAAATCACGTGGCAGCAATAGAGAGACTGGGTCGAGACACTCCCGGTAATCGACAAACGCCCGCCACGTGCATTCGTGTTGTGGGTGTGTGGGTGGGGGAGTAATGCACAGTAGCAACATTACTCTCGAGGCAAAACAATAAGTCGTAGGGATAGATTTGTAATTTTAAAAAGAAAATGATAAAAACTGAGAGTAAGATTATAATTTTGAATTCAAAATAGTAAAAAGGTAAGTGTAAACTTATAATTTATGATTTTTTTTATTAAATATTCTGACAACACCTCATAAAAATATAAATTATTTTTAAAATAAATATAAATAATAAAGTAAAGATTATCATCAATGCTTTTATTGTACGATCCATATCTTTTCAAATATTAAGTTTATTTAGTTAGATTTAGACTTCAACTAACTAATATAGTAAAAAGTACACTCTTACAAGTTTATGTATTAATGATTATACATGAATATCTTATTTATTCATAAGAGGATATAAAATTTACTTAAATCTTTAGCTTCAATCATTTATGAATTATCTAATATAGAAGAGTCATATGGGGATATATATAGAGTCAAATCTCATAAAAAAAAATCACTTCTACTCGCTTAGAGTTATGTTTTTCCTATACCTCTATATAGGAGTAATAATCATCGTAAAGATGGGTTGGAGATAAGCTTTAAATCTATCTATACTGAAATATTAACCAATGTATTCTTAACTAACCAATCAACTTATTATTGTTGAATGTTTAATTTTGATGATAAAATCAATTATTGAATTTGATAAGCTAATATGCTAATGAGATAAATAGCATAGGAAATACTTTAATCATATACTCAAACCACCAAAGGGCTAAATATTAAATAAGAGAGTTGGACGTTATGTTAAAAGATTATTGTGTTAAAAATTAGACCTCAAGCAGAAGAAAAAATAAACTTTGTATTAAAGGTTCAAACATCGTACTAAAAAGATCAGATATTGTATTAGAGGATCAAATGTCGTAGTGAAGTCAACATACCGAAGGATAGGGTAATATGTTAAAAGTTAAGATGAAGTGCTGAAAGAGTAGACAATATGTCAAAAGTTTTGAAGACATACTAGATGAGTAGTTGATAAGTCAAGGTCTCAATCGAGGTAATTTCAGCCCAATTTAAGTTAATATTAGATTGAAATATAGCTTACTTATCATGAAAGCCATTGCACTTGAAGTTAAGCTAAATTGGATCTATTAGAAAGCCAGACAAGTGGCCTAAATTTAGTTTGAGATAGTGGTACCATCAGGCCTAAGCGATAGCACTATTTGAGTCAATCGATAATGATTGTACTATTCAACCTTTTTAATAGTGGTACTACCTATGTTGATGACATTATTACATGAGACAATGATGGTACTATTCAGAATTTAAATTTTACGATAATAAAATTGTTAGAGTTTAGATTTATAGCTCTTATCAAAAGTTATAATGATAGTAAGGCACAATGTCAGTGATAGTGATATTTATATCAAAAAATTTAAAGATTTAAAATTTTTACTTCATTTTTTTAGTCTTTTGGGGCCTATAAATGCCCCATTTGGGCTTGGTTGATAAAATATTTATTTCTAAGTTTATGAAGTATTATAGTTTTCTCTTTGAGTATTGTTTAAATCTCTTTCTCCCTCTTAAATTTAGTTATGATACTAAGTTATAGGAGGTGAGATATCTCTTATAAATGAGTGAGTTTGAAGATTCTTTTCTAAACTTAAAAAAGGAGAAAGTTATAACAAGGATAATTCTTATATATTAAAAAAAATTTGATGGTGAAAACCGATAACCTCGGGGGAAGAAAAATTGAGAGGGGACATAGTCAAGAAGGCCAAATCACTATAAATCTATTAGTACTCCTTCTTTTTCTTGTAATTTTTTATTATAATTACTTACTTATTATCACCCACTCTACTTGTAACTGTTACTGAGCATTCAATTCTTGAATAATAATCTTTTTGATGTGTTTTTCTTGATTAAAATTTAAAATTAATTAAAAAAATTTATAATACTAATTCACCTCTCTCTCTCTCTCTTAGTGTTATTAAGATCATAATAGTTATTATTACAATAAACTTTCTTCAAAGGATCTCTCCTCATAGATGTTAGGTTCTCACGTTAGAAGGCTCATTCTATACTATGACGCATCCCCTTCATGACATCTGTATATTAGTCATGTTTAAGCTTTTAGTAAGACTGTCAATTATATTATTATTAGTTTTAATTAAAAGTAAAATTAATAAAATTAGAATCTAGCTCTATTTAATTAACTTTTATATGATATTTTACATATACTCATATTAGTGTTTATGATATATTTTTATAAAAATTTATTGCAGATTTTTTAATAATAATAAATAAAAAAGAGAGGAGTACGGTCAAAGATGAAGAGAGGAAATTAAATTTGTAAGTCATTTAGTGTCAATATAGGCAGTTTCAAGTACGATAAGCTTAGCTTCTATGGTGCTCTTAGCAATCATGGTATATTTGAAAGATTATGAAGATATAGTATTTTCAACAAGAATAAAAATATATTTATATATAGATTTAATATATAAATAATTAAAAATTTAGTTAGAAAAATAATAGAAAGTTGTCTTGTAAAGTTAAGTCCATAATTAAAGGTATCTTCAAAATAATCTAACAATATGTTTAAGGACATTCTAGTAAGCTAAATTCGAGTTATTAGTACATCTACTAAGTCTAAAAATAACATAAGAGTTATCAATCTCTTTCTTAATCTATAGGGCTATCAATGTTTTTAACTAAATGAGAATTCAGATAATAAGTAATAGAAATAGATGAATGGTCAACATATCCAAATTTTTCTAACATATTTTGAATATAATATGATTGGATAAAGATAAATACTTAAAGATTTTAAAATTTTCATTCCTAGAATAACATTTACCTCTCCTGGATCCTTCATATTAAAATTGTGAGATAAAATATGATTTGATCCCAATGATTGGATCTAAATTAGAGGTAAGAATTAAGATATTATCATGAAAAAGGCAAAGTTTATTTCCTATTCTCTTATAATAAAGATAATTATCATATTAATAAATTTAAAATTCAAAATGCAGAATTATATAAATCAAACTTTTAATGTCATTGTTTAATTAGTTACTTGAGTCTGTTTAAAGAATTGACCAACTTGGACATTCTCTTCTTGTTTAGCTATGACAAAACCTTCAAATTGATCTTTATAAATCTATTCTTTTATATCTGCATGAAGAAAGACTATCCTTAATGATCTAGTAGTTTACCGAGGAAGCAAATGCAAATAGGATTTGGATAGTAGTAATTCTCATTAAATCGCATATATATTAAAATAATCAATGCCAGCTTTTTGTCCAATACCCTTTGAGCTACAAGGCTAATCTTATGTTTTTTAATTATACTATCAATTCTAATCTTCTTTTTGAAAATCCACTTATTGCAATGCCCCACTCCTAGTCCCATACATATCTTACGTTTTATTTTAAGGTGGGATATCATGTTTCTTTCATTTACATTATTATTATCGATATACATGTAGCGGAAGTTATGCAATTTTAAAATTTAAAATATGCTAATTGCTAAATAAAATAATAGGATTTCCCTTGTACATACTAATTTTGATATATATACAAAATTATATAATATTTAACCAAATAGAACAACTCAAACCTAACGTGTCAAAAATTAACATAACATAATATGTCTAAAATTCTCTACACCAAATTTTGCCCACAGGTCATCATCTATATCTATGCTAGTATAAGCTTGCACATGCTCACTTCTATACCCAATCATTTAGGTGAGGTACTAATATCATTACCTATAAAATAAGATCTATAATGAGTAATTTACTTAGTGAGTATAAGCCTTCATAACTTTAATCAGGTGGGTATGCATCATATATATATATATATATATATATATATATATATATATATATATATATATATATATATATATATATAAATATATATATATATATATATATATATATATATATATATATATATATATATATATATATATATATATATATATATATATATATATATATATATATATATATATATATATATATATATATATATATATATATATATATATATATGCACACACACGTATACTCTCGCACCACACACTATAAAATATATGCATACACGAAAAATATTTTCATCATGATCCATATACATTTATATTTTCACAACACATATATTTACATTTAACTCATAATGAGCTCATATCGATTATATCAATTAAAACATGAAATTCTATATCAACATAATTCAAACTATGCTTTCCAAAATATATTATGCATATGAAAATGTATATGACTACTATTTTATAGTAATTGAACTTATACTTATAAAATGCTTACATTTGCATTTAGCTTATAACAAGCTCATAATGATCATATCATTCATAAAATTCTATATTAAAATAATTAGAAACATGCTTTCCAAAATATATTATGTATATGAAAACATATATGATCACTATTTTATAATGATTAGACTTATACTTATAAAATACATATATTTACGTTTAGCTCAGACAAGCTCATAATAATCATATCATTCAAAACATGTTTTTCAAAATAAATCACCCACACAGTAATATACGACTACTATTTTATAGTGATTAAGTTTATACTTACAAAATATATACATTTACATTTAGCTCATGATGAGCTCATAATAATCATATCATTCGAAACATGAAAGTATATATTAAAATAATTTAAAACATGCTTTTCAAAATATATTATGTATATAAAAACATATATGAACACTCTTTTGTGGTGATTGAACTTATAGTTACAAAATACATATATTTACATTTAGCTTATAACGATCATATCATTTGAAATATAAGAATTCTATGTTAAAATAATTCAAAACATATTTTTCAAAATATATTATACGTATGAAAATGTATATGATCACTAATTTGCAACGAGTAGATTTATACTTACAAAATACATACTTTTATGTTTAGCTCAAATGAGCTCATAATGATCATATCATTCAAAACTTACTTTTCAAAATAAATCATGCATATAATAATATATTATCATCATTTTGTAGTGATTGAGCTTATATTTACTTGATTTAACTTGAAAAATTAAGATACTAGTGAAAGACTATGTTCCTTTAGAATCAAATGTATTAAGGAATGATAAACCTTTTCTTATTTTTCTTTTCTTTTATTTTTTTGCCTTCTTCCTCTACTCTCTCTCTTTTTTCCTTCTTCTCTCGTAACCACAGCTGCCAACTCCTGTTCCCTTCCTTCTCTGCTGCTCCCTTCTTTCCCCCTCTTTCTTTCTTCTCCTTCTTCTCCCTTTCTTCCCTTCCCCCTTCTCTCCCCCTCTTTTCTTTCTTCTCCTTTCTTCCCTTCTCCTTTTCTTCCCTTCTTCCTCTGCTTCCCTTCTCCACGAACTCACCTCCTCTATTTTTCTCGTGCGGAAGACAGAAGTTCGTGGGAGGCGGTTGAATAAGAATCACTTTTTTTTTTTTACTTTTTATAATTTAATCCTGTATTTTTTATATTTATAAATAGATCCTCAAAAACATAAAAATAACTCCTTCTCTTTAAATATAGATTTTAATCCTTTAAAATTCACATATCTAATTCAAAAAAAAGCCCAAGGTTAATGTATCTTCATGGTATCAATCATATCATGATATCACATATAATTGAATATTTTAAAATATATAACACTTAAGATATTTTTTTTATCTCAATTAGTGATGCTCGTACATAAATATTTCTATTCCATTATAAGTATTAAGATAATTTAACTTCGTATTAAAGTCCACATATACACTTTGGCTTCTTTCGCTATACTTAATATAAACATTAGTACTTATGCATGCTCAACCAATATTATGTCGAATAGTAAAAATGATATTTTTGGAAAGTATGTATTTTAATCTTAAAAGCTAAAACTGAGTATATCATTTATTGTATTCATGAATCGTAAATATTACAAATCATATCATAAAATGAGGGTAACATATACATATTATTTGTGCTACTATGACATCTTAGTTATAATTTAATATGTGTGAGACTCGGGTGCTACACTTGCACACTAGAAATTCATTATAGGAGGTAAATCAGTGAAAATATAGGTATTGTTATTAATAATTTATTATATTTCGCTATTTATAATCTCCTTCAATTATGTATATGACAAAATCATCACCAAAGTTGCTTTCTTATAAGTTCATAACGAAAGGTAGGTTATAAAAGAGTTGAAGGAAAGATGTCTTCAAAGAATGATATATCTCTAGATTCAATTAAGATATTATTTAAGATTTCAAAATTTTAAATGCCATTACAAGGAATCTATAGGTGTTGCTATCTAGTGAATATTCTACAAAAATAGTTTTAATACTTGTCTTCTTCCTTTTAGACTTAAAGGATACTAACCTTAGCTAAAGACTCTCATGTCCGAAAGTAACTTAGTCTTGGTTTGTATCCCTTCCAAGTTTATAAGGCGTAGCCTCTTTATCATCGTGAGGAGTCCTATTAAATACATAGATTAAGGTATTCATCATATCTAAAAGAGTTCAATTATTTCTTTCAACTCTATCATTAGACTAAGGTGAGTATGGAGCATTCATTTATAAATTATAACATAATTTTTCACATAACTTAGTAAATTTATTTGAAGTGTTCTTGCTTCTTCTATTCGATCTTAAGATTTTAATTCTTGTATCATGTTGGTTTTTCACTACAACCTTATAGATCTTGAATTTATTAAAAACCTCATCCTTAGACCTCAAAAAACTTCAGTGGAGTAGAATTTAAAGAAATCATCAGTAATGATGACATTCACCTCTAGTACTACCTTTAATTGAATTACTAACATAACTATGTATCCGTTCAAGTTTTAAAGTATTTCTAAATTTTACAAGTTTAAAAGACTTTCTAGGTTATTTGGATTGAGCACAAATTTCACACTTCAATCCAAATCTAAAATTAAAATTTAAGATTAAGTTAAGATTAGATATTCTAAAAATTGGTCTAAAATTGATATGACTAAGTTTGTCATGCCAAATGTCACAAGATTCAGAATTTAAGATAATTGAGATAGAAAATTTAATTTTATTAAGAAAAGAAGTAATTACACTGAGTTTAAAAAGATATTCATAAAGAAAGCCTATTCCAATAAACACATCTTCCTTGGATGTTACAACTTTATGGGCCTCTAAAATTATATTATAGCCAAATTATAATAGAAAAAAGCCACTAATTAGGTTCCATTTTGCTATTTGGTACTTGCATCATATTATGAAGTATAAGTATCTTTCTTTAAGTTAGTTTCAAGTGGATGCATGTAGTTCCTAGCAAATTCACATATGTCCCACTCATGGTCACACTTCCTCTACTTAGATTTGATAAATGGAAAACTAGTCTTAATTAGTGTAAATATAAGATGTTAGCACCAAAATGTAACCATCATTTAGAGCCATGATAGGTTAGATTCATAGAAAGGGTAAATGAAATAAACTTAAAAGAAGAGTTGGATGGTTCAGCATTAGTAATATTGACTTAAGGTTTAGGCTTGAAGATCACATTTTTCGTCTTTTGGTAAAAGTTATTCTCCTACATCTGGATGTGCATTTGTGATGTTGACTCCCTAAGATCCATTTATTATACTGCTAATATTTTCTTCTTTAGGTGAGTGACTGAGGTCAAATAGTACTTGTCTTGTTTCTCATCGATCATTTCTTAATTCTCCGATTCAGGGATGATAGAATCCTTTGTGAAGCCTGTCAGGGTTAAAGATATTAGTCTAGCTAATATTGATCATTAGCATAATGACATTAAAACTTGAGTTAATTTTAAAAAACAAATAATTAATAAAAGAAATAAACGAAAATTTTAAAATTTCAATTTATTAAGCATAATAATAGATAGTAATTCATTTTAATTTATTGGATGAATGATAATGAGAACGCATACGTGAAAGATTTAAATATTTGAAGACATTTGAAATTTAGACGAGCGAATTTGCTATTTCAAAAGGATAAATATGTAAAGCCGTAAAATATTTTTCCCTGCAATAAAGGATAACATTTGATCAAAAGAAAACTCAGATAAATCCTCATCTAGATAGTTTGAGTTAGCTCCATGAATCGAGGGATGTAAGCGGTTACAACAAGCATTTTATTAAACTCGATCGATATTATTATATATATATATATATATATATATATATATATATATATACTAAAATCAGGAAGATATATGTAACTTTCAAACGGACCACAACACAGCCGCCCCTATTTTTATCCTCTTCGGAAGCTGACATAGAGTGAAAACAAGAGAGACGGGCAGAATTTTCTAATCTTGATTCCGTGCAGTGAGCATCGTCTAATCCCATCCTCCACTCCCACCTTGTCTTTTTCACCACCAACGCCCCTACCCCCTCCTCGCCCTTGCTGCCGGCCTTCTTGTCTTCTTTTATATGTAAGTGGCCATTGGGCGTGATCCGGTGAGCAGCGATGGCGAGGCCTCCGACAGCGCCGGCGTTTCTTTGCGTCTCCTTGATGATTCTTGCTCTCGCTGGAGTCTCTCGGGGCGGATACATCGGCTATAACACCAGCGGCGGCACCGTGGTTGGGAAGCTGAACGTGCATCTGGTGCCGCACTCGCATGATGATGTCGGCTGGCTCAAGACGATCGATCAGTACTATGTCGGGTCCAATAATAGCATCCAGGTGTTAAGCTCTTCTTTTCGGAGGCGAATCGCCAATTTACTCTGGGTTTTAATTGGAAAATTTTTCTTGGTAACCTTCAACAACAGTGTTGCCAAGATAGTCTGCATTTTAGTTTACAAATATTTTCTTGATAACCTCTAATGCCGTTCTGCTCCAATTCCTTGTTCTTTCCAACATAATGTGTTGCCAAGATAGTTTGAGTCATAGTTTAAGCACCTTTACTTTGTAATCTTTAATCTGGTCCGCTCTAATTCTTTCTTTCCTTTCAAATGGAACGTGATTAGGGTGCTTGTGTTATGAATGTGCTGGACTCGGTGGTGGACGCGTTGCTCAAGAATCCAAACAGGAAGTTTATCTTTGCTGAGCAGGTTTTGCATTTTTCATATTTGGTTCTATGATTTTGACGGTTGTTGGTATGTAACGCGAGAATGAATTTCCTAGTGTTGTCACTTGCAGACTTTCTTATGACATGATCTTGTTGGACTCTATTTTGTTGGTATTATAGTAAGAACCTGCTTAGATCAATGGTCTGTTAAGCGTCATATAACTAATTTCTGTTATGCTAACGAATGTTTTTGGAGTCTTCTTGTAAAAGGCGTTTATGCTGTGTTTGGTCGTTGTTAACTCTTTTATTGATTTTAAATCTTTCATATTCATTGTCGTACCTTTGTCACATACTATTGGGATACTTTGCCCTGAAAAATATAAAGTATAAAATGGTACCATGTGTTTGCTCAATTTTCTTCCAGCATTTCATCTTATCTATGACACATAGACTTCTTCCATTTTATGTGGTTCTCTCCAGCAAATGCTTTTTGTGGGAGGTATAAGCACGCCTATGAACACATTATCATTTGCCTTGCGATTACAAGTGCAGATATTGATCTACTTCTGTTTCTATTTGACTTGATTACTGCTGTCACAGAGAAAATACACATTTGTTGATGCTGTTAGTTGCTTTGGTTCTTTTCTCCTATGCATAATTTTTTTGCCATTATGATGTATTATAATTTTGTACAGAAGACTTCAAAATGACATTTAATCTTCTAATTGGAGAAAAGTCCAGGGGAAATTCGAACACTGTACAATAACTAAGACTGCTAAAAATTAGTATTCCTAGAGGGCACATATTCACTGTTTTTGCTACATGTTTGTTGTCAATTTCAAGCCAAATGGATCAATTAAACAGTCAAGGATTGATTGTTGCTAATTGACCCCTCTCTAATAGAGCTTAACTTTATTAGAGTCAACATGTACAACTCTTATTTTTGTAGGTAGTCCTCGTCCTAGTATGCTGAGAAGTGTTTCTAGTATATGTTCTTACATGAAAAACTTCTCTGGCATTTGCGTCAGGAGGAGGAGCTATTATACTCAACTGTAAATAGTACATGTAGCAATTTCTTTGTGCTTAATTTAATTTGTTCCAAGCATTACACAAATTTGGAATCCTTGAAAGCTGACAAAGCAAACCCATCGGATCCCAATCATGGATTTTGACAAGCACAGATTATTTGCTGCATATTAAATATTCTTTGGTGCTACTAATCCTCTCCCTGCTTGATGTTAACATGTTAAGGAAGCTACGTGAAACTCCTGACCAGCGACAGTGAGTTAAGTTGACCATCTAACTAATAATAAAAAAATCTGGTCCTACTTATGCAGTAAGTGCCAATAATTAATTTGAGTGTAGAGCAGGTCATTATCAATTATAATAAAGATCCTATATAATTCTTTAGTATATGTAAAAATCTAGGTGCTACAAACAAGGATCGAAGGAGCTTAAGTGTAAATGGTGATGGAGGCAAGGTTTACCATATTATGGTGTACCACTCGATATGGGTGGTACCTACCAATCTGACAGGGGATTAGTACGGGTAGTACATCAGTATTCCCCATATATCATGTGTTGGTATGCTTGGTATGACTTGGTACAACTTGATACATACTATACCGTTAGTTGGTCGATAAGATGAACTATGGGTGGAGGTTTATATTTTGACTTCAAAATATTTCCAACTTGACGTTGATAGATGAATGGTGGTGGAAGTCTTTCTATGGTTTTGTGTCAATTTGGAAGCAGCTTATCTCCTTCAAATGCTATAAGAGGAAGCCTCTTTTGGATAACTCCATTGCTAGTTCCTCCATTTCTACTATCTAGAAGGGCATAACACATCCAGGCATGCTTTCAAAATCTCTTGTTTTATCCTTGCAGTTGACACCATATTAGGCATTGGAAGGACAATGATTGGTTAGATACTTATTTTGTAGGCAAAGTCTCCTTTGCTTGCAAAATTTGATTAACAATCCTAATTAAAGTTTGAAGTATTGGCTAGATCTTGATAACCTATTGAATCAGTAAGGTACCATTGTACCAGGTTATCTACCAACCTGTACTACCAAGTATTATTAAATAAAAGAAAAAATTTAGAAATGAGCGATAATGTATTGGTGTTTAACTAATGTGTAAAAGTATCAAATTCCTAAATACTGGTTAGTATGTAACAATCCGATAATAATTAAAACCTTGATCCCAGAAAGACACTGACTTTCAAACTGCATTTATGTGCCAAGGGAAGAACGATAAACTTTTGGCGTTTTAAAACAAGTTTCGGAAACTTCGTATGTTGAAAATGATGCTTCGATTAAATCTGTAATGAAAGATGTTTTAGAAATAAATTGATTCGTAAGAAGGAGATGAGAAGGTAGAGCATTAAAGTGAAAATGGTTTGCAGTAAAGTAAATTGCAAGAATATAAACGCAAACCGTTTTATAGTGGTTCGGTCATACGACCTACGTCCACTCCTGATTCCTCTTCACTTGAGGCCATCGGCTTTTTCGCTAGCTATCCTTCTTCCAACGGGCGAGGATGAACTCCCTTACAGCACCTCTTCTTTTGACGGGCTTAGGAGGTAACCCTTACAAGGCCTCTCACCCCTCTCTTGGACTAGAGGGAAGATTTTGACACTATTTCAAGAGAGTTTTCTCTATTTATTTCTCAGTTCTAGACGCTCTTTCAACCATGAATGAGAGGGGTATTTATAGGCCTCAAGAGGATTCAAATTTGGAGCCCAAATTGTTGCTGCGCGATGTGTTATGCGATGATGCCCGATCTTGCGTGCGACTCGGCTTGACCGTCGATATCTTGGGTGGTGCCATCGCCCAGCCCGACGGTGCCACCGCCTGGGCTTGCTGCCCAACGGCGGTACCATCGCCTGGGCTCTCGGGCACTGGGCGGTGCCATCGCCCGGGTCTTTTCATCACACTGGTTTGAGCCTTAAACTCGGCCCAAACCAGTCCGAAACAAGGCCCAATTGGCCCCTACTTGGGTTATAGACACCTAATCCTAACCTAAATTAACGTGCTAACTACGAAATTAAAGACATTTCCTAAGCTATTACAAAGTTCGACAAGTCAAGACTTCTTCCGGCGAGCTTTCGGCGAACTTCCGGTGGTCTTCCGCCAAACCCTTGGAAACCATTCTGCGGACTCCCGGCAAGCTCCTGGACTTCACGATGATCTTGGCAAGTTCCAATGAGCTTCTTTGGCAAGCTCCAATCTTTCTTGGCAAGTTCTGCGAACTTCCGACGAACCTTCCGGTGAAACTTTCGAAAACCCATTCGGCAAGCTCCCTACTCGTTCTCGGCCAGTTCTGGTAGCACTCCCAGCGAATCTTCGGACTTCCGTCGAACTCTCGAACTCCCAACGATCCATCACACTTGTCTTCTGGCACTTTGTTTCGCTTTACGTCTTCATCGTTATCGTAGTTAATCCTGCACACACGCAAACAAAAACTCTACTTCGATCTAGACAGTTATTACAACGCGAATTGATATTCAGTTGCCTGGCACGTTATTGGTCGGCGTTTCGTCTGATTCTTCGGCGCATCGTTCTCTCTTGCGTTTTATTGTCCAATCGGCGGTTGACCTCCGCAACCCCGATATCCTTGGCGCAACACGCTCTTCTTGGCCCGATGCTCTACATTCGAAGCCTTCTGCCGATTGTTGACCAAACCTCCGGCTCGACATCCAATATCCTGACGTGATCACCTGGCGCAATGTCAATTCCTCCAGCGTCAACTGTCTAATCCTGATCGATAGTAGACCTGCGTCACTCAAAATGCAGTTAGATCACAAAACACAGTCAATTAGTTTCATCATCAAAATCTGAGATTCAACAATTTTCCCCTTTTTGATGATGACAACTAATTAATGACTAACGGAGTTAACCTTAACTCTCCGGAGTTAACCTTAACTCCCCGGAGTTTAACCAAACTCCCCCTATCAATATGTCATTGATAGAACACTTGGATTATCCTAAATCCAAGCAACATTCATCATAAATTATAAGAATTATCAAATCTATCAAATCATCATATAAATATATAAAATATTCAATTCAATGCATGAAGTCATCAATCTACTTCTCCCCCTATGTCATCAACAAAAAGGAGAAGTTGCATTTAGCTAGTTTTCAAGGATATGCAAATTTTACAATCATACTAGCTATCAATCAAGATATTCAACATACATCACTTTAAAACATTCAATCATAGCAAGTTTTTGAATACTTTCTCCCCTTATCTTCTTTGAGAAATGCAAACAAATTGTATTCAAAGATGTGCAAGTTGTATTTTCTTTGCTTCTTTTGCGATATGCAATCAATTTGTGTAAGCATTTCATACTTTAAATATGCAAGCAAAACATTACAACATACAAGCATAGAAGAATGGCAAGTGTAGGAATGCAAATTTTCGAAGTTTTGCATTTTCTCTTCTTGAGATAGGCAAGATAGCAATATTTGCATCCTTTGAGAAAGTAATCCTTAGCTTCTTGTGAAATTGCAAGGTAGCAATTTTTGATATTCAAGTTCTTTTCCACTTTGGTAGGCTAGCAAGATAGCAAGATAGCAAGTTTGCACTTTGATTTCTTTGTGATATGTCAAGCTAGCAATTTTCTTTCCCTTGAATGAGCTAGCAAAATTTTCATTTAAGGTGCAAGCTAGCAATAAACTTTCTCCCCCTTTTATCAATGTTAAAAAGAAAAGGAGGATCAAATATGATGATATAAACTTTTCACATAAGTTTGCATAAAAAAAGTTTACATTAATCTTCAAATCATGATGCAAATATATCAATATAATAGATCAAGTCATGATTCGTGATTCATCATAAAAAATATCAAGAAGAATAAATTTTTTTTTTACATCGATATTCAAACCATGACAAGTGATATATCAAATGTTTGCATTAATATTTCAATCATCAAGTCATGTGTAGAAATAAGAAAAAAAATCATATTACTCATATAATGTTTTAATCATCTAAGTACATTCTCTCAAGTTGAGTATCAAAAAGTCAAAAGAACAATTTATGATTCATTGCATTTTTCCTTAATAACATGGAGAATCATAAGAGTATGGAGCAAGAGATCTTGAAAAAACTCAAATTATCAATATTACGAGATAGATAAAACTTATTCTAGTTCAATTCATCAACTCCAAACTCATAATCAAATTATCAAAATTATTATCTAGATTCAAGAGATGAACATAATATACATAGATTCATCATTTCTCTTTCATTAATTTTACATGAACATGCCTTTGCCTTTTTAAGTCAAATAGAAACAAGCATGATCGTTCAAGACTTAAAAGTTAAATCACATAACACAAATTATCAAGCATGATTCATTTTCAAGCCATAATAAAAAGAGTAAGTCAAATATTCAATCATATCATGTCATGAATTCCGAAAGGCATCACATTAAAAAGGATATTTCAAAAAAAATATATCGATAAGTAATTCATTTGTATCATTTTATTTGAATTTATGATTTATTTTTAAAATGTATCTCACATCGTAAATATGAATCAAGCATTTGTCAAATCCGACATCATCCTCAAAATTATATTCAATAAATTCATACATGACAAGCATAGATTTATTGAAATTCCTATAGAAAAATCGATAAGATTGAGATAGAGGATTGCATTTTGTTTTTATATGCGATTTGCTTCTTATAACCATGCTTTTGCCCTTAATAAAAATGAATGTCAACATTCAAGACAAAAAGGCAAATTTTGTCATAAAGATCATCGAATCACATTAAGCATGTGGCATTTTCCGAAAGATTCGATTCAAGAGATTTACTTTATCATGATAATGTGTTTCATTTTAAGTTGTTTGTTTTATATATGTGTTCTCATGTTTCAAAAGATGAGTATCAAATTTTAAAACTAAACATGAGTTTGTCATCAAGATATAACACCTTTAAATTCTCATGATATCATAAAATCATTAAGCATGACAATAAATTTTTAATATTTTCATTTTATCATTATCAATGATGATTTCAGAAGGTATGTTCAAATATTTATATGAAAGCTATCATTGTATAAATTCAAAATACAAGTTTGTCATTAAACCCATTAAGATCAAAAGCATTACATATAAAGTATCATGATAGTGCATTTTCTCATTTTTATGTGTTTCATTTTGTGCAAATTGATTTCATGTGAGCATGTTCAAATTTTCTTGTAAAGACCATGCATCATTTTTAAAAATGAAAATATCATCAAAATCATTTTAATTCTTTCTTTTATTAGTTATAACAAGATGATCGATGCTCAAATTTTTGCTGAAATCATTTTATAAATTTTATCATAAAAACGATTAAGATCTATTAATCCAAGATGGAAGTTTTTCAAATTATAAGCAAGATACACACATCTATCATCAAAAGATTTTCAAGAAATTCATACATAGATATGTATTATGTTTAAGATCGAAAACTGATATGGAAAGTATACATGGAATTTCATCATCTCAAAATATCATCTTAATTCATCATGAAAATAATTTGACCAAAAACACGTTAATCCAAAACATAGAGTCAAATTAACATAACTTCAAAAACTAATGCATGTTATAAAATCATCAAGCATCATGTTTAGAAACGAAAAACAATATAAAACATCAAGATACACATGCATAGATTAATCCTAAGCATTATCACAAATCATGCAATCATCATTCATATTTTTAATTTTCAAAAATTACTAGAAAGAAAAAGCGTAACAAAAAAAAAATTCCTACCAACTATATCAAGCAACTCATGAAAGGATCATGTAATTTCAAAATAAGGTAAAAACAACTTGGGTGAGTTTCTTACCTCATTGTCGAAAACCGATAAGGTATAGTTTGCATCTTCATCTTTTTTGCGCGCTTTCCTCTTCTTCATTTTTGTATACTTGTCTTTGGAGCATTCCCGTTTTTTGCGTTCATAGCAAGAGTTGGTGTTCTTTTCATTTGTGTTCTTTAACTTATGTTTAATGAACTTTTTAAATTTTAATGTCAAAAGTTCAACGTTCCCAACATTGTCCTCATCACTTGAGTCATCACTCAAGTGATATTTTATAGTTCGAAGTGCCAAATCCTTCCTGTTCTTTGGAAGGTGGTTCATGTGTTCATCGAGTTCATTGTGTTCCAAGAATGCCATTTCATAGGTCATTAAAGACTCAATGAGTTCTTCAAGAGGTAAGTCATTTAAATTTTTAGCTTCTTGTATGGTGGTTATTTTAGGATCCCACTTTTTTGGAAGGGATCTTAAGATCTTGTTTATGAATTCAAAATCCGAAAAAGATTTACCAAGAGCTCTTAGACTATTGATAACATCCGTGAAACGGGTGTACATGTCGCCAATAGTCTCGCTTGATTTCATTTGGAAGAGCTCAAAATCATGCAATAAGAGGTTTACTTTCAAGTCTTTAACTCTACTAGTTCCCTCGTGCGTGATTTCAAGTGTCCACCAAATATCAAAAGCCATTTCGCATGTAGAAATCCGATTAAACTCATTTTTATCTAAAGCACAAAATAAGGTATTTATAGCCTCTGCATTTAAAGAGAAAGATTTTTTCTCTAAGTCCAACCATTCGTTCATCGGTTTAGAGGGAAGTTGAAAGTCGTTTTCAATAATATTCCATAAGTTTAAATCTTGAGAAATCAAGAAAATTCTCATTCGAGTTTTCCAATATGTGTAGTCCGATCCATTAAAGAACGGTGGATGAACAATCGAAAATCCCTCTTGAAAGCAAAGAAGAGCCATTTCTCACGGGTGTAAATCCGAATGAGAAATAACGTGGCTCTGATACCAATTGTTAGGGATCGAGTGGCACTAAGAGGGGGGGGGGGGGTGAATTAGTGCAACGGTAAAGAACGATAAACTTTCGGCGTTTTAAAACAAGTTTCGGAAACTTCGTGTGTTGAAAATGATGCTTCGATTAAATCTACAACAAAAGATGCTTTAGAAGTAAATTGATTCGTAAGAAGGAGATGAGAAGGTAGAGCATCAAAGTGAAGATGGTTTGCAGTAAAGTAAATTGCAAGAATATAGCATGAGCCGATTTATAGTGGTTCGGTCATCGACCTCGTCCACTCCCGATTCCTCTTCACTTGAGGCCACCGGCTTTTCCACTAGCTATCCTCCTTCCAACGGGCAAGGATGAACTCCCTTACAGCACCTCTCCTTTTGACGGGCTTAGGAGGTAACCCTTACAAGGCCTCTCACCCCTCTCTTGGATTAGAACATACTTAAAACTTAGAAGGAAGATTTTGACAATATTTTAAGAGAGTTTTCCCTATTTCTTTCTCAGTTCTAGACACCCTTTCAACCATGAATGAGAGGGGTATTTATAGGCCTCAAGAGGATTCACCCAAATTTGAATCATTTTCATTTTTCCCGGTGTTGGCGGTGCCACACTTTGTCGATGCGATGCCATCGCTTTGTCGACGACCTTTGTCGATGTCTTGGCGGTGCCATCGCTGAGCTTGCTGCGATGGCGGTTCCACCGCCCGGCCGTGATGCCACCGCGAACCTTCGGCCTGCTTGGTTTGGGCCTTAAACTTGGTCGAGCGATGCGAAGCTAATGCCCGAATTGGCCCCTACTTGGATTATAGGATTAACATCTAATCCTAACCCAAATTAACGTGCTAACTACGAAATTAAAGACATTTCCTAAGCTATTACAAAGTCCGACAAGTCAAAACTTCTTCCGGTGAGCTTTCGGCGAACTTTTGGCGGTCTTCCGACGAACCCTCGGAAACCATTCTGCGGACTCCCGGCAAGCTCCTGGACTTCACGATGATCTTGGCGAGTTCCAACGAGCTTCTTTGGCAAGCTTCGATCTTTCTTGGCAAGCTCCGCGAAATTCCGACGAACCTTCCGGCAAACTTCCGAAAACCCCTTCGGCCAGCTCCCTACTCGTTCTCGGCTAGTTCCGGCAGCACTCCCAACGAATCTTCGGACTTTCGTCGAACTCTCGAACTCCCAACGATCCATCACACTTGTCTTTCGGTACTTTGTTTCACTTTACGTCTTCATCGTTATCATAGTTAATTCTGCACACACCTGAGCAAAAACTCTCGCCGATCTAGGCGGTTATTACAGCGAATTGACATTGATTTGCGATGCGTCATTGGTGGTAACCGTCACGATTCTTGGCGCATCGTCCTCTCTTGCGTTTTGTTTCCCAATCGGCGGTTGACCTCCGTAACCCTGATATCCTTGGCGCAACACGCTCTTCTTGGCTCGATGCCCGATGTCTGAAGCCTTCTGCCGATCGTCGATCGAACCTCTGGCTCAACATCTAATATCCTGATGTGATCACCCGGCGCAACGTCAATTCCTCCAGCGTCAATTGTCTAATCCTGATCGATAGTAGACCTGCGTCACTCAAAACACAGTTAGATCACAAAACACAATCAATTAATTTCATCATCAAACTCCGAGATTCAATACGTTTTTGGGTGGCCTCTTGAGGAACCTTAATGAAATTCTATGCGGGGGTTAGTCTGGTTTGTTGATCATACAAAGATAGCTCTTGCCTTAGGATCTTTGATTTTTATAATTTTGTTGCTTTAATCTCTTAAAGTTTGTTATTGTAATGAAGTTTTCTCTTATTTCTACTTATAAGAGACTCTCTCTTCTTTATTTATTTTTTATTCTCATTTGCTTTCTTTAATCTATATTTACTTAATATTTTAATAAAATTAGTCTGCAGACTTGATGATTTGGCTCGAGAAAGTAAAAAAACACAAAAATCTGTGTTACAGGATTAAAAGATAATGTCTGTGTTACTTCTTGATTAGGAGATCATTGCCTAGTTATTTTGCATCATTTTGGGCCATACTATTAATGAGTAGATCAATACACAGCTTTTACTTCTCTTCAAGTGAACCATTGATGATGCTAAGTTCTTGATAGTTTCACTTTCGAATTTGGTTTCATTTTCTCTAATGTGAAATTGTAGTCCTTATTCTAGCTGACACTTCTGTTAACTTACAATGTCCACAATGCCCAAGGATCTCTTAGCATAGTGACTTATAGGTGGCCTGGGCAACGTGGCCCAAAGTGCTTAAGCGTAAGCTTATATGTATATCTAAACTTTTGTTCCATTCAGGTCCCTATTTTGTGCTCCTTGAGTTGATCGAACCCTTTGCATTTTCTCGTTGATCAATTTCTTCTTGGCTTTCAGACTAAAATTTTCATCTTACATGGCTTGTCGGTTGTTAGTAACAATGTAGTTAAATGTGCCAAGGTGCCAAAACACCCGAGGCACTAGGCGCTTGCCTGAGCGAAGTGAGGCACTCGTGAATATTAAAATTTTTAAAAAACATAACTAAGGAGAAATATGATAACTAAAATAAAAAACAAGATAATACATGAGTTTTAATATCATTTTGTATTCCAAATATTACTACCAAAACATAAAATTATATTCATTTAAAGTACCAAAGTACTATGTTATCCAATTATAATCACCAAAATGACAAAACAAAAGAAGGTTAACACTTTCAAGAATTTCATTGAAGAGATCACAGTGACCATCCAAAACACTAGAAGTAACATTGAAAAATTTAGTCCTTTAAACGATTCATAAGTTGTATTAACAAAAAGTTGACTATTATCAGCAATGTTTAACATTCAAGAGAAAGAAAGGAGAGGGGAAGAAGCAAAGAGAAGGAGAAGGGGGAATTTGTCAGTTGGGAGAATAGTCATTGGAGAGGGGGGGTTATTAGTTGGGAAGGAGGGGGAGGGTGGTGACGATAGAGGAGAAGAAAGAGGGAGATAACAACAAGAGGAAAATAGAGAGCAGCAATGGTGGAGGAGGAGAAAGAGGGAGGGGACAATAAGAGGGAAAGAGCAGGGGAAGAAGCACAGTGAATGAGAGGCGATAGGAGGAATAAGGTAGTGGGAGGAGGAGGTGGAGGCGGTGGAGGATGAGGAGGGAGAGGAGATGAGCGTATAAGTTCCAAGAACAAATTCATCACTTTATGGCTGATCGATGATTACTAGTTATTTCGGCTTCATGTAGGCAAATTCTAACCTTTAATTTGGCTTGAGGATGGGGTTTTGGGGTTAGCTTACCCTTGTGGGAGCATGACCGTTTATCCTGGCCATCGTAGCATGTGTGTCGCCTAGGGGTCTAGGTGCGAGTAGTCTACATTTTCATAGGCATGTCTATTTCACCAGGCCTCTCTTTGAGATAGTCCAAGATCAGTGTCTGAGGTGGCTTGGTCAGGGGAGGGGGGCTGTTGGGGAGGCTTGACAAGGTGCAACGATGGTGAAGGAGGGGGAGGAGAAAGAGGGAGAGCGACAATGGGTGGGAAGGAGAGATAGAGTCATCACAAGAAGAAGACGATGTCGAAGGTTGTCGTGTGAGAGGAGGCCACTTGTTGGTCACTCAATGACCACCTTTGCATGTGTTGCAGGAGGAAGACACCACTAATTCATTGCTAGGTTTTCTAGAGGAGAGAAGGATAAGTCTCGTGTGAGGGGAAGTGAGCGCCTCCTATCTAGTTCGATCGAATTATAATCAATATGAGTGGCTCAATGTGGTTTAGGCATACGTCTGGCCCATGTGCTATTACAGGCATTCATCTAAATCCAAATTGAGACACTCGAGCCTTGCCCAAGTGCTTAGGCAAGCATAATAGTGCCTGGTGACCTCACTTGTTAGCATCTAAGTGTAAGAGGGTATTTTGCAATTGACTTCCTTTGTTTCTTTCTTTATTCATTAATTTTTTTCAAATGTGAGGATTTAGTGAGCAATAAATTACTGGATGCAGATATATACTTGTTCATTAAAGGTGGTAGTTGCAGCCAAAATCAGTTTTTCTAACCAAACATGTAAACATGTTTGAAGGTGATGCATTATACTTTATTCGTCAGATTTGGTACACTATTTTTGCACTCCTAGAATCTAAAGTCAATATGCCCACCTCAAAAACCTTGGTGGAAAATTCTTGTTTAAAATTAAAATAAATGATACTTCTTATTGGTCAAATTTTATGTTGAGCACATTTTGGTTTATGTAATGATATCTTAGATGAACTGATATCTAACTAAAGTTCAAGGATCTTTTCAGATAAAAGAGAACAATGTAAATACCATTTCTGACTGAACACAACTTCAAGAGATTTGGGTTTTTACCTGTCCATTCATCCAAGTTTCAGGACTGATAATTATTCCTTTGCCTTACACCTTTTCAGGCATTTTTCCAAAGATGGTGGATAGAGCAAAATGATAGAACTCACGAAGTGGTGAGAAGGCTTGTAGATTCTGGGCAGTTAGAGTTCATGTACGCACTAATTACTTAAGTGTTGCTTCTGATTATCCTCGTTACAATTTTCATGCTCTAAGACTCTATTGATTCAGAAATGGTGGCTGGTGTATGCATGATGAAGCCACAGTTCATTACATTGATATGATTGATCAAACAACTCTTGGTCATTGGATGATTAAGAAGCAGTTTAACAAGGTTCCTCGAGCTGGATGGCAGATTGATCCTTTTGGGCATTCTGCTGTACAAGCTTACTTGCTTGGGGCGGAGGTGATGCAAAACCTGACTTCTTTGCTTTCTGTCTCTCTATGCCTCTCAATTTAGTTAAAGTTTAATAATTATTAGTTGTTGCACCTACTAAGATGTTAAAATTATCAAGTATTGGTTAGTCCAATGATATTTCTTTTGGTGCCTGCTGTGGAAAATGACTATATTTTCTAGAGCTTGAGATCATCACTTACTAAAATCTGTTGATAGTATAACCTTATAAAGACATGATCATGTAATTTGTCATAGACAAAGATCAGTAATTCATTTTGTTATTGTTATGAACTTTAGAATTGCTACTTGAAGTTGTAGTTTCTTTATGATTAGTGACATTAAACTATGTACTGTCATCATCACACTTTATTTATTATGCTTATGCAAAATTTGCAGCTTGGTTTTGATTCTATGCATTTTGCAAGAATTGATTACCAAGACAGACAAAAACGCAAGTTGGACAAATCTCTTGAAGTTATATGGCAAGGGTCAAGAACTTTTGGTCCTTCCTTGCAGGTTGTCAACTTCCTTTTTCTTGCCCCTTTTTCTTTTTTGAAAGTTCTCATTTCTTGACATAAATATTGGTCCAGATTTTTGCAAATGCCTTTCCGGTTCATTATAGTCCTCCAACTGGATTTGGCTTTGATATTACTGATCAAAATACCTTGCCAGTACAGGTAAGAACTTTCAGGTCCAAGAACTTCATAGTGAAGTTTATAGTTAAATAGTAATTTCTAATTATTTAGTGGAAATGTTGCAGGATGATCATCTTCTTTATGACTACAATGTACAAGAACGTGTAAATGACTTCATTGATGCTGCTATAACTCAAGTAACCTAGGATACTTCATTTTTCCCATTATAAAATCTTCATTTTAGATTTTAGATTTTCAATTTTTTAAAAGAAAAGTTAGGTTCCCAATTTTCTTACAGTTCTAGCTTCTAATTAAGTATACATCTTCTATCATTTTTCTCATCTGCATAATTTCTAAATATCCTGATCTCAAGATTCATGTATTAGGCTAACTTGACAAGGACAAATCATATAATGTGGACAATGGGTGATGATTTTCAGTACCAGTATGCAGAATCTTGGTTCAAGCAAATGGACAAGCTGATCCATTATGTCAACAAGGTACAATTAAAATATAAGCTCTTTTTCAGGATATCAACAATAAACAAACTTGCATTAGTTAATAAAAAATGCTGTGATTTCTTTATTCAATACAGTGAGGAATAAGCATGCATATTATTTATTAATTAATTTTTTTGAGAATACATTTCTAGTTGATACTTGATACATCATTTTTCTTATATTAGCATTCCAGTGTTTCATCTGAAAATTGTATAACTATTAGAAGTTTTGAGCTACCTCTGTAACACCCCTAGTTAGTCCAATAGTTCCACATCGAAAATTAGTGGAACTAAAATTGACTTATATGGGCCTGATGAGTGTACTACTAACAACTTCAGCTTAAGCATTTTGGCCAGTGGTTGATAGGCCAAAATGAAGTTGATAGGTTAGTTAGCCCATCAGGCCGGGTCGTGACATTTGGTATCAGAGCCGACCAAGTATTCAGGTATGGTGAGGTAGGCTTGAGTAGGAAAGGGCTACCTGTGGATGAAGTCAGAGAACTCATCATAGCATGGAGCCACCACTAGGCTATGCCTCACATGCACCATGCTAGGGTCTGATCTGGGCCTTGATAGGGACATCAAGTCATTTAAGTGGGGGAGATTGTAACACCCCTAGTTAGTCTAATACTCCCACATTGGAAGTGGGTGGGACTAAGATTGGCTTATATGGGCCTGATGAGTGTACTACTAACAACTTCAGCTTAAGCATTTTGGCCAATGGTTGATAGGCCAAAACGAAGTTGATAGGCTAGTTCGCCCATCAGGCCGGGTCGTGACATTTGGTATCAGAGCCGACATAGTATTTGGGCATGGTGAGATAGGCTTGAATAGGAAAGGGCTACCTATGGATGAAGTCAGAGAACTCATCACAGCGTGGAGCCACCACTAGGCTATGCCTCACATGCACCATGCTAGGGTCTGATCTGGGCCTTGACGGGGATGTCAAGTCATTTAAGTGGGGAGATTGTAACACCCCTAGTTAGTCCAATAGTCCCACATCGAAAATGGGTGGGACTAAAATTGGCTTATATGGGACTGATGAGTGTGCTACTAATAACTTCAGCTTAAGCATTTTGGCCAGTGGTTGGTAGGCTAAAATGAAGTTGATAGGCTAGTTAGCCCATCAGGTCGGGTCGTGACAACCTCCACTTAACTGTTCAGCTTATGCAAGTGCTGCCATGCCGGAGACAATTAAACAAACAACAAAATTTTTACTGCTAAACCATATAGGCATTTCACTACATTGTTTCGAGTTGACACCTTTGTTTAACTGCTTTGTCATGGAGAAACTATTGCAAAATTGACCTGATAATAATTGATTTGTGTTTTTCTTCTTTCTGTTTGTTGCTGTTCATTTATTGTAGACAATATTTCAATCATGAATTTCTGCAAATTTGATGATTGCAACTGTAAATATATGTGTTAAACTGTTAATCCTGGTTGCCTTGCAGGTTCAATAATTTAGTACACATTGCAGGGTGCACAATTGGCACAACTTGTACAGAAAGGATAATAATTGAAATATGGATGTTGAGAATTACATTGTAATGATTACTAGTAAAAGTTCCTTAATTTGGGTTGGTATGATATAAAGATGCTTGGTATTTAATGTTTTACTTCTATAAGTATATCCAACAATGAATAATAGTTCTAACAATTCAGTGTAACAAAATATTTACTGCAATGAAATTGGAGTCCCCCAAAATCTCTCAACCTATGCATTTGTACTATGTTAAAATTTTGGCACGTGTACTTTGTGAACCATGCTGCAGCATTCCTAAAGGTATCATGTATCCTATTTGTGTAACAGTGTTGCAATACAAATATTTTGTATTATTAAAATTTTAAAACAATTAAAAAAATATATGCTGTTCCCACAAACTTAAACAACCATGCTATTCCTAACAATTTTAAAATGGTAAAAGTAATCCTTGTGTGATTCATGTCATTAACTATGTATATATTGATGTTCAAGGATTGTTGTTTACATGATCTACTTTCTGGTAAAATCCTAGTACTTTGATGGTTAATTTATGGCTCGGCTATGTGGGATCATAAGGATGACATATGTTATAAGGTGTTGAAACCTTGACTTTAGCGATTAATCAACTGTCTGGAACATTCATAACTGGCCTATATTATATGGTTTATCTTTCTTTTAAATCTATCTAATTTCTCATTTGTTTATATAGGTCCAACTGTCAGAATTAGATTTCCAATTTGGTTTAACAAAACAATGAGTTATATTGATATTACAGGATGGTCGTGTCCATGCACTATATTCTACTCCGTCCATTTATACTGATGCAAAAAATGCTGAAAATGAGACTTGGCCACTAAAAACTGATGACTACTTCCCGTATGCAATCCTCACTTCATTACTTTGATTAAATAAAATTAACATTCTTATAAGTTATTAATAGCTTGCTCAACTGCTTGCAGATATTCAGATTCAGAAAATGCTTATTGGACTGGTTACTTCACGAGCCGACCAACATTCAAGCGTTATGTCCGCACACTGAGTGGATATTATCAGGTAGGCTGGTTACTTGGGTTACACTGCTTATAATATTTGATCACTGGTCTTGATCCTTATCTGCTAAAATGTAATATATTTGTTGACAGGTAGCACGCCAAATTGAGTTCTTGCGAGGGAGGACACCATCTGGTTCATCTACCTCCAGCTTGGGAGATGCTTTGGGCATTGCTCAGCATCATGATGCTGTCTCTGGCACAGCAAAACAGCACACCACAAATGACTATGCTAAACGTCTTGCTTATGGAGCTTCTGAGGTTTACAGCTTTTCGAAAATCCATCTTTTTGCTCCCATTTTCAATGTTAGTTTTTTTATTATAATTCTTGTTACTTTTGGCTTGTCTTGTATAGGCTGAAGCAGTTGTCAATTTAGCTCTTTCATGCTTAACCAGTTCGAGCAAATCCTGTGAACCTACAGCGATAAAATTCAGCCAGGTTTTATCTCGTTCTTTTGTTGCCTCTATCTATTTCTACTAGTCATCATGGGCATTTCCATGGAAATCTTTATTGATTTGGTCTATGGACATGTACTCTTGCTTAACAGTGCAAACTAAATGATGTATAAATATATGTAGATGTCCTTTATAGAAAAGACACTAGTAAGGTTGCCTTCATGTTAATGTGGGTAACTTGAAGGGCCTTAATAAGTGTTATAAACAAAACTTTGGTATCTAATTTGGGCAGAACCTAGACATGATCTGATAGACGACAATATCAAGTTATCAACGAGATAAAAACACACAATGAAAAGTTAACTAGAGTGTTCAATAATTGGTGGGGAAACAAAACTTTAGTTCGAGATCACTATATGTGTGCATTTAACACAATGAGTAATAGATTCATATCATAGATAATTGAAAGTTAACAGGCTTGACTTGAGAACTACAAAAGAAAAGCAAGGTAAAAGTTTAACATTCCATATCTTGAAATAAAAGACACAAGTCTCATAACAACTACTATTAGTCAGTTGCTTAGGCCAATCATGCAGATGCAGTTGATCTCAAAGATTGCCATTCCGTGAACTAGTAATGATTAATTGGTGTATGTCACAGGCCTTTTTCCACAAAGATTGCCATTTTGTGAACCAGTACATATAAGTTGGTGGTAGGTCACATGCATCATTTCAATAAGTTCAATATAATCAAATTGTCAATGGTTTGTTTGTAGGCACATCCTTGATATGATATGACATCCAATTTGATATCCTGGTGGACTGGTATGGTGCTCAATGTGTCTTAATAATTAAACATTATTAGTTGGTCGTACATGATTAATTTCATACAATGAATAATGAAGGATGGACCTTTCGATAATTTAACATACAGAACCATAGAGGAACAACTATTTGTGCACTATTTAGTAAATAGCAGTAGAATAGGTGCAACTTTGAAGGATACTTGTACAGTCATTTAGGTGCTAGTTTATACTTGGGTCTAAGTGCTAAAAGTTGTTAGTAAGGAATAAATGTTGGGTGAAAACTTGTTAATAGCAAGGAATAAAAACTGCCAACCTTGGAGTTAGGTGACTTTCCAGGGTTTTGAGTATGAAAAACTCATGCACTCATCCTTGCTACTAATAAATTTATAACTTTATGTTTCACATTCATATATAAACTTTCTTTCTCTAAGTGGATGATGTTCATGGTATTGGAGTCACTCCAATGGAGTGGTAACAACAATTATATGGTGAAGTACCCTCAGGAAGTTTGGGATTTTATCAGTTATTTGAAAGCTGAAGTTGTAACCCTAGAAGTTTGGATCTTGTAGCAATAAGAATGATTCCTACCGAAGGCTGGAGAATATTGGCACTATCTTAATATGTTCCGTTAGAATGGTCTTTGATGCTCCCTTTGCTGTCATCTTTGGAGGATCCTTACACCAAATGAGATCATTGTTATCATGTGGTTGGTCCTTCACATATGATTCATATTGGAAGATCTCCACACTGTTGACCATTGGCTGTCAGTATGAACAACATTGTCATCATGTCTGTTACCTCTTTGTGAGCTGACCTTTCTTTTGTAAAATACAGAAATCAGAAATTACTTGGGATGCTGGGATTTCCTAGAGAAACAGTAAACATGCCTAATAAGCTAAAATGGGGATTACCTAAGCAATCTGATGGGTAATGCAGTAAAATAACAGAACGATCTTCATTTGAGACTCTCCAGCAACCTCTATCCTGTCCATTGTTGTACCTGTCCTTATCTTTATTCTTATATTACATATATTCGGACTAAGAGAGCCTCAAGTAATTTTATCTTCTCTCTAGGTAGGCATGACCCTGGTTTCGAAACTAATAGTTTCAGTTCCAGTTCCCTTATGTATATATGAAAAAAAATAATTTTAATTAAAAATAATTTATAGCAGCAAAAAGTTCATAATTTTATTTTAAAATTTTGATCAATGTTCCACTTTGAAAAGTGGATGTATTTCCATATATGTAATAACATAAAATAAATATGTAAAATAAAATCCTCAATCGTTGGTAGTATCGGATGCCCCAACCAATCGCTTGTAGTACTAGATGCCCCAACCAATCGCTTGTAGTACTAGATGCCCCAACCAATCAAAGGTAGTACTGGATGCTCCGATTGTTCCTTTAGTTGATAGATCAAATAAGTCTTTATTGTCTTCGTGAACTATCTTTTGATTCCATTACTTTGCATTGGTTCAGTTTGGGCCTAAATTGGTTCGGAGGTTATCTTTGAGTGGGTTTTATATAGGATTCTAGGATGTGTCCCTCCACGTTGAAAGCTTGCTCTATAGTGACTGTTGACATAGGAGTAGCTAATATTTGTCTTGTAATGATGACTAAAATTGGGAAGGTTGTCGAATGGTGTGTCCACCATTGAAGAATGGCTTAAGTAATACTGTAACCAAACTGAAAAAATGTTGTTAGATAAATATTAAGCTTGGAGTTTGAGCCTAACGGTTCCCTCAATTTCTTTTGTCTTTGCAATAATAATTTGTCTCCTCTATAAATTTTACTACTTTGATTACTAACTAGATTTGTACATTCAAAAAATTTATAGTTAGCTTGTTGTTTATTATAACTTGCACTATAATGTTTATATAAGTTAGTAAACATTTTTTAACTTCTCATATTTTTCACTAATATCAACATCTAAATATAAAAAATCATAATAATTAGTTAAATAATCATGCAAACCTTCTACTTTACAATGAGAACCAAAAACAAAAGCAACAGGGCAGATAGTGAGAATATTTACAAAATATTATCCCTATTTAATTTTTGTTGTCATAATAGTCATGCTCAATTCATTATTATGTTCATATTCTTCAAATGCTCCAATAATATTGATACATATAATAAAACATAAATAAGTAATAGAATAATAAACACCTGATAAAGTATAAGTAGCATCATTAAAAACTTTTGAGATATCTAAATTTTTATAAAAATATTCCAATGTTATGGGTGCAAACTTACAAGGTTCAACTTTTTGTGCCAATCGGTCGTGTCAGTAGGTCGGTGGTATGACACTTATCACTTTGTACTAACATATTGATTGGGGTGTGCTGACAGTCAAATTGACCATTGGGATCAGTTTAATTAGGGCCATATGTCAAAATCAATCGAAATTTGACCATAATTGATTGGTATAGGTTGGTAACAGTCCGATTTTGGACATAACACCCGGTACGAAGGGGTGTATTGCCCGATATGACCCCCAATAAAAACCACCTAGCAGTAGGATTTAAAACATTTTGATAATAACTCACAAAATTTAATTTTTAACCAAAATTGAAAGAATGGTGTTCGACAGAAATAAATTTAACTAATTCTTTATTTATTTTTTCAATAGAGAAATGGAAAGAACGATTAGTAGGGTACCCAAAAATTTGAGTGTGGCTTTTGTCTAGACTGGCATGTGTGGGATGTTTCACCTCAATATGCTTTCTAAACATTCCATATTCACATCCTTTAAATTTGTAAATTTGAGAGCAGTAGTTGTAAATCACCTGAAACGAGCCATCAGAATTTTGGATCTTCTTGCAATGAAGCTTACGAATATCCGACTTTATTGCTTTGGTTGTTATATCGATTTCCTCCAGCTCTATGGTGAAGTGTTGCTTTCTTGAGTAGGCACAACCGGGCTTTTGAAGTTATCCTCGGGCATGAATGTCGAGGTTGGGTGCATTGAGTTTCCACTTACCATTGAAATTAGAAAGAGAGCTTAGGAGAGGGGGAGAATGCTATTGCAAAGAATATTGCAATTATAGAGCTTATGAGATTATTATGATTGCTTGGTGAATTGGTCTGAGGAGAAATGAGAAGTTTAGGGTTATTGATAGATATTTTGAGGTTTTTCTTCCCAAAAATGCCATCTGGCTAGCTATTATTTAGCTATAAAAAGGCAATATTAGTCTTTTTCTCATTTTTTGTATTTTTTTGAATTATAAAATGACTAAAATACCAGTGAAATAGCCATTAATTGGATTATGATTGGGTAAATTGGTCATTTGCCACCCCTAGGTCCAGTGCTGGGGCTACTGGGCCAACTGGTTGATGGCGTTGGGCCCAAAGGATAAGTTAACTGTCAATTTTGACCATTGGCTACTTTCTTTTTATAATATGACTAATTTGAACTGGAATTGGAAGTTGGAACCGAACTGGAACTACCAGTTTTGGTTCTGCTTTTATCCAGTTGGAACCAGAATTGAACCTCCTAGGCCTGGTTCCAGTTCTGTTCCAAATCATCAAACTGCCAGGCTGGTTTTGTTCGGATTCTGACTCAATTTGGCTCTGGTTCGATTCAAACTGTGGTCATGCTTATCTCTAGCCTTCCTCTCCTCTCATCAAATCCATTTTCATTTTCCTTTACAGTTTTGCCACCTTGCTGAAAATTTTTTAGTTCTATTAGTGAAATAAAAAATTGAAGCTATCCATTTCGAGGATTTAAATCTCAGTCCAATACCACTAATGGTAACCTATTGGACTGATATGGTAGACTGTATACTGGATGATACTGACCTGTACCATCTGGTCTCACTGAGAAAAATAAATGCCAACTGATACCGACCCATATGGTCCATAAATGATCCTAGGTTTGATAAATAAATATAGGCCCATTCTGACAGGGACAATCAAAATTTGATTCTTGGTCCAGACTCCAGTTTGCTCAACATGTATACACTGTACATGAGATATCTAAGCGATTACATGATTGTCCTTTTGATCATTAAAATTAAACATTTGGGGCTTTGCCTATGCTGAAAGAACAATTGTATATTCTATTATTTCTCTGTTCTGTGTATGAGATTTTTCCCTCAATCCTGGATTCCCTTTATTAAGTGTGGTTGTTACTTCTGCAGTGCAATTTGTTGAATATAAGCTATTGCCCAGCAACTGAGGAAGATATATCAGCGGGGAAGAGCTTAGTAAGTCAATCTCTTCTCTTTTCTTTTTCCTTTATTATGAGATCAGAGACAATTTTAAGTTTCTGAAGTCTTGTAAGGTATTCTTGCTGTTCTCTCCAGGTGGTAGTGGCATATAATCCTCTGGGATGGCACCATAATGACTTTATAAGGATACCAGTAAGTAAGATTGGTACATTGATGAACTCCTAAGTTATTATGTATGCATTTGTAATAATATAGAGATTTACTAACTAAATAGCAGCAAGTTTATAAAATTAAGTTGATTCTGTTGCTCAAATATAACAGCATTCATGGACTATGTTCAGTAATTGCTGACATGTTATTTTGTACTTGTTTTGATGCATCATCGATTGTGAAAAATATTCATTTTTTTCACTAAAAAGAAACTTGTTAGATATCATTACTATTCTTCATTATTATGTTGATGTAATTGGCCAAAACCATCATCATCCTGATTTTGTCTCGTTACAAGTATATCTGAAGAAAACTGTATGTGGCCAATAGCCTAATACAATTGCATGAAACACATAGAAACAGTATGTGCTATTATTATACTTTTATTTTTTTTCCACATTTCATTTGTTTTTGTTTATTAGATGCAAATAATTTCATGGTCACATGTATGCTTTATGTTTTGTTGTTAAGTTTCTCTTTTTTGTCAGGTCAATGATGACCAGCTTGTTGTGAGGGATTCTGCCGGAAAATATATTGCTACACAATTTGTAGAGGTGGACAATATTACAAGTCATTTGAGGAAATTGTATGTTGAGGCTTACCTTGGAGTCTCATCAAACAAAACTTCAAATTATTGGCTTGTATTCCAAGTATCTGTGCCTCCAATGGGTTGGAACTCTTACTTCATTTCAAAAGAATCTCGAAAAGGTGGATTTCTATCATTTGGGCTTTATATATATTTTTTGCCTTTGCTTTACATTGTAAATATTTTCTCTTGATTGAGTAAGCTTTTTCCTAGGGCAGATCAGAGAAAAGATGAATTCCTAACTTATTATTGATCTTGATTCTTGTTTCTTTGACTCACAAGTGGTTAAACCTTTATCATAAATACACATATTTAACTCCGTTAGCATGAATGGTTAAGATAATTTCTGATAGTTCATTTTTCTTCTTGTGAACACAGTAACGGCTCCGAATGCATACACTTCTACTCATGTTGCTTTGGAGAATGACACAATTGAAGTAGGGCCAGGACCTTTTAAAATTCAGTTTTCATCTATTAATGGACAAATGAAAAGAGTGATTAACTACAGAACAGGAGTGAGTTTGCTTTTTCTACAATCCAACTGTTTTACTTTAGCATGATTGTTCACCGGTCAAGTTCTTCATTATGGTAAATGTTAAAATGTGTTTATTTGATACATTTCTTAACCATGGTTTTCTTCCTCATTAATTTGTTTTCACTATATACTTCCATCGATGTCACATAACTAGTGATGTTAGTAGGGCCCAAGAACCTAAAACATCTAGAAGCAACTCAAAATCTCTAATATCGATCCTCATATTGGATTTATTAACTTGACCAAGAATGATTTGTAGTTCTATACCCCGTAACATATCTAAATCTGACATCTTTCCTGAATCTGACTTTAAGTATGGATATCATGTGTATTTACAAGCTTATTGAATTAAAGTACAGATCCTAGGTGGATTTGATACATAGCCAATCTCTTGGTAGAAACTGACTTGGTATCATCGTCTATCTTTTTTTCCTCATCTTTTTTATTCTTTTGGCACATCTCTCTTTCCATGTCCTAACCATCATCTTAGTGGTGCCTAGTATCTATGAGAGTTTAAGTTGCTACTTTAGTTGATGTATGCTTCTGTAGCATGGACAAAGTGAACATGTTTGAATACCATAAAACATTTTTGAATACCATAAATAGTGTCAGAAATCTTAGAGCATGACCTCTATAGTTCAAAATATCAATTGGATGATTGGATCCTTATGTGCCAGTCTGATCACACACCATAATGCAACCATGAGTTCCGTGCCACTTGGTCTATCATTTTTTTTGGGCAATTTTCTATGAAAACCATCAATTTTTGGGTTTTTTCCGGATAGCGCACCTCACCAAAATTCTAAAGCAAGCCCCTATTTTTAAAAATAATAAAATTATGCTTATTGACAGTTGATATTTAGTTTTTGACTTTCCTAACTAGTTAAATTGATTCAATGTTAAATCAAATCGGTTACAGTATTTTTGAATAGGGGTTAATATTTTTCAATGAGATTATAATGTTGTTTTTGGTTACTGGACTACCCTAATTGTAACTCTTAATTTATTAAAATGACCAGGTTTAGGATAAATTTTGGTGAAATTTGACATAATAAGAGTTAATAACTAGTATATAAACATAAGTTTTGACTAAATAATGAGTGACAATGAATCAAAACATGTTAGGAATATGGATTACAAATTGTATATACAGAGAAAAGTCTAGAAGTACTTTGAAGTCCTGAACATGACATTTAATTAAAAATTTAATGTTATGCCCCAAAATGATAACCTCCATCCATGAGAGATGGTTTGAAATCCTTGACCTTGATTGTGGATCAAAGTTGTATTTTTGAAGGACCCATGCATGAAACTCTTCTCATGGTATTTGATGCTAGTAAATAGTGTGTTATTGATAGAATAACATGTTAGCAATCAATAACCCATGTTGCATCAGGCTCCTATGGCAAAAGTAACTATGACAAGTATGACTCTGCAGGATGTACTGCTGTAAAACTATGATTGTCATAACTGTACTAGTGTTGTGTCAAATGACATATCCGACTCCAAGAAAAATAATCAATTATTACCATGAAACTGTTAGCTATGAAATCCATGCTAGTAGAAAGTGTGAACATGAGTGAGGAAATTTTCATTTGAGGTCATATAAATTCTTTCTCATCTTCCATAGTCATCCATTGTCCATTGTCTTCCTCTTGCCCTTATCTTTTTGGCCATAAAAAAAGTCACATGGATCCATGTGCACCATGATCTTCATCCTGTATGATTGACATACTATTCCTTAGGCCAAGCTCCACTTATCTGTCAATCGATAGTCCAAAGGATTAATTGACTGTGAGGAACAATTTTTTCTCTTACATGATGGCCAAATTAGTGATTTAATGTGCTCTGCCATGAGCCATGGAGGACTGATTTCCTATATCATGTCCACAACCTGACATTGGATGTGCTCTTCCTTATCCTGAGCAGCCTCCTCCTATGACCTTGTCATTCCTCTTCCTCAATTGCCTTAAAAACAAAATGAGATGGACAATAGAAGTGGATCATTGACATTCTCTACTGCACACATAATCTGTTATCGGTTCAAGTCATATACTATTAAACTCCTGATTCTTTGTCCAGTTCATGGGAGTCCAACTTGGGATGCCTGATAAACAAACATATGCAAGTTTCTCCAAGCATCTTTAAAAAAACCAGATGTTAACTTTGGTGTGCATCAAGGTGAATGTGTATCAGTTATATCTTGCATCTTCTGATGAAGTGGTCTATGATCGGACCCACACTGCTGCTTTCTTTGAGTTAAATATGGATCATCTAAGTTTCAGGCACCACTCAACTTCAAAAGGTAATTATTAAATTTTGATTTGATATTCGATGTTAAGGTCAGATCCATTTAGATTAGGCCTCTAAATGCATAGATATAGTCCAGATTTCAATATATCTCAGCTGGGATGATATGGATTTAGTTTGGATACACATGGATTTGGGCTACACTAATGTGGATTTAACTTAGATCTACTCATATGTAGGTCCAATCTGTGCGGATTTTAGTCTAGATTTACGAATATCAAGGTCACATCTCTGTGGATCTAGGTAGGATCGACATTTAATCTATTTTAGATTCGAACCGATCTAGACAAAATTTTGACACATTCCTAATGAATGTTGATTGGATCCATTAGATATTGGCCAGAAGTAAATGAAATGTCTTCAGTTTGCAAAAACAATCTCATTTCACATGTGGTATTCATCCATAAAATTAACAAAAAACCTAAAATTCTAGTCTGAATCCATGAAATCATGACCTTAAGGAGAAGCTAAGAAACATGGACACGTGCTTTTGGTGGACGTGTCTGTGTTTGACACATGTTGGACACATATATCGTCGACATAGTTGGACACGTGTCTGACACATGTCTAGTCATGTCTTTTCTATTTATTTTCATTTTTATTTGTGGGACATAACATCACTCTTGTGCACTTCATCGTGTGACCCTCGCGTCTAGTGCTATGCTTGCGTGGCCCTCACGTGAGGGCCGTCTACTTTGGATTCTATGTGGAAATGGATCATCAGCGTTGTAAGGAAAGAAAGCTTGAGATCGTCGCAAGGAAATATATATCAATTATATCTAGAGATTGTAAATATTATTTGAGGTACTCAATCTTTATTTTGGATACTTACATTTAGATGGTTTTAATTGTTTTGATTGTATGATGATATTTATTTGTTCAAATTATTGAGTTTAAATACCATAAAACTTATATTAATAGAATATTATATATATATATATATTAAAAAATCCATGTGTTCTTGTCGTTTGATATCTTAATTTTTTTTAAAATGATGTGTTGTCATATCCGTGTCCCATCTCTGTGTCCATGCTTTTATGAAGAAAATACATGAATATAGGTTCACTCAACAAAATATAAGTGAATAATTTTAAATTTTAGGTTTTGATTTACCATTCTTGGGATAAAAGTGAGATGATTTCCTGAATGGACTTTCAATTGCTTGAGACTGGCCTTGGATTTGATAACTGAGTATCAAGTGAGATTGAAAGTATTCGATGAAGAATCAGAAAAGAAGAGGCTGAAATTGAGAGAGGGCAAAAAGACTAAGAAAAGGTTTGAAAAGTGACTTAATGGATGGAAAGATGGATTTGGAAACCAGGTGATATTCTGGCTGTCCAGTTTATTGGTTCTAATAGTCAAAAACTGGACTGTATGCATGGTAGGAAAAGCATATCTGCTGGCACACCTGGTATGTTAAGTATACTATGAGGTGTGCTCAGTTTCTTGTTGGATGGCATGAAATGGCCCAATCTTCACACCTCTCCTTTGATGGATCGGTAAAAAATGGACTGTAATGCTGGTGCAGTCGGTATTTGAATCATTGATATTTACAGCAATATAAATAAAAACTTTAGATGCATAATTTCAGAACTTTCTCCAACTCTCATATTACAAATACACTTAATAGAGCACTAATTTTGCTAGTACTGATATGTTCATAAAGCAGCTAATCTGGTTGTCAGTCCCTTAGCACATGTTTGTTTTATGAACTAGTGAGATTGTGCATACCAGACATCATTCAGTTAAGTATTATTCTATAATGGACAGACAAGAACTCCAAAAGTATTACTGAAGCCAAGAGATATAAAAATTAGTTCATGGATTTTTCATTCAGGAATTCTAGCATTGCATCGTAGTTCACATTGCCTTGCCATTTAATTCATGTGAGCCATCTTTGTTCTAGATGGAAAATTTAACTGTTGGAGTTACTATGAAAAGCAAATTAATTTTAGTTATTTATATGCTTGAAACCTCAATATTAGCTCAAGTGGTTCTGGAAAATTTTATAGGATTCCCCCGTACATGATGCTGAAAACTAAATGTTGCAAAAATGAGAATCTTAGGGTCTCCTAGATAGCTATTCCCTTATCCTAATCTAGACAAAAAAATCCTTTATTTGGTTATAAAAAACTATATTTGCTATCTTGATAGCCAATAAATCTATTCCTTGTCCTTTTTTTTTCATTGTTTATTGTATTAATGTGAATGTTTATTCTTCATTCCTTGATACATATGTATTCTCAGGTAAAGCATCATTGTGTTATTTGAAAGTTGAAACTTCAGTCAAATTAAATCTTACTGTTTGTACTTTGCCCAATGTTTTTTTCTACATAAGGTGGATATATCCATACAGCAAAACTATCTGTGGTATGGAGCAAGCAGCGGGGACACAGATCCACAAGTATATTGCTTGATTTTATTGATGTTGAGAAATCATGTATGCAACTTAATTATTTGATATCTTTTACATGCATGATGATCTTTTTAGGCATCTGGAGCATATATTTTCAGGCCAAATGGGACTCCGCCGGTCCCTTCATCAAGATCGGTATTTCAATTTACATATGCATTTATTACCAAATATTTGTTAATATGCAAAATTAATCATGACAGATTTATATGAATATTTTAGGTACCATTAAAGATTATGCGTGGACCATTAGTGGATGAAGTCTACCAGCAATTCAATTCATGGATATATCAGGTGGTAAAATTTCACTTTTTTTTTACGAACACACTAGTGGAAAAGTTTAGTTGCTCAATTAGACTCTCCCTTGATGTTACTATAATCATTGCAGAGTATCCAGATCAACTCTATGTATTTTTCCAGACCATTTAATAATGGAATTATGGAAATATGCACTTGTGACTTATCTTACCAAGCAATGTAGTGAAATATCATAGATTCTTCTGTACACATGCAGAAGCCAATCACCCATAGAGTTGCATAAAAATATTTTGCTTGCAAACAATTTTACAATATAGAAACCAACTTTTTAGATGGACTGACTCTTAAGGTGCACTTGCTTCTCAATGATTTTAGCAACTTGAAGTCTTGAAGATGTCTACACCTCGTACCCAACACTCATTCTCTCTCTTGCTTATTTACAAATATGTTTGCAGAAATAATGTCACTTGATCACTTTTTAAGCTCCTAATAGAAAAGCCCAAGCACTTAAAATAGTCAACTTATCACGTCATGATAAGTATTATGCTTTTGTTTGTCACTTATTCAGCCTGTGAAAATATTGTTTTTAGGAACACAGTATGTCAAGCTTAGAAAGAAAATGACAAGAATTGATAAATAAAGTAAAATACGTCTTTCCATTATAGTCACATGTTTAATCTAAATAACTTATGAACAATCTACCTAATTATATATCCACCTCTACAAGTAAAATAACAATATTAAATTACAACAAAATTCTTCCAGAAAGTATGAAAGACCCTACCGTCCCCTAAGTATCCTAAAAGCATCTAATTTTTTTGAATGATTATTTTAAAAGATTGAGTACTTCAAGAACATATCTAACGTCTCTAAGAAGTATCCTAGAAGTATCATGATTTACATGCGTTCAGTATGAATAAGATAGGTAATTGGAATCATTCATGCTTCACTGTCTATATTGTACAGGATTCAAATGGTGATTACTTATGTTGTTTAATTCATTTTCTAGAGCTTTAAGTTATTTATATATTTACTCAAAAAGGAAAATGTAAAAAATTACTAAAGTCACAGGCACAAAAATACTTGATTTTGCAGCTGGTTAAACCATGCTCCCATGCATGCCCAAAACAGCCATGCATTCATCACTTTCATCAGTTGATCCCAAAAATGTACAAACTTGTTACCACATCCAGGCATGCCCACCATAGTTTAACTAGTTATGAAGAATAGCGTAACTAGTATGGCTGATGTATATCAAGGCTATCACAATTTGTTACCCTTTTTTATCATACAAGTTGGATTTTATTGTTTCTCTTAGTCGAAATCATTAAAACTTGATTTATTTCAGGTTACCAGACTATATAAAGACAAAGAGCATGCAGAAATAGAATATACGGTAAGTTAAGCAATTGTGCTTTACAGTTTTATTACAAAGGTAATGTCTATTATATTCTAATAAATGTAGTATGTATTTATGTTCACTGCTGAGTTATCTACTACTTCTAATGAAGATTGGGCCAATTCCTACTGATGATGGTGTGGGAAAGGAGGTCATATCCCGATTGACAACAAAGATGGTCACAAATAGGACATTTTATACAGATTCTAATGGGAGGGATTTCCTAAAACGGGTACTTCTGATTCTTTACATATAAAAATAAATATAATGCATATTGTTTTTTGTGATTCTACTCATTTACGTTTACACTGTCATGTTGCCTAAACTGGATTACTCAGTAAGAATGGTTTTTGCCTTTTTGGTACAACAAATATTTTTAATTGGGACTTATGGCATTGTTGTTGCATATATTTTTAATTGGAAATAACTTATTTCTGGAGTGGCTAGTTTAACATATTCTCAAAGGTTAATTTGGAGAAATATGGGTTTGCTTGGGTTGATGTTTTTGAACCATTTCTTATGAAGGATTTTAATTTCGAATAATATCGTTTGTAACGGGCGGTACCATCGATTGGGGCTGTTTTCGCCCCATTGTCACCCAAAATCGGTCGGTGATGGTTGATTTCGATCGCCGCCGCCTGCTACCGGGTGGTATGAGCCAAGGGAGAAGAAAGAAGAGGGAGAAGAGGGATAACCTGGAGGGTCGCTCTCCCTCCTCGTCTAAGGCGACGAGGCCTCAACATCATCAGTGATCCGCGTGGGGAGAAGAAGCCTTGGCGATGTTATAGGGAGAAGAAACTGAGCATCATCGAGGCGGCGTTTCTTCTCCCCCACGCAGGTAGAAGAAATGAGGCGACGAGGCGGCAAGGTTGCCTCGTCACCCTTTTTTGCGCGGGGAGAAGGAAAAGAGGTGGTGAGGTCGCTTTGGCATTTCCTGCTTCCTTCTCCCCACGTAGGCAAAAAAAGAGGCGATGTTGCTTTTATTTTTATTTTTTTTTAAACTTTTATAACGAGACGATGTCGCTTCATTTTTCTACCCGTGTGGGGAGAAAAAACCAAGGTTTCTTCTCCCCTACGTGCAAGAAAGGGCGACGAGGCAATTGCCCTTTATATATATATATATATATATATATATATATATATATATATATATACACACTAAGTGGTATACCGAAACGTACCGCTCAATATACTCATACCGTACGTACCGTACTAAGCTGAGCTCGATAATCTGGTACGGTACGAAATTACGATTCTTGTTTCTTACTAGTATTGCTAGTATCTGCACATGGGCTTTGCCGCTCTAGACTATTTTGCTAAATATAAACTCATGTCTTATGCTACATGTTTTGTGGTACATGGAACAAAATTACAAATCAAGAGCCTCAAAGAAAATAAGGAAGAACAAACTGCATGGAAATGCTTAGGAACATAAGTATTACCAAGGTTAGCAACATTTTATGATCTAGCTTTTACCATTAAGTTTGTATAATTTAGATGTTTTGTTAGAGAAGAAATATTAGTGAAAAGTGTGGGAAACAGGAAAACACCGATTGTCATTCTCATCGCATCCTTATTATTTTAAGTTTCTAGAACTTCTAGAACTAAAGTTGATAAGATAAAGATCGACAACAGGCCTACCATTGTCTATCACTCCATCCCTCTCCTTCCAGTAGGATATTCTTCGCTGAAGTGTTTTGGGTGTCACTTCATCCCCAAAATGTGATAGTGATTTTACTGCTTCCCCTTTAAATGGCATAAATACTCCTTTTGTTGTTGGTTAAAATTCATTCACCATTTTACCTGACTCTTAGTCACCTTGAATCTGTTGAGCCAATTTACCATTCTAGCTCTTTTCCAACAGACTTCTAAATTTCTCTTCGATCCCCATCATGATCTATCTAAATTTATTTTGCTCCCTCTGAAACCGTACTTCTGTTAACATCAAATATGAACTTCCACATCTGGGTTCATTAAGCTCACTTTCACATTTTAAAATCGTGTAGTAATTGTGATTAATTGCCTTTTCTAGGTTCTTTGTTCTAAAAGCTCATGTAGATCCAACTTTTCGAGAACACTTGATGTTCTTCTAGTCATCTATTTCTACCTTCTTAGTTTCCTCTTTATACCCACTGTCATGTATGCCTTCCTGTTCAACATCACATTAGGTTACTGTCCTATACTTTTGCCACTTAAGCAATATGCACAACATAACTCATGTTTTCCTTCAGCCTCATCAGCTCTGTTCATGCTTCCCAAAGACATGTTCTTTGGGACCCCTCTTGGATTCTTCTTTTCTTCATTTATATACATAAAGTGGACTTGGCCTATTTATCCAGGATTTGTCAAATCTTATTCCTAATGGACTTGGGTCAGGCTCCATTATTGGAGGATGCTATAGAACAAACAACTTAAATGGTCCTAGCTCTCCCATTATGACATGTCAATACTAACAATGAAGTGGAACACAATTAATTGGGTCTTACGACATTATCCATTGGATGCCCCTCATTGTGCAAAATTTATTCTGGGCGATTTGATTGATTCATAAAAGTTCTGCCAAGCTCACATGGGTTACTGTTCATATTTTATCTTTCTTCTTTCCCCCAGATGTTTCATTATCCTCTTATCAGGGCTCTATCTTTAGTTTTGTAAAGCCTTTTTCAACTTCTCAACAAGCCAAACCTATGATTTCATAAAGATTTTCTTGGAATGTTGAAGGTCTGAAAGAGCAAGAAAAGGAAGGCTGTTAGGAAAATGTTTATTACTGGAGAAGTTTGATATCATTTGCATCTATGTATCCCAACTAAATCTTTTGATACTCTCTTTTCTTATGTCATAGCAAAAACATATATTTATTTCTATATATTGCACTGTGGAACCAATATAATGACTATCATCAACTACTATGAATTATATGGCTACAAATATGATACATGTCCCACTTCTCTTGGGAAAAACCTATTGAATCATGAACTGCCTAGTGAGTGTTGGTTGTGAGGTTTTATATTTTACATGTGGGTTGCATGCCAGTGATGTCTAACATGATACATGCAAGAACAATGCCAAATTCCTTCTTACTGCATAGACAATTATATAGATACCATATCATCATGATATGATACAATTGGCAAGTACTGATATGGATCGGAACTCAAATCTGTTGTTCAATGTTCTTCAAATTATTGGTGGTTGCAAGTTGCAACATCAATATAGTACCTCGAAATAAAAATGGAAATTTTTAATATTTTCAATAGATGGGATGATTTGATCGACCTTTGTATTTTTAGAAGGACCTATATTAGAGAAGCATCAAAAACAACTGTTTCTCAATCAGATCACTGCCCTTTGTCATTTGATTAGCAAATACACACAATGACCACATTCCAATCTCCTTTGCACTTCCAAGTGTTCCAAATTCTGAAAAAGGCAAACTCAATGTACGTGGTGCCCAACAATATGGGGTCTGTCCCAAATTAGAAAAATTCTGGATTGTGCAAAATGATTGGAAACATGGATTAAAGTTTCTTTTAGATGCCCCTTTTGCTTTCACAATAAGCTAATAACTATATTCATCTATAAGTATTATCCAAGAAGATCTCTTTAGCAACTGCAGGATCACTGAAATTGACAGGCTTGAAGGGAGCTTTGGTTTCCTCACTAAAAGACCATATAGAAGACCTAGTTCACAAAGACAGTTGATGTAGAAAGTCATCCATGATCAGCTAGTTCAAATAGGATAACCTCAGCACTGAATTCTTTGGGTGAATTGGGATTTTTTTTTTTTTTTTTTGAGGCAAGGGAAGGAGAAGAAATTTATTTCAATTTTTTTTTATTTCTACTATGATGATGATTGTCCATTAAAGTCATTATCTATAAGCTCTTCAAGCCTCTTGAAGTTCATTGGTAGCTGATTAGGTCTCTTTATATTTTTTCATCACATCCACCAGCTCCTATTCTTGAAAAAATCTGTAGGTCCTGAGCTTTTGCAAAAACAAAGCTTTGGCCCAAATGATTTGGTCTCTTCTTCTTTCAACTTTTCAAGATTGCAGATTTTTTATCTTTAGAATGTATTAGTGACTACGACAAACGAATAGTGGACGTTATTAAGTTTGACTGCCCTATCAATCTTCTTCCTAAATTCACATTCATTTCTAAGGCCTTACATTATGCTTGTTGTGAGACTTCTCTACCTCTCTTTTTCATTGAAATTTAACTTTTCCTCAGAGGAATTTTGAATTACATTGTGGCATTGTGAATTTCTCTGAAGATTAATTTTGAGCTACATGGTGGCATTAAGAAATATCTCTGTACAGCAGAGTTGCTCCAGTATCATTCATAACAATGACCTACTAAATAAATGTCATGCAATGAACTGGTCTAGTCACTTGCCATAAATTACTGAAATATAAGTAATTGAACATAGTAGAAGCATTGAAATGCCATAATTTGTCCCCATTAATTCTTGAAGGCACCAGTATTGCACCACAGGTAGCTCAGAATTGTCCTTTGTGGTTGGTGGAGGATAAAAACCTCTTTGCATCAGAGTCCATCCTTATACTTTGAATGATGACACTACTTAACATGCATTGAATTCATATCTTTGGCTTCTACAACTTGATTGTATTAAATATAATCTAAATTTTAATGTGATACATAGTTGCAAGTGCGAAGATCCTACTCTCGTAGGCTTACTTTTATTTGTTTTTGTTACACGCATAGTAAAACCGTAAGTGTCATTAATGATGTAGTGTAAATAATTTTAAGTTTAGCATTATACTTACCTTTTAAAGATTGCTCAAAATCATGGTTTACTAAAATCTGTTTCAGGTCCGAGACTATCGAGAGGATTGGAATCTTGAAGTGACTCAACCAGTTGCAGGAAACTATTACCCGGTATTTCTTTAGTGCAGGAAGCACTTCTATACTGCAAAGAGACTCTATTGGTTCTGGTGTGAAAAACTACAAACTCTATGTGAATGCTAGTAAAGTTTATCAAACAACCTAAATCCAGAATACGTAAATCCCTTTAAGAATCTCATGTTTAATAATGTGACATGTAAACTGGTTTAGCTAACACTTAATTTTATCATAATCATAAGGTTTGCCCCAGCATTTTGCATTAGTTCTAAAATTCAATCCAACAGTTAAACCATATAATGTTTGCCTCAAAATTTAATGTTGGCAATAAAGTTCTCCCCAATATTTAACTTGGCCATAAAATTTTCTAGTTAGTTTTCCCACTTGATTAGGATTAGGGTATGAGAGTCCTATTTTTTTGACCATCAAGGAAATAAAACAGTCTAAGGTTGTTCGTCTAGATAGTAGGCCAAATGCAGGCGATTTATCTCTTTAAAACTTGCTTCATAAAGGAACAGTCTGTCAGTCAAACATTATCTACTGTAGGGCCACTGCCAAGATCCTTTTACTGGATTCAAAACTGATTCATCTATCTGGGATTTGCTAAATTTTTTATAATATGACTTCACACTCCATTGATACAACATCTATTCTTCTTTATATTGCATGTTGACAAGATTCTGGATCATGGAGTCTTTTGATCATTTGGTTCAAAGAGAATTGAAGAGCTTTTTGATTTTTTTTACAACTTGTACTGGCATAATTTAGCTTTTTAACAGTTTGCTATGTTAGTTTTTTCTTGACTTTCTTGTGTGAAGTAGCTTGGAACTTGTTTATAGTGTCTATCAATTATTTTTTTTGCTAAATTACAGCTGAACCTTGGAATATATATGACGGATGGTAAATCTGAACTCTCTGTTCTTGTGGATCGTGCTGTTGGAGGTTCCAGCATTGAAGATGGGCAAATAGAAATTATGCTTCACAGGTTCTAACCCGATATATGTACATTGGTTTCTTGATCGGTGCTTGTTTGAACTTTTTTTCATCTACTGTAGTCCCCTAACTAATTAATCTTTTTAGGCGCTTATTGTTTGATGACTCTAGGGGTGTTGGGGAAGCACTTGATGAACAAGTTTGTGTGAGTAATGCTTGTGAGGGCCTCACGGTATGGTCTATATTATTATTTAGTTATTATAGGATATTGTTTTGTATCTTTGTCTGCTCTCTTTCAACTGTATGAATTTTCTTTTTCTAAATGTAACCATCTTTGTCTCCTTTGAATGTTCAAATTGTCACCGTTGCTCTTAACAACAGATACAATTTTATGTCAAGTGGAACAGCTATATAAGTTTGGAAGTCATAAGAAGAACAATAATAATAATACAAAGTCATAAGTAAAAAGGAAATAAGTTGAGCAGATTGCCTTAGTTCTATCTCATTTCAGAGGGTTCTATTACATGTAGATGAAAGAAGTCATTAATCAGATGGCCACCATTGAGGTCTCTTATCACGGTGCCTTTGATATTAACAGGCTTAACAACTCTTTTAGTTCATTATTCCCTGAAGGAGAGGAGCCAACACTGTCAAAGGCTACAGTCTGGTTAGCTTTTTAAGTTGCTTTTTCTTAACATTGTTTGGAAGATTGGTATCAACACTAGGATCAGGGAATTGAGGGGATTAGTCAAACTATATAAATCAATTGAGTTAATAAAATGCAAGTAAAATGTCCAAATCAGTCAATTTGATCTGCTGAGAAATTTTTTAACATATGAATGATTCTGCCTAGGTTGGGTTTGAGGCAGGGAGATCCTTTATCTCCCTTCGTTTTGTATCCCTCAACTAGGCTAGGGAAGGTAACCTCTCCGGGAGAGGAACCATGTACCTCTCCAAATGTCTCCTTGCACTTTATAGATGATCCATTACTCTTCTGTGTAACTAAGTGACAAGTCATTTAAAATCTTTTGGCAATCTTCTTTAGTATTTGGGCTTTCCATGAACTTCAAATGTAAAATTATCTATTTAGCCCAAATAGGGATTTCAGCTAGTCCATGTTAAATGTTTTTTATTATTCATTTTTTGACCTTCTTAAATCTATTTGGGCTATCCCACTTGCCTGGCCCACTAGTAAATCTCCAGGTCAATTGAATATTTTAATAACTAATATTTTAATCATTATTTCTTATTGTCCTTATATACGATTTAGCTTTTGTTCCTTTTTTTTTTTGGCTTCCCTCAAATTAATTTTAGGAGTCAGATACACTAAACGGTATCCATGCTTAAATTTATGCTAATATGGAAAACGTAATAGGCAAGAGGAAACTACTATATAAGTGTCAACAAATTCGGTAGTGGAGCACATTGGAGGCGAACATGTGGACAACAAATTTATTCTCCACTTCTTCTGGCATTTACTCAAGAGGTACTCTAGGTTTTGACATATGCTTATGACTATAATTTTGTCCATTTTGTGACATCAGGATTTTGTAGGATGAGGAAAGTTGGAAGTCGTCTCATGTGACAAAATCAACTTCAATGGACGTTGGGTACAATCTGCCTCCGAATGTTGCAATTATCACACTTCAGGTATCATAACATTTTCTTGAATTCCCATTTGATCCTTGAAGAACATTTTTACTAAACGAATGAGATTGATCTTCAGGATCTAGATGACGGAACTATCCTTTTCCGTTTGGCACATTTGTATGAGGTATGATGTGAATTAGTTGTAGGATATATTTTTCAGCACATATTGAACCCTTTGCATTTTCATAGGCTGCAGAGGATCTTCAATATTCAACGATGGCTGTGGTTGAATTGAAAAAGGTCTTCGCAGGGAAAACGGTATATTCATCACTTTCCTAATCATATAAACTTTTTTGCATCATCCATAATCACATAGGTCCTTATCAAAGGATTATAGTCTTCAATGTCTCAATATTAGATAGGTCCTTATCAAAGGATTACTTACCTTTTCACAAAGGTAAGTAACAAATAAAGGATTCAATCCCAGTACCTTCCTATTAAGAGTTGAGATCTTTAACAGACAAACTAGTGGACATCATCACCTTCTATTCCATATATTATTCATTTTAAGTTTTCTTAAGATTTCATATAAAAAGAATTTTTCTTCTCGGATTTTAGAATGAAATTTTGGTTTGCCAGATATCTACATAAACATTGGTCTGTTAATTATAGGATATATCTGCCCTCTTTTAGATTAGCTATTGGAATTTGATTAGTAGTATCAACAAAGTAGGAGTCTTTTAGCCCAGGCATGACGTATTAGCTGCGATGACCCAATATCTCACGATCGAAGATATGAAGTGTTGGTCTCCTACCATAACCAATAAAGCAGCTTCCATCTCTTCATATGCCACTTGGAAAATGTAAAATTTAAATTGATGACTACACTGTTTTCTGGATTGCAGATCAAAGAATTAAGAGAGACGAACTTATCAGCGAACCAAAACAAGACAAACATGAAGAAGATGAAATGGAGAACCGAAGGAGATGTTGGAACCTTTTCAGCTCCTATCAGGGGTCGCCCAGTCGACAATACTACACTTCTTGTTGAATTGGGACCGATGGAGATCCGTACCTTCTTGATAGAGTTTTGATTTATGATTTCCCCTATAAATTAGTCTCTTATTTTAACATATCAGCTGTTGGTTCTGCTCGAAAATAAAAGAATAGATGAATCATTGTGTTGCATTCAATCTCATGGTAATCTAATTTTGTTTCTAGTTGGGAAGTCTTTCTTTTAATGCTGGTCTGCTTCTGCTTACGCAAATGCAAACTTAAATCATTAAATACGTTATTTATTAATTATGATACTAGATAATGTTCAATTTTCATCCTAGAGTATCAATAGCTTAACACTATTCATAAATCGATTTAGTCTCCCTCAAACTGCTGCTTCTAGTATCAACGTTCAAACGATGTAATAACTAAGCTGGGCCACCTAAACGTGAAATATGTCAATTATAACATAGTATTTCCAACAAATTAAGGTTTTAAAAGTTTAAATGCAGTTGAATAATGCTGCTTGATGGCAGTCTATTATCTTGTGCATTGCTCAACCGTTTCTTGTGATCTTGCAGGTGATAAGGATCACTAGGTAGGTAGCTGATAGGATTCCTTCCGTTGACTAATGTTTCATTTCGTGAGTTACCAAGTAGAGGATGATATGAGTCGAACTATATGATTTACGGGCTTGACGTTAAAGCTTACGTGCAACATGCATTTATAGGATATGCTGAGAACTCGAAAGTAATCCCATGGCGGCGGTCTTAATTTCACTAACGCAATGGTTTTTTTTTTTTTGTTGACACATTCAGTTAGCTTTGCCTTTCATTGAAGGCTCGTCATTCTTTCGTTCCTGTGCAGAATTTTGCTGTTTTACTTTCTACAAACAACTTTAACTGTTAAAATTTTTTTTTTTTTTTTCCCTGAGTCTTTTCGCAAGTTCTGCTGTAGCTTCAAAAGAAGGCTCATCATTAGCTCTTTGGACTTTCTGCCTTGTGGAAATCATCGATGCTTCACTGGATGTATCTGTTATCGTTCTACTTATTAATTTCTCCAATTGATAACATATTAGATGTTCCATCTAAGGAGCATCTTCATTCATTTAAGGATTACGTTAGGTATCCCATCCCATCCCATCATGGATCAACAAACTCTCTAAATTGTTTTTACGACACCCAGAGGAATTAACTAACTGTCAACGCCCTTCAAGTGAACAAAGCCATCCAATGCAATAATGGATTAAAATGGCCCAGCAACCGACATGGACAATTACTGGCTATTGCACCAACACAGACTTACCTAATTAATCACTGGAACCAACACCCACAGACATGGAGATCACGCAGCAAGAGGTTATCAAATTAATGTAATCTTTTTATGGAAATGAAATTTAACTGACGGGTAAAATTTGACATGCTTCATTGTGTTGAGAGAGAATTGTTGTGGCAACTTGGCTGTGGCTCTACAAGTCAAGATATTGCAGGTATATTCGAATGAAATAAAGCGAAGACATCTAATTGCCGAAATATTCATACGAGCTCGAAATTAATAAACTCTATGGCGTTAGAGATTTGTTTAGTCATCTCCACCATCGCCATACCAAAACTCTAGAAGAGATTGCAACACATTTCACGGAAATTAATATGGCACCCACAAATTGTCTTCCTTTAAATCCTTGTATAGCAAATAACAAACATTTATTTATTTGCAAATAAGTTAATAGTTGGATTATATATATATCACAATTTGAAATGATGTATGTCAACCTTGTACATTAGTTTGCGATCCAACGTAGATTTGGTTATCCTCTTTGTTCTCTTTTGAATTATTTTTTCACAGGTCTTTTTGTCATTCTCCACCTTAGTCTATACAACTGTCATCCAAAATTCCACCTCAGTTTATAATCATCTACAAAATAATACCCTTAAAATAAAATAATTTAATAGCAAAAGTTTAGGCCTTGCGGCTGGAATTTGGAATTTAATGGGTTATAATAAAACAATCCTATCGAATGAAGTTTAATTAGCCACATCTCAATAAAAGTTCGACCTAGTTTGTGTTCATTAATTTAATATGCTAATTAAGTTGCTTGCCCTTTTTGTGAGTGGAATAACTAACTTTTAATATAACAGGATGGTTTTTCCACTCGCGATGGTCTCCCCGCCCTCTCGCCCGGCGTTCTCTCCCTCTCCTCCCCGCCCCCTCACCCCATGTTCCACCGAAACCTCTAGATCCGAGATGGATTCAAACCTCTTCTACCTTTTATTTCTGATTCAGATGCCCTCGAAGTCCTTACCGATGGGCCTTGGAATCTCCGAGGGGATGCACTGTAGATAACTCCATGGAAGCTAAACTTCCAACCAATGACGACCAAAATTGATACAGCCGCTGTTTGGGTTTGTCTTCTTGGCCTTCCCATGGAATATTAGAATGAAGAGTACATTTTTACTCTTACCTCCGAGGGGTGTTGTCTCTTGAAAATTGATCCATCTTCTCTCAAATTTGAGAGAGGACGTTTTGTTCGACTGCGTGTGGAAATTGACATTGCCAAGCCTTGGAAACAAGGCATATGGATTGGTGAACCTACATCTGGAAACAAGCCTTGGAAACAAGGCATATGGTTCTGAGGTTTCTTCGATTCCTACATCTACAACCTTGGAAGGAAGGAAAACAACCTTGTGTTGGTTTATTCTCAACCAGGTCCTGTAGATGGTAGGGTTTTGGATGATCTCACGTTCCGTCCTTGGATTAGAGTTCAGCGGTAATCCTTTTCGGCGCAAACGTTCCACGTTCGCTCCGGTACCGAAGACGAGAGCAAATTAGTCTATTGACTCAACTCGATTTCCTGCCTAAACATTTCCATGATATCAAGGTCGATACCGTTATCTCCCACGCGTCCCACTGTTCCTGTGGTGGTTTCACATCTGAGCCCTTCTGTGGTATTGAAAACAGTGTCAAAAGCCAATTGTTCGATTGCTATACCATCGATTTTCAAGGCTTCTTTGGGCGATCATGACTCTTCCCAAAGACTGAAAACTGATGAGGCTTTAATCGATCACGTGCTCTCCACTTCGTATCCTTAAACCCTAGTTCCCTAACAGTCTTTTTCGTCTCCTATAGTTATGCAGGTTGATGGTTCCTCTTCTGTCCTTGACCCAAACCCTTTAGCCATTGTTCCCGTCCCTCTTGAGTTAACAATCGATCAAGGTGGAAGCCAGATCAACGGCAGATAAGGTTCCTTTGATTATACAAATTCATGGCTCTATGAATGATCTTGTTTACGTAAATCTGGTCATTTTGATTCTTGAATGGATGGCCCACTTGTTATTCAGAACGATTTGCTCTCGGCTAAGTCTAGATCTAGTTTAAAAGCCATAAATGGTGCTATTAAATGTAAGAAAAGCTTAAAAATTCCTTTTTTGTTTCTGAAGCTGATTATTATCTGTTATTGGTGTCAATACTAGGTCACTCTCTATCATGCTCTCGTCACCTAAATGATAATATATAGTTGGAATTATCATGGCATAATATGAAAACCCGTGTTTCTATCTTATGTCTGTTGTGGGCACACAGAAACCTACTATTTTGTTTTTATAGGAGACTCATGCCAATGCTGAACATTGGCAAGAAGATTTTCAACCGGCCGAAGGTGCTTTGGGGGGTATAATTCTTCCTTGGTTAACTTTACTTGCACATGTCCAGGTGATATCCAAACATTCTCAGTTTATACATGCAATTGTATAGATTCTTAATGATAAACCTTGGCTTTTAATTGGTTTTTATGCTAACACTTCATTGCTTAATCATAATAGGTTATGGATTGATTTATATGATCTTAATTTTTTTTGATATTCCATGGTGTCTCGTGGGTGATTTTAACTGTATTTTAAACTTAAATGATAAATTAGGTGGTAAACAATTCTCTGCCAATGCATCTACTTGTGTCTTTCAAGAGTTTGTAAAACATTGCAATCTTACAAATTTATACTTTGGCTCCAAGTATACTTGGTGCAATAGTAGGCATGGTTATGCTAGAATTGCTGTTAGACTTGATAGAGTTTTTGGTGATGCTCTTTAGTTTGATTCATATGAAGATTCTTCTGTTTATCATCTTCCTTGTCTTTGTTCTGAGCATGCGCCTCTCAAAATCAAATTATTGAATCACACTTTTAGCAGAAGTAAATTTTTTAGATCAGAATTTTTGGACTCATTATACTGAAACTAATAACTTAGTTACTTCTGTTTTTAACAACAATGAATCTTGTACTGAACCCCTGTCTGCTTTCCATTCTAACTTGTGTAAAGCTCATGGAGTTTTTTCTCATTAGAATAGAAACCTTCTTAGGAATGCTAGAATCTAAGTTGGATAATTTTCAAAATCAAATCATTACTCTTTGAGTCTCAGCTTGAACTAATAACTTAGTTACTTTTGCCTTTAACAATAATGAATCTTGTACTGAACTCCTTTCTTTCCATTCTAACTTGTGTAAAGCTCATGAAGTTTTTTCTCATTGGAACAGAAACACCTTAGGAATGCTGGAATTTAAGTTGCATAATATTCAAAATCAAATCATTACTCTCGAGTCTCAGCTTGCTAGCAGTGGGCACTTTGATTCGATCCTTTTTCAGCTCACTTCCCTTTATAATCATCATATGACTCTTGTAGAGCAGCTTAACCTTAAATGGTGGGCTAAAGCAAAATTTAATTGAATTAATAATGGGGACAAGAATGTTAAATATTTTCACAATTTGGTTGTTCAACAAAGACATCGTAACTTCATAAAGGGTATATATGACAGTAACAATACTCTTATTCAAGAAAATAAATCTATAATCAATATTTTTTGTGCTCACTATTATGATCTTTAGAATAGCTGTCCTTGTTCTGCCCTTAACCAGTACTGGCCCAATATTCATGGACTTTCTGATAGTGACTGTACTTCTTTAGTTTCTCCTTTTTCTGATAAAGAAATCCATAATGTAGTTGTTTCTTTTGGTTTGGGTAAAAGCTCTGACCTGATGGTTTTAACCATGAATTTTATAAATCTTATTGGTCAATTCTTTCACCGTATTTTCATCATATTTTTTACTCCTTTTATAATATGTTTTATTCCTTCTTCCTGGGCTCAAACACATCTGACTTTCATACCTAAAGTTAACAATCCTACACTTGTAACCCATTTTCGTTCAATAGCTTTTTCTAATATAAACTATAGAATTTTAGTCAAAGTTTTTTCTATCAAATTAAAACCTTTTCTTAATAATCTTATTAGTGGTGAGCAATCAACATTTATTCCTGGGCGTAATATCTATAATAATATACTTATCGCCCAGGAGGCGGCTCATACAATGTACTCTTCCAAGTGTAAAAATCCTTTGATTTTAATTAAATTGGACTTAGAAAATGTCTTTGGAGACTGTCTTGGGGTGTCATTTTGAAAAGTCTTTCTCTTATGAATTTTCTTGATAAGTTCGTAGGCTGGATTAAAGCTTGTGTACAATCATCTTCCTTCTCTTATCTAATTAATGGTGAGCTTTCTCCTACTTCTGGTAGTGGGTGTGCTGAGATAGGGGGATCTGTTATCCCCTTATCTATATATTCTAGTGGCTCAAATTCTTACTTAGTTAATTAATGAGGTCAATAGGCAAAATAAACTTACACTTAATTTTGGTTGGAAAAGCAAGTTGAGTCATATTATATTTGCCGATGATATTTTTATTATGCTTTAAAGCTAAGAAAATATCATGTACTACTATTAATAATATTTTTCATACTTATGAATACCTCACCAATCAACATATTAGCCCTATGAAAATTGAAATAGTCTTCCCTAAAAATGTTTCTAGAGTTCCTAAATCTCATATTTGTTCCTTAGCTTTCAAGAAGGGTTTTTTTCCTTTAAATATCTTGGTGCAACTATTGCACCTAGAAGAGTTCTCAATACTGCTCATGATGGCATTATTAAAAAGATTAATTCCAAGCTTGCTAATTGGAAACCTCACTATCTTTCCCAGGCGAGTAGACTTGTCTTAATTAAATCTGTTCTTACCCCTATACCAATTCATACCTTGAGAGTCACTTGGATGCATGATTCAATTATCAGAAAGATTGAATCCGTGATACCTTGTAATACCTTTCAGCTAAAATGACAGAAACCAACTGTAGGTTGGTATAAAACTGAACAAGGATGGTTCTTCTTCTTTGCAAGGAGGAGCTGGGTTCGTGCTACAGGATTCTACGGGAAGCTACAATGTTGTTGGACTGAAGTATTTACCGAATAAGATACCTTTATAGTGTGAAGCAATGAGAGTGGAGGCTGGTTTGCTGTATGCTCTCAACAAAGGCATCACTAAAGCTGTAAATTGAAACAGACTCTTCAACCCTAGTTGACTTCCTCGTCTCAGATAAGCAACCTCATTGGTTGTGAAGCTCAGAGATCAAGCACTTGTTGTTACAGCTTGATTGTTTTATAATATTGTATTATTTTGGTGAATGTAATCAGGCAGCCAATTGGGTTGCCAAAAAATTGAGGATGGATAAACTTACAACTGTTTGGGAAGATTCCTTCTCCGAGGACCTCTGTAGCTCTTTAAAATGACCTCTCCAGGTCTTTTGATAGAGTAATAAGATCTTAATGAATTTTCTTTTGCAAATATATATATATATATACATATATATATATATATTATTATTATTCTGATAATGTCATTCGTTATCTTGAGCAAATAGTCATTTTTAACACCATTCAAACAGAAGAAAGTTTGACATTATTGGAAAGCACAATTATTTTAGTAGCATTTTGCTGGCATTATCAGAATAATAATAATAAACACTTGTAGTCCCGAGAAATAGTGAGAACCAAAACTATAGCCATTATTATTGTTGTTCTGCTTGGTGCTCCTCCTACCGATTCCACTAATGTCGGAGGATTCTCCCCAGTAGTGACGAGAGAAGCCTCATCTTCAGTTTGGGCTGAAGAAGTTGCTTCATCAACTCGTCGACATTGAGTTGGTGGTGGCACTAGGAGAGCTCGATCGATATTTGTTTATAAGAGCCCTCTTCTCTTCTTTGGGAGGGTTCTCGATCCGAGGGACCAGAGGAAGTTCGGACCTTGAAGATTAGCCTCTTTTGCTCACAACCCTCGTCGAAGGATGTGATACTACTAGTTGCTTTGTTCTTATTTCATACCTCTCACTGGCTTTGGATGACAGACAAAAAAAAGGAAGAAGAAAAAGAAAAGGCATCAACGCCTTACCCCGAGGTGTAGGGCTAAGGCTTGCCTTAATGAGCCATTGCTCGCTCATCTCAAGGATGGCGGTGTCAAATCTTTAAAGCATATGTTATAGCATGCAAGCAATAGTGTTAGTGTTGGGGCAATACATAATCTTTGACACCCTCTAACGAATGCTATAAGATAGCACCAGTTTGTGTATGTGCAAAAGTAGTGATACTACTCATAAGGTTTAATCACTAGGCCAAGTAATAACTAGTTTGAACTTAACTAGAATTATACAAGACTTCCATATATAATCTAGATCAGAGGCCAACAATGTATCTAGCCCACTATTTATAGGGGCCAAAGGTGACCCTCTAATTGTTTTGAGTAACAGTTTAACTCCTAGTTGGTTCAAGTAGTAGGTTACATGACATCACTTGAGTGGTCAGGACTTATACGTATCAACATTGTAATATTTTAGAATCTTCAACCATTTAAGAAATTAACACATGTAGGCCCTAAGAGATGTCATGTAACGAGGGTGTCAAGTTATTATTGTGAAATGTGAGGAATCAAATTTGGGTAAATCCCATGAAACAGCCAAAACCACATGCATGCGAGTAAAGTTGGTGGCAATGTCACCTCACACATTTGACATGACAAATAAGGGAAACTACTACACTTAGAGGGACATGCATATGTTGAGTCTAGATTTTGATGATAAAAAATTGATGAATTAGATAAAACTAATTGACGATTGAAGACATGTGATAAGAAATACTTCAATCATAGACTTAGATCATTAAAGAGTCAAATGTTAAGTTAGAGAGTTGGATATTGTATCAAAAGGTTTTTATGCTAAAAATTAGATATCGAGCAAAAAGATTAGTAGACATACCTGATAATAGACTTCATGTTAGAAGTTAAAATATTAAATCAGAAGGATCAAATATCATGATAGAAGGTAGGATGTCATCATAAAGTTGACATACGAGAGGATTGGATGATATATCAAAGGATAAGAGGATGTGTTGAAAGCTTGGATGAAGTGTAATAAGATTGGATGACATATCAGAAGTGTGGACAATATGATGAAAACTTTAAAAATATGTCAAATAAGTGGTTATGAGTCAAGATCTTAGTTGAGATTATCTTGAGACAATATGACTTATATCAAGTTGAACTAGAGCCCAAGTTTGCAATGGTTATTGGGCATAAAGTTGGGCCATTATTAGGCTATTAGAAGGCCAAATATATAGTCTAAAATTGTCTAGAGTAGTGGTACCACTAGGGTTAAGTAGTAGTACCACTTGAGTCACCTGACAATCATTACTTATGTTTTATTAACATTTATGATAGTGGTACCATCAACGACGGTAGTAAGATTGCCATAAACCAAAATAGCATCTTTGTTTCAAAGTTTGTGATGATAATATCACCTAAATTCAACGGTAGTATCATTCGTACTCTAAAATTTTGAGAATTTAAATTTTTGGATATCTGTTTGAAGCCTTTTGGAGGCTATAAATACCTCACTTGAGGTTGGTTAATAGAGTATCTATTTTTTAGTTTAGAAAGTTTTGTGATTTTCTCTTTGAGTATTATCTGAGTCTCTATCTCTCTCTTAAGTTTAATTACGGTAATAAGTGATAGGAGGTATGAGGCCTCTTATATACGAGCGAGTGAAAAAGTTCTTTCCAAAGCATAAAAAAGAAAAAAGTTGAAGGAATGGTAGTTGATCTTCACTTGTTAGAAGGAAGAAAGTTAGTAAAAGTTGGTCATCTCGAGAAAAAAGGAATCAAGATTAGATATAGGTTAAGAAGATTGAACTACTATAAATTGGTTTGCATTCATTCTTTTGCTCATGATTATTCACTTGCTCATAACTCTTACTTATACTCTATATTTTGTTGATCATGTTTTTAATATGTGTTTTTCTCAATCAAATTTTAAATTTGATTAACAATTACTATAGCATTAGATCCAAAAACCCCCCTCCTTCCCAACATTCTTAGTACCATTAAGATCCTATAGCTGAGACCATCACGTAACTGAATTAACCCTATAACTGAATTAACCCTAAGCATATATTGATGATATGTGCAACCAAATTAGCTCAAAGCATATTTTAATGACATGCATAATCAAATTAGCCCAAAGTACATTTTGATGACACATGCAGTCAAATTATTCCAAATTACAATTTAACGTTATGTTCAACTAAGTCAATCCAAAGCGTATTTTGATGATATGCATAGTTAAATCAACTAAAAATATATTTTGATGACACATGCACTTGAATTAACCTAAAGCATAACGTGTAACCAAATCGACTTAATGTGCATCTCGACAATAGACATGAACAAGATAGTTTGACAAACGAAAGAACTCATGTTTTGCTTTAGTGTCAACTGATCAACATAGGTATTTAGGGCAATTGCTATAGGGATAAGGACACAACCAATACCTCAACATCATGTGGCCAACACCTTAGTATCATGTTATCATGCACTTAGTTGGAATTGCTTAAGTGGTGAGGCACCCTTGCAGCAAACACGAACTTAGCTAGAGTTGTCTAAGTCGAGAAGCACCCTTGTGCCCACTTCGATTAGACTTAGCTGGAATTGCTTAAGTCTTGAGGCGCCCTTACAATATACATGTCCGCAAAGGGTCAGCCAAACTATAACCTCATGCAGGTCCCATAGAACCTGTAAAATAGAAGTTGATTAGTTGTTAAAATAAGCGGTAGACAAGTCCTGACATCTCGCGAAGAGGGAAGCTTTATAAATAATTGAGTGAGCACTTGGAGTGTAGGAAAATAGAGGAAGAGAGGAGGAAAACAAGGACTTTAAAATGGTGAATAAGCAGCTATAAGTTCGCAAACAACTACTCCCCAGGTGCCGTGCGCGAAGGCAAGTTTCCGTCAAGTTGACATGCAAACTTGTGAAAGTGTTCAACGCCCGATAATATATTGAAGCCCCATCCAGCCCTGTGCCACCCGGGTGGTTCCAAGGGGCTGAGATGGTTAACGTTTTACACGTGGCTATGGGCTACAGAAATCAACCAGTGGCACACGAAAACGGAGTCATTTTGGGGGTTTTTGGGTAGATGCAATGAGCGATCATTCTGTAATGTTGTAACCTACTGTTTCTTACATTTTTATATGGGAAACACACTAAAAGTATGACAAAATAGGCTGCCAAGGATATGTACAAACATGGGCAAGTGACGAACGGTGCGTTGAACGAAGTTACTACAAGTGTGCGATGACCATTCGTGACATTCTCCCTCACTTAAACTATCGGCGCCCTCGTCGATGCTTGCTGGTAAGCTTTGATGGTTGCTTCTTCATGTCGGAGGGCATCTTTTGGCTCCCAACTAGCTTTGGTTCTGGGAAGTTTTTGTCACTTCACTAAGTATTCAATTTGCTCAGCTCTATTGGGTAGCTTTGTCTTGTGATCCTCTAAAACGATCTTAACTCACTTCTCGTAGAAGGCTCTGGTGGGAGATTGTTGAGTTGAAATACCTTAGGAAACATCTTACGGATTAGAGTGGTAGGCTTTCAAGTTGTTGGCATGGAAAACATTATGAATTTTGAGCCACGTTGGCAGCTGCAACTTGTAGGAGCTATTGCCCATCATACTGATAATTGGGAAGGGGCCATTATACTTGTGCACCAATCCTTTGTGCACCTTATTCCTAAAGAACTGGAGTGATGCTAGTTGGAGCTTCACCAACACCAAATCGTCGACTTTGAATTCTTGTGGTCGCCTTCCCAATTCTGCCCACTTCTTCATCTTTTTGACTACCTTCTCCAAGTAGGCCCGCACAATATCTGCATTTCGGTGCCATTCTTTCGCCAAGTGATATACGGATGGACTACTCCTTATATATCCAATAGCCAAAGTGTGAGGAGTCGACGGTTGTTGTCTTGTAATGATCTCAAAGGGGCTCTTGTTGGACATAGAGCTCCACTGCAGGTTATAGGAGAATTGGGCTATGTCCAACAGCTTCACTCAATCTCGTTGGTTGGCACTCACGTAGTGCCGAAGATATTGCTCTAGGAGCGAGTTTATTCTTTCAGTTTAGCCATCCGCCTGGGGGTGGAGGCTTGTGGAGAAGTATAGCTTCGACCCCAATAATTTGAATAGCTCGATCCAGAATCATCCCAAAAACCAAGCATCTCAATCACTTATGATATTGTGCGGGACTCCCCAATACTTCACCACATTCTTCATCATTAGCTTTGTCGCTTCCTCTACTGAACAGTGTAGGGGTGTAGCAATGAAGGTTGCATACTTCGAAAATTAGTCGACCACCATAAGTATCGATCCGAGTCTCCCTACTGCTAGCAAGCTTGATATAAAGTTACCTTCTTGGATCAGTTGCATCAAGGTTACTGCTAGGGGATCACTGTACAGTCCATCCTTGATTCGAGAAAGGACGTTGGAGTGCAGCTGACTTGTTTGGCCTCTGCCCTCTAGTTGCGTAGTATTCACAGCCTCCACTTTCCGATTCAAGACATCAGCTACGACATTTGCTTTCTCGGGCTTGTACTTCATTGCCATGTCAAATTCTGCCAAGAAGTCCTACCATCGTGCCTGCTTTGGAGAGAGTTTCTTTTGAGTCTAAAAGTAACTCAAAGCGATGTTATCTGTCCTCAGCACAAATTGCGATCCGAGAAGGTAGTGCCGCCACACTCGTAAATAGTAGATCAGCGCTGTCATCTCCTTCTCATGCACTAGATACCGTCACTCGATTTCATTGAGCTTGCGGCTTTCATAGGCCACCGGGTGGCCCTCCTGCATGAGTACTCCCCCAATAGTGAAGTCTAAAGCATTTGTATGGACTTCCTATAGTCTGGCAATTTAAGTACTGGTTCTTCCAAAATGACAGCCTTTAGGTCTTGGAATGTCGCTTCATATTTTTCAGATCATTTCCAAGGCTGCTCCTTCTTCAGCAACTTCGTTAGTGGAGCTGTGCGCTTCGAATACCATAGTATGAAGCGCCGATAGTAGTTTACAAACCCAAGAAAGGATCTCAGTTTTGGCACCTTCTTTAGAGTTTGCCAGTCCACAACCGCTTGCACATTTGATATATCTATCTGAATGGAACCATCGCCGATTCGATGCCCCAAGAATAAGATCTTTTTTTAGCAAAGTAGCACTTTTCACTTTTTACAAACAAAGAATTCTCCCTGAGAACTTTGAAAATTATTCGAAGGTGGTCAATATGCTCCTTAAGGATTTGGCTATAGATGACAATATCATTCAAGTAGCCGACCATAAACTTGTCTAAATACTCCTTGAATAGTTAATTCATAAGAGTGTAGAATGTGACCGAAGTATTGGTTAAGCTGAAAGGCATCACCAAGAACTCAAATGCTCCATACCTGGTCACACAAGTAGTCTTTGCCTCATTTCCTTCAACAATACGCGTCTGCCAGTACCCCGACCGCAGGTCGAGTTTGGAGAAATACTTTACCTTGTCCAGTTGGTCGAACAAGTCTGCAATGAATGGGATGGGATACTTATTCTTCACCGTTACCTTGTTAAGGGCTCGATAGTCGGTGCATAGTCGGAGGCTCCCATCTTATTTCTTCTGGAGAAAAACTGGAGCCCCGAATGGTGATTTAGAACTGCGGATGAGACCACTGCTTAGCAATTCATCTAACTGCTTTCTGAGCTCTACCAACTCAAGAGGGGGCATGCGGTATGGTGGTCTCGTTAGAGGCTTCACTCTTGGCTCCAGCTCAATATAATGATCCACGCCTCTGCGTGGTGGCAGAGTTTTCGATAACTCAGGTGGCATAACGTCTGTGAACTCCTTCAGAACGTTTGCCACTATAGCAGGTTCTTGAATAGCCTCCCCATCGAGTGTTTCCAGCTTTACAACTGTCATGAAGGTTAACTCTCCTTTACGTACACATTTCTTCAATTGCAACATCGATAGTTGTTGGGGATCCTAGGTTCCTCTCCGAGAGACGAGAATCACACAGGGGTTGTCATCTTCCATCAAACATAAGGAGTCTAGGAATGGCATCGGCACCAACTTTGCTGTGTGCATGAACATCATTCTGAGAATCACTTGGAAGTCATCCAATAGTACCGCCATCATATTTGTGTGCCCGCTCCATGATTCGATCTTGATGGAAACTCCCTTTGCTAGCCCGGAGATCCGCTTGGCCTCCGAGTTGACCGCCTTCATCCGACTTGGGTTCTTCTCCAAGATTAGCCCAAGCCGCTTTGCTTCTCGGTCGGCAATGAAGTTGTGGGTAGCACCCGTGTCCACCTTTGCTCAAGTGGTTTGGTCGTTGAGTCTGAAATTCACATACATTAGCTCACTACCTCTTGCTTTTTGTTGCTTTGGCTTCATGTTCTCCCCCACTTGACCCCACAATACATTCAATAAACGCATCGCAGTTATTCGGGGTCCTTGCGACTTATTATCGTCGCTACCAAATTCAGAGCTACTCGAACTGAGAGCAACTATCTTGCTCTTATCTGGCTTAGGGGGTTTGATGGAAGTCGACAAGGTATTGAGTGCCTGCTTCTGTGGGTACTCCCACACCTTGTGTGGCTCTCCACACAAGAAGCATCTGTCAAGTCTTGAGGCCTTATTGTTTGAGTTCGACCCCTTATGGAAACTCTTCTTCCTTTGCTTGCCCCTAGGTTCCTTCCCAGGAGGATGCTTTGGATGGCAATTTCATATAGATTGTTTCTTCTTCCTCAGGTCCTCTGAAGAAACAAAGTCGGTGAGCCTTTCTGCGACTGTAATTGCTCCGATCACAATAGTGACATTACGTCAATGAAGTTCCTGTTGAGCCCATGGCTTCAGGCCATCAAGAAAATTGAACAGCTTATCTTTTTCAGATATGTCTTGAATATCCAGTATCAGTGTAGAAAATTACTTCACATAGTCCCGAATAGAAGTCGTTTGATGGAGTTGTCTCAACTTCCTCCTTGCGATGAATTCATTATTCTTGGGTAGGAATTGAGTTCTCAACTCACGCTTCAAATCATCCCATGTGTCCACTCGGCACCGACCTTATTGAATCTCTTCCCAACTGGTTCTCCACTAAAGTTTTGCATCTCCGTTCAGATATATAGTCGTTATCGAAACTTTGGTGTCCTCAAAGTTTGGCCTTGTAGCTCGGAAGTACTGTTCCATATCAAATAGGAAATTCTAAAGTTTCTTAGCATCTCTAGCACCCCCATAACAATATGGGTCGAGCGCTCTGAAGCTTTGTGTCGATGCAATGCAGGTGTTGCTTCCTCCCGTATTCAACACCCTTGTGAGCACTACCACTCTAGAAGTTAGTTCCGTCACCATCTCTTGTAAACATTGCACGAAGTCCTTGGTGTCATCCGTCAGTTGGTCGACTAGGGCTTCAACCTTATCGATCCAGGATTCAGCTTCTTCTTGCGAGCTCTCTATGCCAAGAAGCCTATTTTGGCCTTGGTAGAGTTTGTCTAAGCTCACTTCAAGAATATCCAAGTGGGTTTCCGTTGCTATGATCCTCTCTCTATGGCTCTTTTTCCCAGTTGGTGCTCCAGATTGCGCCTCCTCTGCTCACGGTGAGTAGGCAACTTCTGCTCATCATGTTCGCTGCCCCGCTCCTCTTGAGCGGCTCTAGCAGTGAGGAAGCGAGTTTGCACATGCAGCCCACCTACAGTTGCTTGGGGCAACTGACCAACTTGCCCCATCTTGCTCGATTCACCGTGATATATTGTTATGGCAAGATTGTGAAGTTTCTTTGTTGTTTGCTCGAATTGCTTGCCTACTCTAATACTACAATGTCATGCACTTAGCTGAAATTACCTAAGTGGTGAGGCACCCTTGTGGTAAATACGAACTTAGCTGGAGTTGTCTAAGTCGAGAAGCACCCTTGCGCCCACTTCGATTAAACTTAGCTGGAATTGCCTAAGTCTTGAGGCGCCCTTGCAACATACGCATCCGCAAAGGGTCAGACGAGCTGCAACCTCGTGTAGGTCCCATAGGACTTGTAAAACAGAAATTGATTAGTTGTTGACATAGGACTTATAAAACAGAAGTTGATTAGTTGTTGAAACGAGCAGCGGACAAGTCCCGACGTCTCCCGAAGAGGGAAGCTTTACAAGCAATTAAGCGAGCACTTGGAGTGTAAGAAAATAGAGGAAGAGAGAAGGAAAATAAGGACTTTAGAATGGTGAATGAGCAACTATAAGTTCACAAACAACTACTCCCTGGGTGCCGAGCGCGAAGGTAAGTTTCCATCAAGTTGACATGCAAACTTATGAAAGTGTTCAATGCCCGATAAAATACCGAAGCCCCATCCAGCCTTGTGCCACCTGGGTGATTCCAAGGGGCTGAGATGGCTAACATTTCGCGCATGGTTACGGGTTGCAGAAATTAACCCGCGGCACGTGAAAACATAACTATTTTGAAGGTTTTTGGGCAAATGCAGCGAGCGATCGTTCTGTAGCGCTGTAACCTGCTGTTTCTTATATTTTTATATGAGAAACATACCAAAAGTATGACAAAATAGGCTGCCAAGAATATGTAAAAACATGATCAAGTGACAAACGGTATATTGAACGAAGTTGCTGCGAGTGTGCGATGACCGTTCGTGACAACGTGGTCAATATATCACTAACATCTTGGTGCCACATGGTTGGTATGTGGCTGATAGTTTAATTGTATGTGGCTAACACCTTACACCTTAATGCTTTATCGAATCGATAATTGTTCCCCCATAATCAGCATTGGTTACGTATGTAATTATACTAGAGTCCACTATAAAAGGATTCTTTATGTACATCCCTGAACACACTTTCAATATTAATAAAAGCATTGATTGAATCGTCTAAACATAAAGCTAATTTAAGCATTCGAAGGGAATTATCAAGGATACCATGTAGTTTTGTAGGGTTCAACACTACTAGAATGGGGCAAGTGTAGTGTTAAGAAAAGATTGATTAAGAATAGTACATAAGAGGGATCATGTTTGGCTCTGAATTAGCATATTGAATAACAAAATTTTGAGTTAACAAGTGGAAACAAAAAATATTTGATGAGTCATTTAGCAGTGAAATGATGACATAAAGGGAGAGAGAGGTGCAAAATTTTGATGGAGCTAGAAGTAATAATAAATAAAAGACATAATTTTTAGGGCTAAAAGAGTGATGATTGGTTCATTATAGCATCAAAAATTCTCTAATACTTATATATTCTTTTATGACCAAGATTTTACTAATGTATTATTTAATAAGAGCTCTACCTATCTAACCCATCAAGCCCTTAGTTTGGTGAGTAATTGACTTATTAATTTGATGAGTTTCAACTATTAACCAAACATACATGTCCATCAAGCCCTTAGTATAACTTTGCTAATGTAGATTTTGGTTGTCCAATTGAGAAGGTGATTCAGAGTCAATCGAGATTTTATTCTATGCTTATCTCTGACTAATGTTGGGAAGATGTCAAATATCTTTTGTTCCTCTAGATGTTTGTTCCTCTAGATGTTGAGCCTTACAAAATTGTGTCAAGAGAATATTTGACAAAGCCCCTTTTATTCTTAAGTTACTCTATTATGTGATGTTGGCTAAGAGTTGAGTCCTTTGGTGTCAAATGTACTAGAGCTTTGAGTCTTCAAGAGACAAAAAGAGTAAAGGAACATATTTGATGATTTATAGTGTGGCTTTAGGACTGTTATGCTTAGAGATTCACATTAATGTTAGGGATGGTTATGCACTTCTCCTAGTCTAAGCAGAATCGTGATACATTGAATTTAGGGAACGTGTAGTCGCTATGGATAGTTTATAATATTTAGGAGATGGCAACTATGGACATGATTTGAAATGTCCAAAAGATAGTAGCCATGGACGTGGTTTGTAATGTCTCAAGGATGGGCTCATGTCAGTCACATAATATTAAGATGTTAGACATATGATGTCAAGTTATCGACAATGTGACATGTAGGTGTTGGCCACATTGTGTTAAGGTGTCAATGATGTGGCAAGTAGGTGTCAGCCATAGAGTGTTAGGATGTTAGCTAAGTGGTCGGTAGGTGTCGATCACTTTTTGTTATTAGTCCCATATTCTTGATGACTGCAATGGAGTTAAGCATAACAAAATTATTTTTTGACTATCGACATAAAAAAAAAATATGTTACTTAATTGTCCAATCATCAAGGGACTGCATTAGGTTAACTCATTAGTATTATCATAGAAATGGATCACTCTTATTGTGGTATCATCAAAAGAAGTTCGGATCATTTTGAATGTGTTGTCATAAAAAAAAAAAAAAGAATTGAGTCATTTTGACTATACTAGTATCAAAAGGGGTGCTTTGGGCTTTCTCAACCCTATTATTGGATTCAAATTATAAAAATGTCTTAGGTCAACATACCAATTAGGACATCAATTTGATGGAAAAGTGGATGAGCCTCGTGGTGATTCGATTAATGAATTTTATCTACATGTGCGAGGTGTCATTATTGCCTCTTTCAGCTTGGAGGTGCATCGTTTCAGCAGTTACATCATATCAACTCAAATATAATTCATAACATCCCGTAATAATAGCTTGACTCCTTTCACATGTGGCCTCCTTGTGTTGATTTGTTAAATTATCATATGATCTTGAAAGATTGTAACATTGTGTTGATTTGCCATTTGCATGCTGCCACATCATCAACCACTCAAACCGATAGATAACCAAATGGTTTCTTAATCAACCCAAAATCGTTCTTAGCCCTTATAAATAGTGGATCACTCTCATTCATCCACCTTATACTTTCAAATGATTCAAAGCATTCAAACTTTTTAGGTTCAACATCCTCCTTAGAGCCTTAACTTCTATTTTTGTGCTATGATTGTCTTTTAAGTTTTTTTTTTCTCTATTCCCTTAGTTGGGACTTAGACAATCAATTTTATCACCACCTTCAATATCAGTGAGGAAAATATCCTCCTTTGATAGGGCTATTTTAACAGAGGCTGGACACTTGATTTATCAGACAATAGGACCCCGTCACCCTTGGCAAGATTGTTTAACTCTCTGATCTTCACTTTTGGTTCTACTAATGAAGTTTTATGTGAGTCATTTGCTAAAAGTATAAGTCAAAAATTTAAAATGAATCTAATTGATAAATTAATATTTTTCTTAGGATTATAATTCAAATAATCTAATGATAATTTTTTTTATTAATTAAACTAAGCACACTCAGGACCTACTTAAGATATTTAACATTAAAAACTCTAAGGTCATCAATAAACTAATAAGTATATCCACAAAATTAGACATTAATAAAAATGATGACTTTTTTATCAAAAGACCTAAGAAGGCATAATAGAAAATTAATTATATTTTACTACTATCATACCTAATATTATGTTTAGTATATGTCTTTATACTAGGTTTTAATCAGATCTCAAATAGTCTCACTTTAAGATTTAAAATTTTTTTAAAAATATTTAAAATGAACACTTTATCTAGGACTCCAATTCTCACATTGATTTGAATACTTATATTGATGTAGATTTTGCGAGATGTATAATAAATAGGAAAAAAACCTCTTGAACTTATCAAATTCTAGGCTATGGACTTGTTTCTTAGTTATCCAAAAAGTAAAATTATATTACACTATATGCAACTGAAGTTAAATATATTACGATAGGTGCATATTGTACATAGATAATTTAGATAAAATATACTTTAGAAAACTATGGATTCTGCTTGAAAAATACCCCTATAAAGTATGATAACACTAATACAATCTACTTGATAAAAAAAAATTTATTTAACATTATCAAACCAAACATTTTAACATTGAGAATCATTTTACTACATATTATGTTAGTAATCATGATGTATTATTGGACTTTATGATATAAAATATCAACTAATAGATATTTTTACAACACTCCTTAGTGAAGAATAATTTAATTTTATTATAAAATAATTAGACCTATTAAATTTCTCTAAATGATGATACATGACCTTAATTAGGATTTTAGGTTTGAAATAAAAATAAAATCATCTTCATCAGCATATTTTTATACTTTGTTTAGATATTTTAGACTACAACCACGCAGGTAGCTTAAGTTAGTCTTATGTGTATATGCTTCTGTTTTGTTAATAATAAAGGAGAAGTAACTCATGCTTTGCTTATGTCATTGGTTTGCGTTAGCTTATGTGCCGACAAGGAGAAGTAACTTATGTTTTGACATATAATTTTTGGTGGTTACACAATTCATGTTTGATTTATTTTATGCAAATGGTTAACTTATATTTATCTTTTGATTGATCTTATACATTGATAATGGTTGAATATTATTTATGATTATAAATTAAAATTTAAAACTTGATTGTACCTTGATATTTAAGCTTGAAATGATTAAATCTTAATATTGATAAGATCAAATTTTATCAACTTGAATTCAAGAGAAGCATTTAAAAAGATATATGCTCTTTTTTATTTTGAGTTTAAATTTATCATAATCTTTATTAAAGTGAAATATAGATAATGGGAGTCTCATCAAAATCTCATCATCAATTGATTATCATCGAAAAAGATTATTAAATCTTGAATCTTGATGATAAAATCAATTAATAAATTTAATAAACTGCTATATTATTGACATAAGTGATAAATAAAATATTTTAATCATAAAATGGTCCAAATGTTGAACTTGAGAGTTGGACATTATACCAAAAATTGGACATTGAGTTGGAGAACTAGTTTATATGTTAGAGAATTAACTTCATGCTAGAGGCTTAGATATCGTGTTGAAATAGCTAGATATCTCATCAAAAAATTGAATATCATAATGAAGTTGATATGTCGAAGAATTACATAATACTAAAAGATACAATGATATATCGAAGCTTCAAACAAAGTTTTAAAATATAAGACTGAAATAGTTGACAATGTACCAAAAGCTTTAAAGATGTACTGGATGAGTGATTGATGAGTTAAGGCTTGGTCATAATGATTTTTGGCTAAGTTAAGTTGATATTGGGCTTAAATTAGAGCCCAAGTGTATAACAACTTTTGGGCTTGAGTTTGGACTATAATTAGGCTCGTTGGAAAGCTAAACGCGTGACATAAATTACTTGGGGGTGACAGTAATACTAGGCCCAAGTAACAATACTACCTAGGTCAACTGTCAACGTCCAAGAATTGCATAATACTAAAAGATACAATGATATGTCGAAGCTTCTGACAAAGTTTTAAAATACTAAACTGAAAGAGTTGACAATATACCAAAAACTTTAAAGATGTAATGGATGGTGGTACTACCTAGGGTAGTAGTTTACCACCTATAGTGGTAGTAGGATCATTGGAGTCTAGATTTATGATTTCATTTTAAATATTATGATAGTAGTATAACTCGTATCCCAAAATGTTATGAATTTTAAGTTGTTGTTCTATTTTTTTAAGTATTTTATGGGCTATAAGTACACTACTTGGGCTTGACTAATGAAGTATCCATTTCTAAGTTCATAAAATATTATACGTCTCTCTTTGAGTATTAATTGAATCTCTTTCTCACTCTTGAATTTAGTTATGATCTTAAGTGGTAGGACATGAGAGATCTCTTATAAGAGAGTATAAAGGTTCTCTCCCAAACTTAGAGAAAGAAAGAATTATAACAAAGGTAGTTGATCTTCACCCATTGCAAGAAATATCATTAGGGAAAGCCGATAGCCTCAAGAATAAAAGAATCGAGAGTAAATGTAGGTCAGGAAGATTAAATCAATATAAATTAGTTTATCATTCCTTCTTTTCATTATGATTTTTGTTTGTGATTGCCTACTTACTAATCATGAGTTACTTTACTCGTCATTCTTATTATACTCAATTTTTATTAATCATTATATATATATATATATTTATCAAAATAAAAGTTAATTAAAATTTACGTAAATGTTATCATTATTTAGTAGTTAAGGAAAATTTCAAGTACCACTACTTGTCATTGAAACATGATGCTGTAGTCTTGCACTAACTAGTCTTATCCTTAGTGCAAGTTGTGTAATCTTTTCCGTCGATCTTTGAGTTGCCCTTATGTCACCTCTTCACTATTTTAGAACAATGACAATCAACTTGAGTCATATAAGTGTGACTTTGTCTTTGTTACTATACTCACGTAAGATAAAGTATGTGTAGAGTTAATTGAGTCGCACATCTAACATTTCTATTTGATAGATCCATCATTGGAGGGGATGCCAATCTAGGCCTCAACACGAAAATGTTTAAATCTTACCTTTGCCACCAGTTCTGCAACATCATCATCAACGTCACGGCGCATCTTTGGTGAACCGATTTGTATGTTTGATGAAGATGGCTCATTGTCCTTGGGTACAATATGCTTATCTCCATTGTCTTTTGTTGTTAGGTTAGCTTGAAATCAGAACTAACCCAACACATTCTTTATCTTTTACAAGGGCACTATGACTTGGGCAGCAAGGTTCGCTGTTGCCATTAGGCTACTTGCTGCCATCACGACATCATCTCCTTTCATTGGTGACTGGGGTTGAAACTCCAATTATTTTAGTTTTTCTCCATAATCTTTGTATCCTTGTCATGTAAATAATAATTCATATGTAGGAAATGATGTTTTAATACCACCTAATCTATTTAAGGGAAGGACCCAATGATTTCAATCCCTTCATAGAGTAGTGATAGGGATAAGTCAGCCATCGCCCACTACTCAAATACCACATAAGGTGCACGGGAGGAAATATTTAGACATTTGCCACCCACTTGCTTGTGTGGATAAAACTCTAAGGGGTAGCTCGAGGCATATACAAATTGCCTCTCCTACAAAATCTTCATGGGAATATTCTATCTTTCTAAGATCAAGTATAAGTATAAAAGCACAACATTAACTCTAGATAGGAAGCACTGAAATCGAGAACATAGACCCATATAAGTTAATATCGGGACTAACTTAAGAAGCCTCTTTTGACTTTAATTTTTATGCAGGTAATACCCTCAAAGCATGGTATTTCTACCTCAAGAGCATTGTATTTTCATCTTGGGAAAAGATGCTTTTTACCTTGGATAACTCTATGTATACAGACCAGTGTCACAGCAGGCAACAACGTCAATAATATTTTCTCTTAATAAGTAGATTTATGTTTAGTGGAGGATTTAAAAAGATCATTGTAGGAAGATGATATTTCAAAAAAACAATCAATCTATTTTACTCTTGAAAAGAAGTACCTAAATAATATGGAAATATCGAAAGGACTTCGTAAGCGATAGAACTTGACATCTTTGAGGTTGCAGTTTGCTGCTACCTCGAGCTTTTTCTCCTCTTCCATGGTAGGCGGTTATTAGAGTTGCTACTACCACCTACTATTGTAGTCGAGGAAGAAGAAGCTACGGCAACATGTTGAAGAGGAAGAAGTTGCTACCGTAAGCGAAAGTAAGAAACTGATCTCCCTTATGGCCGATTGGAGGCTATAATTCTGAGATCTCCTTCGAGCTGGCTGGAAGCTGATCTTTTTGTTATTGATGTTTCCATAGGCCGCTCTGATGTTTATAGGGTCGGTTGGGCTCTCTAGGTTGCTCCTTGATGACAATGCAATTTAAAAATAATGGTAAGTGAATTCTTGTGCATTTGAAAGGTTCTTTCATAACACATTTGTACTTTGAAAGTAATAAAACCGGCAATAGACTGGCACTCAGATGCAAATATGAGTAGCAGCACTAAATTACTGCACAGCCAAATCTGTGGCGATTTATAGAAGGAGAGAAGATGGCAATGCGCTGAAGCTTGCAAACAACTTCCGTAGCCTATCGGCATAAGAATGGAGAATTTTCTTTTCTCCTTTAAATGGCATTATGTTTCGATGCGATTCAAGGTTCAACGTCTGGCTCAGGAAATTGCCACTCTTTGATGCAAGCATCCTTTTGTCTGTAAATGCCTACGTGTGTCGCGCATGACAAGGACAAATAAACAATAATATGAGACATTAATAATATATAAATAATGTGGCTTTCCAGGTTAAGAAAACAGTACACTGCCAAGTTGGGAGAGTGAGGCGTCAGTTTCCCACTGGGAAGAGCCCATGCACGAAGAACGGAGAAGACAGAGCAACATCCGGATTGGACGGCCCGCATCAAAAGGTCGGTTGCCGCCCCAGCGAAAAAAAATGTCTCCGGGTTCTCTTGTTCCACTGGTCGGCAATTTTGGGCCACCATAAAAAAAAAAAAGACGCTTTACTTAATCGTTGTTCTAATATAAAAGGAGGTGGTGCGATGCCTCAAGTGTAGACCAAAGAGGAGAGTGGGGGGAAGAAGATCCCGGAGAAGGGGTTGGGGGCGAGTTTTGTAGTAGTGATTTGGTCGTGGTTTTCTTTGTTTCATGTTGCCATTTGTTTATAGTAATGTTTTGTAACCTCTGAGAGGAGTAGGAGAAACAAGCATTTCTGTGTTTGCAACGGCCATTTGGATTCCTGTGGCCACATATAATTCACAGTTTTTTCTTCCGAGGTTGTGTAGTGCAGATCCATACATACTTGTTTGTTTATCACATGTCCTCGTCATAAAATAGACTGTGCGCATATATTTTTGGTGAATCTTAAGGAGTCTCGATCTAGGTTTTTTATGAGATCGTGGATAATCGAACTATAGCTTTCTTCTTCCTCGTGTCATCTGTAAGAAACAGAAACATTTCTTCTCTTTGCGACTAAGGAGGGTTTTGCTTTCCTCCTATAACCAGTTTCATGGAGAGTCTTCTGGTTGATCCATCCCCGTTGGACGCGAGGAGTGGCATTTCTGGTCTTTCCGTCCATGCCAATGGCGGCTATAGAGGATTCGCCATGATGAGATCCAATGACTCTCCTGATTCTTGTTCTTCCCTTAATCTCGGGACCGGTATTTATGGATCCCGTCTCCCGGCAATGCCGCGGTATACCTCTCTTCCTGCTTCCTTCAGTTTTGCTCAACCCAGGGTCTCTTGTCCTCCTCTGCCACTGCTTCGACCGCCTCTCCTTCCTCTGCCTACTTGTTCCAAATATGTAACACTTCCATTACCCAGCAAGAAGACATATGCTGCCAACGACGTCAACAGTGCCGCTGGATTAAGAGTTCAAAGTAAGAAACGAAAGCCGCGGGCAAGCTCAAAGAAGGAGGCGCCATTGCCAACGCTGATCGCCGCTGGAGTCCGTCAGCCAAACGATGAGCCCAAAAACACGATACAAAAGGCAAACGCTTTGTCGGAGACGGAGTACGAGTGCGAAGAAGAAGAACAAGAAAAGGGGTCCCTATTCTCCCTCTCACCGCCTCCAAGTAGCCTGCCACTTCCAAGTTTTGCCCTTACAAGGTTCAAGAGTGCAGCAAAATATCGTGGTCGTGGTGCAACGCACAGCGGCGCCACCCGTCTTTAGAAGGACCAAGTCATCTTTTTTCTTCTTTTTCTTCCTTCTGGGCTGAAGAAAGCAACATGACAAACGACTGGCAGGAGGGTAAATGATGTTAACAATTTTTCCTTGAAGAATCGCATTTGAATTATTTTTCTAAGGATCACCATCCGAATTATTTCCTGGACGACCCTCGGTGGCAGTGTTTCGTTGAGAATCGTAATTAGAATTATTTCTTAACATTTTTTTTATAATCTAAAAAAATATGTGTGGGGGAGGGAAAGAAGAACTTAAAAACTAAAAAAAATATTAATAATTAATAATTAAAAGTATATACCAAAAAGTCGATGTAATATTTAATGAGATTTGAAAATCTCGTGGTAAAAAAAAAATCAAATTTTTTATCATATAAGATCAATTAAATCACTTTGAGTTATCCAAAGTCATAGACTTCTAAATTTTCAATTTTCAATTTTTATCACTCCTGCACGACTTTTTTTTAGAGATCCTCTCATATAAATTTTAAATAATTTATATTTTTTCTCTCATCCTTTTTAGAAATCTTAGATAATACCTTCTCTAGACACCTTAGAGAGAAACCTAGAAGTACTAAAAATATTTCTTATATCTTGCTCTCCTCTATCAAATCTAAAGATAGATGAGATATTTATAGAAGAACCAAACTCTAATCATCCAGATATTTTTCTTCACGAAAACTCCATGTATTAGGATTCTTTATTCTATTGAGACACTAGTCTTAGGAATTTTAAAATACTTATTAATCCTAACAATCTCTCTCTTGATGAGTATTTTGTCCACTTTGTATCTCCTTAAAAAAAAAAAAAACTTTGTTTCATGCTTCTTCCAATCTTTGTCATTCATTCTTGTTGAATCTTTAACCATCGAATTTTTTAGGCTCTAATACCACTTATCGAGGAGGAAGAGAAAATAAAAAACTAAAAAAGAAATCTATCACAGATTAACAATCAAAAGAATATACCAAAAAATCGACACTATTTAATGTGGTTCAATAAATCTCGCCTATATCTACTGAGAAAAATTAAAATTTTAATTATATGAGATCAATTAAAAGACCTTGAATTATCCCCACTCAGGTATGATTCCTTTACGGATCTCCTCACATAAATTTTTAAAAAAATTATATTCATTTCTCTCACCTCTCTTGAAATATTAGAGAATATCATCCTTAAACACCCTAGAGAGAAACTCAAAATACTAGAGGTAATTATCATATCTTGTTCTCCGCCTAACAAAACGTAAGAATATGTGAGATATTTATAGAAGAACCATACTTTAATTACCATAATTTTTGTTTTCCTTCGTGAGTAATCCTTATTGTATTAAGATTCCTCATCCTGACACTAATTCTAGGAATCCCAAACTACCTAGCAATCTTAATACCTATAGTGTAATTGGAGGATTTTTTTAAAAAAAAAAAAGAAGAAGAGGGAGGGTCTACCCTCTATATTAATTGATTAAATTATACATAGTACAAAATTGAACAAAAAAATAAAAAATAAAGACTTTGTGAAATAAAAAAGTAGTGAAGTCGACGTTAGGTCAAGACATGTACACTAATAACTCTTTTCATTTTTGTATTCCCAATCTAAAGACATAAGAAATTAGAATTATTTTTCATTTGGAGACAATATGCTTATTGTGTGTTAACCAAACTTATTTATCTCTTCATCAGAGAAAAAAAAAAGTAATGTAATATATAACTCTGTCGATTTCTGTTATACAATATTAACCTTAATTATTTATCTATAAATAAAAATATATGGTAGGAGAGTTGTTTTTATTAATAGAATTCCTATATTTAATTTCATGTATCGAGAGTCCTGCCGATTCAAACTGAACCGATAAGAGTGAAAAGAGACCAAATTATTTTTATAGTTCAGTTTGATCATAGTCTGAATCAGAATTGATTAATTCGATATGATTAACATATTAATCAATTTATAATTTTAAATAATTAAAAATATATTTATCAAATTAATCAGTTCAGTCTAAATGGGCCGACAAGATAAGATTTATGAAATTAAACTCACTTCATTTATAAGATAGGACCTTTTAACTAGTTTAATTAATCAACAAAAACTAGTTAAGGGCTTAGCATAGTGAACTCGGATTAATATGTTTTAAATTAAAATCAATTCAATTTATTTTCAACTTATTAATCGAACCAAAAAAGAATATCCTGGACTAAAATTTTTCATGATCCATTGATGAATTGATTCGGATCAAAATAGTTTTAAACCAGTTTGATTAGGTTTAATTTAATTTTGTTGATTCAATTTGAACCCTCTAAGCCTGCCAGCATCCAAGTGAATATAGTAAGATTTTAATTGAATTATCACATAATCCCAAAAGCTTAAACACGGGATAAAATAACAAAGGCAGGATTCGAATGATTCAATATGATGATAAAATACTAATTAATTAGATATTCATTTGTATCAAAAGCTAGATTAATTAATTAGATTAACATTAGTTCCAAAAGCTGGATAGAGTTGTAAGTAACGATTCCAATCTATGTTTAAATACACCAACACTTTGAAACCAATCGCAGCTGATCTCCTTAGCTTCAGCAATATACATCCAAACTTACATCATAAATATTGATTTGATGATAATATATCAAATTTATTTATCTAATATTAAAGATTTAAAATCTTAAATGATATTTTTAAAAATATTAACTAATTTAATTAGTTAAAACATTGATAATATATCATAAAATCTTAGACTCAAATTTTATTTTTATCACTTATTTTTTTTAAAAAAAAAATACATCATGTGAGTGCTGCAGTGCCTCACTCTAGAAAGAGAAGAGAGAGATGATGGTGTGACAATGTTACCTTCAGTGAGAATTATAAAGCAGCTGATTGGATTGCTGCGAATGCTAAGCATTCTAGAACCTTTTTTTTCTTGGCAATGAAACATGAAACATGTATTGTTTTTTGGGGGAAAAAAAAAGGTTAATACCTTCTTGCAGAAGTTGAGTCCTCAACTCAATCATAATATATATTTATTTTATAAAAAATAAGTGACGAAAGAAAGATATTGAACTTTATAATAATTTATTAAAATTTTTACCAACTAAATTAGCTAATATCTTCTCTCAAATAGCATAAAAAAATATTAAACATTGAAAATAAATAAAACGTCAATTTTGTTTAGAATAGTGATGGTAAATTTTATACTTTTCATTATATTCGGTAAAGCAAGTATGTCAATGCCGGTTAGAACACAACCAACATCTACATTCATATTTAAATGATTTCGAATGACTATGATCAAAAAAAGAATGCAAATCTGTGAGGGATACGCCTTTGTATATATCTCTGTCTGACGCAATTTTAGTGATAAGTAACGATCCGTAAAGCCAAGAATTCCTTGAAATAAATAGTAGTTTGTTCGGATCTAGAACTTTTCGACTGTGAACGGTGGTGATACACCCGTCAGATTGAACTGGATAGAATGGTAATTTGGTAATTAAATGTTTAGATCTTAGATTTGATTGAGATATCAATTCGAATAGATCGGTAAGTATTGTTTGAGATAATTACGGTAAATTGTATATTATCGATTTTTCCAACCAAATATTACGTTAATGTGCGAAAAGAAGGCGACGGCATCTTTCTTTTTAGAGCAAAGCTGTGCTCGGGAAGGTGACGGATGAGAGGGAGAAGCCGCGAGGGATCCTTCCTTCTTTCTTTTGTTATCTAGATGATTATTTTATGATTCATTATTCATCTTCCTTATTTTTAAGCTTGTCTTGTAATTATTGTATCTTTGCCTTCTTGATCGCCTAGTGTGTTGCAATTTTATTTGATATCTAATTTATAATCATTATATGACTGTTATGTACTATAAGTTTTCAAAAAGATAACCAACTGAAATAAAGATCTTCTAATTTAATAAACTTTGTGTTGTTTTAATCACCTATTCTTGATCTATTATTTGATCGTTGTGTTGTTTTCATCACCTTTGTGACCAGGCAAAAATGATTTGGGCCATGAAAAATATTAGTTATATTATGCTAGCATTATTAGTTGATTAAAGATATGTATATGTAGTGATCCACCATATAGGGATTATCTAGTCGTCTTTTTTATACACATGCAGTAGAATTAGTGTTTTGCTTTAATATCACTTTATTAAGAGGTAAAAGAAAATTTGAAACCAAAATATTTACATGGTTTTGAGTTGTGTTTAGAAATATATTTATACTTTTTAATATATAATTGGAGAAACAGACTTGAGTGAATAAGAATTATGGAATATTTGAAGTGTTTGGTAAATAATAGATGAAAATTATATTCATAAATATAAATAGTAGTTAGTAAAATTATATTTCAAAAGTTCATTAAAATTTTATGATAAATTTACCCTTTTAATTTTTTAATATTTATTTAAAATTACATACGTATTTTAAATTTAAATTACTAAGTAAATAAATATAATTAATAAATGAGTATATGTAATCTTATAAAAAAATTTGTATAGCCCAGATATAGAATAAATATAAAATATGATCACATAAATACATATAAAATCACTTTTAAAAATATGTAAATTAATTTATACCTTATAGAAAATATAAATCATGTTGATTTCTCACTAAATCATTTTGATAATCTTATAATTTTATTTTTGATAATATTATAATTTTAGATAATATCATAAGATATTTTAAAAATAAAAAAAAAATATTAGCATCCCACAAATGTTGAAACACTAATGCTATATTGAGACAGCATCAACGTTTGAGTATTTCCAATATAGCATCCAATCGAGATGTTATTTTAAAAAAAATTTACTAAACACTGATTCATATTTGAAAAATACATTGGTTCCTTAATACACATTCTAAATGTATTCCAAAACACACCATTAGCATTTTTTACCTACATGTATGAAAAAAAAATCAAATTCTTCATAATGTGAGATCAATTATAATATTCTTAAATTATCACTACTCAAGCATAATTTTCTTATATACCCTCTCAAATAAATATCGAATAATTCATATATTTTCTCTTATCCTTTCTAAGCACCCTACATAAAAACTCAAACGCACCTAATAGATTTTCTTATATTTTACTCTCCCTTATAAACACCTAAAGATACATAGAGTATTTATAAAATAATCAAACCATAATTTTTATGATTTTCTTTTCACAAGGAGTTTGTCCATAAAAGAATTCATTATCCTCTTAGGACACTTAGACGTAAGAATTCTAAAAATATTTACCAATCCCAACAATATCTCTATTGCTAGTATGCTATTCAATTTTTGTACCTGAATATAGTTTGCTTTAAGCCCTCTAAAATTCTTGTATTTTATCCTTATTGAGTCTCTTATCACTAGATCTTTTAAACTATAATATTATTTTGTTAGCTCTAATACTACTTTATTATGAGAAAAAAGACTTCAAACTTCAAATAGAATATTATAGTAGAGATCACCAACTAAACAACATATAAGAAAGTTGACATAAGATTTATACAATTTAATACTCTCTGTCTATATCTATAATCATACGAGATCAATTATAAGATTACTAAGTTATCCTCACTCGACTATAACTATCCTTATACACACTCTTCAAGATATATATATATATATACACGACCAATGTATCCATAGCTGGGTCTCACATGCCCCAACATATATGCACAGGCTTGAGCCCAATTGTCTGCTACCGCAAACACAAGCCTGCTTACAAGTTTCAGCCCAATGCAAGTAGCATTATTATTATTATTATTACACATGAGCGCACGACCCGTCTCTATAGGCCTCGTTGAACGTAGAACAAGACTCCGCAACGCTATAGCTTTCCGCGACAGTGAGCATCATCTTCTCACAGCAGCATGCATGTGAGTCGAACATTGCATAGCTTAGCATGGCATGCAATTCACACTATGAGCAGATGACCAACTTGGCCCATCAATCCTTATGCAGCATCCCAGATAGATGTGACACATGACATGTGATCAACTCCGACGTAATGGGTGTAGTTTTACGATCCGCACCTACTACAAGACCTACATGTGCATGGTGCATGATTGGCTTGCATTGTTAATCACTAGCACATATGCTTGTGGCCCATGTGAGCCCTCGCCATTTGTTGTTGACCGCTGGATATTACCCAATTGTGGGATGTGACTTTACAAAGATATTGGCTCACTACATGATGCACGAAGTGTAACATGGCATGCAATCCAATTTGCTTAACCTGCACTGCATCTACGAGCGGCATAACAAGCTCGGCTCATGACTCGCTCTGCATAAATGTCTGACCTATGGGCATGTTATTCGTATGTTCGTAGCTCGTTTGAACATAATTTAAGACAGATGCTCTCTAATTTGTAAGTTTAACATAGCAAATTTTACTTTGTGTTCCCATAGCAGGTTGTTGACAATTGCACATCAACACTAATCCTTAGAGTTGCATGTTAATAGGATGATGATCTATTTGATAATGTTAATGAGTTATATTAATGATATTGAGGATCATAAATGAGGACAATCCTCTCGAGTGTTTGTAAACGTAAAGAATTAGTGGGTTATTAGATATGATAGTTATCCAATTTACTGCTCAAGATATAAGGGACATGTCATCACCATAATAGGTAAAATATCTCTATCATCTAATTATTCGAAAAGGATATTTCAGACGTCCAAACATAATGCCACTGATAATGTACATATATGATAATATGTATAAGTAAGATAATATTATTTAATATTACTACATGATATACACCATTTATTGCTCTATTTTTTCTTTAACGATTCTTTATCTGTGCATAATATAAATAATTAATTTCTACAATGATATTTAACTACCTAGCATAAACCCCTGTCCTTAGATTCTTCAATTTTCCTATTAGGTATTTGTACATTGTTTTTTATTTTTTAGTTACAGTTCAAACACAAAGGGATTTTTTTGGGAATTGAGTTAAGGGATTTTTTTGCCAATTGAGTTAGGATGTAACTAAAGCATTATATAAATATCAAATAGAGTACGAGGATGTTTGCCAGTTAATTATTATAATATATATATTTGAAGAATTATGTATTAAAAATGATATACAATTTTTGAAGATGGTTTTTTAAAATAGTGATTATACACGTTATAATTTTCTCAATATATCAGTACAATCCTATCGAGATATAATAAGAAGATATCTCGATATTTCAATGAGAGAATTTCTCAGTGACCGGAACCTTTAGTCTCAATGACTCTTTTTTGAAAGATATCTAATTTGAAGGTTATATTTTTGGACTTTTCTACAGTATTGTTATAGTTGAACATTATAGCGTGTATCTCTATTATGCAATAGGAAGCTGTTTGGAAGTTGTGAGATTGACTTTAGCACTAATGTGAAGGGCTCGGATCATCTCACTTGATGCTGATATCTCTCTTTATATACTCTGTCTCGGTTGACTTGATCACAAAAAGGCTAGGTTATGGGTGGCTCTTGTGAAGGATAATATAGATATATTATTTTTAATCATATATATATAATATTATTATTTACATCATAATCATTTATAAAATATGAGAGACTTGTCAATTTGTAGGCAAAATAAAGGATGAAATATCAATGGATTTATGAATATAGGTAAAACAAACCATATCTATTGGAAAATAATTGCTCAATTATTAGCAACTTGTGGATGAAGGGGGAGAAAGCTAAAATATCAGCAACGTGTGGATGGAATGAAGGGGGAGAAAGCTAAAACATTAGCAACGTGTGGATGGAATGAAGGGGAAGAAAGCTAAAACATTAGCAACGTGTGGATGGAATGAAGGGGGAGAAAGCTAAAATATCAACGACAAAACTATATGCGGGGAAGAAAGTTAAAATATCAACGACAAAGCTATAGGCAAGTTGTGGATGAAGGGGGAGAAAGCTAAAATATCAATGACAAAACTATAGGCAAGTTATGGATGAAGGGGGAGAAAGCTAAAATATCAATGACAAAACTATAGACGAGTTGTGGATGAAGGGGAGAAAACTAAAATATCAACGACTAATTATGTAAGTGTATGTAGAGAATAACTTTAGCTCTTAGTAAATAAATCTCTTCTTGAAAATATTGCATGAGTAGTGCTACATTAATGACTGTGCTTATGTGGCTCTACTTTTTAAAGATTAAGATGCAAATGGAATTTTTGGCTTGCTAATTGGATCGATTATGAATATGTGATTATGAATGGTTTGAGATTGTGTTTGAGTTAATTTCAAGCTCGATCAAGCTTGGCTCGAACATGAATAAATTGAGTAATACGAACACATTAATTTGGGTCTTAAATTTAAGTTGGGCTTATATTTAGCTAAATTTATCACATATTTCATGAAATGAATTGTATAAGAAAATTGATCTGCTTATTCCTGAGATTAGCGATTGTGATTATGGGATAAATGCATATCAGTTGTTATTCTATATTAGTTGCTGTGCATTTGATGTTGCAATAGAAAATATTCATATTTGATTACTAAAGATTGTAACTCAACTATGAGTGTTGAGAATGATATAGAAAATTTAAAATCATACTTCGTTAGGTTGCTGTACGGCATGACCGATCCGATTCCTTAACTTCAATTGCAACAAATTAATTCCATTTAATTAGAAATACTACTCATGTAAAAGTGCCATGATGCCTACTCCATGACTAGAAATTATAAATTATAAACCCATGCGATTATTTAGAAACTTATTTTTATTTTCCAATCAAAATAAATATTCTATTATTATTAATTTACATACATATATATATATACACACAAATATATATATGTATATATATGTATATATATATGTATATATATATGTATATATATGTATATATATATGGATAATTTTCCTATAAAATACTCACATTTTGGGTATTTCTCAATCGGTATTCCCCATTTTTGTTTCTTTCCAAATAGTGCTCTTAATTTTAAAAATTCTTAAAACAATCTTAAAAAATTTCAACCAATATTTTTTTTTATCTATTTTAAACCAATCAAATCAATACAAAGTGCTTGAAGCAGTCCAAAATATTCTCTTTTTACACAATTTATTTGTTTTTGATTAAAAAAAAGAATTGGAGCAAGCTTAAAGCATTCATTAAAGATAAAGAAAAAAACATCTAACACTTCTAAAATATTTCTATGTGATGCAACCCCATAGAATAGAAAAAAAATTGCGTAACACAATCAAGGCATCTTTTTATAAAACATACATTCATCCAATATTCAATACACTAAGATATTCTTTTGTAATCTTTAATATAAGAACACATGAAGTATCTAATATGACCAAAATGCATGATGTATTTGTGTATGATAGAAAATCATTCAAAGTATTTAATATAATCATAACCATCCACTTGTATATAAGATATACATGCACTACTAATCATATGTGCCTTGCAAGTTAATCAAGTGATGATACATGTGACTTGACATGCATTCTTTTTTTTGCTTATTATTATTAGGTATTTTATCACTTTATCTTATGTGTTGCATATATTGTGATGTTCATAGATCTGTATAATAGGAGTCGGATCGTGATGAGATCACGATAATGAGATCGAATCACCTTTAAATATGGATCCTAAATAATCTCAATCATATGTTACTCGAGAAGGACATCGAGATAACTAGATCGACTAGTGTACTATATACATATCCATATAATGGAGATGGCTGGTCTCATAGTTGCTCATTTGGGGACACTAAGGATACAGTATAGGTGCTCATTGGAGAATGAATTCACTGATTAATCTGCTCATGGAATACTAGATGGTTGATGATACCTTATTATCAAACAACGATTTCATAGTCGTAGTTGTGTATCTAGTCCTTAGATTTGAGACACCAAGGATATCCTATATGAGTAATCCATTCTTTAATACTAGGCTTACAGGTTTGGAAGCTCCAAATTTAGTATAGCAAGTCATTGGGAGTGGTAGCTAACTTTATGAGGGCTATTGAGTATCAATAGAGGATCATCCACTCTCGGTATCATGAGAGGAATATTCTATGTATTCTTGTTCAAACAAATCCTTGGTCAAGGTTGTTCGGATTGAGAGAGAAAGAGTTTTATGAGAGAATTCGATTAGAGCGAGACTCGAGAAGAGACCGTATGAGTCTGATAGCACCATGCTCGGTATAGGGTCTCTGAGATATTAGATGGATGAGGAATTATATGTATATAGTAATTGAGGATAGATAGGTTCAAAGGATTAGATTCTTATGTATCGTTTGGGGACTACAGCGTAGTGGCTTAGTACATCCATAGTCGATGAGTCGGATGAATTATTATGAAGATAATAATTCACTGAGTCAGAAGGAGTTCTAATAAGTATGACTCATGGCTAGCTTGATATTGAGTTTAGAAGATCACACACATATGATAGGTGTCACAACGAGTAAAGTTTCGGATATGAGATATCCGCCGGAGCACCTATCTTATTGGATATCCGTTATGCCCCTAAATTATTGGATCCTAAGATGAGATCTAATAAGAGTTAATAAGAGATTATTGGGTAGAGATCTACGAATCTCAGAGGCTTGGGTAATTAGATAGAGATCCAATACATAATAGGTCAAGATCCATTAGGGTTAAGTTGACAAGGGACCTCTATAAATATGAGGGAACTAAAGGCTCATAGGCTAATGGTTTTTTAGCAGCCACCTTTTATTCTCCTCTCCCCCTCCTCCTCAACCAAGAGCCCCAATATGGGGCATGTGGATAGCAAGAAGGGCCAGCCCCTTCTTGATCACGTAGTGCGCGCAGCATGGAGATTTGGACAGCAATTTAAGGAGTGTCGTCATAGCCCTTACCTTATGGATTATCACTAGAGAGAAGGATACTTGAACTCCTTTATCTAGTCCTATAGATTTGTAGGGATTTAGGGATATACGATCTCCCTAGATAATTTTTTTGTGTAGTTTTTTGATTTTACGGGTTTTCGCACACAAACTTTTGCACGATGATAAGAACCTCTATTTTATATCGAAAATCTATGATTTTTTATTTCGATTCTTGTATTGTTTATATGATGTTACCATAGATTTTTCAATAGTGGTATCAAAGCTAGGTTGCTCGTGCAAAAGATTAGCTTTTAAACTCTGTGTTGTGTTCAATCGCATAATAATCATTTTACGCGATTGCAGTAATTTTTTATCGTACATGTTAAATCTGTGCTGTAATTTATTTCTCTATTATAAGGTGTTTTGCAAAGGGCTTTTGATGCTAAATATGTTAGCGTAAAAGAGGAAGAAAGGGTAGCGATGGTTGCTGCCCCTTTAGATTGGCCAAAGGTTGCTTGCAGCCTTGGCTGAGAACTTTTCTTGTTGCTCTCGGCTTAGCCAAAAATAGCAGGAATGAGAGCAGCAAGGCTGCTCTCAACCTACTGCATGATAGCCTTTGCAGCTAGGTTTCTTGGCTGCAAAAGGGGACTTGGTGGTTAGGATTTCCTAACTGTAAGGGTTGCCCTAGCGGTTGGGACTCCTGATCGCATGGGACAAGCTTGTGGCTAGGGTCTCCTAGCCGCCCAAGGCTGCCCCACAGCCAAGGTTTCTTAGCTGCAAGAGACTCCTTGATGGCTAGGGTTTCCTAGCCATACAAGGCAACCTAGTGGGTTAGAATTCTTTGCCACAAAGGAGTCCTTATTGGCTGAGATTTCCTAGCCATATAAGGATACCCTATGGTAGGGTAACCCTAGAGTGCAGCAAAATAATTAATTAAATAATTTAATTAATTATAATTATTATTATCTAGTAGTCCTACATTATGATGATGTGTACATGTGATGTATGATATGGACGGATGATTATGGCATATGTGATATATGTGTACATGTGATTATTATTATTATTATTATTATTGGGGTCTGCGATTCTTCATTTTTTTTCTCGTTTATTATTGTGCCTATATACCTGTAATTAAGTTGTAATTATACGAGGAGGTACGTTGGGAGCGTGGAAGCGATAGCGGGACCCACGAAGACGAAACCGATGATCACGACATATAGAGATACGTCGAAATGCCGAAAAAACTGATAAGAATAAGATAAATGATCACAAGGTATGGAGATGCACCGTTGCACACATAGATCTTGATGTGAGTAATTGAGCCCATTAACTCGAGTTTAATTATATTAGGATGAGGTTCATGATCATATGGTGTGATTGATCATGTGATGTGTGATTATATATAAACCTAAAGGGATTTTTTTGGAACTGAGTTAGGATGTAACTAAAGCATTATATAAATATCAAATAGAGTACGAGGATGTTTGCTAGTTAATTATTATAATATATATTTTTGAAGAATTATGTATTAAAAATGATATACAATTATCGGAGATGGTTTTTTAAAATAGTGATTATACACGTTATAATTTTCTCAATATGTCAGTACAATCCTATCGAGGTATAATAAGAAGATATCTTGATATTTCAATGAGAGAATTTCTCAATGACGGGAACATTTAGTCTCAACGACTCCTTTTTGAAAGATATCTAATTTGAAGGTTATATTTTTGGACTTTTCTACCATATTGTTATAGTTGAACATTATAACGTGTATCTCTATTATGCAATAGGAAGTTGCTTGGAAGTTGCGAAATTGACTTTAGTGCTAATGTGAAGGGCTCGTAGTGGATCATCTCACCTGATGCTGATATCTCTCTCTATATACTCTGTCTCTCAGTTGACTTGATCGCAAAAAGAAGAAGATGACTGGGTTATGGGCGGCTCTTATGAAGGATAATACAGATATATTATTTTTAATCATATATACATATATAATATTATTATCTATATCATAATTATTTATAAAATATGAGAGACTTGTCAATTTGTAGGCAAAATAAAGGCTGAAATATCAATGGATTTATGAATATAGGTAAAACAAACCATACCTATTGGAAAACAATTGCTCAATTATTAGCAACTTGTGGATGAAGGGGGAGAAAGCTAAAATATCAGCAACGTGTGGATGGAATGAAGGGGGAGAAAGCTAAAATATCAACGACAAAGCTATTGGTGAGTTGTGGATGAAGAAGGAGAAAACTAAAATGATATCATCTCTTTAGTTGTTATTACTCGTAAACCATTAATATATCATAGTTGCAGACTTGTAGTTAGTTTGATTGAGGTTTTAAAGTATTTTTTATTGTGATTATTAAAACATAACAAAAAAGATAATTTTTGATCTCAATTTAAGTAATATTATTCATAAACCATTGTAATGGCCTTATAGTGTTTTTGTTGTGGCAATCTAAATATTGTAATAGGCCAAAGACATTATAAGAGGTGGACAATTTTTGAAGGACAATTTGAGTAGTTTTCAAATTGTGAGGATTGTTTGAAAAAAAAAGCAAAAGAGAGGATAGTGGTCTAGAAATACTCAAAATATAAATATATTTTAGAGAAATCATCATCATCATCATCATCATCATCATCATCATCATCATCATCATCATCATATATATATATATATATATATGAATTTGCCGATCTATATTTGGAAGACGAGTCCAAACGGGCTGTTATAAAATGTGTTTCTAATATTTATAAAAAGTGTTTTATATTTTAGTGACTTCATTAAAATCAGCGAACACTTCTATTAGGGAAAGATAAACGCATGCAGAAGAAGCATACACGGATAAGGAAATAAGAATGACTGATTGCTGTATTTTCCTCTTCTCGTCCGTCTTTCTCTGTTTCTTCCTCAGCATGGCAATTGATCAGCTGCAGAAGTCGCTCACGTGCTCGCGCCTTTACTTCCATATTAGAGGAGGAATCTGTTGCCTTTCGTTGTCGCCGGCCACTTTGACTGCCCATTTCCTCGGTTCAGATCGTCGGTCCTTTGCTTCTTCGTTGACTTAGGAAATTGCTTAATTTCTTTGTTCTTTCTGGATAACTTCCAGGAAATTGCTGGAAGTTTCAGCCTCAGGCATAACATAATATAAACTCGTTCCGATCAGCCTGTCGTGTGTGGTGTGGGTGTATACGTCGGGTTAGCTAGCAGAAGAGGAGACGATGGCCAGGTTGCTGAGCTTCGTTCCTGGAGATCGTTCGTATGGAGCTGATTCGACGTCACAGATGACGGGGATTCTGTTCATGCTGGGCTTGGTGGCAGCGACGATATCCATCATGGCAGTCGTCCTCTACAACTGCGGCGACAGCTATGAGACGAAGCCCAAGCCAAACAAGAGAGGTGCAGCGGGGGCGGCGACAGCACAAATGACTGTGACGGCATCGAGTGGCGGCGGTTGTGGAGGCGGAGGCGGAGGCGGCGGATGTGGCGGCGGAGGCTGGAGCGGCGGCGGCGGGTGTTGATGTGGCGGTGGTTGCTGAGGCCATCGTTGGCAGACGCATCTATTATGAACTCTTAACATCTAAAGAAGCGCAGTGCCTATCTCATCTGTTCTTTTCTTGATGCAATATAATAGCTCGTGTAAATTAAAATTACAAGTGCTATACATGTCATGCAGCCTTTTGAGTTCGCAACTATTTTCGTCGATGCTCGTCGTATGCTACTCATAAGTGATACAGTGTTTATTTCTTTCAAGATTCAAAGGCAGCATACACTACTTAGCTTCTTTGTTCTCAACCAGAGCCCTCATGTGGTAGAGTTCAATTGATGAAAGCCAAAGTAATTACTGTCAGTGCTGTCTATCCTTCTCTCAAACGAAAGTATTGCCTCCGTTTCTTATAAGGAAATGTCTCGTCATTGAAAAAAATGAAAAAAACAACAGACACAGAAGTTTCGCAAAACATTGAAGCACAAAAGGAACCGATGGGTTAATTTCTTGACACAGATTCAATCGAAAAAGAAGGGTTAATTTCTTGATAGAGAGATTCCGTGATTGAATCGCCTCTCTTCTCTTATTTTCTTTTGCATTTTCACCCAACTTTAAATTTCTTGTAAAATACTCATAGATCACACACGCAAATTTGTATAGCAAATTTGGAATGTAATATTGGTGTTGATTTATGATGGAAAAAGCAAGATGTGATTCTATTTACCTCCCCAGCAACCTCTACCTTTTTGTTGAATTGTATCGTAAAAACGAGAGTACATTTAGTATGACTTAATAGAGCCTTATTTATACACATAAGAAGAGAGGATTTTTCTCAATTGTCCACCGAGATTTCCTCATACAGTTGAGGAAATCCTATCTATTATTATGCCCCTGCAAGATCGTGCTCTTGTCATGGACACTGATCTTGGACCGATGTAATGAAAATAATTTACGAGTGAGAGGTTTCGTGAGTGAGTCTGCTAGTTGATCAGTCGTATGTACGTGAGAAACACGTAGTTGATGTTTGACAACTTGATCTTGTATGAAGTGGAAGTCAATAGTAATGTGTTTCATGCATGAGTGAAATACTGGATTGGCATATAAATAGATAGCTCCAACATTATTGCAGTATATTGTAGGAGGAAAGGTAGAGTTGACGTTGAGTTCCTTGAGTAGATTTGTGATCCAATTTATTTCAGCAGTAGCTATGGCGATAGTACGATATTCAGCTTCAGTTGTGGATCGGGTAACCGTCTTTTGTTTCTTAGAACTCTAACTGAATGGATTAGCTCCAAGAAAGATAATATACCCAGCTTCAGAGGACTCGCTGCGATCAGTTAAATTATCGTTGTAGCGATCTTTCTACGCAGCAGAGAATGTTCTGCTTTTAGATGTAGGTTGACAGTGGTGGTGGACGGCACCGTCGAGGGCTTACTGCGATCACTGGGAGGCAATCTTACGGCTATGGCAGAACGGGCGCAAATGAAGCTGAGGGAGAAGCAGCGTTCTGCTGTGGCGTCGCGGCATTGGCAGCAACGTAGGCGAGAAGAACACAATGAGAAGAGAAAAATTAACGTTGATGGCTCACTACGATCAACTGAATGTCGTTGTGGTGGAGTTCCACGAGATCTACAGGTAGGGAATCCCGTTGGAGAAGGAAGCAGAACACCGATTGCAGGGGGATTTCGCAGAGAAGTGACTGCCGATGTAGAGATGGCGAGGCAGAGAGGGCTTTGCTTCTGCCGAGGAAGGAGAGCCTGTCGGTCCTTATCGACTAGTTCGACCACTGCTGGGCCTAGACGGGGTGCTCGTTTGACGTGGCCGGATGCAACTCTTGCGCTATTGTCGATTGAGAGTTTAGCTAGGTGGAGTGCAATGGAGTCGGGGCTGCTCCACCTACAATACTTGCGGAAATCGGTGGCGAAGAGAGCGCTGAACCGAAGCAAGACGCCCGTAGGGAATACTATACTCGTGGGTTCGCCCAATGTGCAGATGCGGTGTTCTTCTCACGACGCCGCACTGACAACGAAAAGAAAAAGGAAGAAAAAAAAAGCTCTTGCTTAATGCAAGGGCTCTGATACCATATTGAATTGTATTGTAAAAACGAGAATACATTGAGTATGGCTTAATAGAGCCTTATTTATACACATAAAAAGAGAGGAAGAAGAGAGAATTTTCCTCAACTATCCACCGAAATTTTCTCGTGCAGTTGAGAAAATCCTATTTGTTATCACTTTTCATCCTCAGCCAATTCTATGCCTACTTGATGTCTTCGGGTGTATCCTTCTCTAATTAGATTACCATTTGTCCCATAACATTAAGGTATAAGTTTTGGGTACTCTTAATGTTGGGCTGAGAGCCCAGTTCAGCCCATAGCCCATAGCTCTCTTATTAACCCTAACCCTAACCTAAAACCTAATTATATATAGGGGCTAATGGTGGCTGCGAAATTAGGAGATTAACATCGAAGCAAGGGGGAGAAACTTCGCAGCAACATTAGGTATTCAAAGAGAGGAGAAATGGGCAGAAAAATAAGAGAAAAAGAAAGGGAAGAAGACAAGAAAAACACAGAAATTGTTCTCACTCATCCAAACAGTTTCTCATCTCAGGTTAGATCAGATCTTCAGTGAATTCTTCTGTGATTTCTTGAGGAGGTTTTGGATATTGTGCACAGTGACGTGATTCTTGTATCCCAGTTATTCTCTTGTGATTGTTGCTTGGGTTTTGGGCAAGAGATTTGAGAATTGTACATTCATTATTTCTATAGTAGATTTTCTCTGATTTACCTCGTGGTTTTTACCCTTCACGTTGAAGGGGTTTTCCACGTAAATCTTGGTGTTCTATTTGATTGTGATTTCTGTTTAATTCCGCTGTGTGTTACGGTCTGTTAGTAATTGTTCATATACAAAAGTTATTGTTTATTGCCTATCCTTTTTGGTTCCCCATCACTTGACACTAAGAACCCAATTGTTGCCTTGGATCAAGGTAGGTCATCATGACTAATTCCGTGTCTTTGTTCTTAGCTCCAAAGAAAGTAGATTGAATTGTTGGCCAAAATGCCACCTTTGTTGGCCTACACCATAAAGCCCTATCGTTGGATTCTTTAATTTTCCTACTATGTATTTATACGTTGTTATCTATTTTTTAGGTTAGAGTTCAAACACATAAAGGGATTTTTTTGAGAATTAAGTTAGGATTTAACTGAAACATTGTATAAATATCGAATAGAGTATGAGGATGTTTGCTAGTTAATTATTGTAATATATATTTTGAAAAATTATGTATTAAAAATGAAATACAATTATCGAAGATGATTTTTTTGAAATAATGATTATACATGTTATAATTTTCTCAATATGTCAGGACAATCCTATCAAGGTATAATAGGAAGATATGTGGATGCTTCAATGAGAAGGTTTTCCGATGACAAGAACCAAGCAATTAAGAGAGATAGGTCATGGTCATCATAACTGTTTTCTTTCCCCTATGCTTGGGTTATATCAAGTGAATCTTTGGTTTCAATGACTTGTTTTCTAGAGATATCTAATTTGAATATTATGTTTTTGGACTTTTTGGTCATATTATTACTGTTGAATATTATAATGTGTATCTCTATTATGCATCAGGAAGTTGCGAGATTGACTTTAGCGCTAATGTGAAAGGCTAGTAGTAGATCATCTCACCTGATGCTGATGTCTCTCTCTATATACTTTGTCCCGATTGACCTGATCGCAAAAATAAGAATATGGCCAAGTTACGAGTGGCTCTTATGGAGGATAATATAGATATATTATTTTTAATCATATATATACATATATATATAATATTATTATCTACATCATAATCATTTACAAAATATAAGAGACTTGTCCATTTATAGGCAAAATAAAGGTTGAAATATCAATAGATTTATGAATATAAGTAAAACAAACTATACCTATTGGAAAACAATTGCTCAATTATCAGCAACATGTGGATGAAGGGGAGAAAGTGAAAATATCAACAACGTGTGGATGGAATGAAGGGGGAGAAAGATAAAATATCAACGACAAAGCTATAGGCGAGTTGTGGATGAAGGGGAGAAATCTAAAATATCAACGATAATTATGTAGGTGTACGTAGAGAATAACTTTAGCTCTTGGTAAATAAATCTCTTATTGAAAATATTGCATGAGTAGTGCTACATTAATGGGAGTGTGCTTATGTGGCTCTACTTTTTAAAGATTAAGATGCAAATGGAATTTTTGGCTTGCTAATTGGATCGATTATGAATATGTGATTATGAATGGTTTGAGATTGTGTTTGAGTTGATTTCAAGCTCGATCAAGCTTGGCTCGAACATGAATAAATTGAGTACTCTGAACGCATTATTTGGGCCTGAAATTTAAGTTGGGTTTATATTTAGCTAAATTTATCACGCATTTCATGAAATGAATTCTATAAGAAAATTGATATGCTTATTCTTGAGATTAGTGATTGTGATTATGGGACAAATCCATATAAGTTGATATTCTATATTAATTGTTGTGCATTTGATGTAGCAATAGAGAATATTCATATTTGATTACTAAAGATTATAACTCAACTATGAGTGTTGAGAATAATATAGAAAATTTAAAATCATACTTCATTAGGTTGCTGTACGGCAAGACCGATCTGATTCCTTAACTTAAATTGCACCAAATTAATTCCATTTAATTAGAAATACTACTCATGTAAAAGTGCCATGATGCCTACTCTATGACTAGAAATTATAAATTATAAACCCATGCGATTATTTAGAAACTTATTTTTATTTTCCAATCAAAATAAATATTCTATTATAATTAATTTACATACATATATATATATACACACACACAAATATATATATATATATATATATGTATATATATGTATATATATATATGTATATATATGTATGTATATATATGTATATATATATATGGATAATTTTCCTATAAAATACTCACATTTTGGGTATTTCTCAACCGGTATTCCCCATTTTTGTTTCTTTCCAAATAGTGCTCTTAATTTTAAAAATTCTTAAAACAATCTTAAAAAATTTCAACCAATATTTTTTTTATCTATTTTAAACCAATCAAATCAATACAAAGAGCTTGAAGCAGTCCAAAATATTCTCTTTTTACACAATTTATTTGTTTTTGATTAAAAAAAGAATTAGAGCAAGCTCAAAGTATTCATTAAAGATAAAGAAAAAAACATCTAATACGTCTAAAATATTTCTATGTGATGCAATCCCATAGAATAGAAAAAAAATTGCATAACATAATCAAGGTATCTTTTTATAAAACATGCATTCATCCAATATTCAATACAACAACATATTCTTTTGTAATCTTTAATATAAGAACACATGAAGTATCTAATATAACGAAAATGCATGATGTATTTATGTATGATAGAAAATCATTAAAGTATTTAATATAATCATAACCATCCACTTATATATAAGATATACATGCACTACTAGTCATATGTGCCCTGCAAGTTAATCGAGTGATGATACATATGACTTGACATGCATTCTTTCTTTTACTTATTATTATTAGGTATTTTATCACTTTATCTTGTGTGTTGCATATATTGTGATATTCATAGATCTGTGTAATAGGAGTCGGATCGTGATAAGATCATGATAATGAGATCGAATCACCTTTAAATATAGATCCTAAATAATCTCAATCATATGTTACTCGAGAAGGACATCGAGATAACTAGATAGACTAGTGCACTATATACATATCCATATAATGGAGGTGGTTGGTCTCATGGTTGCTCATATGGGGATACTAAGGATATAGTATAGGTGCTCAATGGAGAATGAATTCACTAATTAATCTGCTCATGGAATACTAGATGGTTGATGATACCTTATTATCAAACAGCGATTTCATAGTCCTAGTTGTGTATTTAGTCCTTAGATTTGAGACACCAAGGATATCCTATATGAGTACTCCATTCTTTAATACCAGACTTATAGGTTTTGAAGCTCCAAATTTAATATAGCAAGTCATTGGGAGTGGTAGCTAACTTTACGAGGGCTATTGAGTATCAATAGAGGATCATCCACTCTCGGTATCATGAGAGGAATATCCCATGTATTCTTGCTCAAACAAATCCTTGGTCAAGGTTGTTCGGATTGAGAGAGAAAGAGTTTTCTAAGAGAATTCGATTAGAGCGAGACTCGAGAAGAGACCGTATGGGTCTAATAGCACCATGCTCGGCATAGGGTCTCTTAGATATTAGATAGATGAGGAATTATATGTACATAGTAATTTAGTATAGATAGGTTCAAAGGAATAGATTCTCATGTATCGTTTGGGGACTTCGGCGTAGTGGCTTAGTACATCCGTAATCGATGAGTCGGGTGAATTATTATAAAGATAATAATTCACTGAGTTAGAAGGAATTCTGACAAGTATGACTCATGGCTAGTTTGATATTGGGCTTAGAAGATCATAGACATATGATAGGTGTCACAACGAGTAAAGTTCCGGATATGAGATATCCGTCGGAGTTCCTATCTTATTGGATATCTATTATGCCCCTAAATTATTGGATCATAAGATGAGATCCAATAATAGCTAATAAGAGATTATTGGTTAGAGATCCACTAATTTAAGAGACTTAGGTAATTGGATAGAGATCCAATACATAATAGGGCAAGATCCATTATGGTTAAGTTGACAATGGACCTCTATAAATATGAGGGAACTAAAGGTTTATAGGCTAAGGGATTTTTAGCAGCCACCTTCTATTCTCCTCTCCCTTTCCTCCTCAACCAATAGCCCCAATATGGGGGCATGTGGATAGCAAGAAGGGTCGGCCCCTTCTTGATCACGTAGTGCGCGCAGCATGGAGATTTGGACAGCAATTTAAGGGGTGTCGTCATAGCCCCTACCATGTGGATTATCACTAGAGAGAAAGATACTTGAACTTTTTTATCTGGTCTTATAGATTTGTAGGGATTTAGGGATATACGATCTCCCTAGATAATTTTTTTATGTGTAGTTTTTTGATTTTACGGGTTTTCGCACACCAACTTTTGCATGACGATAAGAACCTCTATTTTTTATCGAAAATATATGATTTTTATTTTGGTTCTTGTATCGTGTATATGATGTTACCATAGATTTTTCAATAGTAGTATCAGAGCCAGGTTGCTTATGCAAAAGATTAGCTTTTAAACTCTGTGTTGTGTTAAATTGCATAATAATCATTTTACGCGATTACAGCAATTTTTTATCGTACATGTTAAATCTATGCTGTAATTTATTTATCTATTATAAGGTGTTTTGCAAAGGGCTTTTGATGCTAAATATGTTAGCATAAAAGAGGAAGAAAGGACAGCGATGGTTGTTGCCCCTTTAGATTGGCCAAAGGTTGCTTGTAGACTTAGCTGAGAACTTTTCTTGTTACTCTCGGCCTAGCCAAAAATAGCAGGAATGAGAGGCTCGCAAGGCTGCTCTCAACCTACTGCATGATAGCCTTTGCAGCTAGGTTTCTTGGCTGCAAAGGGGGACTTGGTGGTTAGGATTTCCTGGCTGTAAGGGTTGCCTTAGTGGCTGGGACTCCTGTCCGCATGGGGCAAGTTTGCGGCTAGGGTCTCCTGGCCGCCCAAGGCTGCCCCACAGCCAAGGTTTCTTAACTGCAAGAGACTCCTTGATGGCTAGGGTTTCCTAGCCATACAAGGCAGCCTAGTGGGTTAGGATTCTTGGCCACAAGGGAGTCCTTAGTGGCTGAGATTTCCTAGTCATATAAGGATACCCTGTGGTAGGGTAACCCTAGAGTGCAGCAAAATAATTAATTAAATAATTTAATTAATTATAATTATTATTATCTAGTAGTCCTATATTATAATGATGTGTACATGTGATGTATGATATGGACGGATGATTATGGACTATGTGATATGTGTGTATATGTGATTATTATTATTATTATTATTATTGGGGCCTGCGATTTTTCATTTTTTTTCTCGTTTATTGCTGGGCCTATGTACCTATAATTAAGTTGTAATTATACGATGAGGTGCGCTAGGAGTGTGGAAGCAATAACGGGACCCATGAAGACGAAACGAATGATCACAACATACGGAGATACGTCGAAATGCCAAAAAAACTAACAAGAATGAGATAGATGATCACAGGGTATGGAGATGCACCGTTGCACATATAGATCTTGATGTGAGCAATTAAGCCCATTAGCTCTAGTTTGATTATATTAGGATGAGGTTCATGATCATATGGTGTGATTGATTATGTGATGTGTGATTATATATATACATAAAGGGATTTTTTTGGGAACTGAGTTAGGATGTAACTAAAGCATTATATAAATATCAAATAGAGTACGAGGATGTTTGCTAGTTAATTATTATAATATATATTTTTGAAGAATTATGTATTAAAAATGATATACAATTATCGAAGATGGTTTTTTAAAATAGTGATTATACATGTTATAATTTTCTCAATATGTCAGTACAATCCTATCGAGGTATAATAAGAAGATGTCTCGATATTTCAATGAGAGAATTTCTTAATGACGGGAACCTTTAGTCTCAATGACTCCTTTTTGAAAGATATCTAATTTGAAGGTTATATTTTTGGACTTTTCTACCATATTGTTATAGTTGAACATTATAACGTGTATCTCTATTATGCAACAGGAAGCTGCTTGGAAGTTGCGAAATTGACTTTAGCGCTAATGTGAAGGGCTCGTAGTGGATCATCTCACCTGATGCTGATATCTCTCTCTATATACTCTGTCTCGGTTGACTTGATCGCAAAAAGAAGAAGATGGCTGGGTTATGGGTGGCTCTTATGATGGATAATACATCTATATTATTTTTAATCATATATACATATATAATATTATTATTTGCGTTATAATTATTTATAAAATATGAGAGACTTGTCAATTTGTAGGCAAAATAAAGGATGAAATATCAATGGATTTATGAATATAGGTAAAACAAACCATACCTATTGGAAAATAATTGCTCAATTATTAGCAACTTATGGATGAAGGGGGAGAAAGCTAAAATATCAGCAACGTGTGGATGGAACGAAGGGGGAGAAAGCTAAAATATTAGCAACATGTGGGTGGAATGAAGGGGGAGAAAGCTAAAATATCAACGACAAAGCTATATGCGGGGAAGAAAGCTAAAATATCAACGACAAAGCTATAGGCAAGTTGTGGATGAAGGGGGAGAAAGCTAAAATATCAATGACAAAGCTATAGGCAAGTTGTGGACGAAGGGGAGAAAGCTAAAATATCAACGACTGTAAGTGTATGTAGAGAATAACTTTAGCTCTTGGTAAATAAATCTCTTCTTGAAAATATTGCATGAGTAGTGCTACATTAATGGGACTGTGCTTATGTGGCTCTACTTTTTAAAGATTAAGATGCAAATGGAATTTTTGGCTTGCTAATTGGATCGATTATGAATATGTGATTATGAATGGTTTGAGATTGTGTTTGAGTTAATTTCAAGCTCGATCAAGCTTGGCTCGAACATGAATAAATTGAGTAATACGAACACATTAATTTGGGTCTTAAATTTAAGTTGGGCTTATATTTAGCTAAATTTATCATGTATTTCATGAAATGAATTGTATAAGAAAATTGATCTGCTTATTCCTGAGATTAGTGATTGTGATTATGGGACAAATGCATATCAGTTGTTATTCTATATTAGTTGCTGTGCATTTGATGTTGCAATAGAAAATATTCATATTTGATTACTAAAGATTGTAACTCAACTATGAGTGTTGAGAATGATATAGAAAATTTAAAATCATACTTCGTTAGGTTGCTGTACGGCATGACCGATCCGATTCCTTAACTTAAATTGGAACAAATTAATTCCATTTAATTAGAAATACTACTCATTTATAGTGCCATGATACCTACTCTATGGCTCAAAATTCTAAATTATAAACCCATGTTTATTTTCTAATCAAAATAAATATTCTATTATAATCAATATATATATATACACATAAATATTTGCAGATGATTTTCCTAGAAAAATACTTATATTTTGGATATTTCAGAACCAGTATCTCCCATTTTGCTTCTTTTCAAATGGTGCTCTTAATTTAAAAAAAAATTAAAATAACCTTTAAAAAAATTTCAATCATTATTTTTATTTTTTAAACCAATTTTAAACTGTTGTAGTATTTTTATTTGATTCGTTTACAATGTTCTTAATAGAATTTATAGTTCTTTCTTAGTTATTCAAAATACTATAAATATTATTAAACTATATTTAAATGATTTCATCTCTTTGGTTGTTATTACTCGTAAACCATTAATATATCATAGTTGCAGACTTGTAGTTAGTTTGATTGAGGTTTTAAAGTATTTTTATTGTGATGATTAAAACATAACAAAAAAGTTAATTTTTGATCTCAATTTAAGTAATATTATTCATAAACTATTGTAATGGCCTTATAGTGTTTTTGTTGTGGCAATCTAAATATTGTAATAGGCCAAAGACATTATAAAAGGTGGAAAAATTTTGAAGGACAATTTGAGTAATTTTCAAATTGTAAGGATTGTCTGAGAAAAAAAGCAAAAGAGAGGATAGTGATCTAGAAATACTCAAAATATAAATATATTTTAGAGAAATCATCATCATCATCATCATCATCATCATCATCATCATCATCATCATCATATATATATATATATATATATGAATTTGCCGATCTATATTTGGAAGACGAGTCCAAACGGGCTGTAATAAAATGTGTTTCTAATACTTATAAAAAGTGTTTTATATTTTAGTGACTTCATTAAAATCAGCGAACACTTCTATTAGGGAAAGATAAACGCATGCAGAAGAAGCATACACGGATAAGGAAATAAGAATGAGTGATTGCTGTATTTTCCTCTTCTCGTCCGTCTTTCTCTGTTTCTTCCTCTGCATGGCAAATGATCAGCGGCAGAACTCGCTCACGTGCTCGCGCCTTTACTTCCATACTAGAGGAGGAATCTGTGGCCTTTTTTCACTGGCCATTTCCTTGGTTCAGATCGTCGGTCCTTTACTTCTTCGTTGACTTAGGAAATTGCTTAATTTCTTTGTTCTTTCTGGATAACTTCCAGGAAATTGCTGTAAGTTTCAGCCTCAGGCATAACATAATATACACTCGTTCCGATCAGCCTTGTCGTGTGTGGTGTGGGTGTGTACGTCGGGTTAGCAAGCAGAAGAGGAGAGGATGGCCAGGTTGCTGAGCTTCGTGCTTGGAGATCGTTCGTATGGAGCTGATTCGACGTCACTGATGACGGGGATTCTGTTCATGCTGGGCTTGGTGGCAGCGACGATATCCATCATGGCAGTCGTCCTCTTCAACTGCGGCGACAGCCATGAGACGAAGTCCAAGCCCAAGAAAAAGACCAAGTACTACGGTGGCGGCGGAAGCGGAGGCGGCGGTTGTGGAGGCGGAGGCGGCGGTTGTGGAGGCGGAGGCGGCGGTTGTGGAGGCGGAGGCGGAGGCGGCGGATGTGGCGGCGGAGGCTGAAGCGGCGGCGGCGGGTGTTGATGTGGCGGTGGTTGCTGAGGCCATCGTTGGCAGACGCATCTATTATGAACTCTTAACATCTAAAGAAGCGCAGTGCCTATCTCATCTGTTCTTTTCTTGATGCAATATAATAGCTCGTGTAAATTAAAATTACAAGTGCTATACATGTCATGCAGCCTTTTGAGTTCGCAACTATTTTCGTCGATGCTCGTCGTATGCTACTCATAAGTGATACAGTGTTTATTTCTTTCAAGATTCAAAGGCAGCATACACTACTTAGCTTCTTTGTTCTCAACCAGAGCCCTCATGTGGTAGAGTTCAATTGATGAAAGCCAAAGTAATTACTGTCAGTGCTGTCTATCCTTCTCTCAAACGAAAGTATTGCCTCCGTTTCTTATAAGGAAATGTCTCGTCATTGAAAAAAATGAAAAAAACAACAGACACAGAAGTTTCGCAAAACATTGAAGCACAAAAGGAACCGATGGGTTAATTTCTTGACACAGATTCAATCGAAAAAGAAGGGTTAATTTCTTGATAGAGAGATTCCGTGATTGAATCTCTCTTCTCTTATTTTCTTTGCATTTTCACCCAACTTTAAATTTCTTGTAAAATACTCATAGATCACACACGCAAATTTGTATAGCAAATTTGGAATGTAATATTGGTGTTGATTTATGATGGAAAAAGCAAGATGTGATTCTATTTAGCTCCCCAGCAACCTCAGTACATTTAGTATGACTTAATAGAGCCTTATTTATACACATAAGAAGAGAGGATTTTTCTCAATTGTCCACCGAGATTTCCTCGTACAGTTGAGGAAATCCTATCTATTATTATGCTCCCGCAAGATCGTGCTCTTGTCATGGACACTAATCTTGGACCGATATAATGAAAATAATTTACGAGTGAGAGGTTTCGTGAGTGAGTCTGCTAGTTGATCAGTCGTATGTACGTGAGAAACACGTAGTTAATGTTTGACAACTTGATCTTGTATGAAGTGGAAGTCAATAGTAATGTGTTTCATGCATGAGTGAAATATTGGATTGGCATATAAATAGATAGCTCCAACATTATTACAGTATATTGTAGGAGGAAAGGTAGAGTTGACGTTGAGTTCCTTGAGCAGATTTGTGATCCAATTTATTTCAGCAGTAGCTATGGCGATAGTACGATATTCAGCTTCAGTTGTGGATCGGGTAACTGTCTTTTGTTTCTTAGAACTCCAACTGAATGGATTAGCTCCAAGAAAGATAATATACCCAGCTTCAGAGGACTCGCTGCGATCAGTTGAATTGTCGCTGTAGCGATCTTTCTACGCAGCAGAGAATGTTCTGCTTTTAGATGTAGGCTGGCAGTGGTGGTGGACGGCACCGTCGAGGGCTTACTGCGATCATTGGGAGGCAATCTTACAGCTATGGCAGAACGGGCGCAAATGAAGCTGAGGGAGAAGCAGCGTTCTGTTGTGGCGTCGCGGCATTAGCAGCAACGTAGGTGAGAAGAACACAATGAGAAGAGAAAAATTACCGTCGATGGCTCACTGCGATCAACTGAATGTCGTTGTGGTGGAGTTCCACGAGATCTACAGGTAGGGAATCCCGTCGGAGAAGGAAGCAGAACACCGATCGCAGGGGGATTTCGCAGAGAAGTGACTGTCGATGTAGAGATGGCGAGGCAGAGAGGGCTTTGCTTCTGCCGAGGAAGGAGAGCCCGTCGGTCCTTACCGACTAGTTCGACCACTGCTGGGCCTAGACGGGGTGCTCGTTTGACGTGGCCGGATGCAACTCTTGCGCTATTGTCGATTGAGAGTTTAGCTAGGTGGAGTGCAATGGAGCCGAGGCTACTCCACCTACAATACTTGCGGAAATTGGTGGCGAAGAGAGCGCTGAACCGAAGCAAGACGCCTCCGTAGGAATACTATACTTCGGTGGGTTCTGCTCCAATGTGCAGATGCGCGGTGTTCTTCTGCCGTCGACGCTGTCGCTGGACAACGAAAAGAAAAAGGAAGAAAAAAAAAGCTCTTGCTTAATGCAAGGGCTCTGATACCATATTGAATTGTATTGTAAAAACGAGAATACATTGAGTATGGCTTATTTATACACATAAAAAGAGAGGAAGAAGAGAGAATTTTCCTCAACTATCCACCGAAATTTTCTCGTGCAGTTGAGAAAATCCTATTTGTTATCACTTTTCATCCTCAGCCAATTCTATGCCTACTTGATGTCTTCGGGTGTATCCTTCTCTAATTAGATTACCATTTGTCCCATAACATTAAGGTATAAGTTTTGGGTACTCTTGATGTTGGGCTGAGAGCCCAGTTCAGCCCATATGGGCTTTAGCAGCCCATAGCTCTCTTATTAATCCTAACCCTAACCTAAAACCTAATTATATATAGGGGCTAATGGTGGCTGTGAAATTAGGAGATTAACATCGCAGCAAGGGGGAGAAACTTCGCCGCAAAATTAGGGATTCAAAGAGAGGAGAAAAGGGCAGAAAAATAAGAGAAAAAGAAAGGAAAGAAGACAAGAAAAACACAGAAATTGTTCTCACTCATCCAAACAGTTTCTCATCTCAGGTTAGATCAGATCTTCAGTGAATTCTTCTGTGATTTCTTGAGGAGGTTTTGGATATTGTGCACAGTGACGTGATCCTTGTCTCCAAGTTATTCGCTTGTGATTATTGCTTGGGTTTTGGGCAAGAGATTTGAGAATTGTATATTCATTATTTCTATAGTGGATTTTCTCTGGTTTGCCCCATGGTTTTTACCCTTCACGTTGAAGGGGTTTTTCACGTAAATCTTAGTGTTCTATTTAATTATGATTTCTGTTTAATTCCGCTGTGTTACGGCCTGCTAGTAATTGTTCATATACAAAAGTTATTGTTTATTGCTTATCCCTTATGGTTCCCCATCAACTAGTATCAAAGCAAGGTTTTGGTGATTTAATTTTTGTATTTGAACATGGAGGCTGGTAATGTTTCTCGCATGATTAATTTGAATGAAAATAATTGGATGATATGAAAACCAAGAATGGAAGATCTCTTGTATTGTAAAGATTTGTATGGACCTTTGCAAGGGGACAGTGAAAACCCCATAACTATGACAGATGATGAGTGGAAGAGATTAGATCAAAAAACGGTTGGGTTTATTCGACAGTGGCTCGATGATAGTGTCTTTCACCATATTTCTACTGAAAGTTCTGCATATTCTCTTTAGAAAAAGTTGGAAGGTCTATATGAAAGAAAAACAGCTGACAACAAAGCTTTTTTTATTAGAAAACTTGTGAACCTAAAATATAAAGAGGGTGCTTCTATTGCTGAGCATTTGAATGAAATACAGAGTATTACTAACCAGTTATCTTCTATGAAAATGTCTCTTGATGATGAGTTGCAGGCATTGTTACTTCTCAGTTCATTGCTAGAAAGTTGGGAGACACTGGTGGTTTCTTTTAGTAATTCTGCGACAGATGGTATTGTTACCATGAGTCAAGTAACAAGCAGTTTGTTGAATGAGTAGTTGAGAAGAAAGACCTCAGCGGTATCTCAGATTGATTCAGAAGCACTTATCTCAGAGAACAGAGGAAGGTCAAGGTCTAAAGATAGAAGCAGTTCACGCATAGGTATAAGCAAGTCAAGATCAAGGAAAGATATTATTTGCTATAACTGTGGTGAGAAAGGACATTATAAGAATCAGTGTAAGTAACCTAAGAAGAGCAAGAAAAAGGGAAAAGAAGTGGAGTCTACAGAGTCAAAATAGAATACCACAGTTACAGTGTAGGTTGGTGATTATTTGATTTTGTCTCCTTCTGATGATATTTTTTCTTGTGTGTGTCAGGATCTTGAGTGGATAATTGACACAGGAGCTTCTTATCATGCTACACCACGGAGGGAGTTTTTTATTACGTACAAGTCTGGAATTTTTGGTGTTGTCAAGATGGGCAACCATGGCACAGCAGACATCATTGGCATGGGTGACATCCATATAAAGATCAATCTTGGATGCAAGTTGGTGCTTAAGGATGTGAGACATGTGGTTGACTTGAGGTTGAATCTAATTTCAGTTGGAAGATTAGATGATGAAGACTATGATAGCAGGTTTTACAAAGGGCAGTGGAAACTCAGTAAGGGTTCTCTTGTTATAGCTAATGGAAAGAAATGTCACACTTTGTACAGGTTGCAGGCCAAAGCTTGTGATGAACAATTGAATGCTATAGAGAAAGACTTCAGCATGGAGTTGTGGCATAAGTGATTGGGACACATGAGCGAGAAGGGACTGCAAGCTCTTTTCAAGAGAGAGGTATTGCTTGACCTTAGAGGTATACGTTTGAACCCTTGTATTGATTGTTTGGCTGGTAAACAACATAGAGTTTCTTTTGCTAGTCCTGCTTTATCTAGAAAAATGCATGCCTTGGACCGTGTTTATATAGATGTATATGGTCCTTTGAGGATAAAAACTCCTAATGGTTCTACTAATGTTCCTGGCATCAGTGATGCACTTTACTTTGTTACTTTTATAGATGACTTTTCCAGGAAAGTTTGAGCTTATGCTTTGAAGACCAAGGATCAAGTTATTGGTATCTTCAAAGAGTTTCATGCCAGAGTTGAAAGGGAAACAGAAAGACAGTTGAAATGCATAAGATCAGATAATGGTGGTGAGTATACAGGATTGTTTGATGATTATTGCAGGTTACATGACATTCAACATGAGATGACAGTTCCTGGTACACCTCAGCATAATACAATTATAGAGAGGATGAACCGCACCATCATGGAAAAGATCAGATGTATGCTTTCACAGGCAAAGCTACCCAAAAAGTTTTGGGATGAGGCTTTGAGGACTACAGTTGATGTGATCAACTTATCTCCTGCATGACCCTAGATGCTGATGTTGCAGAGCATGTTTGGTCAGAGAAAGATGTTTCCTATAAGCATTTGAGAGTGTTTGGTTGTCGTGCATTTGCACACGTTCCAGACAATGAAAGGTCCAAGCTAGATGGTAAGATAAAAGAATGTATTTTTCTTGGCTACTCATATGATCAATTTGGTTACAGGCTTTAGGATCCAGAAAAGCAGAAGGTATTTAGAAGCAGAGATGTGGTCTTCTTTGAGGATCAAACCCTTGAGGATTTGAAGAAGGAGGCACCAGCCAATACTTCTACAGAAGGATTAGCAGATTGTGACCCAGTTGTTCCTCCAGTATATCAGAGTGATGGGGAAGATGTGCAGGAAGATGGTGTAGAGCCAGATATTAATTTACCTGCAAGACATGTTGAGCAGGAAGAAGTTGAGGAGCAACTTCCCGCAGAACCTCAATTGAGAAGATCTTCTAGATAATGTCAGGCTTCCAGAATATACTCTACAGATGAGTATGTTATGCTTTCTAATGCAGTTGAACCAGAGAGTTACCAGGAAGTAGTTGAAAGTGAGCAGAAAAAAATGTGGCTAGTTGCTATGCAGGAAGAGATGGATGCTCTACAAAAGAATCATACATATGATTTGGTGCAACTTCCATAGGGAATGAAGGTCTTAAAGAACAAGTGGATTTTCAGGTTGAAGACTCAAGAATATTGTTCTCAACCAAAGTACAAAGCCAGATTAGTTGTGAAAGGCTTTAGTCAAAAGAAAGGTATTGACTTTGAAGAATTTTTTCTCCTGTTGTTAAAATGTCTTCTATTCGTGTTGCTCTAGGTATTGCTGCTAGCTAGGACTTGGAGGTGGAGCAGTTAGATGTGAAGACAGCTTTCCTTTATGGTGATTTGGAGGAGAAAATTTATATGGAGCAACTAGAAGTTTTCAAAGTCAAAGGTAAAGAAAATTTTGTCTGCAAGTTAAGAAAGAGTTTGTATGGATTGAAACAAGCTCCAAGACAATGGTACAGAAAGTTTGATTTATTTATGATTGAAAATGGATACAAAAAAGGGCTTCAGATCATTGTGTGTACATCAAATGGTTTGGTGAGGATTTTATTATTCTCTTACTTTATGTTGATGATATGCTTATTATTGGGAAAGATATGCACACAATTGATAGGTTGAAGAAGAAACTGAGTGAGTCCTATGCAATGAAGGATATGGGGCCAGCAAAGCAAATACTGGGCATGCAGATTTCTCGTGACAGGAAAAACAAGAAGATTTGGTTGTCACAGGAGAAATACATCGAGAAGGTATTAGAAAGGTTCAGTATGAGCAATGCAAAGCCAGTTGGTTCTCCTCTTTCAGGTCACTTCAAGTTGTGCTCAGAACAGAGTCCGTCAAGTGATGAAGAGAAGGAGAAAATGCAAAAGGTTCCTTATGCTTCAGCAGTTGGAAGTTTAATGTATGCAATGGTATGTACGAGGCCGGACATCGCATATGCAGTGGGTGTTACTAGAAGATTTCTTGCAAATCTAGGCAAAGAGCACTGGGCAGTAGTGAAGTAGATTTTGAGATATTTCAGAGGAAGTTCTAAGGTTTATTTAATCTTTAGAGGTGGACCACCTGTGCTAATGGGTTACACAGATGCAGATATGGCCAGAGATATTGATACAAGAAAATCCACTTCAGGTTTTGTACTTACTTTTGCAGGGGGAGCAGTGTCATGGCAATCCAGATTACAAAGGTGTATTGCTCTCTCCATCACAGAGGCAGAATATATTGCTGTTACAGAGGTTTGTAAAGAAATATTATGGATGAAAGAATTCTTACAAGAATTGAGGCTAAAACAGGAAAACTATGTAGTGTATTGTGACAGTCAGAGTGCCATCCATTTATGTAAGAACCCAGTTTTTCATTCCAAGTCAAAGCATATAGATGTTAGATATCATTGGATTCGAAATGTACTTGAAGAAAAACAGTTGCTACTTCAGAAAATTCATACGGATGATAATGGAGCGACATGTTGACAAAAACTTTACCAAAAGAGAGACAGAGATGTGCGAAGCGGTTGGTCGGCATGGATTTACACTGAGTCATGGGATAGCCTCCCTTATGGGCTGAAGGGGGAGGTTGTTGGGCTGAGAGCCCAGTTCAGCCCATATGGGCTTTAGCAGCCCATAGCCCATAAATCTCTTATTAACCCTAATCCTAACCTAAAACCTAATTATATATATGGGCTAATGGTGGCTGCGAAATTAGGAGATTAACATCGCAGCAAGGGGGAGAAACTTCGCAGCAACATTAGGGATTCAAAGAGAGGAGAAAAGAACAGAAAAATAAGAGAAAAAGAAAGGGAAGAAGACAAGGAAAACACAGAAATTGTTCTCACTCATCCAAACAGTTACTCATCTCAGGTTAGATCAGATCTTCAGTGAATTCTTCTGTGATTTCTTGAGGAGGTTTTGGATATTGTGCACAGTGACGTGATCCTTGTATCCCAATTATTCTCTTGTGATTGTTGCTTGGGTTTTGAGCAAGAGATTCGAGAATTATACATTCATTATTTCTATAATGGATTTTCTCTGATTTGCCCCGTGGTTTTTACCCTTCACGTTGAAGGGGTTTTTCACGTAAATCTTGGTGTTCTATTTGATTGTGATTTATGTTTAATTCCATTGTGTGTTACGGCCTGTTAGTAATTGTTCATATACAAAAGTTATTGTTTATTGCCTATCCTTTTTGGTTCCCCATCACTTGACACTAAGAACCCAATTGTTGCCTTGGATCAAGGTAGGTCATCGCAGCTAATTCCCGTGTGCTGTTCTTAGCTCCAGCAAAGTAGATTGAATTGTTGGCCAAAATGCCACCTTTGTTGGCCTACACCATAAAGCCCTATCCTTGGATTCTTTAATTTTCCTACTATGTATTTATACGTTGTTATCTATTTTTTAGGTTAGAGTTCAAACACATAAAGGGATTTTTTTGGGAATTAAGTTAGGATTTAATTGAAACATTATATAAATATCGAATAGAGTATGAGGATGTTTGCTAGTTAATTATTGTAATATATATTTTGAAAAATTATGTATTAAAAATGAAATACAATTATCGAAGATGATTTTTTTGAAATAATGATTATACATGTTATAATTTTCTCAATATGTCAGGACAATCCTATCAAGGTATAATAGGAAGATATGTGGATGCTTCAATGAGAAGGTTTTCCGATGACAAGAACCAAGCAATTAAGAGAGATAGGTCATGGTCATCATAACTATTTTCTTTGAATCTTTGGTTTCAATGACTCGTTTTCTAGAGATATCTAATTTGAATATTATGTTTTTGGACTTTTTGGTCATATTATTACTGTTGAATATTATAATGTGTATCTCTATTATGCATCAGGAAGTTGCGAGATTGACTTTAGCGCTAATGTAAAAGGCTAGTAGTAGATCATCTCACTTGATGCTGATGTCTTTCTCTATATACTCTGTCCCGATTGACCTGATCGCAAAAATAAGAATATGGCCAAGTTACGAGTGGCTCTTATGGAGGATAATATAGATATATTATTTTTAATCATATATATACATATATATATATATAATATTATTATCTACATCATAATCATTTACAAAATATAAGAGACTTGTCCATTTATAAGCAAAATAAAGGTTGAAATATCAATAGATTTATGAATATAGGTAAAACAAACTATACCTATTGGAAAACAATTGCTCAATTATCAGCAACATGTGGATGAAGGGGCGAAAGCGAAAATATCAGCAACGTGTGGATGGAATGAAGGGGGAGAAAGATAAAATATCAACGACAAAGCTATAGGCGAGTTGTGGATGAAGGGGAGAAATCTAAAATATCAGCGATAATTATGTAGGTGTACGTAGAGAATAACTTTAGCTCTTGGTAAATAAATCTCTTCTTGAAAATATTGCATGAGTAGTGCTACATTAATGGGACTGTGCTTATGTGGCTCTACTTTTTAAAGATTAAGATGCAAATGGAATTTTTGGCTTGCTAATTGGATCGATTATGAATATGTGATTATGAATGGTTTGAGATTGTGTTTGAATTGATTTCAAGCACAATCAAGCTTGGCTCGAATATGAATAAATTGAGTACCGCGAACGCATTAATTTGGGTCTTAAATTTATGTTGGGCTTATATTTAGCTAAATTTATCATGCATTTCATGAAATGAATTATATAATAAAATTCATATGCTTATTCTTGAGATTAGTGATTGTGATTATGGGACAAATGCATATCAGTTGTTATTCTATATTAATTGCTGTCCATTTGATGTTGCAATAGAAAATATTCATATTCGATTACTAAAGATTATAACTCAACTATGAGTGTTGAGAATAATATAGAAAATTTAAAATCATACTTCATTAGGTTGCTGTACGGAAAGACCGATCTGATTCCTTAACTTAAATTGCACCAAATTAATTCCATTTAATTAGAAATACTACTCATGTAAAAGTGCCATGATGCCTACTCTATGACTAGAAATTATAAATTATAAACCCATGCGATTATTTAGAAACTTATTTTTATTTTCCAATCAAAATAAATATTCTATTATAATTAATTTACATACATATATATATATACACACAAATATATATATATATATATATATGTATATATATATATGTATATATATATATGTATATATATGTATATATATATATGGATAATTTTCCTATAAAATACTCACATTTTGGGTATTTCTCAACCGGTATTCCCCATTTTTGTTTCTTTCCAAATAGTGCTCTTAATTTTAAAAATTCTTAAAACAATCTTAAAAAATTTCAACCAATATTTATTTTATCTATTTTAAACCAATCAAATCAATACAAAGAGCTTGAAGCAGTCCAAAATATTCTCTTTTTATACAATTTATTTGTTTTTGATTAAAAAAAAGAATTAGAGCAAGCTCAAAGCATTCATTAAAGATAAAGAAAAAAACATCTAATACTTCTAAAATATTTCTATGTGATGCAACCCCATAGAATAGAAAAAAAATTGCATAACACAATCAAGGTATCTTTTTATAAAACATGCATTCATCCAATATTCAATACAGCAAGATATTCTTTTGTAATTTTTAATATAAGAACACATGAAGTATCTAATATAACGAAAATGCATGATGTATTTGTGTATGATAGAAAATCATTCAAAGTATTTAATATAATCATAACCATCCACTTATATATAAGATATACATGCACTACTAGTCATATGTGCCTTGCAAGTTAATCGAGTGATGATACATATGACTTGACATGCATTCTTTCTTTTGCTTATTATTATTAGGTATTTTATCATTTTATCTTGTGTGTTGCATATATTGTGATGTTCATAGATTTGTGTAATAGGAGTCGGATCGTGATAAGATCACGATAATGAGACCGAATCACCTTTAAATATGGATCCTAAATAATCTCAATCATATGTTACTCGAGAAAGACTTCGAGATAACTAGATAGACTAGTGCACTATATACATATCCATATAATAGAGGTGGCTGGTCTCATGGTTGCTCATATGGGGACACTAAGGATATAGTATAGGTGCTCATTGGAGAATGAATTCACTAATTAATCTGCTCATGGAATACTAGATGGTTGATGATACCTTATTATCAAATAACAATTTCATAGTCCTAGTTGTGTATCTAGTCCTTAGATTTGAGAAACCAAGGATATCCTATATGAGTACTCCATTCTTTAATATCAGACTTATAGGTTTGGAAGCTTCAAATTTAGTATAGCAAGTCATTGGGAGTGATAGCTAACATTACGAGGGCTATTGAGTATCAATAGAGGATCATCCACTCTCGGTATCATGAGAGGAATATCCCATGTATTCTTGCTCAAACAAATCCTTGGTCAAGGTTGTTCGGATTGAGAGAGAAAGAGTTTTCTAAGAGAATTCGATTAGAGCGAGACTCGAGAAGAGACCGTATGAGTCTAATAGCACCATGCTCGGCATAGGGTCTCTTAGATATTAGATAGATTAGGAATTATATGTACATAGTAATTTAGTATAGATAGGTTCAAAGGAATGAATTCTCATGTATCGTTTGGGGACTTCGGCGTAGTGGCTTAGTACATCCGTAGTCGATGAGTCGGGTGAATTATTATAAAGATAATAATTCACTGAGTTAGAAGGAGTTCTGATAAGTATGACTCATGGCTAGTTTGATATTGGGCTTAAAAGATCATACACGTATGATAGGTGTCACAACGAGTAAAGTTCCGGATATGAGATATCCGTTGGAGTTCCTATCTTATTGGATATCTATTATGCCCCTAAATTATTGGATCCTAAGATGAGATCCAATAAGAGCTAATAAGAGATTATTGGGTAGATATTCACTAATTTAAAAGGCTTGGGTAATTGGATAGAGATCCAATACATAACAGGGCAAGATCCATTAGGGTTAAGTTGACAATGGACCTCTATAAATATGAGGGAACTAAAGGTTTATAGGCTAAGGGATTTTTAGCAGCCACCTTCTATTCTCCTCTCCCTTTCCTCCTCAACCAATAGCTCCAATATGGGGGCATGTGGATAGCAAGAAGGGCCGGCCCCTTCTTGATCACGTAGTGCGCGCAGCATGGAGATTTGGACAGCAATTTTAATGAGTGTCATCATAGCCCCTACCATGTGGATTATCACTAGAGAGAAAGATACTTGAACTTTTTTATCTGATCTTATAGATTTGTAGGGATTTAGGGATATACGATCTCCCTAGATAATTTTTTTATGTGTAGTTTTTTGATTTTACGGGTTTTCGCACACCAACTTTTGCATAACGATAAGAACCTTTATTTTCTATCGAAAATCTATGATTTTTATTTCGGTTCTTGTATCGTGTATATAATGTTACCATAGATTTTTCAATAGTGGTATCAGAGCTAGGTTGCTCATGCAAAAGATTAGCTTTTAAACTCTGTGTTGTGTTCAATCGCGTAATAATCATTTTACGCGATTGCAGTAATTTTTTATCGTACATGTTAAATCTGTGCTGTAATTTATTTATCTATTATAAGGTGTTTTGCAAAGGGCTTTTGATGCTAAATATGTTAGCATAAAAGAGGAAGAAAGGACAGCGATGGTTGTTGCCCCTTTAGATTGGCCAAAGGTTGCTTGCAGCCTTGGCTGAGAACTTTTCTTGTTACTCTCGGCCTAGCCAAAAATAGCAGGAATGAGAGGCTCGCAAGGCTGCTCTCAACCTACTGCATGATAGCCTTTGCAGCTAGGTTTCTTGGCTGCAAAGAGGGACTTGGTGGTTAGGATTTCCTGGCTGTAAGGGTTGCCTTAGTGGCTGGGTCTCCTGTTCGCATAGGGCAAGCTTGCGGCTAGGGTCTCCTGGCCTCCCAAGGCTGTCCCACAGTCAAGGTTTCTTAGCTGCAAGAGACTCCTTGATGGCTAGGGTTTCCTAGCCATACAAGGTAGCCTAGTGGGTTAGGATTCTTGGCCACAAGGGAGTCCTTAGTGGCTGAGATTTCCTAGTCATATAAGGATACCCTATGGTAGGGTAACCCTAGAGTGCAGTAAAATAATTAATTAAATAATTTAATTAATTATAATTATTATTATCTAGTAGTCTTATATTATGATGATGTATACATGTGATGTATGATATGGATGGATGATTATGGACTATGTGATATGTGTGTATATGTGATTATTATTATTATTATTATTATTATTATTATTATTATTGGGGCCTACGATTTTTATTTTTTTTCTTGTTTATTGTTAGGCCTATGTACCTGTAATTAAGTTGTAATTATACGAAGAGGTGCGCTAGGAGTGTGGAAGCGATAGCGGGACCCGTGTGGAAGCGAAACGGATGATCACAACATACAGAGATACGTCGAAATGCCAAAAAAACTAACAAGAATGAGATAGATGATCACAGGGTATGGAGATGCACCGTTGCACACATAAATCTTGATATGAGCAATTGAGCCCATTAGCTCTAGTTTGATCATATTAGGATGAGGTTCATGATCATATGGTGTGATTGATCATGTGATGTGTGATTATATATATACATAAAGGGATTTTTTTGAGAACTGAGTTAGGATGTAACTAAAGCATTATATAAATATCAAATAGAGTACGAGGATGTTTGCTTGTTAATTATTATAATATATATTTTTGAAGAATTATGTATTAAAAATGATATACAATTATCGAAGATGGTTTTTTAAAATAGTGATTATACATGTTATAATTTTCTCAATATGTCAGTACAATCCTATCGAGATATAATAAGAAGATATCTCCATATTTCAATGAGAGAATTTCTCAGTGACGAGAACCTTTAGTCTTAATGGCTCCTTTTTGAAAGATATCTAATTTGAAGATTATATTTTTGGACTTTTCTACCATATTGTTATAGTTGAACATTATAACGTGTATCTTTATTATGCAATAGGAAGCTGCTTGGAAGTTGCAAAATTGACTTTAGCGCTAATGTGAAGGGCTCGTAGTGGATCATCTCACCTGATGCTGATATCTCTCTCTATATACTTTGTCTCTCAGTTGACTTGATCGCAAAAAGAGGAAGCTGACTGGGTTATGGGTGGCTCTTATGAAGGATAATACAGATATATTATTTTTAATCATATATACATATATAATATTATTATCTACATCATAATTATTTATAAAATATGAGAGACTTGTCAATTTGTAGGCAAAATAAAGGCTGAAATATCAATGGATTTATGAATATAGGTAAAACAAACCATACCTATTAGAAAACAATTGCTCAATTATTAGCAATTTGTGGATGAAGGGGGAGAAAGCTAAAATATCAGCAACGTGTGGATGGAATGAAGGGGGAGAAAGCTAAAATATCAACGACAAAGGTATATGTGAGTTGTGGATGAAGAGGGAGAAAACTAAAATATCAACGACAAAGCTATCGACGAGTTGTGGATGAAGGGGAGAAAGCTAGATAATTATGTAGGTGTACGTAGAGAATAACTTTAGCTCTTGGTAAATAAATCGCTTCTTGAAAATATTGCATGAGTAGTGCTACATTAATGGGACTGTGCTTATGTGGCTCTACTTTTTAAAGATTAAGATGCAAATGGAATTTTTGGCTTGCTAATTGGATCGATTATGAATATGTGATTATGAATGGTTTGAGATTGTGTTTGAGTTAATTTCAAGCTCGATCAAGCTTGGCTCGAACATGAATAAATTGAGTAATCTGAACACATTAATTTGGGTCTTAAATTTAAGTTGGGCTTATATTTAGCTAAATTTATCATGTATTTCATGAAATGAATTGTATAAGAAAATTGATCTGCTTATTCCTGAGATTAGTGATTGTGATTATGGGACAAATGCATATCAGTGGTTATTCTATATTAGTTGCTGTGCATTTGATGTTGCAATAGAAAATATTCATATTTGATTACTAAAGATTGTAACTCAACTATGAGTGTTGAGAATGATATAGAAAATTTAAAATCATACTTCGTTAGGTTGCTGTACGGCATGACGGATCCGATTCCTTAACTTAAATTGGAACAAATTAATTCCATTTAATTAGAAATACTACTCATTTAAAGTGCCATGATACCTACTCTATGGCTCAAAATTCTAAATTATAAACCCATGTTTATTTTCTAATCAAAATAAATATTCTATTATAATCAATATATATATATATACACACATAAATATTTGCAGATGATTTTCCTAGAAAATACTTATATTTTGGATATTTCAGAACCAGTATCTCCCATTTTGCTTCTTTTCAAATGGTGCTCTTAATTTAAAAAAAAATTAAAATAATCTTTAAAAAAATTTCAATCATTATTTTTATTTTTTAAACCAATTTTAAACTGTTGTAGTTTTTTTTCTTTGATTCGTTTACAATGTTCTTAATAGCATTTATAGTTCTTTCTTAGTTATTCAAAATACTATAAATATTATTAAACTATATTGTAAATGATATCATCTCTTTGGTTGTTATTACTCGTAAACCATTAATATATCATAGTTGCAGACTTGTAGTTAGTTTGATTGAGGTTAGTATTTTTATTGTGATTATTAAAACATAACAAAAAAGTTAATTTTTGATCTCAATTTAAGTAATATTATTCATAAACCATTGTAATGGCCTTATAGTGTTTTTGTTGTGGCAATCTAAATATTGTAATAGGCCAAAGACATTATAAGAGGTGGAAAATTTTTGAAGGACAATTTGAGTAGTTTTCAAATTGTGAGGATTGTTTGAAAAAAGGCAAAAGAGAGGATAGTGGTCTACAAATACTCAAAATATAAATATATTTTAGAGAAATCATCATCATCATATATATATATATATATATATATATATATATATATATATATATATATATATATATATATATATATATATATATATATATATATATATATATATATATATATATATATATATATATATATATATATGAATTTGCCGATCTATATTTGGAAGACGAGTCCAAACGGGCTGTAATAAAATGTGTTTCTAATATTTATAAAAAGTATTTTATATTTTAGTGACTTCATTAAAATCAGCGAACACTTCTATTAGGGAAAGATAAACGCATGCAGAAGAAGCATACACGGATAAGGAAATAAGAATGACTGATTGCTGTATTTTCCTCTTCTCGTCCGTCTTTCTCTGTTTCTTCCTCTGCATGGCAAATGATCAGCGGCAGAACTCGCTCACGTGCTCGCGCCTTTACTTCCATATTAGAGGAGGAATCTGTTGCCTTTCGTTGTCGCCGGCCACTTTGACTGCCCATTTCCTCGGTTCAGATCGTCGGTCCTTTACTTCTTCGTTGACTTAGGAAATTGCTTAATTTCTTTGTTCTTTCTGAGTAACTTCCAGGAAATTGCTGGAAGTTTCAGCCTCAGGCATAACATAATATACACTCGTTCCGATCAGCCTTGTCGTGTGTGGTGTGGGTGTGTACGTCGGGTTAGCAAGCAGAAGAGGAGAGGATGGCCAGGCTGCTGAGCTTCGTGCTTGGAGATCGTTCGTATGGAGCTGATTCGACGTCACAGATGACGGGGATTCTGTTCATGCTGGGCTTGGTGGCAGCGACGATATCCATCATGGCAGTCGTCCTCTTCAACTGCGGCGACAGCTATGAGACGAAGTCCAGGCCCAAGAACAAGACCAAGTACTACGGTGGCGGCGGAGGCGGAGGCGGAGGCGGAGGCGGAGGCGGAGGCGGAGGCGGCGGTTGTGGAGGCGGAGGCGTCGGTTGTGGAGGCGGAGGCGGCGGTTGTGGAGGCGGAGGCGGCGGTTGTGGAGGCGGAGGCGGCGGTTGTGGAGGCGGAGGCGGAGGCGGAGGCGGAGGCGGAGGCGGAGGCGGTGGTTGCTGAGGCCATCGTTGGCAGACGCATCTATTATGAACTCTTAACATCTAAAGAAGCGCAGTGCCTATCTCATCTGTTCTTTTCTTGATGCAATATAATAGCTCGTGTAAATTAAAATTACAAGTGCTATACATGTCATGCAGCCTTTTGAGTTCGCAACTATTTTCGTCGATGCTCGTCGTATGCTACTCATAAGTGATACAGTGTTTATTTCTTTCAAGATTCAAAGGCAGCATACACTACTTAGCTTCTTTGTTCTCAACCAGAGCCCCTCATGTGGTAGAGTTCAATTGATGAAAGCCAAAGTAATTACTGTCAGTGCTGTCTATCCTTCTCTCAAACGAAAGTATTGCCTCCGTTTCTTATAAGGAAATGTCTCGTCATTGAAAAAAATGAAAAAAACAACAGACACAGAAGTTTCGCAAAACATTGAAGCACAAAAGGAACCGATGGGTTAATTTCTTGACACAGATTCAATCGAAAAAGAAGGGTTAATTTCTTGATAGAGAGATTCCGTGATTGAATCGCCTCTCTTCTCTTATTTTCTTTTGCATTTTCACCCAACTTTAAATTTCTTGTAAAATACTCATAGATCACACACGCAAATTTGTATAGCAAATTTGGAATGTAATATTGGTGTTGATTTATGATGGAAAAAGCAAGATGTGATTCTATTTAGCTCCCCAGCGACCTTTACCTTTTTGTTGAATTGTATCGTAAAAACGAGAGTACATTTAGTATGACTTAATAGAGCCTTATTTATACACATAAGAAGAGAGGATTTTTCTCAATTGTCCACCGAGATTTTCTCAGAAATATTATATAAATATCGAATAGAGTATGAGGATGTTTGCTAGTTAATTATTGTAATATATATTTTGAAAAATTATGTATTAAAAATGAAATACAATTATCGAAGATGATTTTTTTGAAATAATGATTATACACGTTATAATTTTCTCAATATGTCAGGACAATCCTATCAAGGTATAATAGGAAGATATGTGGATGCTTCAATGAGAAGGTTTTCCGATGACAAGAACCAAGCAATTAAGAGAGATAGGTCATGGTCATCATAACTATTTTCTTTGAATCTTTGGTTTTGAATGACTCGTTTTCTAGAGATATCTAATTTGAATATTATGTTTTTGGACTTTTTGGTCATATTATTACTGTTGAATATTATAATGTGTATCTCTATTATGCATCAGGAAGTTGCGAGATTGACTTTAGCGCTAATGTAAAAGGCTAGTAGTAGATCATCTCACTTGATGCTGATGTCTTTCTCTATATACTCTGTCCCGATTGACCTGATCGCAAAAATAAGAATATGGCCAAGTTACGAGTGGCTCTTATGGAGGATAATATAGATATATTATTTTTAATCATATATATACATATATATATATATAATATTATTATCTACATCATAATCATTTACAAAATATAAGAGACTTGTCCATTTATAAGCAAAATAAAGGTTGAAATATCAATAGATTTATGAATATAGGTAAAACAAACTATACCTATTGGAAAACAATTGCTCAATTATCGAACATGTGGATGAAGGGGCGAAAGCGAAAATATCAGCAACGTGTGGATGGAATGAAGGGGGAGAAAGATAAAATATCAACGACAAAGCTATAGGCGAGTTGTGGATGAAGGGGAGAAATCTAAAATATCAGCGATAATTATGTAGGTGTACGTAGAGAATAACTTTAGCTCTTGGTAAATAAATCTCTTCTTGAAAATATTGCATGAGTAGTGCTACATTAATGGGAGTGTGCTTATGTGGCTCTACTTTTTAAAGATTAAGATGCAAATGGAATTTTTGGCTTGCTAATTGGATCGATTATGAATATGTGATTATGAATGGTTTGAGATTGTGTTTGAGTTGATTTCAAGCTCGATCAAGCTTGGCTCGAACATGAATAAATTGAGTACTCTGAACGCATTATTTGGGCCTGAAATTTAAGTTGGGCTTATATTTAGCTAAATTTATCACGCATTTCATGAAATGAATTCTATAAGAAAATTGATATGCTTATTCTTGAGATTAGTGATTGTGATTACGGGACAAATCCATATAAGTTGATATTCTATATTAATTGTTGTGCATTTGATGTAGCAATAGAGAATATTCATATTTGATTACTAAAGATTATAACTCAACTATGAGTGTTGAGAATAATATAGATTATTTTTATTTTCTAATCAAAATAAATATTCTATTATAATCAATTTACACACACACACACACATATATATATATATATGGATGATTTTCCTATTAAATACTCACATTTTGTGTATTTCTCAACCGGTATCCCCATTTTGTTTCTTTTCAAATAGTGCTCTTAATTTTAAAAATACTTAAAATAATCTTAAAAAATTTCAATCAATATTATTATCTATTTTAAACCAGTCAAATCAATACAAAAAGCTTGAAGCAATCCAAAATATTCTCTTTTTACACAATTTATTTGTTTTTAATAAAAAAAAATGAATTCGAGCAAGCTCAAAGCATTCATCGGTTCAAGATTAAAAAAAAACATCTAACACTTCTAAAATATTTCTTTGTATGTGATGCAACCCATAGAATAGATAAATAAATTGCATAACACGCTCAAGGCATCATTTTATAAATCATGCATTCGTCCAAGATTATATATATATATATATATATATATATATATATATATATATATATATATATATATATATATATATATATATATATAATTCAATACAGGCAAGATATTCTTTTGTAGTCTCTAATATAAGAACGTATGAAGCACTTGAAATGACCAAAATGTTTCTTGTGCATGATGTATTTGTCCATGATATAAAATCATTCAAAGTATTTAATATAATCATAAGCATCCACTTGTATATGAGATATACATGGATGACCAAAAGACATTCAATGTACCACTTATTCATCTTTTAAAGTAATCAATAATGTATCTCAAGATTCAATACATGATGTCTAATCAATCCAAATATGGTAAGGAGTTGATTATGCATATGTCATATTGATTTTCACATATGAAGAAGTATTAATTAAATATGTCATATTAGTTTGATATTTAAAAAGAATATTATCTCATTAAGCTAACTAGTATTCTTAATTGATACAAAACAAACACTATACAAAATAATATTTCTAAATAATTTTTATTTTGAGTTGATTAGATTAAACTTGAGCACAGGAACTTCTTACCAGTCTTATTTTCTCATAATAAATTGAGACTGAGTTGACCATCAAAAGGGAATTATTATTGGCCAATCTTTTATAGAATTTAACTAAACTAGGATAAAGATACATGTCTCCACTTACCTATAAGAGACATTCCTTTTAGTTTGAATCAAGAATAACTTCCTTGTCCGAATCAAGAGAAATTCATCCTTCAAATTGTATCTACTTAACAAGTACTTCCTATCTTTCTGATACGATGACACCAAAAAAAAAAAAAAAAAAGTCAAGATGGTCAACTTGTCAAGATTGATTGACCTATACATTTCTCAACTCAAATCAATGTTTCATTCCTCTAGCAACCTCTCTAAAAGATATTTATGTCTAACTTATCATCTTTTGCTAAAAAACAAGGGTAATTTATCAAATAGCATCCTCACTATTATTTTTTAATCAAATGACACTTTCATATTCATTTTTTTTATGATAATGCCTTTGTTTTTTTCATTTAGATAAAAATATCCTCGCTCCTTTGATTAAATCATAATGGAACCTATCTAGAATTTATCGTTTGATTTCCTTTTTATTAAACTAGTTTGGTTCGATTCATCTCCCCCTTCTGACCCCTTCCCCCTCCCTCTTCTCCACCTTTACTCTACCTCCTCCTCCTTTACCCCCTTCACCTTCTCCTCCTTATTTTCCTCCTTTGCTCTCTTTATCTCCTCCTATTGAATCTTAGATTTTAACGATGAAATCAATCAATAAATTTTGATAAATTAATATACTTTTAAGATAAATGATGTAAAAAATATTTTAATTATAGACTTAGATAATCGAATGGCTAAATATTGAGCTCAAGAGTTGGATGTTGTGTTGCAAGATTATCATGCTAGAATTGGATGTCAAGCCGAAGGATTGATCGACATACTGAAAATCAGACTTTGTGCTATAGGTTTGGGTATTATGCTCGAAGGATTAAATATTATTATTGGAAGGATTGAATGCATCAGAAAATTGAATGTGCTAGTGGAATAGACGAAGGTTTAAATGAACTACTATAAGATTGGATTGTTAGGGATTGAGTGGCACTAAGAGGGGGGTAAATTAGTGCAGCGGTAAGGAACGAGAAATTTTCAGCGATTAAAACAAGTTCGGAAACTTCGTACGAATGAATGCAACGTTTCGTTTGAACCCGGAAAGATTGCATTTTAACTTTAAAGCATACATAATAAGATGAAGATGAAGTTGAGTAAATAAGACAGCAAATGAAAATGGTTTGCAGCAAAGTAAGTTGCGAGAACGTAAATGTAAACTAGATTTTTATAGTGGTTCGGACATGCGACCTACATCCACTCCCGATTCCTCTTCACTTGAGGCCACCGGCTTCTCCACTAGCTATCCTCCTTCCAACGGGCGAGGATGAACTCCCTTATAGCACTTCTCCTTTTGATGGGCTTAGGAGATAACCCTTACAAGCACTCTTACCCCTCTCTTGGACTAGAACACTCTTAAGACTTAGAGGGAAGATTTGACACACTTTCAAGAGAGTTCCCCCTTCTTTTTTTCAGTTCTAGATACTCCCTAAACTCTGAATGAGTGTGGTATTTATAGGCCTCAAAGTGATTCAAATTTGGGCTCCAAATTTGAATTTTTTTTAGTTTCTCGGTGTCGGGCGGTGCTACCGTCTGTCAGAGGCGGTTCTACCGCCTGTCAGTCTGGCAGACTGACACAGCAGGTGCTGGGCAGTGCTACCGCCTGCCTGGGGCAGTTCCACCGCCCAGGTCTCGGCCTCTGGGTGGTGCCACCACCCAGCCTAGGGCGGTTCAACTGCCTAGGTCATTTTTTTCAGCATAGTGGTTTTGGCCGAAACCGGTCCAAACGAAGTTCAAATTGGCCCAAATTTGATTTATAGGATTAACACCTAATTCTAAACCAACTTATGTGCTAACTACAAATTTTAAAGACATTTTTAAAGCTATTTCAAGGTCCATAAGACAAGACTTCTTTCGGTGAGCTTTCGGCGAACTTCTGGCAGTCTTCCGATGAACCCTCGGAAACCATTCTGCGGACTCCCGGCAAGCTCCTGGACTTCATGATGATCTTGGCGAGTTCCATCAAGCTTCTTTGGCAAGCTCCAATCTTTCTTGGCAAGCTCCGTGAACTTCCGATAAACCTTTCGGCGAACTTCTAAAAACACTTCAACAAGCTCCCTACTCGTTCTCAGCCGGTTCCGGCAGTACTCCCAATGAATCTTCAGACTTCCATCAAACACTCAAACTCCCAATGATCCATCGCACTTGACTTCGGCTCTTTGTTTCGCTTTATGTCTTCATCCTTATCGTAGTTACTCCTGCACAAACAAACACTCTACTTCGATATAGACAATTATTACAACGCGAATTGACATCCAGTTGCCCGGCACGTCATTGGTCGGCACTTCCTCTGATCCTTCGGCACATCGTCCTCTCTTATGGCTTGTTGCCCAATCGGCGGTTGACCTCCGTAACCCCGATATCTATGGCGCAACTCTACACTTCTTCGCCCGATGCCCGACATCCAAAGCCTCCTACCGATAGTCGACCGAACCTTCGGCTCGACATCCAATATCCTGACATGATCACCTCCGACGCAACGTCAATTCCTCCAGCGTCAACTGTCTAATCCTGATCGATAATATACCTGCGTAACTCAACACACAGTTAAACAACAAAACACAATCAATTAGTTTCATCATCAAAATCTGAGATTCAAAAATCTCCCCCTTTTTGATGATGACAACTAATTGATGACTAATGGAGTTAACCTTAACTCCCCGGAGTTTAACACAAACTCCCCCTATCAATATGTCATTAATAGAAATCTTGGATTATCCCAAATCCAATCAACATTCATCACAAGAGAATCATCAAACCATCATGCAAATATAAAATATTCAATCAATACATGAAGTCATCAATCTACTTCTCCCCCTATATCATCAACAAAAAAGAGAAGTTGCATCATAGCTAGTTTAAAAGATATGCAAATTTTATAACATACTAGCTATCAATCTAGATATACATCATACAATATTTAAGCATAGCTTTGAATTACAATATCCAATCATACCATTCAATCATAGCAAGATTTTAAGGATGGGCAATGATGGTAATTTTTTTTACTTGTTTCTTGAAAATGTGCAAGTTGCACTTTCTTTGCTTCCTTTGCATGTTCTAGCTAGCAAAATTTTTCTTTACGATATGCAAGCTAGCAATTAATCTTCTCCCCCTTTGTTTTGTCAAAAAATGGAGTACAAATAGTCAATGCTTTGATCATGACAAAATAACAAATTTACAACATGAATTTTCAGCATATTAAGTCATGAATTCAAGGGAGACAAAAATCGTGATATGAGAGAAAAAGATGATAAGCAAGCAAACAATAATGATAAGCAAGCTAACATACTTTGCAATACGTAAGTTAGCTTCCTTTCAATTCTTCTCTTTTGTAACTAAGTTTCACATTTGCATGCTATCAACTTTTTATTTGTAATGAGCTAGCAATTATATATAATCACTTTAAACATATATGCTAACTTTTCATTAAAACATATAAACATAAAGGCATGGCAAGTGTAACATTTTAAATTTTTAAAGTTTTACATTTTGCTTCTTTTAAGATAATCAAAATAGTAATATTTGCATCCTTTGAGATAGCAATCCTTAACTTCTTGTGAATTTGCAAGGTAGTAATTTTTCTCACCCTTTGTCTTTGTCAAAAAAAAGGGAGGATTAAATTGCTAAAAATTATAATCATTATACAAGCCATTTTTCATATCAATTATAAATTTACATCAATAAAAATATACATCAATTGTTCAATCATCACATGATGCAAATAAGACAACAATGCAAAGAAATCATGTCATGAAGGATATCAATATGTAATTCAACAAGGATCAAAACCAAAAGATATCATTCATGATTCATAACTTTTTAGCAAGATCAAAATTCATATTTATCAATTTTTAATTAAAGATAAATATCATATAACCAAGAATCATGATATATAAAAGCATATCAATATCAAGGATCAAATCATGATTACAAGTTCTAACATATTTTTTTTTCATTCATTTTCAAGCCATGATAAAAGAATAAATTAATGATTCAATCATTAAGCACAATTCTTTTACATCAATTTTGAATCGTATAAGGCTTACATGACAAATATCAATTCATGATAAAGGATATACTATCTTGAATCATGATACATAAAAACATATCATTCTCATAGATCAAGTCATGATTCATTGATTCATCATAAGGCAAATTTCTTTTCAATTATCTATTTTTCAATTGCCACATAAGACATACAAGCCAAAGAATTTTTGTCATTTCTATATTATAAAATATATGATAATAAGACTCATGATTCATTTAAAAAGATATAGCACAAAGAGCAACTTGATTCATGCATAAGAAATTCCAAGTATCAAATATTAAGATATCAAGAGTTTGATTGTGATAAAACTCATTCAAGTTCAAATCATCAAAATCATTAACATAGTTTATGAGATTCACAAATGACATAACCTTGAATTGTTCTCCTCTTTAGTAAATGATAAAAAGAAGCAATCATAGAGGAAAATATTTTGATTCGTAAAAATATCTCAAGTCAAGAATTCAAAGCCATGATTTCAAGTGATCAAGAGAGAAGTCATAAAATTATTCAAACTCATTTTGCCAATTTGAAACTCCTAATCAAGTTATCATTTTTAACATTCATAACATGAATAAAGTCATTACCGTATCATCAAAATCTCATTCATAAGTCAAGTGATTTACAAAATATCATAAATGAATTTATCACTTGTCTTTTATTTGAAAAATTGAAAGATTTCAAGAAACATGCATTTCCATTGTATGATTTATTTCATATGAGCATGCCTTTGTTTTTTGATATCAAATAAAATAGAAATATCAACATTCAACATTGAAAGACAAACTTCATCATAAAATTCATTGAGATAAAAATATAACACATTATGATATTCAATTTATCATGATAATATATTTCATTTTGTTTCAAACAAGTGTGCTCATGTTTCAAACGATGATTATCAAATTTAAGACAAACATGAGTTTGTCAACAAAATATGATATCATAAAGTCATTATGCATGATAATAAACTTTTAATATTTTCATTTCAATGATGATTTCATAATGTATGTTCAAATATTTATATGGAACCTATCATTGTATAAATTCAAAATACAAGTTTATCATTAAACCCATTAAGATCAAATGCATCAAAATCTTTCATTCGAAAATTTTAATAAGAGCAACATAAATTGATTACATGTGAGCATGTATCAACTTTTCAAAGCAAGACGTAAGTTTCGTCATAAAGACCGTTAAGACCAAACACATCAAAAATAAAACATTATGATAGTGTATTTTCTTATTTTTAAGAGTTTCAACTTACGTGATTTGATCTTTCATAAGAATGATCAATGTCATGCATCATATTTAAACATGAGAGCATCATCATATTTAGAAATGAATTCATCATTAAAATTATTTCACTTCTTTCTTTCATTTGTTATAACAAGATGATCAATGCTCAAACTTTTGCTAAAATCATACATCATTTAAAAAATCTAAAAAATAACTTTCGTCATGAAACCCATTAAGTCCAAATATAACACAAGGCAACATCAAACCCATATTTCTTTCATTTTAAAAATTTATGGGTTGGGTCTTTATAATTGATTTCATGAAGACATATATCAATAAAAATTTCATCATAAAAAGGATTAAAATCCACTAAGCCAAGATGGAAGTTTTCAAATTATAATCAAGATACATACATCTATCATCAAAAGATTTTCAAGAAATTCATACATAGATATGTATCATGTTTAAGATTGAAAACTGATATGGAAAGTATACATGAAATTTCATCATCTCAAAATGTCATCTTAATTTGTCATGAAAATAATTAGACCAAGAATACATTAATCCACAACATAGAGTCAAATCAACATTACTTCAAAAACTAATGCATGTTACAAAATCATCAAGCATCATGTTTAGAAATGAAATATCAAGATACACATGCATAGATTAATTCTAGGTAATATCACGAATCATGCAAATATCATTCATAATTTTTACTTTTCAAAAATACTAGGAAGGAAAAAGCATAAAAAAAAATCCTACCAACTATTTCAAGCAACTCATGAAAGGATCATGTAATTTCAAAGTAAGGTAAGAACAACTTGGGTGAGTTTCTTACCTCATTGTCGAAAACCATCAAAGCCCATTTCGCCTCTTCTTTACTTGATTCTTCTTTGCAAGTCTTCTTCTTCTTCTTTGGCCTTATCCTCCATTCAAGTTCATTATTCATTTTAGATTTTTATTTAATGAACTTATTAAGATTCATTAAAAGTTCAAGGTCCTCTTCATTGTCCTCATCACTTGAGTCATCACTCAAGTGGCATTTCATAGTTCGGAGTTCTAAAACCTTCTTGTTCTTTAGAAGGTGGTTCATATGTTCATCATGTTCAAGATGTTCTAGGAGGCTCATTTCATATATCATTAGTGAGCCAATTAGTTCTTCAATCGGAAGGTCATTTAGATTTCTAGCTTCTTATATTGCGGTTACTTTCGGATCCCACCTTTTTGGAAGGGATCTTAAGATCTTGCTTATGAGTTCAAAATCTGAAAAAGATTTACCAAGACTTTTCAAGCTATTGACGACATCCGTGAAGCGGGTGTACATATCGCCGATAGTTTCGCTTGGTGTCATTCGGAAGAGCTCAAAATCATGCAATAAGAGGTTTACTTTCGAGTCTTTAACTCTACTAGTTCCTTCGTGCGTGATTTCAAGTGTTCGCCAAATATCGAAAGCCGTTTCACATATTAAAATCCGATTGAACTCGTTCTTGTCTAAAGCACAAAATAAGGCATTCATAGCCTTTGCGTTTAAAGAAAAAGACCTTTTCTCCAAATCTGACCATTCGTTCATCGGTTTAGAGGAAGGTTGAAAGCCATTCTCAATGATGTTCCACAAATCCAAATTTATTGAAAGCATGAAAATTCTCATTCGAGTTTTCCAATATGTGTAGTCCGAACCGTTAAAGAATGGTGAACGAAAAACCGAACAGCCCTCTTGAAAACCATTTAGAGCCATTTCTCACGGGTGTAAATCTGAAAGAGAAAGAACGTGGCTCTGATACTAATTATTAGGGATCGAATGGCACTAAGAGGGGGGGGTGAATTAGTGCAGCGGTAAGGAACGAGAAATTTTCAGCGATTAAAACAAGTTCGGAAACTTCGTACGAATGAATGCAACGTTTTGTTTGAACTCAGAAAGATTGCATTTTAACTTTAAAGCATACATAATGAGATGAAGATGAAGTTGAGTAAATAAGGCAGCAAATGAAAATGGTTTGCAGCAAAGTAAGTTGCGAGAACGTAAATGCAAACCAGATTTTTATAGTGGTTCGGTCATGCGACCTACGTCCACTCCCGATTCCTCTTCACTTGAGGCCACCGGCTTCTCCACTAGCTATCCTCCTTCCAACGGGCGAGGATGAACTCCCTTACAGCACTTCTCCTTTTGATGGGCTTAGGAGATAACCCTTATAAGCACTCTTACCCCTCTTTTGGACTAGAACACTCTTAAGACTTAGAGGGAAGATTTGACACACTTTCAAGAGAGTTTCCCCTTCTTTTTTTCCGTTCTAGATACCCCCTAAAATCTGAATGAGTGGGGTATTTATAGGCCTCAAAGTGATTCAAATTTAGGCTCCAAATTTGAATTTTTTGAGTTTCCCGGTGTCGGGCGGTGCTATCACCTGTCAGAGGCGGTTCTACCGCCTGTCAGTCTGGCAGACTGACACAGCAGGTGCTGGGCGGTGCTACTACCTGCCTGGGGTGGTTCCACCACCCAGGTCTCGGCCTCTGGGCGGTGCCACCGCCCAGGCCATTTTTTTCAGCATAGTGGTTTCGGTTGAAAACTCGGTCGAAACTGGTCCAAACGAAGTCCAAATTGGCCCAAATTTGACTTATAGGATTAACACCTAATCCTAAATCAAATTATATGCTAACTACAAATTTTAAAGACATTTTTAAAGCTATTTCAAGTTCCATAAGACAAAACTTCTTTCGGTGAGCTTTCAGCGAACTTCCGGCGGTCTTCCGACGAACCCTCGAAAACCATTCTGCGGACTCCCGGCAAGCTCCCAGACTTCATGATGATCTTGGCGAGTTCCATCAAGCTTCTTTGGCAAGCTCCAATCTTTCTTGGCAAGCTCCGTGAACTTTCGATGAACCTTCCAGTGAACTTCCGAAAACCCTTCGGCAAGCTCCCTACTTGTTCTCGGCCGGTTCTGATAGCACTCCCAACGAATCTTCGGCTTCCATCGAACACTCGAACTCCCAATGATCCATCACACTTAACTTCGGCCCTTTGTTTCGCTTTACATCTTCATCCTTATCGTTTTACTCCTGCACAAACAAACACCCTACTTCGATCTAGACAATTATTACAATGCGAATTGACATCCAGTTGCCCAGCACATCATTAGTCGGCACTTCCTTTGATCCTTCGGCATATCGTCCTCTCTTGTGGCTTGTTGCCCAATCGACGGTTGACCTCCGTAACCCCGATATCCTTGGTGCAACTCTGCACTTCTTGGCCCGATGCCCGACATCCGAAGCCTCCTGCCGATAGTCGACCGAACCTTCGGCTCGACATCCAATATCCTGACATGATCACCTCTGGCACAACATCAATTCCTCCAGCGTCAACTGTCCAACCTAATCGATAGTATACCTACGTAACCCAACAAATAGTTAAACAACAAAACACAATCAATTAGTTTCATCATCAAAATCTGAGATTCAACATGGATGACATGCCAAAAGAGTGGACAACATACTAAAAGCTTTAAAGATGTGTTAGATTAATGGTTGATAAGTCAAAGTATTGATCGAGATCATTTTAGGTTGTTGTTGGGCTAAAATAGAGCCTACCAATTATGAAGCCATTGAACTTGAAGCAGAGCTAAATTAGGCCCATTAGAAAGCTCAACAAGTGGCCTAAACTAGGCCCAAGTGATACTGCCTAAATCAATCAACAAGATAGTGCTTTATTAACCTTTTTGATAGTAGTACCATCTATGGTGACAATCGTATTATTTAGAATTCAAATTTTACAATGATAGACCATCGGAATCTAAGTTTATAGCTCATCAAAAGTTATGATGATAGTAACACCTACTATCGGTAGTATTACCACTAGTATTATAATAGCATTGTTCGTATCCTAAAATTTTAAGGATTCAAATTTTTTGCTTTGTTTTTTAAATTTTTGGGAGTCTATAAATATCTCACTTAGACTTGGTTGATAAAGGATCTATTCTTGAGTTTATGAAGTATTGTAACTCTCTTTTTTTAGCATTGTTTTAAGTCTCTTTCTCCCTTTTGAATTAGTTATGATACAAAGTTACAAGAGGCAAGAGGTTTTTTTTATAAAAGAATGAGTATAAAGATTCTTTCCTAAGTCTAAAAAAGAAAAATTATTATAAAAGGTTATTATTTTTACTTATTGAAAATAAGATTTGTAGTTAAAGCCCATGATCCCGAGGAAAGAGAAATCAAAAATAGATATAAATTAGGAAGATTGATTCACTATAAATCAATTTACATTCATTCTCTTGTGACTTTTGTTCATAATTGCTTACTTATTATCATCTACTTTATTTATAACTCTTACTAGCATTTAATATTTGGTTGATCATATCTTTGAAATGTATTGTTTTCTTGATTTATTTTTAAAATCAATTAAAATTTCCTACAACACTAATTTACCCCCCCCCCCCCCTTTTAGTGTCATTAAGATCTAAACAATTAGTATCATAGTAAGGTTATTAACATCTAAGAGAAATTTAATAGCTTTTTTAGGCAATCAAGAGGATCACTTTATCACATGCTTATGTTTAATGGAACAAACTACACCTATTAAAAAATTAGAATGAGGATTTTCTTGCTTTCTATAGATTATGATTTTTTATCTAAATTAATAGATGAATTGAATGATTTTGAAAAGAGTATTTTATTTAAATATTGAAAGTATGAATATTTTATTTTTATATTAAATAAAAATAAATTCAATCGAGTTTCTATTTGTGACACTACATATTATATATGATACATGCTTGATGTCACTTACAAATACATAAGTAGAGTAAAAGAATCTACGATTAATTTTTTGGTTCATAATTGTGAATTATTTAAAATAAAGCCAAATAAATCTATTAACGATATGTGTACCCATTTTACAGATGTTATCAATGAATTAAAAGTATTTGATAAAAATTATAATAAGATTTTAAGATCACTTCCAAAGAATTAAGACCCAAAGATACTCATAATCTAAGAAGCTAAAGATTTGAATAATCTTCTTGAAGAACTTATAAAATCACTAATAACCTATGAGATTACTTGTAAAGCACAAGAAGAAGAAAATTTATCCAAGAAGAAAAAGGATATTGCCTTGAGTACCATAGACGAAGACTCAAATGAAGATAGTTAAAGTGACGAAGAAATAAACCTTCTCATAAGGAAATTAAAAAGGTTCATAAATAAGAATAAATTAACTCAAACAATAAAAGGGGCTAAGACTAAAACCAATTTAAAGAAAGACACAATGATAAGCTAAGATTATAAAAAGCTAAGATAATTCAAAGTGAATGTCCTTAGTTGAAAAAGAAGACCACATCTCTAATCAATTAGAAGGCATTCAAAATAACATGGAATAAATCAAGTGAGTTAAAGGTAATAGAGCAAACTATTAAATAATAAGTGATAAATTATACCTTTTATAACTTTCGACAATCAGATAACATATACTCCTGAAACCTAACTACTTAAAATATTTCATAACTTATATGATGAATTTAAAAAGATTGATAAAAAGTATAGTTCATTAAAAAAGGATCATGCTTTACTTACTAATGAGTTTGATATACTAAAAAATATTTATGACAAATATATTCCTTGCATTAAACATGAAAAATTATCTCATCTTGAATTTCAAAAAGGAGTTATTCTAAAAATTAATAAATTTGCATGCTTTGAAAAATATAAAAAAGGACTTATCATGAATAAAAAATTAAAAAATTGCTTGAAAGATTCAACTAATAGTAATGATGTAATAAAATTACTTAAAAGGAAAAATATATTTTTAAATAAATATTAAAAAATTAAAGTAAGAAATAAGTCTCTTGATATGATTTTTACACAAGATTTTTCACCTTCTACAACTTAGAATTATAACTAACTCAAAAGGAAGAGACTTAAACTATGCTTAAAATGAGAGTTTATAATACTTTTTCTCTGTAGGAATAGATGCTCCATTAACGAAACTTGAGTTGGGTATTTATAGACCCAAAAGACTTCAAGAATGAAGCAAAAAATTTAAATTCTTAAAATTTAAATTTTTAAAATTTCAAGGTACGGGTGGTACTACTATTGACATCGGGCGATATTACCACTACAACCTATAATAAGTCACAAACTTGGACTCCAACATTCCATTATTATAAAATTTAAATTTTGGATTGTACTACTATCACCTTGGGTGGTACTACCACTGTCATAAATTATCCTACCACTAGAAAGGTTGACATTATTTATGCTTATTAACTAACTTACTATTATTATCACTTGGGCCTAGAGGTACCACTATATAAGCCTAGTTTAGGCCACTTGTTTGGCCTTCTAACAGGCTCAATTTGACCTTGCTTCAAGCCCAATGACTTTCATAACTAGTTAGCTCTATTTCAACCCAATACTGACCCAAAAAAAAATCTCGATCAAGACTTTAACTCATCAACCACTCATCCACAAAATCTTCAAAGCTTTTGCATGTTGTCCACTCTTTCGACATATCATATGATCTTTGACCACTTCATCAAAACCTCCAGCATATTGTTTTATCCTTCAACATATCATCTATTATATCAATATGTTGACTTCCCCATGACATCCAATCTTTCAATGCAAATATCCAATCCTTCCGGCATAATGCCCAAACCTATAGCACAAAATCCGATCTTTAGCACATCGATCAATCCTTTAACTCGATATCTAATTTTTGGCACGATAATTTTTTAATGCAACATTCGACTCTCCTATTCGATAGTTAGTCCTTCGGTGATCCAAGTCCGTGTTTGAAGTATTTCCTATATTACTTATCTTAAAAACATATTTAGTTCAATAAACTTATCAATTAATTTTATTAATATAAAATTCTAAGATTTAACATTACTAGTCAAGATGGAGGATATATCACATTTAGAGATAACAACAAAGAAAAAACCATTGATATCGAAAAATTAGTAATACATCCAACCTTATAACATGGAATAATTTGATATATAAAAACCAAGTATGTTGAATGGAGATTTGTCAAAGTACGATTTCACAAAAATAATTAATAATACATTAATAAAGACTTGTTAGTTTATATAACATAAATAATTTGATTATATAAAAAATGATATAAACTTGTCATACACAAGTGTATTAAATGTGAGAACATATTATTTTATTAAGTTTTGGAAATATTTTAAAAAAAATATCCTACATTAAAAATGTTTATGCGCATAAAGTTGCTAATATTGCTTTTGATGGATTTATTAAGCAAAATTTCTTTATTTAAGGATTCTCAAATATATCATACCTCAAAGTATTTGAATATTTTGTGCTTAAGACTATGTTAAAAATTCATATGCTTAATCTTAAGAAAATTATGATCGTAAAAGAAATGATTCATGCTTTTGATAAGCATTTTGATGGTAAAATAAGTGAAAATTATAATATGGAGAAATTGTCACTCAATGTCAATGATTTTGGGGGAGTATAGTATTTGACATAATCATTTTATACTTTGTTTTTTATTTTTCTTTTAGCTAATAACAAAAGGGGGAAGTATCTTGATAATGATTTAAATCCTTCATATCTTGAGTTTTCTTGATGTCTAACTTGAATTGACTATTTTGGTTACATTGATAGCTCACTTACAATTATTGAGCCTTTTAGCTTCCTTTATGAGTATTTTAAAAAGTAAATATCATATTTGAAGATGGATGAAAATGATTTATCATTTGATGAAATAAAAGTTAAAAATTTTGTATCATTTGTGTGCTCCTCTTTTGCTAATGATAAAGGGAAAGAAATATCCAAAGACTTATGACTTATGAATCTCCTTTGGATTTTTTGACTTACCTTACTTATGACTTCTTAATGTTTATGGCTTGTGACTTAATGTTTCTCTCTGACTTTATGATTTGAATGACTTGTAACTTATGACTTATATTTTTCTTGAATTTATTGTGCTCATGGCTTATGATCTATGACTTATCTCTCTATTGACATTCTAATATTTATGACTTATGATTTCTTGATCATCATGACTTAAACTTATCTTTGATAACGTAATATTGAGATCTTTCATATACCATGATATTAAAATAATTTTTATTTTGACACAATTTGATTATTAATATACCCTATTCTTTTTATTGATGAAAAAGGGAGAGAAGTAATAACTCATGCTTTTTGTTGATGACTAAGTGGGTGAGCCTTATCCAAATGGATCATGATCTATACTAGATTTTATAACTTATCTTTTTATTGACTTATTGGTGTTCATGGCTTATGATTTGTCTTTATTTGTAACTCTTTTGTATCTATGACTTGTATATTACCTTCTTTTTGTTGATGATAAAGGAGAAGAATATATATCACTAAATATAATGAATGCAATGACGAACAAGTAATGTGATCTTTAAATATTAGGATCCTTGCAAGTGTTCAAGTTATGTTTCATGTGATAGTATCTTTTACTTATACAATTTGAAACTTTGTGATCTCATCGAACTAAATCTTATATTTTTATAACATGTAAACAAGGATTCTTATTAAGACTCCATCATAATACCATAATATCATAATTGTAATCTTTTATGTTATCATGATAATTGTCAAGTTATGTTTCATTGATTATTTCTTTAATTTGATGTATTTTGATACTCATGATATAATCTTATATGTATGATATATACACAGAGGGAGTTATATTAAGACCTCATTTTTAATTGGTTATCATCACAAAAAAGAGAGATTATTGAATCCTGATCTTGATGATGAAATCAATTGATGAATTGAATGAACTAATATACTTTTGAGATAAGTGATATAGAAAATACTTTAATCATAAACTCAAACTATCAAATCGCTATATGTCGAACTAGAAAGTTGGATGTTGTGTCAAAATATCATTGTTCTAGAATTAGACATTGAGCCAGAGTATTAGTCAATATTTTAGAGGTCGAACTTCATACTATAGGTTTGGGCATTATACTGAAAGAATCAGATGTTATATTAAAAGATTAGAAATCATGAAAAAGTCAATATATCGATAGAATAGATGATATACCGAAGGATAGAATAATATACTTAAGGTTTTGATGAAGTATCAGAAGATTATATAATATATCGAAAGAGTAGACAACATGTCAAAAGCTTCAAAGATATGCTGGGTGAGTTATTGATGAGTTAAAGTCTTGATCGAGGTTCTTTTGGGTCAATATTGAGTTGAAATAAAGCCCACTAGTTATGAAAGTTATTGGGCTTGAAGAAAGGTTAAAGTGGGCCTATTAGAAGACCAAACAAGTGGCCTAAACCAAGCTTGTGGTGTTGTACCTCTAGGCCCAAGCGATAATACTAGTTAAGTTAATCGATAAATACAAATAATGCTTCATCAACCTTTTAGTAGTAGTACAATTTATGATAGTGATAGTACCACCCAAGGTGATAGTAGTACCATCTAAAATTTAAATTTTATGATAATGGAATGCTAGAGTCTAAGTTTGTGACTCATCATAGGTTGTAGTGGTAATACTGCTCGATGTCAATGGTACTACCATCCATATCTTGAAATTTTAAAGATTTAAAATTTTTAACTCTATTTTAAAAACCTTTTGAGGTATATAAATACTTTACATAGGCTTGGCTGATTGAATATCCATTCTCTAGTTTGTGAAATATTATAGCTCATTTTTTAAGTATTGTTTGAGTCTCTTCTTCTCTCTTAAATTTAATTATGATACTAAGTAGTAGGAGGTGAGAGGTCCCTTGTAAAAATGTGAGTGTGAAGGTATTCCTAAGCATATAAAAGAAAAAAATGTTATAAAGGATTGTTAATCTTCATCTGGTGGAAACAAGCTTGATAGAAAATGCTCATGGTCTCGAGAGAAGAGGAGTTGGGAGCGGATGTAGGTTAAGAAAACTAAATTACTATAAATTAATTTACATTTCTTCTCTTTCTTGTGACTTTTATTCATGATTACTTATTATCATTTATTTTATTCATAATCCTTATTAGTACTCAATATTTTGTTGATCGTATTTCCAACATACGTTTTTTTTCAATCGGGTCGATTAAAATTTACTATAGTACTAATTCACTTCTCCTCTTAGTATCATTAAGATCCTAACACCTCTCACTCTACCTTCTCCTCTTTTGCCTTCTCTTCCTCCCTCTCTCCCTCTTTCTCCTTCTCCCCCTTCCCCTCGTCCTCATTCTCTACCTCCTCCTTCTACTCCTCCTCTATGACTCCCTCTCCTCTATCTCCTCCTCCACATTGTTGATACTAAAAAAAAAAATTATTCATAAGATACACTCAAATATTCTTATTAACAAATCCCATTAGAATTTATATTAATTTTTATATAAAATTATCTTAAATTTATCATAAAATGAAAAACTATTACAATTCTTGCTAGAATCATATTCTAGTAGAATTCTAAAAGTTATGATAAGTAATTATCCTTAGCTCCTCTAAAAATATATATTATTAATTTAAAATAGGTTTATTAATCAAGGGTAACTTTGTCAACTTCAACCAAACTAACTCAAATTTTCATCGAGCAATCTAGCGATGATTATAAAATGATTAGTACTATTTTTTATTTTTATAGGATTTTATGATGTTTAATCATCAAGAATAAAAATATTTTGGATTGGCTATCTAATTGAGTATAATTTACTTCAATTTTGATGTAATTAGATCAGCTTTAACCAAACTAACTCAAGCTTTCACCAAACTACATAACCATGATTATAAGAGATTATTACTATTTTTTAAAATTTATGTAAGAATTTATGATATTTAATTATCATAAAATATTTTAGATACATTTTGTGAATGAGTGTAACTTAGTTTAATTTTTAAGTGTAATTGGGTCAACTTCAACTCAAATTAAGTCAAAATATTTTTAATAATATTTAATTAGCAAAATAGAGGATCTTTTGGATAAATTATATGATCGAGTATAACTGGTTCTACTTCAACTAAACAAAATCCAAATTACACAAAACCACTAAGACTTGATTCTAACATTATTAGAACCATTAATTGTATTTTTTTAATTTTAGGATAATTATTTATCAATTTCAAGAATATTATAATAGGTTCTTACCAAGTCTAAATCTCCTATAATTCGATAATTAATCATCTTAAAATCTTAAATAAAAAACCTGGTACTACTCATTTTAGGATCAAATTTTAGTGGTTCTATTAAATGTTGATATCATTAAGTCGAAGTTGACCCAGTTATGCTGAATAAGTTACACTCAATCATATAACATATATACAAAAAAATTCTCTATTTTAATAATTAAATATCATAAAATTCTACAAAATTTTAGAAGTATTACTAATCATCTTATAATTATAGCCAAATAGTTAGGTGAAAGTTTGACTTTGTTTTATCAAAGTTGACCTAGCCACACTTGAAATTGAACCGAGCCATATGCAGATCATGAATGTATCCAAAATATTTTTTAGTTTAATAATTAAATATCATAAAATCTTACACTTATAATTATAGCCAGCTAGTTTGGTAGAAGTTTGAGTTAGTACGATTGAAGTTAATCTAGTTACACTCCAAATTGTACTAGATTATATTAGATAACATGATCTTTTTCTATTTTTAGAAAATTAATTATCAAAACTTTCATAATTCTACTAGAATCATGATTATAAAAATAATTATGCTATTTTCTATGTTAAATTTAAATAATTTTACATAGGAATTAATATATCTTTTTAATATGTTATGTGAATGAGCATATTTCAAATATAACTCAAGTGTAATTAGGCTTTTTTGGATAAACTATCAAGCGGACAAGGAGTGGGAGTGGGAAGTAGTAGAGAAGGATTAGACATAAGCCAAAAAAAGGAGACGGAGGGGAAGGGGGAAGAGGATGAGGCAATGGGGGTGAAGAACGAGAATACAAAAGGAGAGAAAAAGGAAGAGGCGGAGTGGGAGTAGGAGAACGCGCCAAAATTGATTGATTCAAAAAAATTTTAAAATAATAAAAAATTAATATTTATGAAAAAAGAGCATCATTCGATAAATGAGAATATGAGATATCATTTGGTAAAAAATGAAGATGATATTTAACAAATTATCATAAAAATAATTCTCCGCATGAGATAGACATGAATGAGTAGAAGAGCCGTAGAAATTATAGGCGACACATTAAGAATTCATCACCAATCAAGGTTTTTTTCTTTCAAGTTTCAGAACAACAGATACTACGCATTCTAAGCCACAGTCTCTCGTGTAGTATGTCCAATAGATGTAGCATAGTAGTGAATCTCATTCCAACTGTCGTTCGATTATTATAAGATATAACCAACAAGGCAAGAACAAGAGTTGTACGCGTTTGTGGGTTTGCGTCTATTCTATCTCCCTCACCATATATTTTGTTTCTGAATACATTGCTTTATTTTTTTTAAAAAAAAAAGATTGCTTGATATCTTTAGAAGCGTTGTCCGTGGTAGCTATTTGGAATCTTGTGGAAAACATTTGGTTGATTTGTTTATGGATGTTCTTATCTAAAACATAATTTCGATGCAAGAAAGAAGTTTCTGGACTCGTTTATAAGTAATATCTATCCTTTGTCGATCACAGCTTTTTATTGTATATAGTCGTACGTAATTATCTTGTAGATTTTTTTCCTATAATTAGATTATATACTATTGCGTCCAACAGAATTTACGATAAGATGCTTAAGTGGAAAAATTAGAGGGGGCACAAAACGGGTTTTATCTCAGGCTGATATTATATCAGAATGAAAGTTATATTGAGGTTGTCATTTAACCCAAAAAGATTGGGCTGTTAATAACTCTTCTAATCCATTTGTATATTCTTAACGCTTGGAACCCGACGTACGTCATCGCAGCTGATTCGTTGGTCAAAATGATGCCTTTGTTGACCCAATCATTACTCCATTTGAAGGCTATGTTCTTGAATTTTCCACTAGTTTTCTTGTGGAACACTCCAACCTGTGATCTTAATTTGCATTAGGAAGCTGCTACGAACCTGCAGGGTTGCCTTTAGCGCTATCGTGCTATCGTGGAAGGCTAGTAGAACAGATAACCTGCTGCCATTGTCTCCTCGTGTGTGTATATATATACTTCGCCGGAGCTTGTTATTAAACAAAAGAAGAAAAGGAAGAAGATGGCAAGGACGTGGGTTGCTCTTTCTGAGGATGTTTATGGAGCCAATGCAACGTCAAGTATACCTGGGATTCTTTTCATGTTTTGCATGGTCGCCGCGACGATCTCCATCATGGCTGTAGTTATCTTCAACTGTGGCGACAGCGGTGGTGCACCACGGCAAAAGAAGAGAAAAGGTTTGGATGGCCATGGTGGTGGAGGCGAGAATGATGGTGACGATGGTGGTGATCAAAATGGCAGCGGAGGATATGGTGACGATGGTGATCACGATGGTGGTCATGCTAGCCACCACAGTGGCGGGTTCCACCACGACGTCGGTGGTCATCACGACAGTGGCGGATTCCACCACCACGTCGGTGGTCATCACCATCACCACCACCACCACCACGACGTCGGTGGTCATCACCACCACCACGACGTCGGTGGTCATCATCACAATGGCGGGTTTTAATTGTAATATTTTTTTATATTTAACAAAACGATTCATGTTTTTTGTAAAGATTATAATATATCTTTTTCACTATTTATTTATAGCCTTCTTTCTCCAAATAACGATTGCGTGGCCTTATGTTACCAGAAACATGATGTCAATGTAAGTAATATCATATGTGGATTTATCCCGACACTATTTGCAGAATCATCGACCAAATATCAGACTCGTGGATGTGTAATTTCTCGACTACAATATCAATTGACTTGTGAAAGGCATAATAGAGATAAAATATACAAAATCTTGTTGAGATAGCAGCGACTGTCGGAATTGATTTCACTGTTAGATCACAATTAACCTATTAGAAAATAAATCAGATTAGGAAATTGTCAGACGTCAACAAATGTTTGATCTGATCCTTGTCTTAAGTTGGACTAGAGTTCGGGTTATGCCACCTTAAAGTCCATTAATTAATAACAGTAGTATACACATGTAAAGTGCCATGACCTCTTATTTATCTCTAAAAAATTTAAAATTGGTTTTATATCCATGCGAATTTTAGAGACTTCTCTTTTGACAAAAGAGTAATATTTTATTTTATTTTGGAGACGAAAGCAAGATACGATGATATTTTCCGACACTTCAACGAAATCATCGTAAAAAAAAGGTAAGAGAACTATTATTTAGGAAAAGATAAATGCTCGAGAAAAGAAGCTCCAAAGGATAACGAAATACGAATGCCATAATTCCAGTGAAGAATCCAGGCCTCATGTAATAAATGGAATAGCAGATAGTTCGGTCGCGCCTTTCCTTCCAAATCAGAGGACGAAAACTGTTGCCTTTCCTTGTCGCCCCCCAGCGTTTGACTGAGCATTCCCTCTTCTCATATATGCTGCTCTTTTCTCCTTCGTTCGTTTTTTCTCTTTTTTGGATTACGTCAGGAAATTGTTGGAGGTTTCAGCGTCAGCGATAACATGATATCAACTCGTTCCAAGCATCCTTGTGTGCAGTTTTGGCATATATGTCCGGTTGATCTGCATTGGTCCTAATAGCAAGCAGAAGAGGAGAAGAAGATGGCCAGGTGGTTGTTCGCCATGCTTGGGGATGATTCCCCCGGAGCCAATTCGACGTCAAAGACGCCCGGTGTTCTGTTCATGCTCGGCGTGGTAGCCGCGACGATATCGATCATGGCTGTAGTCATCTGCAACTGCGGCAAGAGTCATAAGAAGAGGCCCAAGCCACAGAACAGCGTTGTGTACTACGACAGCGGCGGCGGCGGTGCAACGAGGGATAGAAGGGGTTTGGGTGCTGATGTTGGTGTCGCTGCCGCTGCCGGTACAGGTGCAGAATTCGCTGCCACCACCTCCGATGGTGGGGGATATCGTGGCGGTGGCGGTGGTGACTGTGGCGGCGGATGAGGCCAGTCTCGAATACACATTTATAATGAACACGTTGAGCATTTACTTCGTATAGTGTTTTTTGTCTAATATTGTTATATATTCAACCGTTTTCTCAGGGAAGAATATTTTTTCCTATTCATCGTATCCAATTTGACAAAATGTTGTGATTAATGTCGGGCCGTAATTTGAAGGGCTCAATAAGACGTAAAAGTAAATTTATTAGGTAGATTATGATAGAATTTTCTGTCACACAAATGCGTAGTAAATAGCCGTAAATATCCAGTAAACAGTAATCAATGGCCGATGATTTTTTCCTTAACATAAATCAATTATTATAAATAATATATTATTTTATTATTGACTTTTTTTATATATTATAATTAAAAAATAATTAAATTTGATTTTTTTAGGAAGTAAATAATATATATTTCATTTTTAAGTGTGAATCATTATAAATGAATATTATGTTTTTATCTTTGTGTACGAAAGTAAAATAAAAATAAATTTAATATAAAATTAAATATTTACTTACCTTTTGGGGAGATCTCATCTTCTCCTATATAAGGGGTTCCTCTTCTCTCGTTCCTCACCAAGCCTGATAATGGGAGGATCGAAGATAGGACTTCCCGAGGAGATGATATCGAAGAAAGGATAACCGAGGAGAGGAGAGGTAGGATCTTTTCCCCTTTTTATTTGGTTTGATTTATGTTTTGAAATATTAATATTGGAATTGTTATAAATTTTATGATGCATAACAATATTTAAATTTTCGAAATTTTTTATTAATAAATAATGATAATTTATTCATGATATTAGAATGATTATTTGATTTATATTAATCTCTTAAGCTTAAGTGAGTTTTAATATTGATTTAACTATCAAAATTCTTATTTTTAGATTAATGGATCTAATTTATTTAATTAGATATTTTTATATTTTAAGAATTATATGTGAATTCCTATGATTTAATTAGTTTTAAATTTAAGATTACGGATTTAAATTCTTTAATTCATGGATTTGAGTTATTCTTGATAATTTATATTTTTGAAATATAATTTGATAAGAGGATTCTAGTTGGGGTCTGACTTGAGTTAAATTGATTTACTAGATTAGATCGACTCAGCCCATATGGTTATGTACAACCCAACCCATGGCTAGGTACAATTAACCCATGTGACTAGGCATGACCCAGCCCATGTGGCCAGGTAAGAGCCAATCATATGTGGTAAGATATGATCTAACCCATATGATCAGGCTTGATTCAGTCATGTGGCTAGATATGATCCAGTCCAGATGACTTTGTACGTCCCAGCTCATGTGGTAAGGTATGACCTAATCATATGGCTAGGCATAGGCCAATTTATGTGATTAGGTATAACCTATTCCATATGGTCAGATACAACCTTAAATCATGTGTCTAAGCATGACCCAACTCGTGAGCCAAGCATAGTCCAATTTAGTAGTAAGGCTTAGCCCAACTTATGCGTAAGGCTTAGCCCAACTTATGCGTAAGGCTTAGCCCAACTTATGTGTAAGGCTTAGTCTAGTCCATGAAGTTAAGCCTGCCCAATGATGCAATTAGCATTAGATACATCATCACTCCTCTATCTAGCCCATTGTACATCAACTTAACATATTACTTAGGACCAGAATGTGTAGCACATATGACCCGTCTAAGACTCAAGTGGGTTGATTCAGTTTTAGGCTAGTACTATATGATATAGTCTGATTTCCTCTTCCTTTATTGGTTTGAGCTCTTTTGACTAAATCAGACATGTTTGATCGGTTAAGATTAGTTTAGGGTAATTCCAAACTAACTTAACTAGTTCAAATCTACTTGACCTAATCGAGATCAATCAAATCTAAATTAGACCAGTCTAGGGTAATTCCAGACTGGTTCTATAAGGATTTGAGGTTGATTCTATTAGGCCATAATTTGATTGAATTTGATTTAAACCAATTGAGATATTCCAATTAGGGTTTTGGTTGATCGAAGACTATTAAAAGATTACTGTTTTTAAGTCTTTATGATTTGATGAATTTAAAAGTTTATTTGAAGATGTCATTTAAAAATGATTATTGGTTTCATACTTTTTTTAAGTTTATAATATTAATATGATTGTACTATGTAGTAGATATAATTAGGCTAATGGTCTATATTGGAAGTGCAACCTGTGAAAGGAGCTAGGGGCCCATCACAGTGTAGAGCTACCACTGGACATAGTCTAGTAGATCATATATAAAGCATGGTCTCTTGTAATATTTGATCATACTATTTCTTGGATGCATATGTGAATGAATAAGTGAATGTAAATGAATGATCATGGATGTTTATGTATCCCTGCCAAAAGCAGGTATGGCGATTCCCTTTGGGGATTAGCAGACCATCAAACGTGATGGTTAGATGGTTCCTCCATCCGCTATTGGGAGGAATGTGTCCCCACTTAGGCGGGTAAGGGATACCACTCCATCAGCTGTTGGGAGTGCGATATGGATTATCTCCATCTGCTGTTGGGAGGAATCCATCCCGTGGAATATGCCTCCATCCGTTGTTGGGAGAGTACACTATCGGGTATGATGTACGCCTTTGTTATCCAGTTATCTCGTATGTGTTGCATGTGACTGATGCATGGTTTTACTTAAAAAATTATCATTGTTTTTCAGATATTTAAGTTTTATAATTAACTGATATATTATTACTTCTTATTAAATTATTGACATTTATTTCATGAATGTTAGATTATTTTTATAATTTTTCTGAGGTTCCTACTAGCATGTGTGGTTACTGATATATTTTTATCTTATATTTATTTTCAGCATAATCTATAATTTTGCAATAGATATGAAGTTTGGGTGGAAGAGACTTGTGACCCTATCAAGAAGATGTGATATTTTTTTATTAATAAAAATATTTACTATTGTAAAGACAAGGATTTGAATTTTATAAATTATGAATAATAAAATAAAAGGTCGAGGAAAATTCATTTCGTTAAGAATTTTAGAAAGGGTAGACTAATAAAAGGAATCAAAAAAATTTTGTAAATCAATTTTAATTAGGATTAGAGGGTTCTCATGAGAATTGAATATTAAGTAGGCTGTTCCTAGGTAATGATAATATTATCATAACTACATTGATCAAGGATGAAAACAGATTATTCCTAATCATAAGACTATCTAAGAGAGGTTTACTGTAAATAGCAAGAACTTAAGAAAGAAGCTTGCAAATGATATTATGGAGAGCTATAAGATGAAAATCATGTATTCTAAATCATTGATTCTAATAGTGTTCTCTTGTTTTAGAATGAAGATAAGTGTATAGTTTACCCCCAAATATCACGAGCATAGATCTATGAAACTCATTAAAAATATTTTTAATGAAAAATTTAAAAAATAACTCAGGAATGAATAAAGAACTCCGCGATGTATTTGGGTTTGAGTTTTTGCAAAATCTATATTTTTTTAGGACAGTGTAAATCTTATTATTAGAGAATCCCCCGGTGAGATTATACCATTTGTCCCTGCTAACTGGGGGAGGCACGGACATGATATTTAATCAATATGAGTGTGACATTTAATCAATATAAGTGGAGGTTTATTTTCCATCTTTCCTATTCTGGTCCAATCATCTTTCAATGGCCTGTGATTCTGTCATCTCTATTTGAGAAGTATTTTACGTTAAATTTTTATATAGTTCAATCAGATGATGATATTAAGCAGAATATAAAATCGTGTCGTTCTCATTCCTGCCTCTCAAATCCTCAATTTTAGACACAATTTTTACACGCAATTGGCTCCTTCCCTTCGATTGGCAGCAATATTAACAAATAATATTATCATGTTTTAGTCAATATAATTGTTTTTGTCAAAAGTGTTAATGTAATCGGCTTGCATTACTAGTAACACACAGGGAGCTCGCATGCAGGCCAACTTGACACGTCGTAGAAAAATCTCCTAAATATGGGATTGTGATCTTCCTAATGACTTTTATTCAAATATTTTTGAAGATGAATAAATGATTTATGTTTTTAAAAAAAATGACAATAGGCTTCTATTCAAAGAAAAAGACGTGAAGAAATCATATTTTTTTATGCGCTCAGGAGGAACGCCCCAACCGGGTATCTTGCTGACCTTTTCATTGTCCATTGTAAGAAAAAAAAAAGGAATTCCCGTCTTATAAGAAGAAAAGAAGCAGCTTCGGAGAACAAGTCAAACCACGTTTTGTAAGATTTTAAGACTTGCATGACTGTTCTTCCGAACTCGCTCCATCCCTGCCATCCCGCTGTTATCTGAGAGAGTCTCATGAGGAACGCATCTTCAACCTATCCTTGCTACTACTCTATTCCCTTACTGCTACTATTCCTCTTCGACATGCAGAATACTGGTGGTTACAGCTCCTACAGCCATAGCTGTAACCCAAACGATCTCGGAGCATTATATGGTTTCTCACGCAGCCTCATCACCCAAATCCACGACTGGCCGCTTGCCGATGCTAATTACACCCACTGCTGCAGTTGGCCAGGAGTCTCTTGTGCTCTATTCTCGTCTTCCCCGATCCCCTCATCGCCCTCTACCAACTCTAGCGTGCTCAGTGTCACGAGAGTCGTCGGTCTTGATTTATCCGGGAAGGGTCTTGAAGGGGTTCTATCGACGTCCCTGGCTGTTTTGGACAAGCTGAGCTTCCTCAACCTCTCCTACAATTCATTCCGAGGCCCCATCCCGCCGGAGCTGTTCCACTTGAAGCTCTTGAAGGTGCTCGATCTAGGCAGAAACCGCTTGTCAGGCCAGCTGCCACCGGGTATAGCGAACCTCACAAGCCTCCACCATTTGGATGTCTCTGACAACAGGTTCACCGGGAACATTCCTGATGCGTTTCACGGCCTGCAAAAGCTCGAGGTTTTCTCAGCTAAATCCAATGGTTTTGTGGGTCGATTGCCCGCGTCGTTGTCCCTGTGTTCGATGCTTACGTCTCTTGATCTATGGAACAATTCTCTCGACGGTAGCATCGACCTCGACTTCAGACGATTGGTTCGTCTTACCACGCTCAACCTTGGATACAATAGATTCCAAGGGCTCATCCCGGAGGTTCTCTTTTCTTGCAAGGCATTGAACATCTTGAATCTGTCTCTCAACAAACTAAGTGGACAGGTTCCCGAGAAGCTTGGCAACCTTCGATCCCTCTCCTACCTGAATCTGAATGGAAATAGTCTCTCAAATATTTCCGAGGCACTGCAAGTTCTCCAAGACTGCCGTAACTTGACAGTGCTTGGTTTGACCCAAAACTTCCAAGGTGAAGAAATGCCGAGGCACGGAATCCGAGGGTTTCCAAACCTACGTTCTCTCACCGTGGGAAACTGTGGTTTGACAGGTTCAATCCCCTCGTGGTTAAGAAATTGCAGAGAGATAAGAGGTGTGGATCTATCATCTAATCATCTGAGCGGAGAGATACCATCGTGGTTTGGAGGTTTTGACCATCTCTTTCGCTTGATCTTGTCAAACAATTCGTTCCATGGGGAGATCCCACTCTCCTTGACACAACTGAAGAGTTTGACTTCAGGGGTAACCCTCCTGCAGCATGACGATTCTTCCTCTGGGACGCCATTGTTTTACTGGTATAGGGGTAAGCCGATCAGTGAGGCATTCATCTACAACAGTTACACGCATTTCCCACCAGCATTGGACTTGAGTCATAACAGATTGAATGGATCAATTTGGAAAGAGTTTGGGAATTTGAAGTATCTTCATCTGTTGGATTTAAGCTGGAACAACTTCTCAGGCTCTATTCCTGAGCAACTATCAAGCATGGTCAACTTGGAGAGGTTGGACTTGTCTTACAACGATTTGTCAGGAAGCATTCCGTCTTCTCTCGCTAAGCTTACTTTTATGTCTTTCTTCAGTGTCGCTTACAATCATTTGCAAGGAATAATTCCAAGTGGAGGTCAGTTCTCGAGCTTCCCCTGTTCAAGTTTCGAAGGAAATCCTGGCCTCTACAGTAATTCGATGCTCTTCTGCAACTCAACTCTGAGTGCACCATACCACAAGGAAGATGATGACAACGACGAAGACAAATTCGTCTTCTTTGGAGTTCCATTTGCAGTTGGATTGATACTAGGTTTTCTGCCCACGGTTTACCTTTTAATGTGCTGGTGGGATCAGAAGTACGAGTATGAGTAAGAACAAGAAAATTGAAAGGGCAAAACTGTGAACCATGCTAAAAGCTTCGTTTGAATTCCATGGATGCATGTCACAAAACGTACTTTGGGTTGGGACTGTTGTACAAAATTGTGTGTGTGTTTTTTTTTTTAAAGGGTAAGCAAGGAAGTAGAATTTGAGCTCAAGAGTTTGTAATGATCTATTAAAATCTTTATTAGCTAAACTATTCTGCACCTTTCATTTTGTTTATCGTGCATTATCAATGTTCGTATGGGATCAATGTACTTAATTATCCGATTCTAATGTTTCGATTGATAACAAAAAAAAAAAAATGCAGCACAAGAGATTTAAATAAAGAATAACAGATGCCTTAAAATGATAAGCAGAACATTATTCTAAAATGCTGGTTCTCAGTAGCCCTAATTGGGCCTAACTGACACACGACAATATATCATAACATGGAATTGTGCCCAACCCCAGTCCAATTTGGTGAACCAGAATGGGATTAGAATGCTTGGCCCAAATAGATTAAAGAGGCAATGTGCTCGTAAATCCTCAGCTTCACGCACATGTACTTCTTGTGAGTTCACGATTAACACAATCAAATATAATGAATGATATTGGGTTCATTTCTCGTATATTTGTATTCATATTATTTTTAATAAATATATATTATACAATATAATATTCAACCTAAGCGGGAACGGAGCTGTGAATGGATGGGGAGTCCTCTATCCATCGTCCCATTTAAAACAAATGACGATAAATCGGAAAAATCCGATCATATCGGATCGGATCTTAAATGTTGAAGCAGTTCAATATTTTAGCTGGAATGGGCTTCGGCCTGCCTGCCCAATTTGCACCCCGTCCTGCTCCTAAAAGCCACGGGCGATAGCGCGAGGGGCCAATTTGGGGGCGGATTGCGGTGGCGGAATGGTGAGGGGCTCCCGTGTTCTCCTTCTGAAGGACGGCGGCGGAGGTGGCGGCAATGCACTCTTCAAGGTGCTTTCGGATATCTTGGTCTGCCCTCTCTCCAAGCAGCCCCTCAGGTTCTTTTCCCTCCACAAGAAGAAGATTGTTTCGGCTCTACCCATGCAATTGCTTCTTTCATGTCTCCTAAGTTTTGCTCTTCCATTCCAGGCATTGTCCAGATTCCCGGTCCCTGGTCAGCGATGCCGTCGGTGTTTCGTTTCCGGTGAGTCTCGATTATCTTTTCCCTCTCCTCTAATCACCCGACAATTCTGTGATGTTCGATCGAGGAGGAGAAAGGAGAAAAGACCACTGATGCATTTTGGTGCTTATCTTCTGCCTGTGTCTTTGCCGCACCTGCTACTTTTATCTTCTGCAATATGAGTTGTAGCTAGAAAGACAATAGTTCTTTGTAGAAAGCTAAATACGTTCATAAGATAATTCGATCCCAAAACAACCACCGTGATCTTGGGGCCGAGACAAGCCATGTCCCCTATGGCCCCTGAGATACTATTGTCTGGATGGAACATGGAACCTCTCGGCCGAGCATGTGGGCGGTAGGGGAGGACAACTGTTGTGGAGTAAAACGCCTCGACCATGCTGTATCTTAGGTGATCCCTTGTCTTGCTGGTGCTGAAGAATCCGAAATTGCTTCGGCTGAGAACCCCTTGGTGGCCAAGCTTTCTCCGCTACCCAAGAGCTGCAGGTCCTTCAGGCCTGATCTAGGCTTTTGCACCAGTAGAGGCTGTCGTATGGTTGGAAACAGATTCTAGGCTATGGATAATTTAAGTTGTATTATTATTGCATTAGTATTAAGTTCAGAATTCAGATACTTGATTCTCAAGGCACCAACTTTTTTGAATGGACTTTCACGTTATTAAGATTTCCAGAAAGAGAACTTAATGATTTGTCATACATAGATTAGACTTTCTTTAGAGTTTTACCTTATGATTCCAATGTTCATCCGTGTCGTGTAAAATCCATTTCCGTAGTTGTGATATCTCTAAGAAGTTATCATGACTTCATGTTAAAACCTGCTTATGAACCAATTCTTGCTCTGGGGAAAAACATTGGAAGACTATTAAGGTAAAAGGTCAATGACATGGTACAGAAAAATCATATGGATTTAGCTGTAGAAACTTCGGTGTCATTATCATGATATATTTCCTAGTTTTTGAGCTTTAAATAGTGGTTTTATTTCTTTCTTTTTTTTTTCTTTTTTGCTATGCTTGATCCCTTCAGAAAACCCTGATATAAGTGGCTGAAATATGCGTAATATTTGCAATATCCTGTGGGAGTTTGAAATTTGAACTTGTTTGTAAGAGTCAAGGAAAAAAGGGAAAATTGTAGACTTTCTCAAGTTCCTATATTTCTGCTTCTCTGTCTCATTTACTTTTGTGCTAGATCATGTATGTCACTACTTATATCAGATCTTAGATACTCATGACTATCCGATCTTGCTTTTGGTGCTTTATTTAGATCATCAATGGAATCCCTTGTTTGGTGCCAAAGGACGGCAAGTTGCTGGAGGATGAAATCAAATTGAAAGTTGATGATTCATCTATTGCCAAAGGTGAAGGTTGATTAATATCAAACTGTGCAAGTTTGCAGAAAGCAATGATTTTGAGAGTTGTTAGGATTTTATAGCAGCATTAGATTTGGGTTCTTATTTCATCTGAGTATGTGAAAGATACAACTATTTGAAATTGTCCGTTTGTTTTGAGCATATCTTTAGTAATTCTTTTTATGTGATCTTCTTGCTAGTGATTTTGTCCAATGGGTTCAGGAAAGTCCATTTGATTCTTCTGTCGGTACATGATATAAATAAAGTTCTTGCACTTGTGGCTTTTGGGAAGCATTTATAGAATGGGAAGTCATCCTTTTATGTTGCTTAGCCTTTTTCTTTCTTTTCCATAAAAATGATTTATTAGTCTACATTTAGCCATGGAATAACCCCGCGATTTGTAATGTTGATCCTCCTTTATCAAGCATTGGACTGGCTCAAGTGTATGCATGCTTGTGGACTCAACATCTGATGGATTTTGATTCTTTGGAATCTAATGCATTGCGGACCATCGATTTCAGGTACCAGGCGAGACCGACAACTGAGAATCCAGTGAGACATATTCCCAATCGCATTGCTGCATTTAGAATTTAGCATATGTAGTTCGAAGGAAGAGTTATTGGCGGGTGTCCTCCGTCTTGCCTGCGGCATGTTGGAGAGACTGACAAACGAGTTGACTGGCAATTGAGATGATTAAATTAAATCAATCTGTCAGCGAATGTGATGCAAAGGAAACGTTCAAGGTCGCGATGGTTTCAACAATTTGTTTTGCGATGTTTCCATCTTCCGGAATGCAGATGATTTGACAGGTGAGTGCCTAAGCAGCCAGTAGAACTAAGCATCGTTTTATATTGGCTTTCTTGTAGACCCACATCTACATTGGCCAACCGTCAGGTGCCGCGTCCTCTCAAAGCATGGGAATCAAACAACGCGACAACTCTGTGATAACTCTCCTTCACTTGCTTTCAGGGTGACGCTCAACGTTCGACACGTCGGCGGTGAGGAATGGCCAATCTACACCGCTCCACTCGTGGCACCGCAGCGCCACCGTGGTCAACATGGGAGGGGAGCCGAATTAGCGGAACAACAGAACTCCAGCGGTTCCACATACCAACACTGCGCTCGTGATGACCGCAGGTGGCCCGCGCCACTTAAAACAGGATGGCAACGTCCTCTCTGATAGAAATAAATATGAAATATTAATTTTATATTTTTATATTTTAACCTCCAATCAATATATGATTTAAAAAACAATAATCATGATATATATATGTATGACTTAAACATATAATTAAAAAAATTTAAAAATCTTTATAAATATATATTATCTCAATGAATGATATCATTATCTATTTCATCATAAAATTTTCATTATATCATAACTATTTTGCCTTCAGCAACTATAGGCCTTCTCTCCTTGAAGAACTATTATCTTCCCCTTAGCTATCCTCTCCGCTCTAGTTTTACTCTGATGTAGATCCAACGATCAGGATCTTTACAACATTGTCTACCACTCTCCGCTTCTTCTTAATTCCCTTGTTACTTGTATAATAGTGTGCGATTCCTCCTTTCGAATATACCATTGAGCTAATGTGTATAAGGAGGTGTCCATTAGGATAGAATCCTCTAGTCCTTGAGGAACTGGGTGAACTCTGTACTCAAGTACTCACCTTCTCGATCTGATCGAAGAGTCTTGATACTCTTTTCAGTCTGAACCTCTACTTCATTCTTATACTCCATGAATTTCTTAAAGGCTTCAGACTTGTACTTCATCAAGTACACGTATCCATACCTAGAGAAATCGTCAATAAAAATAATAAAGTAGAAATAACCATTGATGGCCTGAGTTGACATGGGACCACATACATCACTATATATAAGTACCAACAACTTAGTGGCTCTCTCTCTCTCTAGTTCCATTAAATGGAGAGTTGGTCATCTTTTCACGAAAGCAAGGTTCGCAAGTCGCATATGACTCATAGTCAAATGGATCTAAGTATCCATCTAACAGCAACTTTTGAATCCTTCCCTCACAGATATGACCCAACCTATAATGTCATAGGTTTGCATTGTTCACCTCATCTCGTTTCCTTTTGAACTCACTTACATTCATGATATGTGGAGCAGTGTCTAGCATAATCAAACTATTATGTAATGTTCTTCTCGTGATGATCTTATCATCCTCAATAGTTGAATAATTATTGCTCTCAAAAACTACTTTATAACTATTCAATGTCAAACATAAATAGAAATAATATTTTTGATGATAGAGAGAATAAAATAAGATACATCTAATACAATAGTAACTCTAACAAACAAATATATAGTAACCTTACTAATAGCAATAATAACCACTCTTGCTTTATTGCCCATCTTAAGGTCCATCTTACCTCTCATCAATCTCCTAGGTTCTGCCAAAACCTATAATGAATTACAGATATGATAAACACTATCGGTATCCAATACCTATATGTTATCATATGAGTCTGACAAATAGAGACTAATTATAAATGCATATCTGAAGCTTCTTTAAGCTTCTGTTTCACCTTCTCTGCAATATATTCTTTATAGTTCCTCTTCCAATGCCCGTCTTTACCATAGTGGAAGTACTGACTTTTATCCTCTTCCAAGTCTTCTTAGCAACCCTTGCTTTACCCGATCTACCCTTGCCCTTTGCCCTTCTCAAGGGACTTCTCTAGCTTCCTTTTTTCTGGTCTTACCAACATAGAGAACTGTGAAAAGGAATCGAGTAGGGACTCAAGCACAAGATCCACACACAGGTTATCCTCTAGGACCATCCTAGACCTGTGAGTTTCTCTATCCACTCAATCATCTTAAGGATATGGTTCTGAACCAGTGACCTCTCAGTCATCCTGGCATGGAAGAGACTCTTCGATATCCCATATCGTTAAGTTCTTTCCTATTTCTCAAACAATTTACGGAGATGTAGGAGTATAGATCTGTCATCCATCCTTTTATGTTGTCTCTATAACTCAGGAGTCATGGAGCCCAACATATAATACTAAGCAAGAGTGGAGTCATCTGCGTACTTCACGTACCGAGCGATCTTATCCTCGCTTGCCCCTTCTTTGGGCATAGATACCACTATTTCAAGGACATATATGATTTTCTCCGCTGTGAGAACTATTCTCAGGTTACAGAGTCAGTTCGCATAGTTTTGACTAGTGAGATGGTTGGCATCAATATGCCACATAGAGAGTCTAATATCAATATTTTCAAAAATAAAGATGTAGCATAAATAAATAACATGCAAATTTTATAAAAATATAAATAATCAAGATATAGACTTCTATCTTGATGTACTCTTATTATTTTTCTAACGAGTCACGCGACACCCTCAGCATGTGAAACGGAAGTCTCCAGCAGAATTCTAGTGGGGATCGAGATCCAATCAATATCTTAATGTAACCTTGAGAGACTCGATCAATCACACTAAGCCCAAAAGGTGGGCAATTCTTGCCGATCATAACTCCTTGTGATTCTCGTCATGTTCGGCCTCCGAACCACCATAGCCTCGAGAGACTTAACCAACCATGATGTTCGGTTAAGTTATCACCATTGTTACAAGATGAGTCTGATTCGATGATATACCCTCGAGGGACTCGACCAAGCATACCATATCCTCAGGTCACCGATGACATTTCTATGTCGTAGATAAAATAGCGAATCGCGATATAGATGAGTCTCGAGGGACTCGACTAACTCAACCTACACCAGGAATCGGTTCCTACCTATAACGATGGAAGGCCACGTGGGTTAATCTAATTACCTCACGTTTACTGACTTAATATTATCGAAAGAGGGGATTTTTGATTTGGTCTCCTAATATACACATACATATTTAATATATATCTACATCGTATATAAATAAATATATATATACATATCTAGTAGGTGCATAACTAATCACACATCACATGAGTAATCATACTAAATAATTATTGATCATATCCTAATATGATCAAGCCCGAGCTAGAGGGCCCAATTACTCACATCAAGATCTATGTGTGCAGCGGTGCATCTCTATGCCCTGTGATCGTCCATCTCACTTTGTCAGTTCCGTCAGCATCTAAACGCATCTCCATGCGTTGGATCGTCCGTCTCGACCTCGTGAGTCCCGCTATCACTTCCATACTCCCGTTGTGCCTCCTCATATAATTACAACATAATTACAAGCATATAAGCTCGACAATAAATGAGAAAAATAGAGACTCGCAAGCCCCAATAATAATAATCACATGTACACACACATCACATCACATGGTTCATGATTATCTATCCATATCATATATCATATGTATATGTTATTATATAGGACTACTAGATAAATAATAATAATTAATTAAATATTTTAATTAACTAATATTTTTTTGAAAATAAGGATATACACGAAATTTCTGAATTTCGAGGGGTATTTTGGTCATTCAGCCATTTGGGATAAAACTAAAATTTTATAAATTCTCAAGGGCAAAACTATCTTTTGTCTAAAAAAACCCTAACCTCTTCCTTCCCTGTTGTGTTTGCGGCCACCACCACCTTGCCGACGATAGCCTCTACATGGGGGGTGCGGTAGGGCGCCGCCCATGCCCGTGGGCGCCGTCGCTGCCCCCACGGGTGTCGCCCGCCCCTTATAGGCAGGCAGTAGGCCATCAGTGCAAGCAGCTTGCAGGTGCTACTTGCTTGCGACCGCGGCCGCGGCGTGTGCCGGCAGCGACCTTTGGCTTTTTGCGCGAGCGCAACAATAGTTGTTGCCCTTCCTCACCACTTTTGCGCCAATGATTTTGATGACAAAAATTATTCTAAATCATAACACACGTAGTTTAAGATCCGATCTTCGCACAAATAACTTGGCTCTGATACCACTATTGGAAAATCCAAGGAGGCGACATCTCATGCGTAGTAGAAGAATATAAAAACAAAACCCCCTAGATTTTCGTAAAAAGTTCCATCGTCATTTAAAGATCGATGCATCAAAACTAAATCCGTAAATCCAAAAACTACATGTATAAAAAGAACGATAGTACCTAGGGAGATCGTATATCCTTGAGATTCTTACAGATCCATAGAGGAGGATGAAGGAGGTTAAGCCTCCTCTTTAGCGGTATCCACACGATAGGGACTGCAATGATACTCCTCTTTGCAGAGAGGAGAATAGAAAGTGACTACTAAGAGAACCCCAACTTATGGACCTTTGGTTCCCGCCTATTTATATAGGCCCCCTGTAAACCCTAATGGATCCTGCCCTATTGGGTATTAGATTTCCATCCAATTACCCAAGCTTTTTAAATTAATGGGTCTCTACCTAATAATTTAGCTCTTATTGGATCTCATCCATAGAATCCAATAATATAGGGGCTCTGGTGGATATTTTATATCCGAACCTTTACTCGTTGTAACACTTACCATATGTGTGTGACCCTCTAGACCCAATATCGAGCTGACCATGAGTCATACCTGTCAGAACTCCTTCTGACTCAGTGAATTATTATCTTTATAAAAATTCACTCAACTCATCAACTGTAGATGTACTAAGTCACTACGCCGTAGTCCCAAAACGATACAAGGGAATCCAATCCTTTGGACCTATCTATCCTCAGTTACTATGTATCTATAGTTTCTCATCTATGTAATATCTCAAAGACCGTATATTGGGCATGGCCCATACGGTTTCCACTTGAGTCTCGCTCTAATCGGATTCTCCTGGAGAACTCTTTCTCTCTCAATCTGAATGACCCTAACTAGGGATTTGCCTAAGCAAGAAAACATGAGATATTCCTCTCATGATACTGAGAGTGGATGATCCTCTATTGATACTTAATAGTCCTCGTAAGATTGGCTGCTACTACCAATAACCGGCTGTACTAGATTTGAAACTTCCAAACCTGTAAGTTTGGTATCAAAGAGTGAAGTAATCATACAGGACTTCCTTGGTGTCTCAAGTCTAAGGACCAGATACAATATTGGGACTACGGAATCACTGTCTAACGTGAGATATCAATGACCTTCCAACATTCCATAAGCGGAGCAATCAGTGAACTCATTCTCTAATGAGCACTTGCACTGTATCATTAGTGTCTCCACACGAGTAGCTATGAGACCAACTACCTCCATCATATGAATGGGTATACAGCACACCAGTCTGTCTAGTTTTCTCGATATCCTTCTCAAGTAACCTATGACCAGGATTATTTTGGATCTATGTTTAAAGGTGAATCGGTCTCATTATCATGATCTCATCATGATCCGATTCTCATTGCACAGATCCAAGGACATCACAATATATATATGAATAATGTGAGAAAATTTCAATAATCATAAGTATAAAGATTGACGCAGTGTGTTACAAGTGCCATCACTCACATGATTGGCTTGTAGGGCACCTATAACTAGTAGTTCCCCTATTTATAGATGTGCATGAAATTTCAATAATTATAAGTATAAAGATTGACGCAGCGTGTTATAGGTGTCATCACTCACATGATTGGCTTGTAGGGCACCTATAACTAGCAGTTCCCCTATTTATAGATGTGCATGAAGCTTATCCGTAATAAATCCTATCCTCATTGGATCTCTATCCAACTATCCAATTGGATCTTATCCGCAGGATACAACAAAAGTTTATTAATATCAATCCAAGCTTACAATCATACCCAATTGGCCTATATCATGACTATTTCGACTATTCATACAAGCAATTGAATTAGCCTATATCATGACTATTTCGACTATTCATACAAGCAATTGAATTATCAACTATGGTACTTCCAATCATATCACATATAATCCGTAGAATATACTATTCATACTGACTATGGAGGAATAAATATATCATCATTTAGATGGTAATAGAACCCCTATTACTTATACTAATTCTATAAATACTTAATTTACACAAAATACTTTTACACTCGATAATATTTTATATACACCTCACATAAGAGGAAACATTAATTATCTCTTAATTTTACAAATAATAATATTTTTATTTAATTTTTTTTTACTCATTTTTTATGAAGAATCTAAGCATAAGACATAATTGATTTGAGGTAAAAATAAAGATAATATTTACGAGTAACCATAACTTCACAAATCATTCAACTAATCGCTGTTACTTCAATTGTTCCTCTAATTGATGTATGCATCATCTTGGTTATTTGTTATCCTTTATTTAATAATAATTAATTTCACATCATTTACTTTTAATTTTTAAATAAAATAAAACTATCACTTATTGTGATATTTGTTTTAGTACTAAAAGTCATGAATCATATTTTGAAATATCATCTATATCTTACTTAAATCATTTGAAATTATTTACATTGATATTTGAAGTCTTACTTCAATCATTTTTTTGATAATTTTAAATTTTATATTATTTTAGTATATAAATTTATTAAATATACATATTCTATCCCGAATACCAAACTCTAATATATCATTTTTATATAATATAAAAATTTCATCGCACACACATTAACTAATTGATACTACTAAACAAAAACACTAATTTATAATTGAAACTGATCTCGATCTACTATACTCAGCCTTCATACCATAATATCTCAAGTAATATTTTAACTTTACATTCCTTACGTATTATAATTTCTAATCAATTTATAATTTAAAAATTAATCACTATTATATTAATTTAAATATATAATTAAAAAATCTTTTTACGAAATTTATATAAATATATATGATTTTAAGAAATGATCGATCTCATCACATCATTAATAATAAATTTTTTTACCCGTTGATCCGGAGAGCGTCGAAGGTTTTCCATACCCTCTTTCTTGGAGGGGCAGCCCATACCCACTCCCAACGAGCTCAGCACCAATTTAATCCCTGTTCCCATCTATATCAATCACCATCAACCACATCATTGCGTCGGATGCATACCACAGCAAGTCCTACATATACACCGTGAGTGAGTGAGTGAGAGAGAGAGAGAGAGAGAGAGAGGGGCAGGCAGACAGGCTCCTCGTCGAATGCTCCGGTTCAAGATGACAAAATGGGGAACATACTATTTCTGCACAGGCACTAGCATAATACGACTGACTGTTTTGTTTCAGGGAAATGGAAAGGGCAGGGCATGACTTAGCAGTGAAGGAAAGATTTAGATGAAAGCGTGGCGAGGGAACTCTCTGCTGCTACTAAATGTGCGCTCCTCCTTGCTTTCCGACATTCTTCCTCAAAATCGCGCGGTGAAGCTCCTTTGGAGGGTGTTGCTTTTGAGTTGTTGGGCAACCATTGCGGAACGAAGCTGCCCACAGTGCAAACAACACGAAAAAGGGACGCAAGAAACACTTGGAACTCCTATAATGAGTGGAGTGTAATTGTGAGCAGAAATTAAGTAAGGATTTGATTACCTCTTCGTAGTGCTTCTTCAGTTTGGCGTTTTCCTCCTTCAGACGGGAGACCTCCAACTCTAGCTCATTGGTGTAAGCCTAAAACCAAGTCCATAATCTTTTATGTTAGAAGACCAAAGACTCAGAGAGAGAGAGAGAGAGAGAGAGAGAAGGGACACGGCAACCTGTTTCCTTGCGCGTGATCTGGCGGCAGATTCCCGGTTATTGATCATTCTCCTACGGTAACGATCTGCACCGACGGCGGAGTTCTCCGGCAACCTGTTCTTGGAGCAGAACGAGAAGAGCGCGGTGGGAGATGGTGGACCGTCTATCGCACCGGAGATTGCAGAGGGGATGAAGCAGGTGTTCTGACCATTGGAACTACTATTGGAGTGGGAATCGGCATGAGGCCTCAGATACTCGAACTCGAGCCCGGAGTTCAAGCTGAGGGCGGTCCGAGGGAGGGTGGGAGACAGTGGAGGAGGCAGCAGAGGTAGCTCCTCAACGGCGTGCGGCGAGATGGTGCGGGGCCTGTTCAGTGGTCCGGCGAGGAAGTCCTGTAAGATCATGCCCTTGAAGGAAGGTGAAGAGGCTGGATGATGGTGGTGGTAGCTTTGATGATCTGAAGGTATTAAGAGCCTCTCGTGGTGGGGGGTGGTGAGACTTATGTCGTTCCACACCTCCTCCATGGTCCTCCTCATTGTAGGTGGGATGAGGACGGAGGGATTGGAGGAAGGGGAGGACCTCGAGGAAGAAGAGGACGACACCATGTTGCTACTGCTACTCTTATGGTCGGCGCGGCTGTTCTTCTTGTGGTGGTTGTCCTGCTCCAAGAGCCGCACGACAAGCGACGAGGTATACAGGAAGAGGAAAAGAGATACACTGGTGCAAGGAGAGGAAAAGTTTTCCTACCCGTGGCAGTGATGCATTTTCTTCTCCCACAAACAACTCACTCATCGCCTCCTCCCAACAAAAATAAAGTCATTCATCGTACGAAGGTACCCATGCATGTACACGTGCCCGCGATTCACAGTGATCCAGACAACTTCAAATAAGGTTTACATAAAGGCTTCCTGTGACTAAAACCCGATGGAATTCACATTGCTACCAAGAACCCTCGTGGATCTGTATGCTTTTTTTGTTTTTTGCGTTTCTTCGTTGATTTCTTTGCTTCTATTATAGCGCGGTACAGAGAGGACCGAGAGGCGCAGCGAGTGCAGGTGCCTTTCTATCGATGGTTGACATGATACGAAAGGAGAGGTGACGGGCGAAGCATATGTTGCGGTGGGGCGACGAGAACCGCCGGCCACAAGCGGCCAAACAGTAACACAAACTCCTCTGAGGATGTGACTGCTCTCTGTAGCGTTTACGCTGTACTGTATCGGAAAAGAATATATTCCCAAGAATAGAGCAGAAAGGGGGGCTGATGTTGAGGGCAATAATAGACGAACGAAGGGTGACGATTCTGATGAGAGGGCAATAATCACTCTTATCAAATATTCCTCCCACAAACTGTGGCATTTCAATCTTAATCACACTGGACAAGCTTATCAAAACCTGGCTGCATCCGTGGTTTAATTGGTTGGGTGGAAAACCGGTCTACATATTTTACATTTTATTCGTTCTCCGATTATTTTGTTTTATACATTTTTTTTTTTTGACTTGGTGCAACTTGTTGACCAGAAAATTGGTTGACAAATTACGCTCTTATTTTAAGAACATTGAACGTAGGATGCAAAATTTTGATGGGCAACTGAGACATTATATGATTCATATTCTGACTCGAATTATGACTTATTTCGAGGAAATAACCGATGTATGTCAATAACTGTTTATGCCTCAAGTCAAGACAAAGTTGGTCTCGTTGGCTTGTCGAATTTAAATCGTTACTTAAATTGTGCCGTGACAAGATAGACATGTCCTGAAAGGATGAGCTTTAGACACCTATATTTCTCTCTCTCTACGTGACGAGGAATCAAAGAAGTGATTGTTATAAATTGTTTAAATTTTAAAAAAAATTTAAAAGGAGTTATTTGAAAAGATAATTTTGTTTGTAGTTATTTTTGAAAGATTATATTTTTTATAAAAATATCTATAAATAGATATTTAAGAGTAAATTATAAAGTACAATTATCTGAGATTCTTCTGATTTCTTGATAACTCTGATTGAATTAGATCTTCTCTAATTCTTTATTGTTTGTTCTTTTATCATATCCACTAAAACTATTTATAAAACCCATAACAATCCTACAATAATCTTGTTGAGAAAAAGATGTAAATATCGTTTTTAGAAAAATATTTATACATGTTTCAAACCTAAATATATTTTTTATAATATTTTTAATCTTATGTTTATTATTAGTTTTCATCCTCTTCTTCGTTGTATTTTCCAACCGTGGTTGCCATAATACACTCTTATAACATAGTGGATTAGTGGTAACGGTTTAGATACATAACCAACCCCAATCCTACTGCTTAACTATAAACTCCTCTTCATGCATGCAGTATTCCCCAACTAAAAACCAACTTCATTTACCCAACTAAAAACTGTCAACACCAAGATCATGTAATATTAGCATATTACTCAACCTTCTAAATATAGTGCTTATAACTCCAACACCAGCTGCCACTTGTTCCGACTTCACTTCCATAGCACTGCACGCCAAGTACTCCTTCGTCTCCTCCCTCAAACAAAACCATGGGGAGCTTTGGAGGTGCCGAATCCTTTAGCATCAAGCGAGGGAAAGCCACCAATATTCTTGCTCTTGGAAAAGCCTTCCCTAAGCAACTAGTGATGCAGGATCTCCTCGTCGACGGCTACTTCAGGAACACTAACTGCACTGATCCTGATCTCAAGAAGAAGCTCACTCGACTTTGTCGCTCCTAATCTCTTCTTCTTCCTGCGAGCTTCTTTCAGCTTTTGTACAAAGCCATTTCGTTACCCACAGCAGATGTGATAAGCTTCTTGTTGTGCAGGCAAGACAACTACAGTCAAAACAAGGTACCTGGTGATGTGCGACGAGATTCTCGAGAACCACCCTGAGCTAGCAAGAGACGGCCAGCCCACGCTGAGGCAGCGGCTGGAGATCTCCAACGAAGCAGTCACCGAGATGGCCGTCGAAGCGTCGCGATCCTGCGTGAAGGCATGGGGGAGGCCCTTCGCCGCCATCACCCACCTCGTCTACGTCTCCTCCAGCGAAGCCCGCTTCCCCTCGGGCGACCTCCACCTCGCCCGTGCTCTCCGTCTCAATCCCGACGTCTCCCGCGTCATGCTCTCCTTCGCCGGATGCTCCGGGGGCGTCGCCGGACTCCGCATCGCCAAGGACATCACCGAGAACAACCCAGGAAGCCGAGTGCTGCTCGCCACCTCCGAGACCACCATCGTCGGTTTCCGACCGCCGAACCCTGACCGTCCTTATGATCTCGTCGGCGCCGCACTCTTCGGAGATGGAGCAGGGGCCGCTGTCCTCGGTACAGATCCCATTCCTGGCACTGAGACCCCCATGTTTGAGCTGAGCTTAGCCATCCAGCAGTACTTACCAGACACCGACAAGACCATCCAGGGTGAGCTCACCGAGGAAGGTATCAGCTTTTTGCTGGGGAGGGAGCTGCCGCTGGTTATCGAGGATCATATCGAGGCGTTCTGCAAGAAGCTGGCGATGGAAGGTGCGAGAGGAGAGAGCCATGACGTTAACTATAACGACATGTTCTGGGCAATTCATCCTGGTGGACCTGCTATACTGAACAAGGTGGAGAGCAGGCTGCGGTTGTGCCCTGACAAGCTCAACGCAAGTCGGCAGGCACTGAGAGACTACGGGAACGCCAGTAGCAACACAATCATATATGTCCTGGAGAACATCATTGAGGAGAGCAGGAAGAAGAAGGAGAGCGGGGAAAGCGACCGTGAATGGGGTCTGATACTGGCTTTTGGCCCCGGTATTACATTCGAGGGAATCGTAGCAAGGAACCGGATGGTCTGAGACAAACCCTAATTCCGTCTAGGTTTTACGAAGAGATCAAGAACTCGCACACAAGTGCGTCTCTTCCAAGCAAATAACAAGTAACTATGATGACATACATTTCCTGCGCGTCTATTGTTTGTGTGTCATCTTTAGCGGGGAAGATGAGGACACGATGACTCCTTACTTTAATGGGCCGTAAACTGTGAGCCCATGGGTTTCTTTCTTTGTTTGCAACGTTTCGGAGTAGTTACAATAAAAAGTCGAGCAAAGCGTTACCAAACATGTCCCGTGCATCGGTTTTCAAGTTTTTGTTTCTAAAAGCAAAAAAACACAAAACGAAAACGATGCCCTAGGAAACACAGCTCCCTCCGTCGCCCTCCGCCCTGGCCTGCGCCTTCGTTGGGATCGTCCCCTCGCCGTTCTCCTCGGTGGTACTACCCGCCTTCCTCTTCTCTGTTCCTCTGTTGTTCGTCTGATATGCCGCAATATTCGTCAATTGTTTGTGAGATCGAGGATTGGCTTGTGTTTTTAGGTGTTGGCGAATATTTACGCCTCTTGCTTTTGGTCCTGAGAGGATGTTGCCCCACCCTGTGATTAATTTCTGACTAAATACTTCGTTATTATGTTTTGTTTCTGTTCTTGTTTCGATTGGATTGTCGAACGCTTGTAGAATGTAACATGTCGTGGGAATTGCTCCTTTAATCTCATATTTTTGCTATTGAAGCGTAAATATTTGCAAAAGCTGGAGACCTGGCACTTATTTCAGTAGCCATTGTTCATGTGTTTTTGGTACAAATCCATTGTTCATATGTGGTCTTATTTTGGTGCCACAAAATTGTTCTATGGTAAATAAAGATTTTGTTTTTAGCTATTTTGTCGCTGGAATTCTATTGTTGAGGCTACAAGAATTATTGTGCACATGTACGAAACAATCATTGGGAGAAACACACATCATTGAGTGAAGATTTGTATGAAGAATCACTAAACAACCAACTTCTCGTGAATTTGCTTATATACTCAGATTATTTTGTTTATCATATAAATGAGACTAACGTAGTTTTCCATGAGGTGCTGATAGATACAGAGAGACTCGTATGAGGAGGATTTGTTTAAAAAATTTGTTTCTCTTTTTTATTTTTTACTTTTTAGTTATGAATTATCTGTAGACCAGACTGCTTGGATAAAAACTTTCAAGTAAAGCACCAAGATGAACACCACTTTTTCGACACTGGTTATGATTAAACGGAGTCATATAAGTGCTATTGATTTCCTTTTCCATATTATATGTTTTTAACTTTCTTTCTACAAAAAACAAGTCAATGTATTGTGTGTGCATTACTTGAGATTGTGTTACTGTGTATTTGTTGTATTTATTGATTTTGCTGGTGGATGTAGTTTTTATATAACCATGTACAAAGTTTTATGCATATGTTTATTATTCTCTCTTTAGATGGCTGATTTTACTGGAAGCGATTTTCACGGGGAGGAGAATGATACTGATATAGTTGACGAGGGTGGCTTCAATGTTAGTGTATGGCCAGATGAGATCGAAGAAAGGTTCATCTACATCATGGAGGCAGAAGTTAACAAAGGCAATAGAACATCAACAACTTTTTCAAAGCCTGCATGGCGTGCCATTGAGGAAACTCTCAATGCACAAACAAAAAGGAACTACACTTACACACAACTCAGAAATAAGTTCAACCAACTAAGAACCCGACAAAAGGACTTTGCTAACCTAATAAAGGAGACAGGGGTTCGCTGGAACCCAGGTTCAGGCTCTGTTTCTGCGACAGATGAGGTGTGGGAACGCCTGTATAAGGTAAATACGCTCTCCAGGGGCAAACAGGTTTACTTTCATTCGTTACCAGTTAGTTTTATTAAGTGAATAAGGTGGTGCATGATGACTCAATGTAGGTGTACAAGTCTGCAAAGAGATTCCGTAAGAAGGGATGCCCTTTGTTTAACAAATTGTGTGTGATTTATGGAGACACAACGGCATCCGATTTCTGTCAGCATATTTCGAACAATAATCCCCTGGACACTGATGATAGAGAGGAGATTGATGGGATGAGCTTAGAGGCATCATTTAATGAGCAATCTGGTGGTACAGGTGTGCTGTCTGCAGTTCCCATACGAAGCCAATCTTTCAACCCGTCAAGCTCTCATCGGGGAAAAAGAAATAGTTTTTCCACTCTCCAGACTAGTAGTTTGACTTCTCCAGGTGAAAATTCAAAGAAAAAGTCTGATGTAACTGAGAGAAAAATGACAGTTGCTCCCTCACCATCAAAGTCAACTTCTGAGACTGGATCCACTCTCAAGAAACTTATTGTAGAAAGCATGAAAGCACTGAATGCCCTAGAGGGCATAGATGGAGTAGCATACTCCAAGGCAGTTGAGCGGTTTCATGAAGATTATATGTGGATGGAGCTATTTCTGCAGATGACAGAGGATAGGAAAAAAGACTGGGTGTTAAATATAAAATAATGGTGGACGTGGTAGCCATTTTGTTATTAGCTTCTATTTTATATCTCTTCTCATTGAGTTTTGAGCTATGGATAGTGCAACTAGTGTGGTTTAATTCTATGGCATGAACTTGTGGATCTTGAATTGTAGATTTATATTGAGAATGTGACTAGCAATAATCTTTAATGTTTTCTGATATGCTTTATCATGAATTCCATGCTATTGTTTCTGTTTCATAAATTGTCTTGGCAAATATAGCTGGTTGAGTTACTGATTACCACATACTATCTGTTGTCATCATTAAATGTTGATATGAACTACTTTGATTGTACAACCAATAATGTTTTTAGATGTACAATTAGTTTACTTATGCTATGATTACTACAGAAAATGTAGATTCTAGAATTATGGATATTGTTGTAGTATCCTTTTTTTTTTTCTTTCCCTTTTTCTCTTTATTTCAGCTCTTATTTCCTTGGTTATACATCATTAGTTGAATTTAATTTTTCCTTAATTTCTTTTTTTCTGATTAACTGTCATGCATTGGACATTTTACTTGGGAACAATGTTTTATTATGACTCAAATGATGAGTTAGAAGAGTTTTACCATATGGCTATCTCCAATGTACAGAAAAACTATGCAGGACTTCCAGGTTATCTTGGCTGATTTTGTACTTGTAGCACCTTGGCTTCATTCACACAGATGTATGACTCCTTTATAATGGGTGAACATGTTTTCATCAACTTGAGGTATAATAAATGTAGCCTCTTAAATGAATCTAAGCCTCTTTTTGGTGGATGAGAAAATATTTTTAGTGGAAAAAATTTAGCTAAACCATGTTGCTAACCTTGAAAGTTGAAACCATCCTCATGTATTATGCAGCCCTGGAAAGGAGTAACTGTTCTCCTATACTTTGATGAGGCCCTTCTGAGAAATTATTTAGTCATAAACACTATCCCTTTCTGAAGATAACTCCAAAGAGTAACTCCACTGTAGCAAAGGCTTTTTTTTTTTTTATGTTTTGGGATTGGCCTGTGAAATTCGATTTTGTGTACAGAATGGGAGGCTACAAAATGTCACCATTGTGTTGTTATCTACTTGCAAATCATAATAGATTTATTTATTAGGTATATTTAAGATTAAAAACGGTTTGTTAATAAAATAATCTAGACAAACTAATATATTTATTGGTAAAATTTATTAGTTAATGAGAGTGTGTAAGTACAAAATATAATAAGAGATATATAGTTAATCTTAGAAGCTAAATGTTTTAGATTAATTAGAAACAAAAATTAATTTATAAAGTGGAAATTAGCAACAATAGAAAATGAACAAATGTCCAATATAAAAGACTGTTGGATCTAATGAGGATACCTTTTTTTACCTTCAAATTTTTTCATGTCTTCAAATAGTTCAACATTTTGCTTAGTTGTCTTCATGTACCATGTTACAAATATTCTCTGAAGAAGGTTTGGCTTACCCTTCTGCAGCACATCTCTTGTTCATTGGTTGTCTTTTTTTTTTTTTTTTTTTCTTGTGTGTGTATATTGTAAGTACTGATATTTTTTCTGGTGGTTTCAGTGTCAGCTTATGTCCATCTGGCTCTTAATTTTCTAACCTTGCATATGTCAAGATTTATCGGACAAGCTGGCTTGTAGAAGAGTCTAAATGTCCATTGGTAACAGACTACTGGAGTAAAACTTTCTTGACTAAACTTGCAAAAATAACTCGAGTATCCAAATATGTCCATTTGGTAACAAAGTATTGGAATTAGGCATTTTGATGGATCATAGTCTTCCACTTCCATCAAAAGTATGGGCCGACTCTTTCAAACAAAATTGGAAAAACCTTCTGGCATGAAATAATTTCTTGGAGTTGGCTAATGCTGTTGGATTTTAGGCTAGACCACTAACATTTTCTTTGAGCTTGTCATCTTTTTTGTCTCAATGCAGCCAATTTGACTGGTTCACATGGAATCCAGTGTTAAAAGAAGCTACCAATTAAAATCAGTGTGTATGACTTTTCTATTCTCACGAAGAGATGGGACCTCTTAAGCCCCCTGGTTTACCTCCTTCTTCAGGTAAGTTTAATTCCTTACTTCGATTGCAAGTTGTTCCTGTCGCAATATAAACTTTTCTTTTTCTGAATGACATCTTTTGTTTGCCAAAGTTAAAAGCAGCTACGGGCGGCTTAGTGAGTTTGCTCCTGGTTAAGTAATTCTAAAGGAGTGTGCAATATTCTACTAGGCAAGATAACAAGCTGTTCACTTTTTTAAATTTCATGGACAATCATCACTGAGCAATTAAAATTTGTGCTACCAGTGTCTGTGGAGTGTCTTATCAATGCAATATTTTTCCTTTCTTGTTCTTTTGGATGGAAATACAAGGCTACCTATATAAGCTGAATGCAATCTCCTGTATATGCCAATGTGTTCATAATCAACATTTTCTTGTGTTGACCTTACAGATTGTGCTACTTGGTTTAGTTGATTCAGATTCCTGGTTTTACAGAAATACCTTAATGCTTCTAGAACCTACCATTTTTGGGGTGATAATTATTAGCCTATATGCTATTACTTGCATTACAAGTGAAACTTGTTTCTTACTTTTGTGCTACATTTCAGGTTTGGACATCTGAGGTTGTTGTAATTGTTCTGATCTGAGGTAGGATGTCATGATGGATGAACCATTTAGAAGTTTAGAGCTGGTTTGTGTGATACTTTAATCACATTCCCTAGTGCTGCCACCCCTGATTTTGCTGCAGAGCCTGCACTCAACTTGGATGAGACCACAAACATGGATTCTCCTATGGAATTGTTGAGTTCAAGTCTTTAGTTTGCTGCATTAGGAATATCCTCTTTGTTGCTCATTAAATAATTCTCTGTCGACCATTTTTTTTTTTCCTTTTGATGGATGTGTAGATTTCATTTTGACAGTTTGAAAGGGTTTGTTTTGTTGATGGTTTGCAGATTTATTTAATTTGTAGCAAGTGCCATACGAAAAAATATTCACTTGTCTGCTACCAAGTAGAATTGCAATTCTTGTTGCCTACAACTGAAATTGGCAGAACTTGCTGTTTGAATAGTTGTTGTCTACTGGAATCACTGTACCTGAAGGCATTTGAACATTTATTTTTGCTCTATCATGAAAAAAACAAAAAACAAAAAGACCCAAGTGAGCTTAATTTTAATTGAGACCCACTGCTGAGATAATTCGATTTTGATTTCATCAGGTTTTATTACTTCAGATCCTCTCATGTTGTTAAGAAGCTCTGTTATATTTTGATGTACTAATTTTGTAGGTTATATGGAACTCACAACTTTGTAGGTTTCTGGCTCTTGGTTTCATCCATGTTTGCTCTTAAAATGAATCAGAGCTTGTCTAACAGGGTCTACCCAACCTTAATCTAAACTGTAAAGGATTATGATATAAATAATAACTTGAACTGCTTCCTTGTACCCTATTAATGATATGTAAACTGATGTTAGAAGGTTGATCTGCCAATTATGAAGTATTAATATGCAGCTTCAATATATAATACCCCCATCTCCTTTGTTAACCAAATGATCTATTCATCAACGAGGAAATTTACCGAGCTGGAAAAACTTGATGGAATTTCTGAAACTTGAAGCAATTCTGATGAAAAATGCTCCAACTCCAATGAAGGTCACAGTTCTACTTGGTGTGGCTAATACTCTTCTCTCTGACGCTTGCAGTTTTCCTCGTTATAAACTAAATTGGACCGGAGAAAAAAGATTCGATTCTTATTCCACAAGGATCAAGGCCAAGTAAAGAAGCATGTAGCCGCGGATAAGAAAAATAAAAGCTCGAGGAAAGTTTACATATACTTCAACGGAGGAAAGGGGTGTGCCTGTATGTCTCTCCCGCACAGCGGACATGAGCCGTGCCTGACGAGCCAGCAATGCAAATGAAATAAGATATATAATAAAATCAATTGGATAAAATATATAATAAAACTAATTAAATTATGTGATTATTTATAATTAGATAATATATATATATATATATAATAGAACTAATTAGATTCTAATAATAGAATTGGTCAATACAAAAGAAATCTATATTATAATAGAATTCCTTATGAGATGTTGTTGATGGAAAGAACTCCCCTAATAATTTATTCTAGACCCTCTGCTCTCATCTATAAATAGACAGGACCTCTGGGGACTAAAAGTAGTATAAAAGAAATGCATCTCATAGGCATTAGTTGAGAGATTACTGTTTCTTTCTCAACCTTTCTAAGCCATCAATCTAAATGATCCTGTGAAAAGATAGAAAGAGAGGAGGAGTCTAGTTCCTATTACAGACAGTAGCATTGGATCTAAAGAAGGTACCCAGATTATACAATAATCTTTTTCTTTCTTTTTTAGATGACAAAAAGTTACACATCGTAAAATCGATCTATTATTATTTGATTTCAATCGTCGTATAAAAGTTTTTTCGTATTACAGAAAGCATGATTATAGATTTTATGCTTACAATTGGTATCAGAGCATAGACTCTTGAAATAAAAAACTTTAGATATGTTGTTTTCTGATTTACGATGTTTGGATGATCCATGTTCTATCGATCTATATTCCTATCTTATTTTTGTCGCCTGATTATGTTTTGTCGCCTGCTTGCCGGCGATGTTAATGAAACAACGACGGTCGCTGTGTAGCACTATTGTCGACCTTGTTGCGTACGACCATAGGGGCCATGAGCGACTGTGCCGAAGCAGCCATAGGGGCTGCAGATCGATCGTGCACAAGCGGTAGCCATGCGAAGGCAACAACCGCACGTTGGATTTGTGCTGCAAGGGGGGTTGCATAAACGACAGCCACCCGCAAGCAACGGTCGCGTAGGTAGCGGTTGCTTGCATGGGCACAACCGCACCTAAGTGGCAGCCATGCGCGGCGTCGGTCGACGGGCGAATCGCACGCGGCAAGGCTACACACACGGTGATAGCCTCGCGGGCGAGACCATGCCCACGCAAAGGCGCGCGCGGTGGTTCCCGCCATGGCACAGCGAATCGAGCACGCGGGCCACGCAGTGGTAGCAAGAGGCGGCAACGGCAACACAGGCAGCTTTGGGCGAAATTATAGTTTTGCCATTAGGATTTTAATCAAAATTATAACATTGCCCTTTTATATTTTATTAATACTTTTAGTATTTTGATCTGTCGTTTACAAATCTCGTAATTACAGTATATGTCCTGTCAACATATTTACAGTTTTATCCTATAATTGAGAATTTTTTTATTTATATTCTTAATTATAAAATTGATCTATATAATTTAATTGAATTTGATCATGATTATATTTTGATTAATTATTGATTAAATTTAAATTTGATCAAATTTAGAAAGGATTAAATTTTGATCAATTTTTTATTTTGATTGACTTATTTAATTGGGCTCATATTTAGCCCAATTCTAGGCTTACCGAAATTAAATAAATTTGATTAATTTCATATAATATTTTATATATTAAAAAAATATTATTTATTATTTATTTTATAGTTTTTCTCATATGATTTATTGATTATATATGGTAAATAAAAAATCCAATTATTATTCTTGATATTTCTTTGGTTATTCACATATATATAATTAAAATTATGAAATGATATCTATCTTTCATATGAAGACATGATTTATATGTTATCATGATTTACGATTATCATATGAGTTTTTTTTGTTGATTAATGTTCAATAATTAGTATGGTTATTATTTTATTATTGAACTACTTAGCATAAATTAAATTAAAAAAAATTTAATGAATATTATTTGTAACTCATATCCCTAGGTTTTATCTGACCAATAGCTGCTAAAGTGGCCTGGGATAATAGGCTTTTAGGCTATAAATTATAATAAAAATCTTGTTATTTGTAAGATATTTTAAACTATATTTTATATTATTGTATTAGTCTTGTAGCCACCAAAGTGTCATAGACTAATAACTTATAAAATGACATTAAGGAACTAGTTCTAAATGACATTAAGAAAATAATATTCATAATAACACACATAATTAGGAGATTTAGATACTCCCAAAGGAGTATCTACTTCAAATAGTTATGTGATGAGGTAAGATGATACTATTTTAGATATCCTTGCAGTTTAGGATTGTATATCCAAAGGTAACAATACTATTCTACAAGGATAATATCAATCCTCCATGTATGATTTTGAGTGAATACTAAATATGTCAATATTTCACCCAAAGATGAAATATAGATGATATCAATAGTTCATCATATTTTGAAAACTCAAAGTATTAATGTTATTTTATATTTTGTAGTGGTACTTTCGTCCATGCATTCTTATGCTTCCAGTGTCCCTATATTCTCTGGATCAAATTATTCAGAATGGTTAGAGCATGTGCAATTCACACTAGGCGTATTAGATTTTGATTTAGCATTGCTTGTTGAAAAGCCCGTAGACTTGACTGATGAAAGTACTGTAGAACAAGTTAATAAAATGAAGGCTTGGAAAAGATCTGATAGGCTTAGTTTAATGTTCATAAGAATAACGATTGTAAATAATATAAAGACTTCATTACCGATTGCAACTAGCGCACGAGAATATTTAAAAGTTATTAAAGATAGATTTAAATCTGTTGATAAGTTATTGGCTAGCATACTAATGAAAGAACTAACTACAGCTTAATATGATGACACTCGAGGAATTCAAGATCACATCCTCAATATGGCTGATAAAGTTGCAAAACTTAAAGCATTAGGCATGAATATTGATAAGTCTTTCCTCGTGCAATTCATTCTTAATTCTCTTTCTTCTCAGATTAACCCATTCAAGATTCACTATAATACAAATAAGGATAAGTGAGATTTGAATGAGTTAACTAGTACGTGTATTCAGGAAAAATTAAAATTAAGATAGAAAAGTTCATATAATGTCATGACTACTACTTAAAGAGTTGGTAATAAGAAAAGAAAATTGAAACGTCATCCATCAAAGAAATTGGCCGGGTCTAGAAATGTTAAACATTAATGAAAGGAAAGCTTTCATAGTAAAGTGTTTCTTTTGTGGCAAGAAAGGACATGTGAAGGATTGTATGAAAAGTAAAACTTGGTTTGAAAAGAAAGGTGTGAATTCAACCTTTGTATGTTTTGAATCAAACATTACAGAAGTTTCTTCTGATACTTGGTGGATTGATTCTGGTACTTCAACCCATGTTATCAATAATATATAGGGATTTCTTTCAATTCAGAAACCAAAAGACCATGAAACATTCATCATTATCGGAAATCGTCTCAAAGCGAAAGTGATATCAGTAGGGACTTATCGCCTATGCCTAAAGACAGGTTATCTAGTGGATCTTATTGACATATGTTATGTTCCTACTATTTCTAAAAATTTGGTTTCTCTATCTAGAATTGATGAGTTAGGATATTGTATTTCATTTGGTAATGGTAAACTCAGTATTTATGATTCAATAAAAGTTAGTTTTGGAATTCTGTGTGATGGTTTGTACAAAATTAATTTGAATCTTGAGTTTGTAAAGATATTATTAACCCTACAATCAAATGTTGGATTAAAACATAATTTCAATAATGAAAGATCTTCTACATTATGGCATAGATGATTGGGGCATTTCTCCAAGAAAAGAATTGAAAGATTAGTGAAATATAATATTTTGAAAGATTTAGATTTCACTGATTTTGATGTTTATATAGATTGCATTAAGGAAAAATAAACTAAACATATAAAGAAAAATACCACAAGAAGTAAAGAACTCCTTGAGATTATTCATACTGATATCTGCAGACCACTCTATATTCCTTGTTTTAGTGGAGAAAGGTATTTCATCACATTTATAAATGACCTATCCAGATATGACTATATTTATCTAATACGTGAAAAATCTCAAACCATTGACACTCTTGAAATGTATATAAATGAGGTTGAGAGACACTTAGATTGAAATATTAAAATTATTAGATCTGATAAGGGTGGTAAATTTTATGACAGATATGATGAATTCGATCAGAATATTGGTCCTTTTGCTAGATTCCTAAACCAATCGGGTATTTATGCTCAATATGTCTTACCAGATATGCCACAATAGAATGGTGTTACTAAAAGGCGAAATCATACTCTTATGGATATGGTTAGGAGCATGATGAATTATTCCTCTATACTTGAGTCAATGTAGGGTAAAGCTCTTAGGACAGTTATGTACATCTTGAACATGGTTCCTAATAAGTCGGTTCCATCAACTCCATTTGAGTTATGGACCAGTAGGACGCCCAGTTTAAGACATTTACAAATTTGGGGGTGTTTTACAGTTATAAGAGTATTCATTCCACATGAAAAAAAATTAGTTCAAAGAACTATTTCTGGATATTTTATTAGTTATCCATAAAAGTTCAAGGGATATAAATTTTATTACCCTAATCATAGTACGAGGATAGTAGAATCTGGTAATGCAAGATTTCTAGAAAATGGTAAAATCAATGAGAGTGAAAATCTCGAAGGATCAATTTTAATATTAAAGAAATTCAGGTTAATTCTCCCATATCATCTCCTATTCGAGAAATTATTGTTCCTCAAATCAATAAGAGAATTGATGAGGGTGAACAATAAAATAATATTGATAAACTCTCACATGATATTGATGTCTTCATTGATGATCTTATAGAATAATCACAATTGGAAGCTTTGAGAAGGTCTCAAAGGAGAAGGAAATATGTCATTTCTGATGATTATATGGTATATCTACAAGAATCAGATTATGATATAGGAATAAAAGGAGACCCCTTATCATTTTCATAAGCCATAGAAAGTAACGATTTTGAAAAATTGTATGATACAATGAAAGAAGAGTTAAAATCTATGGACCAGAATGGTGTTTGGAAACTCGTTGAATTACCTAATAATTATAAAAGAGTCGATTGTAAATGAGTCTTTAAAACAAAACGTGACTCAACAAGCAATATTGAATGATATAAAGCTAGATTTGTGGACAAAGGTTTTTTTTAGAAAGAAAACATTGACTATAATGAGACCTTTTCTCTAGTTTCTAGAAAGGATTCGTTAAGAATCGTCATGACACTAGTAGCTCATTATGATCTTGAGTTACATCATATAGATGTAAAAATAATATTTCTGAATAGGGATTTGGATGAAAAAATCTATATAGAACAACCCGAAGGATTCATAGAAAAGGAAAAAGAAAGTTGGACTTGTAAACTTAAGAAATTCATTTATGGCCTTAAACAAGTTTTCAAACAATGGTATATAAAGTTTCATGATACCATTACTTCCTTCGGATTTAAGGAGAATACTGTTGATCAGTGCATATATCTGAAGATAATTGGGAGTAAGTTTATTATATTGGTCTTATACATGGATGATATTTTACTTGCTAGTAGTTATCTTGATTTATTGTACAAAACTAAGATATTTCTCAATAAGAACTTTAAGATGGTTGACATGAATGAGGTAACCTATGTTATTGGCATTGAGATATTCAGAGATAAATCTCAATGATTATTAGGACTGTATTAGAAATGATATATTAATTATATCTTAGATAGATTTAATATGCAGCTTTTTTCAGCTAATGATATACCTATTACTAGAGTTAACAAATTTAGCTAAAACCAGTGCCCGAAAAATGATTTAGAAAATAATCAAATGAATAATATTCCTTATGGGTGCACAATTGAAAGTCTATTATATGCTTAAACATGTACAAGATCATATATCAGTTTTGTAATTACAATTGCAATTGGTATCTACTAGAGGAACCGAGGAATAGAACATTGGAAAGCTACAAAGAAAGTAATAAGATATCTGTAGGGGATAAAAGATTATATGCTCATATATAAGAGATCAAATCAGCTTGAAATAATAGAATATTTGATGCTGATTTTGTAAATTATTTTGACAGTAGAAGTCCACTTCAGGATTTATATTTATATTAGCCGGTGGGATAATTTCTTGAAAAAGTATAAAGTAATCGCTTATTGCATCATCTACAATAGAAGCTGAATTTGTGGCATACTTTAAGGCCACAGATCAAGCGTTACGGTTATGAAATTTCATCTCAGGACTTGGTATGGTCGACTCAATTGCCAAGCCATTGAAGATATTTTGTGATAACACTGTAGCAATTTTCTTCTCTAAGAATGGCAAGTACTCTAGTGGTTCCAAGCACATCGAGATAAAGTATTTGGTGGTTAGAGAAAGAGTCTAGAAACAATAAGTGTCAATTGAGAACCTGAGCACCACTATGATGATTGTTGATTCATTTACTAAAGCTTTGCGATGTAAAATATTTAAAGAACATATTCTTAGAATGAGGCTTGTGAACAAGCCATAAAAGATATGATGATGCATGTTTAAGTGGATGCTATTATTGATATTTTTTTTCTTACATATTAAAGTTATTTATTTTTACTATCTTGTTTATATTTATGTTTATGCATATTATGTTTGAATATAATAATATGATTATCTTGACAAGACAAATTACATGGATTATTATGGACTATATTAAGAAAGACTAATAATATTGTAGTACATAGAAGGGAGTATGATATTTATAATATACAAACGTTATGACTCGCATTGATGGTTGGACTTAATGTAGTATTATTATGTTTATTAGACTTATTGACTTGTTTTAAAAATTCATGACTATGTATAAAATGATTTTTAAAATTTTTTCAGGATCCAATTAAGTAAAATTATTTTCAAACAAATTTTGTTTTATTTATTTTAATTTTGAATATTTTTTATATCTTATCAATTAATGGGCTAAGTGGGAGGATGTTAGATTATGTGACCTTTTATAATTAGATAAGATATATAATATAACAAATTAGATTCTGATAACAATATTGACCAACAAAAAAGAAGTTCATATTATAGTAGGATTCCTTAGGGATGCTCTTGATGGAGGAAACTCCCATAATAACTTATTCTCGGCCTTTTGCTCTCGCCTATAAATAGATATGACCTTTAGAGACTAAAAATAGCATAAAAGAAATACATCTCACAAGCATCAATTGAGATATTACAGTTTCTCTCTCATCATCACACTCTATATATATATATATATATATATATATATATATATATATATATATATATATATATATATATATATATATATATATATATATATATATATATATATATATATATATATATATATATAGAGAAGGGGGTAAATTCTTGAAAATAATTTTCGGTTTTAAAAAATTCTCATAAAGAGTCCTAATTTTTAAGTTGTCAAGAAAAAAAAAAGTAATCTCCAACAATTTTTTTTATCGTTAAAAGCTATATCTTCTCGCTCCATCATTTGAAATAACTCATACAATTAAATCAATTCAATCAATTTAAAACTTGGATCAGTTTAAAATAAATTATATTAAATAATTTACTGATATATTAATTTATATTATTAAACTAATATATAAAAATATATTAAATTATAAATATAAATAATAAATTTTTTAAAAATATTAGCTATAATGTAAAGAACAACAGAATAATAATATCTATATATTTTAAAAATAAATATAATACTTAAAATATTTAAGAAACATGAATATAAATTTGAAAGTTCTATATGACCATCATTATTATTTTTAAGTTTTTAAAATAATATTTACTGATTTTGATTCTTAAAAAATTAAATTTATCTAAAAAATATTATTTAAATGTATAAAAAGAGAAAAATAATATAATCAATTCAAATGTTTCTTAAAAGTTTCAACTTATTTTAACCAGTTTAAGGCCTAGTTGTATTATTTTTTAAAATATTTTTCTGGTTTAAACATTGGAAGTGGTTAATGCATTGGTTTCTTAGATCAAATTTTCAAAATAGATTTATATCTATTTAGAAGTTCAGATGTCAAAAAAACAAAAAAAATCATGGGAGCATCATATTTTGACATAAGTAGAAGAAAATGAAAAAAATAGATAGAGTTTTAAAATGTTCAAATCCTTAAAAATTCAAAAATACATGAAATAAATTCCCTAAAATAGAAAAAGTTAAAATTTTGTATATTTGGATCCAATGCAAATGTTTCTTGAAAATCTTAGTTGTTTTGATTAGGATTTAACCCAGTTACACTATGTTTGAATTGACTTCAAAAATAATGTAAGTGATTCAAGGCCTTAGGTTTTTAGGACTAAACTTTCAAAATAGGGTTTTTTTTTAACTATATAGAAGTTCAAATGTCAAAAAATATTTTATGAAAGCATCATATTAATAAAATTAAAAGACATTTAAAAATGATAAATTTTTATAGTGTTCAAATGTTGAAAATTTCATAAAAATATGGAATAAATTGTTTAAAATAGAAAAAGTTGAATTTTTAACCATATCGGTTCAATAAAAAGATTTTTCTAAAAACCTATTATTGTTTTGACCACCCACTTACACTATTTTCCACCTAACTAATTTTGAATTGCCTCGAAAGTAGTGTAAGTGATTCAAAGCCTTTGTTTTTTTAAATCAAAATTTCAGAATAGCTTTCTATCTATTTAGAAGTTCATATATCAAAAATAAATTTTAATGAAAGTATCATATTTTTATAAAATTAAAAAATAAAGAAAAAAGATAAAATTTTATAGTGTTCAGATGCTGAAATTTTTAGAATAATATAAATAAATTTATTAAAATGAAAAATAAATATTTGTTCATCTAGGTTTAACACAGGTTTCCTAAAAATCTCATGATGTTTTGTCTAGGATTTGACCAAGTTCTATTTTTTTTAATTGATCTCAAAATTAGTGTAAGAGGTTCAAGGCCTTCGTTTTATGAGACCAAATTTTTAGAATAGGTTTCCTACCTAGTTAGAAGCTCAGATGTCAAAAACATATTTCATACAAGCTGGTATTTTAACAAAATTAGAAGAAAATGGATAAAATTTCATGGTGTTCAAATGATGAAAAATTTAGAAAAATATGAAATATTTTTTTTAGAATAAATTTAAAATTTTATCTATCTGGATGTAATGTAAGGGTTTTCTGAAAATATCAAATTATTTTTATCACAGTTTCATCGACTTACACTATTTTTGAATTGTCCTGAAAAAAAAATAAATGGTTCAAGGCCTTTGTTTTTGGGACCAAATTTTCATAATAAGTTTTCTACCAATTTAGAAGCTCAAATGTTTTGAAAAAAATTCATGAAAAAATTATATTTTTGATAAAATTAGAATTCTTTGAAGAAAATAGATAAAATCACATAGTCTTCAAATGCTGTAAAAAATTTAAAAAATACAAAATTATTTTTTCCATATGGATTTAAATGGTTTCCCAAAAATTTCAAGTTATTTTGACCGGGAGTTGATCCAGTTACATTATTTTTAGGGCTAATTCAAAAACAGTTTAAGTTGTTCAAGGTTTTGGTTTTTAGACTAAATTTTCAGGATAATTTTTTATATTATTTAGAAGCTCAAATGTTAAAAAAATATTTAATAGAAGCATTCTGTTTTAATAAAATAAAAAAAATAAATAATGGATAAAATTTCATAGTATTCAAATATTAAAAAGTTTAGAAACATATCAAATAAATTTTCTAAAAATAGAAAAAGTCTTTTTTGTTGGTTTAATACAAAGGTTTTTTTATAATATCATTTTTTTATTGGATCTCGAATTTTGATAATGAAACTAATTGATAATGATTATGATCTAATCTATATTTTGAGTGACGTATGTAGTTTCGATTAGAAATAGATAATTGAAGCAGAAAGAATCGACATTGGGCCAGAGGAGAATATATCAGATGTTGGACATCGAGTTGAAGAATCGGTAGATGTATCGGCAGAAGGCTTCAGACGATGAGTTCGGGCATCGGGCCAAGAAGAACGAAATTGTACTAAGAAGATCGGAGTTGCGCAGGATAATTACCGATTGGGCAATAGGTCGTAAGAGAGGATGATGCACCGAAGAATCAGACGGAGTACCGATGGACCAATGACATGCTAGATAAATTGATTCATGCTTTATAATAATTATCTAGATCGAAGTAGGTTTTAAGTCTAATTGAGTTGGAATCGGGTCAACTCAATTAAAGGCCACTTATGTTCAAGTATTGGCTATGTTGGGCCAAGTGAAAGGCCCAAACAGTGACCCAACAAGTGGGTTAAATGGTGGCACCGTCAGAACAAGCGGTGGAACTGTTGGTGACTTAGTCTTTAATAAATTCCATAAAATTGAAAGGTTAGATTTTGTCTATTTGAGTTTCCTTGCTTTTTTTTTCCTCAAAAAATGCATCTTTTTTAGTTTTTTCACACATGACCCCTAATTTGAAAAATATTCAAAGAACTATTTTACTTTTCTCATCCATTGTAGTGTTTCGATCTATTATATTGCTTTTGATCTTTTATAATGTTTTGATCACCATAATACAAATACTATAAAGTTTACTTAAAAACACTATAAATGAGTCAAATAAAAGTATTATACTAATTAAAATAATAATAATAATAGCAAAAATTCGACTAGAATAGTTGGTGTGGGGTATTTTGTGTAATTTTTTTTTAAATTAGGGACATCATCTGAGAAAAAAAATAAAAAAGAGAATCATTTCTAGGAAAAATACCGTATATATATATCTTGTATTTATATATTAAAGATGAAAAAGAAATTAGGCAACCAACCCATGCATGCAACGAGGTCTAAGTCCAAAGCTTTGATGTCTTTGCAAAAGAAGAAAAATAAATTTTACTTAAAGTAACAAAAATAAACATAACCATTCGCGGCGGCACACATCAAATCATCGTGCTTGCGATGCCAAGACTCATACTAAATATAAGAAAATGAGTTGGCAAAGGCAAAATTAGCTATTCAAGTTAGCGACAAAGTTTCCCTTCCGGAATACATGTGAAATATTGCATCTTGCGATATAAAATTATAATTCTTTAAGATAGAGTTTGATGGTTTTTTATTGGGATAGAATGTCCTCCATAAACATGGAGTTTATTTCAATGTGAACCATCGGAGCACCAATTTGCAAAGCCAGCTTCAATCTGCCCAAAAGAGCAGACGCCTGCCTCACAAGTGATGATATCTTCAACCAAGAGACACACGAGGTATTGTGTTTTTCTTGGCAATAAAACTAATTCCCCAATGTTGGATCCAAGTTCTAAGTTATTAAATTCGATAATATCTTAACAGCTAACAATATATTCCTTAAAATGCCATCAACAATCAATTTTTTTTTTATTAAAACCTTAGCCTAAAAGGAAGATATTAGGACGATTTCCAAAAGGCATCCCCTTTTGGTTTTTTTCGAATAAGCATCTCTAATTTAAAAAAATACTAAGTCCATCTCTCATAAAGCTGATTGTACTGTTCTCGCATGATATATAGTGTTTAGTGTTTTAGGCATCAAAATAAAATTACTATAAAATCTATTTAAAAGTATAATAAATGAGTTATATAAAAATTAAAACACTATAAATTATTTGATATATCATATTAGGATTCAGATAGGTATTTATAATAGCTAGAAACAACATCACCCAAATAAAAATAAAAAAAGTTAGCTTGCTACAGTATTTTGACTACCACAATAAAAATATTATAAAATCTACTTAAAAATATGATAAATAACCCAAATACACTTCTACCCTTAATCAAACCAATTACAAGTCAAAGAATATGGTATAGTAATAATCTACAAATAATGACAATCAATATAATTTCACATACAATATTTTCAGTACCTCAATAAATACTATTGGACAACATCGTATATGGGCCAAATGGAAACACTGTGACGATTCAATACTAGTTTTAAAACTGATGGAAAAATTTGGCGGAATGAGTTAACAAGGGGTTTATTTGGATTTTTCTTTTCAATCAGGGGGTATTGTTGGAAAAAAAAAACTCCAAAAAGGAGGGTGGCTTTTCTGAAAAACAAAAAAATGAGGTCTTTTTTTTGTTTTTTCTGGGAAATCACCCAAGATTTTGTATCAATAATCAAGATTTTTAGGGAGATTACTATTTGTAATCCTATTTTAATTTTTTTTTAAATTATTTTTAAATTATTCTTTTGTAAATGAACCTAAATTAATTCTTCTCTTCTTCCTTTTTTTTTTTTTTTTGTTTGACCCTCCTTTTTTTTATTCTTCTTTTCTTTTTATTTTTTTTTTCCTCATCTTTTTCATCATCTTTGGAGGATGTTGTCGAGGAGGTGACAAGTAAAGTTGAATGATATCGATATTGACAATGATAACGAGTGATGTTGCTTCTAATTATACATGTGACGAGCATCAAAGAATTATTGTGCAAATGTCGATGATATCAACAAGGAACGAAGAGACATCAATGGGGTGATAAATGGTGTCCACAACGAGGAGGTCAACAGGGAGCAATATCGATAGCGAGGATGAAATAAGAAATTATGAAAAAAAATAAAAATTGATAATATTGAAACTATAAATAATATAATAATTGTTTATTATTTTTTAAGTGATTGTGAATAGCAGGAGATTGTCAATAATAAAAATGAACTTTGAACAATAAGTTTCGATTTTTTTTATCAATTAAATAAATTGGCACATGTAACCACAATATTATTAATAAAATAATTAAGAGAAATAATACTGTCAGCAACTTTCATTTTCTGAACATCTTTCGTTAAAAAGATTAAACTGGGGATGAAACGACAGTCATTGAATCACGATAAACACCGTGCGGCTGTCCAGCCATCTTGGATCTGTGACGCCTCTGTTCGACTCCTCCACTTCATTCTACCGACAGAAACCAGATCCGGAATCCACGCTCACCTACAGGAAGAGGGAGACGGAGCAGCGAAGGCATGGGAAGCGTGACGGTGTACGGCCCTCCCATTTCTACGGCCGTCTCTAGAGTCCTGGCCTGCCTCCAGGAGAAGGACGTCGACTTCAAGCTCGTCAATGTGGACATGGCCAAGGGCCAGCACAAGTCTCCCGATTACCTCAAGCTCCAGGTCCTGTCCCTGCCCTCTCCTCTTCTCCACCGTCGAACTCCTACTCCTTCTCTTCTTATTCTTCTTGTTCTGATGAGCCTTATCCTGACAGCCGTTCGGCCAAGTCCCGGCATTCCAGGACGAGCACGCCACTTTGTTTGGTTCGTATCGGTTTCCTCCGCTTTTGAGTTACTATTCATGTGCTCTCGGTCATGTTCTTTGCCAAGGGGTTTTGATCTGTGCATGAAGAGTCGAGGGCCATCTGCCGCTACATCTGCGACAAGTACGCCAACAGGGGCAACCAGAGCCTCCTCGGGCGCAACGGCGGCGGGCCGGCGGAGCGGGCGCAGGTCGAGCAGTGGCTGGAGGCCGAGAGCCAGAGCTTCAACCCGCCCAGTTCGGTGCTGGTGTTCCAGCTGGCATTCGCCCCCCGGATGGGGCTGCCGCAGGACCCAGCCGCGATTGAGCTGAACCAAGCGAAGCTGGCCAGAGTGCTGGACGTCTACGAGCGGCGGCTAGGGGAGAGCAGGTTCCTGGCCGGGGACGAGTTCTCGCTCGCCGATCTCGCGCACCTCCCTAACGCCCACCACATCTTTGCCGCCAGGAAGGACGATATGTTTGCGTCGAGGAAGAACGTAGCCAGGTGGTGGGAGGAGATCTCGACGCGGCCGTCGTGGAAGAAGGTCGTGGACCTGTATTCTGCTGCGCCACCAGCTTGATGAATTGACTTCGGTTCTGTTCATGCAGAATGAGCCCCAACCCCGTCTGTTTTTTAAGCGCTTTCATCATGGTTCGAAATAGTGAAGAATGTTCTCGCATTTAACATTATTATGAGATTGGAGACTTGAATAATGTTGAAAAAACGCCACTTAATTGCTTAAGCATCTGTGTCGTCTTCACTTAATTTAGGTTCTATTCTATTGATTCCCATGTCATTCCAGAAAAGCGTACGGATTGCTTCCGAAGAGATATTGTAGCGATCAAAACACTGTGTGCACGGTCACGAGGTAATTAATCTGAACTCTCTGCTTCAGTTCATTCTCCAAGTTGGCAAATCTGCAGGTGAAGAGGAGGTTGTCTTCTACCAGCTGTTACTTCAATTGACTTTGTTGAGAATGGCTCCAGAGTTTCCTTCAAGGCGAAATGCTTGATGCAAGAATGTTTAGTTGCACGGCAGGTAATCCACATTCAAGCCTTTGTCCATCTACGTTATAAACCACGCTCAAAATTTGTACATATAGACATTCGAAGAGTTACATGTGCAACTGATATCCATTGATAATGGATTCATCACTGGATTAGGATATAGATCCATGACGTAGCGCATTGCACCGAATCAGAAGAGACCAACAACGCATGCTCTCTTGCCATGCGCTTGGAGCAGTGGGAAAGAAGTCCCAACTTTACTGTCTTCTTCTTCTCTGCGATCGAAGGACGGGGTCAGCCGTACGCATAATTTGCCGCGGGATACTCATCATGAGATTTGCTGCGTTGGCCATCGCCATCTCCAAGACGCTCGAGATTCGCATGTCGCTGTTAGAGTGAATTGTAAAGATAAAAAGCATATTGAATATGACTCAATAGAATCTTATTTATACACATAAGAAGAGAGAAAGAAGAGAGGATTTTCCTCAACAACCAGGAGGATTTTCTTCAACAAACCAACGGGATTTCCTTATATAGTTTGAGAAAATCTTATCCGCTATCATGCCCCCGCAAGATGGTACTCCTATCAAGGATACCAATCTTGGATTGATGTAATGAAAATAGTTTACGGGCAAGAGGCTTCATGAGTGAGTCCGCTAGTTGATCAGCTGTATGTACGTGAGAGACACATAGTTGATGTCTGACAACTTGATCTCACACGAAGTGGAAGTCGATGGCGATGTGTTTCATGCGTGAGTGGAATACTGGATTGACACACAAGTAGGTAGCTCCAATATTATCACAATATATTGTAGGAGGAAGGGTAAAGTTGATGTTGAGTTCCTTGAGGAGATTTCTGACCCAATTAAGTTCAGTAGTGATAGGGATATTAAGTATGACGAGACACCCGGTCTTCGGCCGTACCCCCGGATGACGTCATTGCCCCTCCTGCGCTCCCCAACAACCGCGATTGGACCGATGTCGCTTCTCCTCAGCATCGCCCCAACTACCAAACCAGTTGACCACGGCACCGACCTGCGGGGTCAGGCCCGTACGCCACCTGCAGTTAGTCGGAAGCAGGTTCTCCGTCCGACCTATTTAAGCCGAACAGGTAAGACTGGGAAAGGGGCTGGACTGGCACTTTCTTGGCTGAACCCTTGCTCCACGCAGAAACAGTCCGAGAGGTGAGTAGACTCGGACACCCCCGCAACTCACTCTGGGGAACGCCGGCCGACGCGCCGGCACACAAAGGATCTCTCTCTCTCTATCTCTCTCTCTCTACATAACGACTCACTCACTCCCATCCGACTTTGACTTGGGCGTCGGAGGGGTCGGGCGGAGCATCCGACCCGCTTGCTGCAGTCTCGTCCCGACGTCAGGAGCGCGATGGCCTTCGGAGTGGTCGGTGGCGCGAGCGAGCCCTCGACAGCCCGAACCGTCGAGACGACCCCGGCCGGATCCCGCGATGGGCCCCGAGTCACGCAGTAAAATCTGTTTTCCCCTAGCAGTTGGCGCTAGAAGGAGGGCCCCTCTGTCGAAGGACTACCTGCTCCGCCCTAAACGACACATGGACGAAAGGACGTTCCCGGCTGCCACCTCGGCGGAAGTCCCGCGGACCTCCGAACCCCGGAGGGACGATCCCGCCGCAACCATAGATCGCTACTGGAATATATTTAGCGACACTGGGCTCTACCCGACGACTCGGGTTCCCCCATTTCCCCCCACCGTCACGGTGGAGGCGTTTCGGGACCTCTCCCAACAGGTCCGGACCCTGGCGAGTACCGTCCAGGCTGTCCTCCCCCGCCTACTCCACGAGGCGGCAGAGCCGAGCCTCCAAATGCCGGAACCTTTCCCACGGCATCGGGAAGCGATACCGCCGTACCATCTTCTCCGGCCTCCCACCGGGTTCGGGGCGGAACCGGGCTCTGAAACTCCCTGGACGTCCCGCCGGAACCCGAGGCGGTGTCTTCAGCCTCGACGGACCTATTTCGAGCTCAAATCCGGTCCATCGCACAGGGCCTGGAGGAGGTGCAAAGGGACGTCCGTAAATCCAAAGAAGAGCACGAGGAGGTGCCTCACCGAGTCCCCGTTCGCCACCGATATACGGGAATACCCGGTGCCCTTGAACTTCCACCTCCTCCATCCGCCGACCTCTATGATGGAGTTAGTGATCCATCCGATCACGTCGCCGCCTTCCGGCTCAAATGGCCCTATATGGAACTTGGACGCCTTGATGTGCAGGGCGTTCCCCACGCGTTGAAAGGATCCGCCCGAACATGGTACGACCTTAAAAAGCGGGTCGGTGACATCCTTTGAACAGCTCGCCAAGGACTTGAGCTCGCTTTTTGGCGTTCTTGCGGCCAAAGCCTTCTCGCGCTCCTCCTCGGGTTGAAGCAAAAGGAGGGCGAACCCCTCTCCGCCGTGCGAAGGTTCACCACGGAGGTAAGGAGTTGTCGGATGCTCACCCATCGCTATTGGTGCGAGCATTAATGATGGGACTCCGGCCGTCGAGATTCTCTTTGGTCCTTGGTGGAGCGACCCACATCCATCGCGGAGATGTTTGTGAGCGAGTCAATACGTGGCGGCGAATCCTGGATGTCGGGAAGGAAGGAAGAAACGGAGAAGGGCATCCTACTCCTTCCGATCGGGACCGACAACGGCGAGTCCCCACACCAAGGCGCGCGCATGGGCCGCCCGACCATCTGCGGCCGAGCCCCCACCTCCCCCCTTGAAGGCGTCTCGGACGCAAATATTCCTCCAAATAAAGGAGCGGGGAATGCTCAGGCCGCCACCTCAGATGAAGGGCCGGCGACAGCTGGCCGATAGCACCCGGTATTGCCGCTTCCATCGGCAAAATGGACATGACACGGAGCAATGCTACGGTAGGCGACAAATTGAAGAGCTGATCCGAAGAGGTCACCTCGATCAATACCTCCAACAACCGCGCGGCACCATCCTCGCGCCCGATGGCCCGGCCGAGCAACACATCGACGTGATCACGGGGACCCGCCGAGGACATAGCGCCGGTCGGCGGGCTTATGCCCGAGCCGCCGCGATCGGAATATCACCTCCTCCGAGCCGATTCTCTCTGGGATATGGGGCAACGAGCATGACGATACCGTGGTGTCGGCCCGAATTGCCAACGCAGTGTTCGACGGATTATGGTCGACATCGCAGCTCGGCCGATATCCTCTACTTCGAGGCTGGGGCTGCCGAAGGAAGCCCTCAAGCCTTTGCACTCGCACTCACCGGCTTCATCGGCGACGCGATCTCGCCGCGAGGTGTCAGAATTCCTACCATTGACCTCGGCGATCCTCAAGGCCAAGACCGCTGGTCACTTTTCCGTGGTCGACTCCTACAAAGATACAACGCCATCCTGGTCGACTCCACCTCAACAGTGCTAAGGGCCGTTTCGTCATATCACCGGACGCTGAAGTTTCCCACCGCCACGAGTCGGGAGGTGGGAGATCCTCAGAGTCCGAAGGTGCTACTTGACGGCGACTTCGGCAAGAGGAAAAGGCCGAGCCGCCTCGAAGACCCACGCGAACGCAGCCCGACCGAGCATCCCGAGCCAACAAGTCCGGCGGTAAATGTTCCATCGCAAATGACCGACCCGGACGGATACCGGGATTGGCTCGACTGGTGATCAAGAGCGGCGCACTCATCGCCTCTCCAGAAAGCGCCGATGTCTCGCCGATACCGCGACCTCCCGAATCGACCGAGGTCGCCCAACACCATCTACACATTTCTCGACCGCACCACGGCGGAGACAGAGGCCTCGGCCCGCCCTCGAGCGCCAACAAGTCGTGCGTATGGAAGTTGATAGGCTCTTGGCGCCCGACTTCATTGAGGAGGTTCGCACTCGCTGGCCGCCCAATGTAGTCCTCGTCAAGAAGCCTAATGGAAGCTGGAGGATGTGTGTTGACTACACCGATCTAAATCGGGCTTGCCCGAAGGATTGCTTCCCCCTACCTAGGATCGACCAACTGGTCGACTCAACCGCTGGGTATGCCCGCTTCTCCTTCATGGACGCCTACTCCTAAGCATAACCAGATCCGGATGGCCCCGAGGATCGGCAACATACATTTTTCCACACACCCCAAGGAGACTACTTCTACAAAGTTATGCCCTTCGGGTTAAAGAACGCAGGCGCCACCTACCAAAGGGTGGTGAACAAGGTATTCGCCCGACAAATAGGGCGAAATATGGAGGTCTACGTGGACGACATGATCGTGAAAAGTCGCACAGGGGCTGCACACCTTGACGACTTGCGGGAAACCTTCGCCACACTGAGAAGGTATGGGATGCGCCTTAATCCGGCCAAGTGCGTCTTCGGCGTGACATCGGGCAAGTTCCTCGGGTTTATCATACACGAGAGGAATTGATGCCAATCCCGAGAAGATCCGAGCTCACCGACATGAGGTCTCCAAGCACAAGAAAGGAGCCGCAGCCTTAACGGAAGGATAGCGGCTCGTCCCTTGCCTATCCTTGGCCGGGAGATAAGTGCCTCCTTTCTTCCGAGTCCTCAAAGACCAAGAACTTCCAATGGACGGCAGAGTGCGAGGAAGCCTTCGCCGCTGGCAAAGACTTATCCGAGCTACCCCGACTTACTCCTGCATCCGCGCTAAAAACTTACTTTATCCGCGCATCTCAAAGATGCAAAGTGAGCTCTGCCGGTGAAAGAAGCCCCGATGCGCAACACCCGACGATTACATCACCCACGTGCCGCGTGGGCGGAGCGCCGCTATCCTCCCATTGAAAGGTCGGCATTGGCACTCATTCTAGCGCCCTGAAGCTACGCCCTACTTCCAAGCCCATACGATTGAGGTATCGACCGACCAACCCTCGCCAAGTTCTTTCTAAGTTTGACGAGCAGGCGCTCCTAAAGTGGTCGTGGAGCTATCCGAGTTCGACCACATAAGCCGAGAATGCCATCAAGGCCTGTGCCTTGGCCGACTTCATCTCGGAGTTGACACCACCGAAGCCGAAGCGAGAGCGATCCGCCGAGATCGATGTTGCACGTGGATGGGTCATCCACCTCCGTGGAGCCGCGCCGACTCATTCTCGAGGATCCCGACGGACACGCCGAGCCGCTCTCCGCTCGGCCGCGCCACAAACAACGAGGCCGAATACGAGGCGCCGCTGGCGGGCCTCCGCTTACGCCGAGATGCAACTAGGAGCAATCCACATTCTCACGGATTCCCAACTTGTCTCCAACAAGTTGGTGGAGAGTATCGGCGCGACTCGACCATGTCCAGATACCTAACCGAGGTAAAAGCCCAAACCTCTAACTTTCCACGCTTCACTGGCCCAGGTGCCCGTGTCCCGTAACGAACGCGCATCACCGCAAAATTGGCCTCGGAGCCACCTGCAGGAACATCCCGAGGTCGAAGAGCCGACACACCTGGCCGGTCGCCATCATGGAGATCGGTGATCCCGAGTCCCGACCACCCCACCAACGTGGATTCAGTGAAGTTCAAGTACAAACGCGAGGATCCCGCCACGATGAGGTCAAGGCACGGCGTTCCGCCAACTCAGCGTGGTATCGCGAAATCGGGCGATCGACTTACAAAAGGTCGCTTTCCCACCCCTACTACGATGCTTAGATCCCGGCGAGGCGGAAGTGATTCTCGCCGAGGTCCACGGCGGATTTGTGGGGAGCATATGGGCGGCCGAACTCGCCTTCAAAATACCGCGCTGTGGCTATTATCGCCTACGCCGCACCGAGACGCCAAGGCTTTCGTGCGCCGGCGCGACACTTGCCGCCACAGCGCGCCCGCAGCCTCCTCGCGTCCCGCCGCCCATGGATTGCGCCGCCCTTCGCCAATGGGGAATGGACCTTAGCCGCTCCGGCCGCCGGAGGCACATCATCGTGGGATAGACTATTTCACCAAGTGGGTGGAAGCCGAGCTCGGCACCATCACACCAACGGGTCGAAGTTCAGATGGAAGAACATTGTGACCCGATTCGGTCCGCCTAACGTTATCATCACCGATAACGGGACCCCCGCCACAAGACTCGGTTTTCTGGAGTTCGCGAACTTATCACATCCACCGAGGTTTAGCTCGCAGAGCCCACCCTGCACCAACGGGCTCGCCAAGTGACTAACCGATCTATACCGATGGACTTAGAAAGGACTCGAAGCCCGACGAGCCGGGTCGACGAGCTCCGAACATCCTATGGTCTCGCGACTACCTCAAGACGGCCGCGAGTCCCCTACGCTTGGCATTCGGGCGTGGAAGCGCCTCTACTGCCGAATCGGTCATCCCAACATTCCGGTGGAGAACTACGAGGAGTCCACCTCGCCTGTGGAATTCGGGCTGGCCTAGACTCGCTGGAAGAACGCAGGCTAGCGACATGTAAAAATACCGCGCATAAATGTATGTGGCCGGAGTTACAACAAGAGGGTGCGCCGACTCTGGGTGGGCGACTTAGTCTCCGCAAGGCGCGTAAGCGATCCCGCTCACTCAAGGGGCAAGCTTGCACCCAAGTGGGAAGGCCCCTACCGAGTAGTCCAAGCAGTCCGACCGGGAACGTTCCGGCTCGCGACTATGACTGGGCAGCAGTTCCCGAGGACTTGGAACGTCCACAACCTTAAGAAATATTTTGTCTAAGGACAAAACGGGAGTAAGTCAGTACCAGACTCAAACCATTAGAAGGAAGTCGGAGATTGTATTGAGAAAGCAAGTTTGTATTACCAAAAAGTTCCGGATTACAAAATGGGCCCTCAGTCGAGAAGAAGTATTACAAAAAGAAAGGGGAAGCCCTCCAAAAATAAAAAAGAGTTCTTCAGGCCGCAGCTTCAGGAAGGCTGTCGTCGAAGGGAACCTCGCCAGGCATGTCGACTTCGATCTTCGTGTGGCATGAGACGGCGATTCTCTCGACCGCTGAGCCCGAGGACATGCTCGAACCGGCGAGGGCAACTTTGTACCCATACTGTATGATACTCGCCCGTCCGGCCCAGCCGAGGAGGAAGCTCTCCGACTTCTTATAGGCGCCGACCGCCTCCCGGTCCTTCTCGCCGACTCTCCACAGCGGCAAGGGCTTCTCGGCGGCTCGCAGCTCGGCCTCCTCGAGGTCGCTTGGCGCCAATCCCGAGGCCTCTCCATCCGGAGGCGGTTCTCCGCCTTCCCCGTCCGAGGAGCTTCGCAGCCCGGCCTCGCCGCGGGCGGCCTCGAAGCTCGGCGGTCGACGCGCCACTTCCGCGCCCATGTCCGCTGTCACGCCGGAAGAAGAACCGCTCGGGTCCCGACCCCGCCTGGCTTCTCGAGTCGGGCGGCAGAACTCCAAGTTGCGCCACCTGTGCCATGCACCAGCGACGGACCGTCGTGCACCCGGTCGAGGAGAGCAGTGGTGTAGTGGAGACCCTGCACAAGAAAAAGACGCTGAAAGGGATGAACAGAGCTAAGCCCAGAGGATACAAGCAAAACGGTGCTTACCCACAACATCGACTTAGCGGACTTGGCGAGCAGCGCCCGAGGAGCGTGTAAGTCCCGAGCCATGTCGGGATGGAGCGCCGAGATAGCGGGCCGAGGGCTCTCTCCCGACCCACACCTTGTCCCCGGGATGCACTGCCACCGGGCCACGAGAGGGTCGCCCGCGCCCCGGCGACCTCCCCATCACTGGGAAAGGAACGCCATCCTTCCCCGATGTGACCCGACAGTCCTGCATGGATGGAGGACGTTGGCCCTTCCCGGCCGCCCTTGGTCGGGACCAGCTTCTCGCAGGGGCTGGTTCTCTGGCCGCTCGACGCCCGGCCGCACAACTACCGGCGCATCCAGTCCACCACGCCCTGGCCTTAGCCTTGGCCTTCTTCGGGCGCCCCTCATCGGCGGTGCGCGGGGAGCCATCCCCAGCCCGCTTGGAGACCGCCGGAGAGCGCGGAGATGGTCCCCTCGGAGCACCCGAGTCGTGGAAGGACCGCAGGTTCACCATCCCTGCAAAGAACAACCGATATGTCAGAAAGACAGAGTATGACAGCAGCCCAAAAGAAAGGCAAAACAACGACGGCCTACCCTGAGGGCGCGGACTTAGTCCGGCCTCCACCAGCCACTGCTCCGACATGTTGCGGATGGCTTGCGAGGAAGGGAGGATTACCTCACCGCCGAGGTGAGCACGCCTCGCACTCACCGAGCAGCATTGTCGGCGGTCCTGACGACCACCGAACCCCAAAACCCCACCCCGGCATCGACAAAAAGAAGCGCCTCTTCCACCCTTTGTTATTGGTGGGGCGCCGCTAACCCAAACCCCGGTCGAGCGGCCAGAAGTATCCCCACCCTTGAAGAGGCGAAAGGTGAGAGGAAAAGGTTGCGGTCGGGCAATATTGGCGTAGTGGCATTCCCTAGGGAAAACCACCGATACCGCCAAGAGTTGGGGGTTATCTGAAGGCGAAATGCGCCATGTGGAGATGCAGCTACAATGACCGGGTGTAGGGGAAGGCGCAGCCCGCCTCTAGGGCATCGCGTCAGGCAAAGCCCTTGGGAACCGGGTCAAAGCCCGCTGTCCCCGCTCGCCGCCAGAGATGGAACTCCTCCGGATACCGTAGCGCCACGGAGAATCCCCACCATACGCCGCCCAAGACGGAGTCTTGGTCATGCGGCCACATTAAGGCCTCTAACGCACGCGCGCTCCGCCCGCCCGAGGAAGGGTTGAAGCAGGAGATAGAGGGAGAGCGCGACGCGGGTTGTAAATCGATGGGGAGGAGGAGGAAGAAGCAGAGGAGGAGGAAGTGGAAGGAAGACCCATCGCACACTAACCTATAATGGAAGAGATCGGCTGGAAGAAGTTAAAAGGCACCGGAGCCTAGGGAGGAAACTTGAAGGAAGACGACGGCAGGACAAGAGATGAAGACTCCGCTGATAAAGAGATGGAAAAACGCGGAGCTCCCTATTTATAGAAAATGGGGGCCTCGACCTTTCGCCTCCCGAGGCAGGCGACAGCATGACACCGCCACCGCGCCCAATGGCAACACATCGGGCAGTCGAAGCGCCGGCATCATGTTAATGAGGAGCTGACGTGCACCCCCCCCCAGGCAAGAAACTTATCCAGCACGCCAGCGACTCCTCGATTCCAAAGAACGCCCAATCGCGAGCCGTTTCGGCGCACTGGTTCGGTTTTCTAGGTCTGGAGCGGCAGCTCGACCACTGGTATTCTGGGCCTTGAGCGGCGGCTCGGCCACACACATCCCGAAGGCGATTCGGCTATTTTGGCTTTCTAGGTCTGGAGCGGCAGCTCGACCACTGGTATTCTGGGCCTTGAGCGGCGGCTCGGCCACACACATCCCGAAGGCGATTCGGCTATTTTGGCTTTCTAGGTCTGGAGCGGCAGCTCGACCACTGGTATTCTGGGCCTTGAGCGGCGGCTCGGCCACACACATCCCGAAGGCGATTCGGCTATTTTGGCTTTCTAGGTCTGGAGCGGCAGCTCGACCATCGTATTCAGGCCTTGAGCGCGGCTCGCCACACACATCCCGGCGGTTCGGCTATTTTGGCTTTCTAGGTCCGGAGCGGCACCGACCACTAGTATTCGGGCCTTGAGCGCGGCTCGCCACACACATCCCGGCGATTCGGCTATTTTGGCTTTCAGGTGCCGAGCGCAGCTCGACCATCGGTATTCTGGCCTTGGCGCGGCTCGGCCACCACACATCCCGAAGGCGATTCGGCTATTTTGGCTTTCTAGGTCTGGAGCGGCAGCTCGACCACTGGTATTTTGAGCCTTGAGCGGCAGCTCGGCCACACCCTTCATCCCGAACGGTAGTTCGGCTATCATGGTCTCTCAGGTCGTGTGCGTGACCTCGACCCTTTGCACTAAAACGACGGGTCGGTAAGCAGGGAGGACCTGACGCGTCTCAACCCCTGACTTCCGGACGTCCGCTTGGCAATGGGTATCGAGCGTCTCCTCGACCCCCTTCATCCCGAACGGTAGTTCGGCTATCATGGTCTCTCAGGTCGTGTGCGTGACCTCGACCCTTTGCACTAAAACGACGGGTCGGTAAGCAGGGAGGACCTGACGCGTCTCAACCCCTGACTTCCGGACGTCCGCTTGGCAATGGGTATCGAGCGTCTCCTCGACCCCCTTCATCCCGAACGGTAGTTCGGCCATCATGGTCTTTCAGGTCGTGTGCGTAACCTCGACCCTTTGCACTAAAACGACGGGTCGGTAAGCAGGGAGGACCTGACGCGTCTCAACCCCTGACTTCCGGACGTCCGCTTGGCAATGGGTATCGGGCGTCTCCTCGGCCACACACTCATCCCGAACGGCAGTTCGGCTACTCTGGCTTTCCAGGCCTTGAGCGGCAGCTCGGCCACACACCTTCCGAACGGCAGTTCGGCTATCACGATTTTTCAAGTCGTGTGCGTGACCTCGACCCCTAGTACCCAACGACGGGTCGGTAACAGAGACTTGGACATCGCCGGCCCTTACCTCGAGCGGCTGCTCACACACTGGTTCAACTGGCCCACTCGCGAGTCTCAACCTCTGATTACCGGACGTCGGCGTGGCGAACGGAACTCGGGCGTCTCCTCGACCGCATTTATCCCGAACGGCAGTTCGGTACATGATCTTGAGCGACGGCTCGATCATCGGCACCCTAGGCCTTGAGCGGCGGCTCGGCACAATATCCCGAACGACGGTTCGGTGACCATGGCTTTCTGGGTCTTGAGGTTCCTCGACCCCCTTTATCCCGAACGGCAGTTCGGCTGCGAGATCTCAGTCGGCAACCATGTTCTTCCGAGCGACACCCTCTAAATTGTCCCGCAGGAGTGGCCTTTTGAGGGGGGGGTAGTGATAGGGATATTAAGTATGACGAGACACCCGGTCTTCGGCCGTACCCCCGGATGACGTCATTGCCCCTCCTGCGCTCCCCAACAACCGCGATTGGACCGATGTCGCTTCTCCTCAGCATCGCCCCAACTACCCAACCAGTTGACCACGGCACCGACCTGCGGGGTCAGGCCCGTACGCCACCTGCAGTTAGTCGGAAGCCGGTTCTCCGTCCGACCTATTTAAGCCGAACAGGTAAGACTGGGAGGGGGCCGGATCGGCACTTTACGGTGAACCCTTGCTCCACGCAGAAACAGTCCGAGAGGTGAGTGGACTCGGACACCCCCGCAACTCACTCTGGGGAACGCCGGCCGACGTGCCGGCACACAAAGGATCTCTCTCTCTATCTCTCTCTCTCTACATAACGACTCACTCACTCCCATCCGACATTGACTTGGGCGTCGGAGGGGTCGGGCGGAGCATCCGACCCGCCTTGCTGCAGGTCTCGTCCCCGACGTCCGAGGAGCGCGCAGTGGCCTTTCGGAGTGGTCGGCTGGGCGCGAGCAGGAGCCCTCGACAGGCCCGAACCGTACCGAGACGACCCCCGGCTTCCGGATCCCGCGCAGTGGGCCCCGGGGTCATGGTAAAATCTGTTTTCCCCTAACAAGTAGTAGCTGTAGCGATAGCACGGTATTCAGCTTCAGTCGTAGACCGTGCGATTGTCTTTTGCTTCTTAGAACTCCAATTGATAGGATTAGCTCCAAGGAAAACAATATACCCTAACGTAGAAGTTCTATCATCAAAGTTCCCCGCCCAATCAGCATCGACAAAGGCATGGAGATTAAGTGGAGTGTGTTTGCGAAGAAACAGGCCATGATGAAGGGTTCCTTTAAGATATCGCAGAATTCTTTTGACGGCAGACCAATATGTAGTAGATGGCTGGTGCATGAATTGGGACAACTTATTAACTGCAAATGAGATATCTGGACGGGTGAGAGCCAAATACTGTAAGGAGCCAAGTACTTGTCAATATTGAGTAGCATCCGATGCAGGACTTTCATCACATAATTTGAGTGATTCACTAGTAGAGAGAGGAGTTGTAACTTCTTTTGTATTTTGCATGTTTGTTTTGGATAATAAGTCTTGAATATACTTTCTTTGTGATAGGAGAAGACCTGAAGATGTAAATGTTGCTTCAACTCCCAGAAAGTAACTTAAGGGTCCAAGATCTTTGAGGGAGAATCGATCAGCCAATTGTGTTATGAATGTTTGAATCTCTAAGGGATCATTGCCTGTAATAATAATATCATCCACATATACGAGAAGATATATTGTGTGTCTATTTTGTTGTCGTAAAAATAACGAGGTATCAGACTTGGAGTTGATGAAACCAGCTGATGTCAGAAATGAACCAAGTTCAGTATACCAGGCTCTTGGAGCTTAACGAAGTCCATAAATAGCTTTGTGTAGTTTGTACATATGTCTTGGATACTGATGATGAATGAAGCCAAGGGGTTGCTGCATATAGACATCTTCAGTTAGAGTCCCCTGTAGAAAGGCATTATTAACATCTAGTTGTCGTAGCTGCCAGCCTTTTGAGACGGCCAAACTTAGAATAAGTCGAATTGTTGTGGGTTTAACAACAGGACTGAAAGTCTCTGTGAAGTCAACTCCAGGTCATTGATGAAACCCTTTGGCTACTAGACGTGCTTTATATCTAGCAACAAATCCGTCTGAGTTCTACTTAATTCGAAAGACTCATTTATACCCGATGATGTTTTGTGTAGGATGAGGGGGTACAAGGGTCCACGTGGAGTTATGGAGGAGGGCATCGTATTCTTCACACATGGATTTACGTCAGTGTGGAGATTTTTGGGCTTGAGTAATTATGGTAGGTTCATTGATCTCAGAAGAGGATTTTGTGGTAGCATGTAGGTCGAGGACTTGACGTGGTTTAAATATATCACTCTTGAAGTGTGTTGTCATTGGATGTGTAGGAGCTGTAGCTTGTGTTGTTGGTATATGTAGTGGAGAGACATTAAAATGGGTTGGAGCAGGCTGAGGTATTTCAGTATCATTATGTTCAGAAGAGGGTAAAGAATGTTGTGTTTCCGAGGGCATTACGTCAGTAGTAGGAGAAGCTTGTGAAGAAGGAAGAGGAGAAGAAATAGAGGGAGTGAGAAGTTGTTGAACCGGGAGAACAAGAGAGTGCGGATCCTGAGGCAAGGGACTGGATGGTGTTATAGGACATTCGTAGGATGGGATCAGAGGGATACCCCAGTGACTTATGTTTGGCGGAATAGCTTGCACGGTAGGAGATTTGTGAAAAGGAAAAGTAGACTCCATAAAAGTAACATGACGTGATATAAAGACTCTTTGAGTTTGTGGTTCGTAACAACGGAAAGCATTATGTTCTAGAGAATATCTTATAAAGGTGCAAGACTTAAATCGGGGTGTTAGTTTGTGTGAGGTATAAGGCCGTAGCCATGGATAACATAAACAGCCAAAGACTTTGAGTTTCTGAAGATTTGGAGGCTTGTTGAAAAGTTTTTCAAATGGTGACTGGTATTGTAGAACTGGAGTGAGCATACGATTAATTAGATAGACGACAGTTTGAAAGGCTGCTGACCAAAAAGTTGGGGGCATGGATGCTTGATATAGAAGTGAGAGACCAGTTTCAACTATATGCCGATGTTTGCGTTCAGCAGAACTAACTAATTGGGGAGTATGTGGGGGTGACTTGAGGTGTTGTATACCACAAGCCGAGAGACAAGATGTGAGGGCTTGATATTCGCCTCTACCATCAGAGTAAACCGTTTTGTTTGAAAACTGAAAGAAATTCTCGACCAACTTCCGAAAGTTGGTAAAGATTGTTGAAACATCAGATTTGTGATGGAGAGGATATAACCATGTGTACTTGGTGAAATAGTCGACAAAAATAATATAAAATCTAAACTTGTCAAAAGAAGGGATTGGGGCAAGGCCCCAAACATCCGTATAAATAATTTCAAATAGTTTAGAGCAAGATATGGAGAATACACCAAAAGGTAGTCGATAACTTTTATTGCTAAGACAAGCATCATAATGCATATTAATGCTACTGGTTTTAAAAGTAGGAAGAGAATAATGAGAAAGTAATTTATGCTGGATAAAGGAGGAGGGATGATCAAGACGACGATGCCACACATCAATTGGAGTTGTAACGGAAGAGTGAGCAGTAGGCTGGGTAAGTTACGAAGCTGATGACCACTCATAAATGTTATCTTTATTCTGGCCTTGGACTAGAGATACCCCCGTGCTCAAATCCTTGATAAGAAAGGAGTCAGGAAAGAATTCAATGGAGGTATTATTCTGTTTACAGAATTGAGAAACGAAAATGAGATTTCGTGAAATATGAGGTGCACACAAGACATCATCGAGTATAAATGTTATTGTAAATGAATTAAGTGTTGTGGAACCAGTATGAGTAATGGGAACTCTTTTACCGTCACCGATGATGATATCTTCATTGCCGCCATAGGTGTTGTAGATGGACAGGTTCTGAAGATCATACGTGATATGATGAGAGGCTCCAGAGTCCATAAGCCAATTAGATTGGCTAGTGGTCGGAGTAGTCATGAGATTCACTTGAGGCCACCGTGATGGAGCAGGGGGTCTGGGTCGAGACCGATATACTTTCGCAGAATGTCCGACTTTATCACATAGCTGGCAGACAACTCGTTGTTGGCTGATGCGATCAGGACGCCGGGACTGTTGAGTGTTGAAGTTGACATCTTGAAAGCGATGATGGAGATGAGAAGAGGTTTGCTTGGGACTCATAGGTTTGGGAGGCAGCTGAGCCAGGCTTTTGTTGACTTGCACATTATCCTGGTTGCTCTTCCTTTTGAATTTTTGACTGACTTGAGCTATGATAGTTGGTTCGGGCGACTTGTCATGGCACTTCAAATATATCTCATAGTCAGTCAACTTGTCATATAGTTCTTCAAAAGATATTGGTGAGTCGCGTGCCCGAATTGCTGTTGCTAGTTCTTTGTATTCGTCCCCTAGACCATTAAGTGTGTGGATGAGGACTTCTTCTTCACCAAGGGAGTGACCTATCAAAGTTAAGTCATCAATGATAACTTTGATATTTTGTAGGTAATCAGTAATAGTACTTCCCCCTTGTTTCACTTTCATCAGATTGGATAAGAGTCCGAGCATGCGAGTACGCGAGCGATTTGCCAATGTGGTTCGCAACTTGGACCATGCTTCTGCAACAGTCGTACATGAAGATATTAGTGAGGCAACGGACCCAGCAACTGAGGCTTGAATGGCTTGGAGGATAAGACGGTCTTGACGTAACCATAGTTTGTAGGCTAGATTTCGTGTTGGACTGGATCCTCCTGGGATGTTGAGGACTTCAGGTGGACAATTGAGAGAGCCATCGATGTAACCTAGGAGGTCATATCCAAATAGAAGATTAGAAAATTGTGCATGCCAAGATGCATAATTTCTGCTTTTGGATAACTTGAAAGGAATGAGTGTCGCTGCATTGATGGTGATGAGGTTTGAAAGTTGAGAAATACTATGGTTCCCTGCAGGTACAACGACTGGGATGTTAGAGGTAGACGATGAAGCTGATGAAGCCATTTGATGAGACGAGGGCATCAATCAGTTGGGAAATTTGTCGGATGTAGCTATCTTGATGTGCCTTGAGGAAGCAGTCGGCTCTGGTGGGTCGCAGGAGAGCAAAGTGTTTAATGTCGCTAGACAATGAGGAAGGAGGATACTGTCGCTGTCAACCCGCCGGATTGGTTCTACTGCGAGCGGTACAATAAAGCAGGTGACACCAAGGAACGAGTGCGTTTGGTGGAGGTCGACAGCAGAGGAGAGAGTGGTCTCGGCAGAGAAGAGCGCCGAGACTGAGAGCAGCGGTGCTGTCCTGTTTCTGTCACACCACACTCTAGCTACGGGGGTTTGAGGAAGCAGTGACGCCGATGGTCGATGGTCGTTGGCAGCGGCGGCAGTAGAGAGGCGACTGACCGGAGGGCGTAGCGGGCGACGGGGCCTCGCAGGCCTGGACGGGGTGCTCGTTTGAAGCGGTTGGATGCAACTCCTGCGCTATCGGCGAGCGATAGAGGGTAGCTTTCGCTCGTGGAAGCAGAGGAAGCAAGGGAGGAGACCTGATCTAGCACGATTAAGGTGGTGGTCCGCTGGCCAGAATAGCGGCGAGAAAGCTTCCGCCCGTGGAAGCAGAGGGAGCAGAGGGTGGAGGGAAAGAGTCGGTGAGAAGCTTATAGGATGGCAGCGGAGGATAGCTTTCGTCGAACTTGCAAGACACCGATTGCTGTCATCGGACAGTGAGAAAAAAAAAAGAAAGAGAGCTTGCTCTTAGACAAATGGTTCTGATATCATGTTAGAGTGAATTGTAAAGATAAAAAGTATATTGAATATGACTCAATAGAGTCTTATTTATACACATAAGAAGAGAGAAAGAAGAGAGGATTTTCCTCAACAACCAGGAGGATTTTCCTCAACAAACCAACGGAATTTCCTCATACAGTTTAAGAAAATCTTATCCGCTATCAGTCGCCGTTCTGACTTGCACTTCTCCCTTCAATTGTCAACCCATAATAACCCGGAATTTAAGCCGTATTTATATCAAGAATTGGAGTCACCAGCTGAGCTCCCCTTGGTATCCTCTCTCTCTCTCTCTCTCTCTATTCATCTGTGTCTATAATGAATAATAAATCTTTACTATGAATTTTTATCAGTTGTTGAATCAAATTGCACATGCATATTTAAGTATTCAAGCAGTCTTGAAATTAAGCTTTGTAATTCCGGCTCTCGGTTGTGTGTGTCGTATGTAGGATACAAATAATAATTCTTTTCTATAAATCATTGTTATTTGCCAAAAGCAGTTGCACAAACATATTTAAGTATTTCAGTTATATTTAAATCAATATTTGTAGTTTCGAATGTCATTTTCGTGTTTGCTCTGTGTGTGTTTGCGCTAGCGTGTATAGATCTATACATGAATTACTATGATTTGCTTAAACCAGTTGCACATATATTATATAGTATTTAAATTGAACTTGAATCAAGATTTATAATTTTGGTTATGATTGTAGTGTCTCCTCTATTTATATATGTGTGTGCATAAAATAAATAGTTTATCTTTTCCTATGACTCATTGTTATTGAAGCTTAAGACTTGTAATTTTGGCCATATTTCTGTATTTTTCTCTTGTGCGTTCTCTCTTGACATATAATTACACATCCATGATAAAAAAAATATATATATATATCTTATGGACTAATAAATTCTTGAACATAATGATCAATATTAGGTATCTTTTGGAAGAGAAGAAGCTATTTAGTAACAAATCATACATGTTTATTTATTAGCGCTCAGTGAACAAAATGATTCCTGCATTGGAATTTTGAATGATTATTATATTTTATAATATTGACGTATTGGTTTTCCATTTCTAATGATTTCTTAATTAATCTGCATCGGAATATTCAAGCTTTTTATATTGCTATTGTTGCTTCACACATATTGTTCTTCATATTGTTTCCAGCTTTTATTTTGTTTGTTCATTTAAATGAAAGATTTTGGACTTCCCTTTTTCAGAATAAGATCATAAAATGCTTGTTTACATCCATGGTCCAAAATAACTACTATAATTTGTTACATTACATTTGCCGATGGCAGTTTGAAAAAACCATTATAATAAGTAGTTAATTAATATAGCAATCATCTTATTATTTAGATGATAGTTTCAATTTAATATATATATATATATATATTTTTTACAAAGGGTAAATGATGAATATGGGATTCGAGATCAGGATCATACAATAAACTATCAAAGTCTTTATTAACCAAGCTAGTTAGTATATTTCTCAAATATAATGAATGAAGTTTTGAATCCTCAATTTTTTACAAGTAGGTTTGATACACCACCAGACTATTATTTGAAGTGTATTCCAATTCAATGTTCTTATCATTTCTCAAATAAATTTATAACTACTTCTATTTAAAATGTTAGCATTAGATGTCTGAGACTTTATATAACAATTACCAAGAATAACTACTTCCCTATACCAATAAAAAACTACGTGAAACCTAACGTTAAAGAAAACGATCTGTCACACACAAGATTGACTGTATTGGCATGTCCATTTATTTATTTTTATCGCAAATTCTTCCCGAACTGCTACTGGTCGGTAATAGTTTTCCTAAAACTCATTCGGGCACACTAAAGTCCAATCTGCAATTGAAGCTTAGGCAAAGATAGTGTCGGATAGCATTTCATTTTAACTTCCAAGTGAAGAGAAATTTTTTTTTTTTTTTGTGGAAAATCGAGAATTATATTATATGAAAGAGTCCTCGTACATGCTAATAGGAAGTGGGTCACCTTTCCAAAAAATATATATATAAGTACTAAATTTGCCCCAATTGACAAGGTTGTGGGTCTCAAATTATTACAATTCTCGTTGATGCGAGTGAACCCAGAGGGTGACCTGCACGGCAGATGCCAAGTGGAGGATATCTCAGTATATTTGGTAGAGTTGCCATGGGACGCTGGATTGCTCTGAAAGCATATTGACCGAAGATGAGGGTCTGTATAGACTTTAAGATGAGTAATCTGGTGTTGATGAGGCGCATCAAGGATGGCATGTCATTTTGCAAGGAGGGAAGAGTCCTCCTGCACGCTCTTGTTGAGGCTGTAGCGGTTGCAGCCTGCCAAAATGGTGTTGCCCAGCGGATCGTTGATGAGGAGGCCGAAACCTGCGAGAAAAGAGTGGAGGGTCAAAAGATCCATCACGGGAGAGGACGAAGGAATGATGTGTTCGGCAGATGGCCGAATTAAGTTCAGCTTTAACAACTTACAGTTCATCTTTCTTTAATCTAAACCTTAAATTTAATTAGGAAGCTATGATGATTATAAAAATTAGGAAGAAAAACTACAGTAAAATGACAGAATTTTACAGCAATAAGGACAATTCAGAAATTGTTCTCAATCATCCAAATAATATTCTTATCTTAGGTTAGATCAGATATGTAGTGAAGTTTTGCTTAAAAATATTTTGAATATTATGCATAATGACGTAATCCTTGTATCCTAGTTATTTTCTTGTGATTATTGCTTGAGATTTGGGTAAGAGACTTTGAGAATTGTACATTCATTATTCCTATAGTGAATTTCTCTGATTTACCTCGTGATTTTACCTTTCACGTTGGAGGGGTTTTTCACGTAAATCTTGGTGTCATATTTGATTGTGATTTCTGTTTAATTCTATTGTGTGTTATAGTCTGCTAATATTTGTTCATATACAAAAGTTATTTCTTATTATTTTTTATCCCATCAACTGGTATCAGAGCAAGGTTTTGGTGATTTAATTTTTGTGTTTGAACATGAAGGTCGGTAGTATTTCTCGTATGATTAACTTGAATGAAAACAATTGGATGATATAGAAACCAAGGATGGAAGATCTCTTATATTACAAAGATTTGTATGGACCTTTGCAAGGGGATAGTGCAAAACCCACAACTATGATAAATGATAAGTGGAAGAGGTTAGACTGAAAAACGGTTGGGTTTATTAGATAGTGGCTCAATGACAATGTCTTTCACCATGTTTCTACTAAAAGTTTTGCATATTCTCTTTGGAAAAAGTTAGAAGGTCTCTATGAAAGAAAAATAACTAGCCATAAAGCTTTCTTGATCAGAAAACTTATGAACCTGAAATATAAAGAATGTACTTTTATTGATAAGCATTTGAATGAAATGCAGAATATTACTAACCAGTTATCCTATATAAAAATATCCCTTGATGATGAGTTGCAGGTATTGTTACTTCTCAGTTCATTACTAGAAAGTTGGAAGATACTAGTAGTTTCCCTCAGTAATTATGCACTAGATGGTATTGTCACCATGAGTCAAGTAACAAGCAGTTTGTTGAATGAGGAGTTGAAAAGAAAGAACTCAATAGAAAGTATCTCAGATTGATTCACAGGCACTTATCTCAGAGAATAGAGGATGGTCAAATGCTAAAGATAAAAGCAGTTCATGTATAGGTAGAAGTAAGTCAAGATCAAGAAAATATATTGTTTGCTACAACTGCGGTGAGAAAGGATATTATAAGAATCAATGTAAGCAACTTAAGAAGAGCAAGAAAAAGAAAAAAGATGTGAAGTCTGCAGAATTAAAAGAGAATACTACAGCTACAGTGCAAGGTGGTGATTTTTTGATTTTGTCCCATTCTGATGATATTTTTCTTGTGTGTGTTAGGATCTCGAATGGATAATTGACACAAGAGCTTCTTATCATGCTACACCACATGGGAGTTCTTTGCTACCTATAGGTTTGGAAATTTTGGTATTATCATGATGGGCAACTATGGCACGACAGACATCATTGGCGTGGGTGACATCCATATAAAGACTAACCTTGGATGTAAGTTGGTGCTTAAGGATGTGATGTATGTGGTTGACTTGAGGCTGAATCTAATTTCAATTGGAAGACTAGATAATAAAGACTATATAACAGGTTTCACAGAGGGCAATGAAACCTCATTAAGGGTTCTCTTATTATAGCTAGTGGAAAAAAATGTCACACTTTTATACTGGTTGTAGGTCAAAGCTTATGATGAGCAGCTAAATGCTATAGAGAAAGACTTCAGCATGGAGTTATAGTATAAGTGATTGTGACACATGAGCGAAAAAAGACTGCAAGCTCTTTCCAAGAGAGAGGTATTACTAGACCTCAAAGATGATATTTTCTAGGAAAGTATGGGCCTATGCTTTGAAGGCAAAGGATCAGATTATTAATATCTTCAAAGAGTTTCATACCAGAGTTGAAAAGAAGACAAAAAAGTAACTAAAATGCATAAGATCAGATAATAGTGGTGAGCACATAGGATTATTTAATAATTATTATAGGTCACATAGCATCCAACATGAAATGACAATTCCTGGAATACCTCAGCATAATATAATTACAGAGAGGATGAACTGCACCATCATGGAAATAATTAGATATATGCTTTTACAAGCAAAGCTACCCAAAAAATTTTGGGATGAGGCTTTGAGGACTGTAGTTGATGTAATCAACTTATCTCCCTATACAACCCTAGATGGTGATGTTGTAGAGCATTAATGGTCAGGGAAATATATTTTCTATAAGCATTTGAGAGTGTTTAGTTGTCGTGCATTTGCACATATTTCAGACAATGAGAGGTCTAAGCTAGATGGTAAGATAAAAGAATATATTTTTCTTGACTACTCACATGATCAATTTGGTTATAGACTTTGGGATCCAGAAAAGCAGAAGGTGTTTAGAAGCAGAGATGTAGTCTTCTTTGAGGATCAAACCCTTGAGGATTTGAAGAATAAGGCACCAACTAAGACTTCTGCAGAAAGATTAGCATATTGTGTCCTAGTTACTCCTCTAGTATATCAAGGTGATGGGGGAGATGTATAAGAAGATTGTATAGAGCTAGATGTTAATCTACCTGTAGGATATGTTGAGCAAGAAGAAGTTGAGGAGCAGCTTCTCGTAGAACCTCAATTGAGAAGATCTTCTAGACAACGTCAGCCTTCCAAAAGATACTCCGCAGATGAGTATGTGATACTTACTTATGTAAGTAAACCAGAGAGTTACTAAGAAGCAATTGAAAGTGAGCAGAAAAAGAAGTTGTTAGTTGCTATATAGGAAGAGATGGATGCTCTACAGAAGAACCACACATGATTTGGTGCAACTACCATAAGGAATGAAGGTCTTGAATAACAAGTGGGTTTTCAGGTTGAAGACTCAAGAATATTATTCTCAACCAAAGTACAAAACTAGATTGATTATGAAAATCTTTGGTCAAAAGAAAGGTATTGACTTTGAAGAGATTTTTTCTCCTGTTGTTAAAATATCTTATATTCGTGTTACTCGTGGTATTACTACTAGCCAGGGCTTGGAGGTTGAATAGTTAGATATGAAGACAGCTTTCCTTCATGATGATTTAGAAGAGAAAATTTATATGGAGCAACTAGAAGGTTTCAAAGTCAAAGGTAAAGAAAACTTTATCTACAAGTTGAGGAAGAGTTTGTATGGGTTGAAGCAAGCTCCAAGACAATAATATAGAAAGTTTGATTCATTTATAACTGAAAATAGATATAAAAGAACGGCTTCAGATCATTATGTGTACATCAAACGTTTAGTGATGATTTTATTATTGTCTTACTTTATGTTGATGATATATTTATCCTTAAGAAAGATATGTGTACAATTGACAAGTTGAAGAAGGAACTGAGTGAGTCCTTTCTATTTAAGGACATAGGGCCAACAAATACTAGGTATGCAGATTTCTCGTGATAGGAAAAACAGGAAGATTTGGTTGTCTCAGGAGAAATACATCATGAAGGTATTAGTATGAGCAATGTAAAGTCAGTTGGTTCTCCTCTTTTAGGTCACTTCAAGTTATGCTCAGAGTAGAGTCCATCAAGTGATGAGGAGAAGGAGAAAATGCAAAAGGTTCCTTATGCTTCAGTAGTTGAAAGCTTAATGTATGCAATGGTATGTACGAGATCGGACATCGCATATTCAGTGGGTATTACTAGTAGATTTCTTACAAATCCAAGCAAAGAGCATTGGGCAGCAGTGAAGTAGATCTTGAGATATATCAAAGGAAGCTCTAAGAATTGTTTAAGCTTTGAAGATGGACTACCTATGCTAACGGGTTACACAGATGCAGATATGACTAGAGATATTGATACGAGAAAATCCATATCAGGTTTTGTACTTACTTTTACAAGGGGAGTAGTGTCATGGCAATCCAGATTATAAAGGTGTATTGCTCTCTCCATCACAGAGGCTGAATATATTGCTGCTATAGAGGTTTGCAAAGAAATATTATGGATGAAAGAATTCTTATAAGAATTAGGGCTGAAACAAGAAAACTATGTGGTGTATTGTGACAGCCAAAGTGTCATCCATTTATGTAAGAATCCAACTTTTTATTCCAAGTCAAAGCATATAGATGTCAGATACTACTGGATTCAAAATGTACTTGAAGAGAAGCAGTTGCAACCTCAGAAAATTTATACAGATGATAATGGAGCAGACATGTTAACAAAAGCCTAGAGAGGCAGGAGATGTGTCGACAGTTGGTCGGCATGACTTTACACTGAGGAGTCATGGGACAACCCTCCTTATGGGCTGAAGGGGGAGGTTGTTTGGTAGACAATCAAATTCAGCTCATAGTGGACTTTAATAGCTCACAGCCAATCTCTCCTTAACTTAAATCTTAAGTTTAATTATGGGGTTGTGGTGGCTATAAAAATTAGGGAGAAAAACTGTAGCAAAAGAGCAAAATTTTTCAACAGCAAGGTGATTCACAAAGAGGAGATAAGGGCATAAAAATAAGGAAAAAAAAGAAAGAGAAGAAGACAATGACAACTCAAAGATTATTCTCAATTATTCAAATAGTATTCTTATCTCAGGTTAGATCAGATCTATAGTAAATTTTTTCTGTGATTACTTGGGGAGATTTTGGATATTGTATACAGTAACATGATCCTTGTATCTTAATTATTCTCTTGTGATTATTACTTAGGTTTTGGGCAAGAGACTTTGAGAATTGTATATTCATTATTCCTATAGTAGATTTTCTATGGTTTGTCTCATGGTTTTTATTCTTCACGTTGGAGGGGTTTTCCACGTAAATCTTGGTATCATATTTGATTGTAATTTTTATTTAATTCTGTTATATATTATGGCTTGCTAGTATTTGTTCATATATAAAAGTTCTTCCTTGTTGTTTTTTTTATCACATCATGGTGGTGTCCTCAAACAAAGGGGGTGTTAGATTAGGTAGGAAGGGTGGGGGAAGAAGATCCCTCAGGAAGGATCTTGGACTTGTAGCTATAATTAGTGAAGGATATCGCATGAAACCGTATCGATCTAGTTTGGGACTAAGGGTGCAGAAGCGATAATCATTTCTATGTTTCCATAAGAGTCATTGATTATTTGCAATGAAAGTTTTAAGAAATACAACAGTAGAATTGTTCAAGTTCTCTTCTTTATCGAGTGAGGAGCCCTCGGATCAGGTATTAAAAAAGTAAAACTGATAAGAAAGCTTAGAATCAACCAAGTACTAATAATTATGGGCAAAGATATAATCAAAAAAGATGTACCTAATAGAGTCCTGATTAGTGTTATAAGAGGGACAAGAAGAGATGTAATTATCTAGGAAAGGTGCAGTAAATTTGAAAGTCATGAGTCTTTCTAAAGGAGCCTCGAAAGAAAGTTCTTGAAAGAAGTTGTCATATTGTAGTACACCCAAGTCAAATGGTGAATCCCATAGAATCCTCATCCCTAAGAAATCTATACACACTCTTGGGTATGAATGTTCCGAGAGAATGGATTGGGTGAGCTTTGTGCCAAAAAGCTTATTGATGACATCAAAAATTTAATTATTGTAGTCTATGAGTTCATTAATAGATCAGATGGAAGGAAGGGAGTCAATGTTGATGTAGGTTGGCAAAAAAGCTATAAGAGTATTACTTATCCAAGGATCACTCCAAACAAAGGTACATAGGCCATTGCCAATAATTTTGCTAATGCCCAGTTTGGTAATACAAAGTAAATGGCATGAGCTTTTCTAAGAGGAATATGAGTTCCATATTTGGATAAAACAAGATTAACCCAAAGATCATTGATATTATTTAGCAGCCTTAGGGCTAGTGATGCGACTCCAATTAACAAGACATGTTTTATTCTTAAATCGATCATTATTCTAGAAGAAGTGATGGAAACATTTTAAAATGAAGGAAATGTTTTTAATCAATGATCCAAGTATTTATCAAAGAATGAAAGGGCATGGTGTTGACCACAAAATTACGTAAGACTATTTTTGTTAGCTTGGAACTGATAAAATACAAGGTGAAGACGATTAGAAGATGTTCCCTCAATGATTTGATAGTGGTGTTCCCTATTTATACATATTAGGATGAAGATTTTCTCATGTTAGGATGAAGATTTTCTCAACAGATCTACGAGATTTTCTCATGTAGTTGGGGAAATCTTAACTATTTATCAAGAAAAATCTTAACTTCTATCATGCCCTCGCAAGATGGCGCTTCTGTTAAGGATGCCGATCTTGGACCGATGTGATAAAAATGGTTTGCGGGCAAGAGGCTTCATTATTCTGTGTTTGAAGGGGACAAGCGACAGGAGGTGGAGAGGAAGAAGCTGTCGCCATGCACCAAGGATGCGCCGCAGTCACCGAGTAGAAGAGAGTCAACGGTTGCAACCTAAGAGGAGGCAACGAAGAACACGGAGATCCGCTGGTCAGAAAACAGCTAGTAGCAGGAGGAGGATGTGGTTGGAGTTGTTGCTGGGAAGAAAGCGACAACTGCAAGATAACCGTTATCGTCTCAGAAAGGGAAGGGGAATATTCACTATTGGCAACAAAGGGAGGTAACGGGAATCTGCTGACGGCAACAGAGGAGAAGCTTTCGGCCGTAGAAGCAAGGGAAGCTTTCACCCATAGAAGTAGAGGAAGCAGGGGGCAGGAGGAGATCGGTGAGGAACTTGCTCTAGGCAAGGAGCTCTGATACCATGATAAAATACAAGGTGAAAACGATAAGAAGATATTCCCTTAATGATTTGGTAGTGGTGCTCCCTATTTATACATGTTACGATGAAAATTTTCTCATGTTAGGATAAAGATTTCCTCAACAGATCTATAAGATTTCTTCATGTAGTTGGGGAAATGTTAACTATTTATTAAGGAAAATCTTAACTTCTATCATGCCCCCGCAAGATGACGCTTCTGTCAAGGATGTTGATCTTGGACAAATGTGATGAAAATGGTTTACGGGAGAGAGGCTTCGTTCTTCTGCGTTTGCAGGGGACGAGCGACAGGGGACGAAGAGTAAGAAGCTATCGCCATGCACCAAGGATGCGCCATAGTCATCGGGGAGAAGAGAGTCTGCGGTTGCGACCTAAGAGGAGAGAACGAGAATCTACTGACGGCGGCGGAGGGAAAGCCTTTTTTTTCTTCCTTGCTATCCAGCGACAGTATCGAACAGCACAACGTCGCACTTCCAAGGCTAACATTAAGGAGTGGATTGACGAGATCCTCAGCATCCATCTTTCGCTACCGCATTCTATTCATCAGGAGGAACATCTTCATTAGCCGGGCAATGTCTCTTTGATCTCAGATGACGAGGCTTGCCTCCCCAACCTATGTAGCTCCCTGATGAACTAGAATAATAGTCTCTGAAATTGGATGGTCGCCTTCTTTACTGCCCCCTATACCTACCTCGAGAGGTTTACATGCAATAGTCACGTCTACAAAGCTTTCCTTGATGGGCCTCTCCCTAGGTGGCGCCTCCACTTGCTATACCGACATCAAGATTGTGGAAGCTTGGATCGCCAGCTAGCAAACATATGCTACCTCTCCTGCTCCAAAGGCAGTCCCTTCCCTTCAATACAGAACCCCTTCTCCTTTCTTGGCGGTACAGTATCTCTCCTTCTTCGTCTCTTCTCTGTGGATGACACTCCCAAAGAAAGCATTGCTCCCCCTTCCTCCAGCGACAGTTATCTTAAAGTTGCAAGCCACAAATTGTTCTCAACTGTGATCCTTTATAGCTTTTCTTACTTTAGCAGCTGCTCTTCTCAGGTCACATGCTACTCTATGTTCATCTTCATTACTCTACTGTCCTCTAGAGACAGTCATCAAACGTCATACTGTTGACCTCCTTCACAAAGCCTCTTACCAGCAAATCATTTTCATTACATCGATCCAAGATCGGCATCCTTAACATGAGCACAGTCTTGTGGGGGCATATTAACAGTTAAGATTTCTCTTGATAAACAATTAAGATTTTTCCAACTATACGAGGAAATATCGTAACTTTGTTGAAAAAAATATTTCATCATAATATGTATAAATAAAGAGCACCACCTTGTCAATATAATGGATCTCTTCTTCATACTTTGTTCTATCGTGGTATCTCCTTTTCTAGAGTAAGTTTCCCACCGATCTCCCCCTCCCCCCTGCTGGCTCTGCTTCCACGGGTGAAAGCTCGATGAACAGACGCAGTAGCGACTGCCCTCTGCCGCGAAGGATCGGATGCTGGTAGAGCTTGGCTTGCTCGACAAGCTTAACGATATTCATCTGGGGATCGATCCGAGAGCACCAAATGGTCTTCCGCCGATGCCGGCATCGATGGAAGAGAACATCCCGACCTACCCCTCTCTGTTCCAGACTAAGTATCGAGATGACTATTGCGCGTATGGTCAGTCCCTTAATCCAAACCCTCTGTTGTTTGATGTAGACAAGAACCGATACCTATCTCAATTGCAGCAGCATTGCCCTGTAGAGGCAAACTTAGTCGAGCCATGGCTCGAGAGCTTCTCTTATGGATCAACAGGGCTGGCTGCTGACGGAGCCCTTGGAAGAGATTCTCACTATAGGGGAAGTTTTGCTGCGGGTTTTGCTTCCTCTATGAATCGATCTTGTCCCATTTCTGATATTTTCATGCAATCGGGAAAGATAAGAATGGATTGCAATTGGGATTGGCAACGCATTGGCTGCCTCAAGATTGCCTCACAGTCTGTGAAACATCGAGGCTGTTGGATCTGAGGGCAGTTTGGTTCTACAGGAGAAGTTGCCCCACCGCACGAGGAACCGATGGAATCATCTCCGTAGGGAAAATAAAGTATCAAAGTTTGATGAAGAGTTGAATGCACAAAGGATGATAACTTGATGGGCTTCAAGGGACGCACCTATTATATTGCAGAGGACCAGCATGGGTGTCGGTCCTTGCAACGGAAGCTTGATGAAGGGAAGCATCAGGTTGATATGATTTTTGATGGGGTCATCGATCATGTTGTAGAGCTCATGATGGATCCCTTTGGGAATTATCTCATGCAGAAGCTATTGGAAGTATGCAGTGAAGAACTACAACTGATGCAGATACTCTTCGTGTTGAAGGCAGATCCAACTAACCTTGTCAGGATCTCCCTAAACATTCATGGGACAAGATCTGTGCAGAAGTTAATAGAGACACTCAAAACAAGGCAGCAAATTGCACTGGTTATATCAGCCATGCAACATGGGATTCTAGATCTCATCAAGGACTTAAAATGGCAGTCGTGTGCTTCAACGTTGCTTGGAATCTTTTAAACCTGAAGATAATATGTTCATCTTTGATGCTGCTGCAAAGCATTGTGTTGATATTGCAACTCATCGACACGGATGTTGTGTGTTGCAAAAATGTATAGCGTCTTCTATTGGAGAAGATAAAGCAAAGTTGGTTTCAAAAATATCTGCTAATGGCTATGAACTTGCTCGAGATCCTTTCGGAAATTATCTCGTCCTGTATGTCGTTGACCTGAATAACCGTGTAAAGTTGGTATCACAATTTGAAGGGAAATCTTAACTTCTATCATGATAAAAGTTAAGATTTCCCTTGATAAACAGTTAAGATTTTTTCAATTACATTAGGAAATCTTATAGATCTGTTGAGGAAATCTTCATCCTAACATGTATAAATAGGGAGCACCACTACTAAATCATCAAGGGAACATCTTCTTATCATCTTCACCTTGTATTTTATCAGATTCCACCAGGCTACATCATCTTAAAGATAAAAGCTTGCCACAAACAATCTCGAGAAGCATGTCCACCACCACCAGACTGCATTCATTCTTGGAAGCTCACGAGTAATTAATTATCTTCTTCTTTTCCCTACAATTTGGAGATGTCCATTTATGTGACTTCTCTCTTATTAAATTGCGCGATCAAATAAAGCCAGAGGTGGTGGGCTTGAATGGCTGATGCATAAGAAAAAAATGATATACTATAATTTTTAGTCACACTTGGAAGTTGGATCTGTCCATCGTATCTTTGGCGTTCTTAGGTTGTATGAGTAGCATGAAAGAAATCTTCATTCTAACATGAGAAAATCTTCATCCTAATATGTATAAATAGGGAACATCATTACCAAATCAAGGAGCTCTAATATCATGATAAAATATAAGGTGAAGACGATAAGAAGATATTCCCTCAATGATTTGATAGTGGTGCTCTCTATTTATATATATTAGGATGAAAATTTTCTTATGTTATGATGAAGATTTCCTTAACAGATCTACGAGATTTTCTTATATAGTTGAAAAATCTTAACTGTTTATTAAGGAAAATCTTAACTTCTATCAGGAACAGCTTGCAACTGGTCCAACCATTTAATCTAGAAAGAACATTTTGAATGATTTGATCTTGATAGTGATTAGGAACTCCACGATGGTGAATGAAGGCACTCACATAATTACATTCTTTAATACCTTAGGGAAGTAAGATGATCGATTTGTTCTTATTGACATGACATGAAGCCCGATGACGGAGGATAAAGGTTGAGAGCTTTGATTAGGTTAAGGCATGACTTATCTATAAAGATGAGGTGTGAGTTTTAAAGCCTTTGATACTGCAAGGGTAATCTTCTTTTTGACTACAAAGTCCTTGGAATGCTGGTTAGATTTTGATATACTAACATAAAAAATAAAAAAATAAAAGGAGGAAGGGAAGGTGGTCACCTTGTCTAACCCCTCTAGGGCTTTTGAATCATTGGGAGGGGAAACTATCAATGAGTTGGGAGGGAAAACTATTGAAGAGAAATTTTAATTCGATCGATATATTAAGATTTTTCATGCTTGTATATGGATCTTTAATTGCAAAAGAATCCCAATAAAATTGTTAGAATTTTTTGTCAAAAATATGGCAACTCATAAAAAGTGTTGAGAAAGGATTCGATACGAGTCGTAAGTCTACGGAGGTGATAAACACTAGAATTTTTTTAATAATATAATTAAATAAGATATAATTTAACATAAATATATTATAAATAATTTAATAATGTGAGTTAATCTGATTGGTGATAAAATGCTAAGCAAATTATGAGACAAGATTTACGTGATAAAAATTCTTCAGCATAAATAAAAAAATTACCGACAAACCAGAACAATATTTTATTTTAAAATAATAGAATTAGAAAGTTCACATTTTATGGACTAACTAGAGGATATATCATATGAAAATTAGATACTCACATGAGTTTCAAAAAATCAAGGAGAAACATTAAGTACAAGAAAAATTCTTAAAGATCTATATTGATAAATTCAGAAAGTATGATGTCTAGATTAGCATATCATAAAATCATAACAATCAAAATCAATTTAACTAATCAATCATCAAATCTTTCTTCTCCCCAAATGAAAGTCTTTTTTTTTATTATTGATGATTATCTTTTAGATTTTTCTTATCTAACTCTTATAAAATTAATGTTAGAAATTTTCATTAATCACTTAAGTCATGCATCGAGAATTGAACAATAAGAAGTTAAGTCATGCATGACTTCAAGTCATGCCCAATAAGAAGTTCACAAAAGCCATATAAAAATGCATCAAGAATTGAACAAAATCCTCGAATCCCAGGTGCAATGAGTTTTCGCAATAACATGCATCCTCGTACCCGTTTCGATTCGCTTTGCTCGACTTCAAAAGTGTCAACAATGAACTAATAAAAATGTTTTCCTTGCAAGGTCGTTTCGCAAGAGCAAGTTTCGCCTTCCTTCCTTTTAACCTGTCAGACATCTTGTGGATTAAACTCATGCTGAGGAAGCGTCATGCCGGAGTCAAAAAGCATTGGATCCGGAATCTGATACCTTGGATTTCACTGGTAATTAATGTGGGAGGCATTGGATTCGGATTCTGATTCCTTGGATTTCACTGGAAAATCAATGTGGGGAACACCTCCAACACCTGGTGGTCGTTTATACTTCACGTAGGGACACAGACATCACGTAAACATTGTTGGCTTTCATGCACATGCTCTCGTCTAACATTTTTTCTGTGAACATTTATAAGGTTAGCCAAAGAAGAAGAGGAGGAAGGGTCTTAATTAACTATTTGAAGAGTGGGTACAAGGAGTGCTGTGCTTCACTACACATTGTCTAATCACTCTCTCGTTTTCATGGTGTTGGACAAAGTGGAACGGATGGGTCGGCGAGGCAGAGAATTGATGAGATTTAAATGCATGGCATTGGGTCGAAGAAGCTGGTAGATGAGATGGTGTGGAGGTGAGAGACCCTATTGGTGACCGTGGGGTGAAGTCGTGAGCATCATGAATGATGGCAGATCAGAAGACAAAAAGGTGCGATTGGGCTGGTGGGTCCACCTCTTCAATGCTCTCTCTCTCTCTCTCTCCTTTTTGCCTTCTTTTTCTGCCACACAATGAATGGTAAAAGATATTGGCACGTACACCCTTTCGAGTTTGTCTTGGCAGATCACTACTGCTTCCCGTATTGCTTTTTCCCAAAGATAATGATAAAAGAATGTGGATATGTGTGGATCATTATGTCTTGTCATAAACTTGCAAAAATTATTTTTTTTTACAAAGTTAATGTTATATATAACGTGAAATTATCAATAAATTGGACAAGTGATCCTCTTTTGGTTATCACAATGGTTCACTTTAGTTACTGAAGGTTCAGTAACAGTGTTTGCACAAATAGCATGGCGGAAAAGAAATGGTTTGTTCTTACGTAAGATATAACATATAACTATGGAAACAGGAACTAACGAGGCGATCATCAATTTCATATATGCTCAATCAGATTAATCTCTTAAATGGTTGTATATAAATTTAGAGGCAAATATGTATTATTTATCTGAAGCTTGGGGAGTTGGGGTTGGTAGCATGCACAATATAATTACGGTTCCATTCTTCATGTCATGTTCACAAGAAGCATCGCTCGTGTAGATTCCACAATCTTGGATTTATTTTATGTTCTTCGTTGATTTCAGAAAATGCCTGTAGAATTCGAATCCCCTGTTGTGCAGTATGGTGCTGTGCGGGAGTTAAATCGTCCAACATTTATTATCAAACGGTTGCATGTGTCCCAAGAGTGTCGAAAATTTTGATCTTTTACGCAACACTACCTTTCAGTGAAGGATATGAGTTCAATATGCACTTTTTCTGTAGAGTGAAGCATTAGAAATAAGTATAGTAAGTATATTAGAATAACCTTTTTGAACCATCGTGAAGGGAGAAAGAGACGCCTCTTTCTCTTAGTAGTTCTAGCTTAATGAAAGTTCCAGTTCCATCACTCAACGCCAGTCCACTAGAATCGTAGTTATAGTTCTGATAAGCAGTGGCTATCTGCCCCCGTTCAGCCTCCTTTTAGCCCACAGAAGATGCTAAAGAAAAAGATATAGCCTTTGTTCCTGTGTTTGCGTGTGAGAAATGGAGTTACAACGAAGGGAAAGAGAAGGATTAGTAGGTGTGGATGGCAGGAAAGATTTGGTTTCCTTTAATCGCCTGGTTACCGTCCTTGTCCTTCTCTCTCTTGCTTTCTTTTCTCCCTGTCACACCCACCTTGTTCACGCTTCTCAATCCTTTCCTTTTAGATGGGATGGTTTGAGAGGAAAGAATGAGCGAGATGATTGAATCCTTCCTTCTCCACCGAATGGTCATCTCATCTTGTCTGTTGTTATCTACACCACACAACAAGAACAATCCCATCCCTTTTTCAACCTCTTTAATTTGGTTAGTAAATGCTTCTCTCTCTCTCTCTCTCTCTCTCTCTCTCTCTCTCTCTCTCTCTCTCTCTCTCTCTCTCGTATATGTAGCTTTTATCCCCCTCATTCGGTCAAAGTATCGATAGCTTGGAGGCAGTGGTATGAGAACTATATGTTGTCATGTGGGCTTATCAAAGGGTTGCTTGCAGAGGTTATTGGCATTCTGTCCACCTCCATCCACCACTTCTCTATCTCTCATCAACAAGGAGAATCATATAGACGGAGGTGGGCATCCTGCCAAGTGAACTCTGATAGCTTCTCTTTGTAAAACCCATCTGGCAGATCTTTCTTGCAATTTACGACCTGGATTGCCCTCATAGAAGTAGAGAAAACAAACACTTCTTCGGTGGCTAAAGGAAGGGTTGGTATACACGAGTTTTTTGGGCATCACAAACCATACTTTTCTTCTTGACTGCTGCTAATATATGTCATAGTTAGATGTTGGGGTTATATGTACTGCATTGCTTTGCATCTTCACTGCAGGAATGATTACGACGATGAGATGGTATGCAATCCTATAACTTTGCTTGGTTTTGCTTGCCTCCTCCTGTCCCTTTGTGTCATTTTAGTTGATGCTTTGCTGGTAATCTTCTTCCAGCTTTGCAGGTTTTCACCAATCTCAAATCTGATGCAAGGTGAGAATGAGAAGGCATTGCAATAGAAGAAAATGCAGGAAAATCTGCCAAAATATATATCGCCTCTATCCGTTGTCTATCTCTAACATTTTCTCGGGCTTCTTTTTTACTAGAACAATGATCTTTCTTGCACCATCTTTCGCCATCGCATGATTGAGACTGGGTTATCTCTGGCAACCCTGAACACTCTTTCATAAATCTATACATGAGCCAGTTTGGCTTAGACTGCTCTTGAAATTTCAGAAATGAGCAGCAGGGATTCAATGTTTTGTTTTCTTTTCAGATATTTGTTTCTAGCTGCAAGCACAAGTCTAATAAAATATGTGAAATATCATGAACATAACAATTCTTTTTCTTGGTTTCATTGACGGGTTTCAGGAAGATGCAGCATCACTAACGTGGTTAGGGTTTCTGTAATTTTTGGCAACGCTAAAAAGGAAAAGATTGCTTGACAATGATGAAATCATAATCTGTTTCTTAGTAAAAGATTGTTCTTGAGGAACCAAATGCTACATGAACGAAGGCAGTCTTCTTTGTAATATGCACCACCATATTTTGTTTCAGCCGTTTGGATCAGTCAAGAGCTGTATGCAAGCGCATATAATTCTGTTTTGGTCATTAGGCTGCATACTTGAGATCATATATACCATCCAGCTTACGTTCTTTGTTTGATTTAGAAGATGCAATTTGGCGTAGAAATAACCTGCCTCATTACTTCCCTTGAGGAAAAAGAAGAACGGGAAAGAAGAGTGCATCCATCTACTGTGAACACAGTAAGGTCTTTCATCTCTCAAGAACAAATGGTTTCAAGGAAACCATGTTTGAGCAATGCTGCATCTGCCAGGTTCATTTTTATCTTCAAACTTTACTGTATTTATCATGCAATGAATACATTCTGGACCTTTTATCGTGATTTTTGTGTATTTATGCTGTTGTTTTCCTTGTTAACTTCATTTCTGTGGATTCTCGTTCAACTTATTGTTTCAAAAACAATATGATTACAAGTGTGATGCCATCTTTAGATTCTCATCTGAGAAGGTAAAGTTCTTCTGAGCACTAACGGGTCAAGAGAGAGAAATAGAGTTGAACAGCTGAAGAATGCATTGTGATCATCATGCCTTTGAACTTATATTGTCTTGAAGTCGTCACGTAATAATGAGCTGTTTGAAATCTTTTTGACACATGGATCGGTCAACGTTCCAAAAGGTTGGGAAACTCCAAGGGTCATTCATTGTTTCTGTCTGCTGCAGCCGCTAAAAGTGAGTCTTCAATATGCCCATAGCTGAGATCACTCTGCGTGAGACCTGCATCAACCTTACCTTTGTAACCTGTTAAATCACATAAATATACTACATCAAATCTTTCTTTACAGGATGATCTCCGAAGCAAGCAAATCCTTCTTCACCTCCCCCCCCCATTAAACAGATTGCCTGTTGGAACATTCTTCCATTTCTCTTTTATCATTGTTTACTTTGTAGCTTGTAACATTTTTACCTCATTTCAGATTTTTTTGTCATCTATTGTGTTTCTCATGTGAACTACTACCCACATATATAGAACAAGCTAAAACATGCATGCAATATTCAGTCCTTTCTATAAATAATTTTATTGTTTTCTTTAATCAACTATGCTGATAAATACTAATATTTCTACAAAAAGAGACCTGAGATTTTTAGCATTTCAACATTCACTTATACAGACTATTAAAATAAACTTAAGAAGTTCAATCATGCAAAGTATGTTGATAAGTGAACAAAAATTTGTAACATAAATAACTCCAAATTCATATCTTAAGAAATTCTTGTAAATGGGAAATCAGGTATACAACAATATGTTCTTGTTGACATTTTACATGACAAATCTAAGGTAATGAACTTATCAGTTGAATTTGATTTTTTTTTTCAAAAAATTTAGAGATGAAATATTTAACACTTGCCCTATAGCTCCGATCAACATGTAAAAAAGAAAGTACTATTGATGATATGAAAATAAGACAATACTTATTTATTAACAAGTAAATTATACTTGACGTACATAATGAATTTGAAGACACTACACCATTCTCATGTAAATTATCATGTGAAACTATGTAAATTATTATTTTATTATTAGATTCTATGATTTTATCTAATTAGATAAGATGTATTATAATTCTAATTGAATTTGGATTATGATTATCAATCAATAGAAAGAAAATTTACTTATGATAGGATTCTTTAAAAGATGAGAGAGACTCTCATAATCATTTATTCTAGAGTCTCGGTTCTCATTTATAAATAGACAGGATTTTTTAAAGATTACATATGATATGATACGATGTGATACAACACAATCAAGATTATTGAACTATTTTTATCTTCCTTTATCTCTTTTTCATCACTCAGAATAGTCTTATGAAAGATAGGAAAAGAAGAGAATGCAAGTCTAGTTCTTATTGTAGACCTATGTTATTGCATTTATGAATTGAACCCCATAGTATGTTCTAAGAATCAAATAAATTCAAGTTCTAATATTAAATTTATTTTACATAATATTATAATTATGATTTTATGTTAACAATTGGTATCATAGCCTAATATTTTGAAATCAAATGTCTTAGGTCATAAAAGTTTTGATTTGTTTATGTTATTGCCCTTCTTTTAAGAAGAGTAATCCAATCTAATTGCTTATTCCAACTAATTGGAAAATCTGGGGTGACATTACATGCGTAGCAGAAGAACAAAAAATAAAAAAATTCTCATAGAAAAGAAGGTTTTATCATTGTGCAAAAGATTGGTGCGTTAAACCCCACGAAACAAAAAAAAACTATGTGTAATAGAGAATTGTATTACATAGAGAGATCGTATATTTCTAAATTCCTGTAGATCTGTGGAAGAGGATGAAGGATGTCTACTATCCTCCTCTCTAGTAGTGATCCATACGGTAGGGGTTTGGAAGGCACTTATCAAATTGTTGCACAAATCTCTTCGTACAACACCACGCAATTAAAAAGGGACTGACCCTTCTTGCTGTCTACACACCCCAAATAGGGGTTGCTAGTTGAGGAGAAGAGAGGGAGAGAAGAATAAAAGGTGACAATCAAAAAAGCCTTAGCCTATAAGCCTTTGGTTCCCTCCTATTTATAGAGGTTTCCTATCAATCTAACCTTAATGGATCCTGCCATATTGGGTATTGGATTTATATCTAATTACCCAAGCCTCTTAGATTAGTGGATCTTTATCCAACAATCTCTCATATGCTCTTATTGGATCTCATCCATAGGATCCAATAATTCAGGAACTTACTGGATATCCAATAAGATAGGGGCTCCAGCGGATATCTCACATCCGAACTTTTATTTATCACAGCACCTACCAAATATGTGTGATCCTCTAGGTCTAATATCGAGCTAACCATAAGTCATACCTATCATGACTCCTTTTAATTCAATGAATTATTATCTTCATAATAATTCACTCGACTCATCGACTACGGACATACCAAGCCATTGTGCCACAATCCCTAAACGATCCATTGGACTTGTCTATCCTCAAATATCGTGTATCTTTAGTCCCTCATCTATCTAATATCCTAGAGATTATATACTAGGTATAGTACTGTCAGACCCATACAAAATCTACTTGAGCCTCGCTCTAATTAGATTCTCTCGGAGAACTCTTTCTCTCTCAATTTGAATGACCCTAACTAGAGATTTGCTTGAGTAAGGACACATAGAATATTCTTTTCATGACACCGAGGGCAAATGATCCTCTATCGATACTCAATTATATTTGTAAGGTTGGCTATCACTCCCGATGATCGGTTGCGCTAAATCTGAAACTTCCAAACTTATAAGTCTAGTATCTAAGAGTGGAGTACTCATACAGGACGACATCCTTAATGTCTTAAGTTTAAGGATAAGATATACAATTATGATGATAGAATAGCTGTCTAATAATGAGATATCATCAACTATTAGTATTCTATGAGCAGATCAATCAGTGAACTCATTCTTTAATAAGCATTTGTACTATATCTCTAGTGTCCTCACATGAGCAGTTATGAGACCAACCGCTTCCATCATATGGATGTGTATATAACACACTAACCTGTTTGGTTATTTTGATCTCCTTTTTGAATAACTATAATTAAGATTATTTAGGATATGTGTTTAAATGTGAATCGGTCTATTATCGCAATCACATCATGATCCGATTCATATTACACAGATCCATGGATATCATAATACATGTAATAAAAAATATAAAGTGAAAAAAATATCAAATAAAAAATAAAACAATACATATTATGTCACACATATAATCAATTGGCTTGCATGACACTTATGATTAGTAATATATACATATATATATATATATATATATATATATATATATTCATGTATATATCCATATATATACATATATATATATATATATATATATATACATGTATATATCCATATATATATATATGTCAATATGAGTGTAATGTAGAAAATAAATAATAAATAAAATAAGAATTTGTGTTACGTCGGCAAAACATAAATCAGATTTAATATGGAAAAACAAAATAAGGAAGAGATAAAAAAATATTTCAGGTTTATTCAATCAATAGAGGTATAATAAATAAGCAAGATTAATTCATTATTTGTTAGTAGATTCCTATAACAATAAAAAAACTAAATTTCAATATGAATAGAGCAAGAAAAAGGAAATTTTGAGGTAAAAAGTGTTAAGTAAAGAATTATACAAAGATTATATCCCCTTTTTATTATTTTTAATAAACTCAAAGTTTTTTTATATTATTTTATTTATTTTGAATATGTTCAAATTTTGGATTGGTTTAATTAGATCAATTGAATGAGTTTGAAGAGAGAGAAAAAAGAGGAAAAAACAAAAGAATAACTAGGGTTCCAAAAAAGAGCTCTATGGAAAAAACTAATATGAGGGTGCTGCATGGGGAAAAATTTATAATATTAGGGGTTTTTTTTTTAGGGAAATCGCCATCCAACTTTATTCATATGTAAAAGTCTCAAAAGAAATTAATATCGGGCCGAAGGCTACGGTACACGGACCATTTTGGGTCCAATTCGTGGAAATTTGTAGCCTCATACAGCTCGCCCCGGATACAATGTGTGACGATCAAAACATGATCGTGTGAAGCGGCATCTATTTTGTTTCCGGAATCGGACTCAGATGTGCTGTGATGCGTGGCATCGCAGTCCGGCGTACACGACACGATGGAGGACGCTGTTCGCTGGCGATCATCCGCCAAACTTAGTACATCCCAGTAGAAAACAAAGGAAGGTTCCAGTCGTCAGAAGGGACCCACACCGCTAACGGCGACGAACGGGTGGATCATGAGGAGGGAACGGATGAAGGGTGGAGATCCGGAATCGCGTCCTCGAAAGGAAAGACGAAACACAAAAACAAAAACAGAAAGTAATAACTAAAAATTTAAAAGCAAAAACAGAAAGCAAATTGCAGATCCGTCCACGCTCTGGTTCTTCTGTAACCCTTGCCGATTCCAGTAATAATAATAATAATAATAATAATAATAATAATAATAATAATAATAATAATACAATTCCAGGCAGCCGAGCGATCGATCGGTTGGCGGTGGAAGCGAGCGATCGGTCGCAATGCCGAAGAAGATGGGCGTGAACACGAAGGCGGAGGCGGTACGCTCCCGCCGGAGCGCTGTGGAGGCGGAGCGCAAGGACAGCGCGGCCAAGGACAAGGAGGAGCAGTACTGGCGGGAGGCGGAGGGCTCCAAGTCCCGCGCCGCCAAGAAGCGCGAGGATGAGGCCGAGAAACGCGCCGAGGCCGCCGCTCGCCGCGCCGAGAACCGCAAGCTCGCCGAGCAGGAGCAGCGGGAGCTCGAGGTCGCTGGGCGCAAGCCCGACCGCAAGGCCGCCCGCGTCTCCGTTCCCGTCCCCAAGGTCACCGAGGCCGAGCTCCAGCGACGCCGCGAGGAGGAGCGGCAGCGCATCCTCCAGACCGCCGAGGCTGCCAAGAAGCGCCAGAGCCGCACCGCCGACGAGGAGGAGTACGATCGGATGGTGATGGTGGAGAACACCAACAGGGACGACTCTGTGATCGAGGCCCACTCCGTGGAGGATGCCATCGCCAGGATGGCCCTCTCGGAGCCCGCGCTGCCGCCTGATCGCCATCCTGAGAGGAGGCTCAAGGTTTCTTTCAAGGTATCGCTGTCTCTTTTCTGGTTTTGGTCATATACTAAATTTGGCGGAGAAAACAAGAAACCTCGGGCACATTCAAACCCTAATAGGCTCGTTCCAGAATCACTGGGCTCTATGCTGATGGATAACCTAGTAAATTTGTAAGCGCTGATTTATTGTTAGCTATATTTTTTTCTTTTTCCCACAGGATATCGAAGATCATCGTCATTCATTAAAAAACAACGAGATTATTCTGCACACTAGCGGTCATGTATTTTATTTCAGAAATATCAATCTCAAGATTAGAATTGAGCAATTGTTTTCATAGTTTAGGTTCACGGCATTGACTTCAGAGGTCTTTTTTAACCAGCTCTTGAAACTCCTGTTCAAGATTTTAAAGCTACAACTCATTATTTTATTAAATTCATTGGTCAACCAAATTGACTAAACATAAACCAAGCAAATTTTGGATAAACAAGATGAGATCGGCACATGTTGTCCTTCATCAATATATGCCTTCCCTCGTACTGTGCGGCTCTAGACCATCTTAGTGTTTCATAAAACAACTTTTCTTGTGATATTATTTCTTTTTAGTAACGTGGAAGTATAAGGTGATTAGAGGCTATATTTTTGGTTAATAGTATCAAACAAAATAGAATTGACTAAAATTTTAAGTCATTTAATGTTGGTCTTGAGTATGATGCCATGTGTCTCATTTTATGTTCTTACTCTCTTTGTAATGCTATCATTTTACTATCTAAATTACAAGTCAAGTGCATTAGTCTCCTGCTAATGTAGGATTTTGGGACATGACTGAAACTTTAGTAGCCCAGGTCATAAAGGAACAACTTCGCCTTAATGCTAAGGCTCACCCTTAGGTTTTGCAAGAATAAACAAGTAAATAAGGATAGAATTTAAATGAAATTAAAATTTAAACTTGAGTTATAAAGGGAAATCTTAGAAAGAAATTAAATTAAGTAGGATTAAGACTGAATATATAAGAAGTTATTTTAACCAAGGATTTTAGTTTCGAATGATACCGCTCGGTACGTACCAGTTCGCTAGCAGACCGGTACGCAGACCGCTCGCTATTGGGCGGTACTATTGATTAGGGCTGTTTTCGCCCCGTTACCGCTCGAAATCGGTTGGTGACGGTTGATTTCGATCGTCATCTCTCGCTACCAAGCAGTATTAGTTGAGGGAGAAGGAAGAAGAGGGAGAAGAAGAGAGAGAGAAAAGGGAGAACTTGGAGATCCGGTGTCGCTCTCCCTCGATGATCCTGATCTGTCATTGCCCTCCCTCGTCGGACGCGACAGATGAGATGTCGCCTCCTCGTCTGAGGTGATGAGGCCTTGGCGTCGTCGGCGACTACTCCTCATTTGCACGGGTAGAAGAAGCCTCGACGTTGCGAGGAGAAGAAACGAGGCGACGTCGCCCTTTTTTTTATTTTTTAACTTATATATATACACACACACAGAGCGATACGTTTGAGCATACCGCTCGGTATGCTCGTACCGTATCGTATCGAGGTGAACTCTGTATGTCGGTGTGGTACAAAATTACGAACCTTGATTTTAACAATATTAAGAGAACTACAACTTGTAGTTAGGATGTTTGAACAAGAGGAGTCTGAAAAGAAAAGTTATAGGTATTGTGGATTTATTATTCCACATGATGGAGATTTTGATGAAAATATTGTCGGATGGTCAAGGAGAGAGCCATATTGAGTGTTTCATGTGATCACTAGGTATCATTTAGTTTTAAAAAAAATTATAAGGCAAGCGCTTACTTCATCTCTACCTCTATGCAACACAAACTGTTGGGCGGTTAAAAAGCAACATATATGAATAGTTTGCATCATTGAGATGAAAATATTTAGCTGAATGTGTGATGTTATTGAGAAAGGAAAAAAAATTCATTTGTGTACAATTAAGCATAGCTTCGTAAGAGACATAATGATGAGGAATCGTTTATGATAGTAGGGGTATGTTCTAAGAATACATATAGATGTGATCAGGCGAGAAGTAAAGGAACACCTAAGAAGACTTGAACACTATATTTGATAAGGATATTGCCTTGTACAAAATTCAATGGCTGAAAAGATCAATGCAGTGACTCCCAAATAGTTGGATTAAAGCTTGTTATTCGTGTATATTTTTGCAAGATATCATAAAAGACTAAAAAACTTAGTATAGGATAGTAAGAAAGAAATGCGTAGAAAAATACAAGTTCTAACACTCTCCACAATGATGTGCTTCACACATGCCAAGTTGATGGATGGATTTGCACAAGTTAATAATAAGTTTGCCATAGTAACTCTGATCTGTCATCTTGGCATATGTGTAGTTGAATTATTTGTTTGTTAGCTTCAACCGTGGTTTAAAATATTGTCCATACCGGTTGGTACAGGGTTGTATTTAGGAGTCCAACAGCCAATTGAAATATAAACAAGTAGTATCAGACTTATCGGGTGTAAATAGACTGATGATAGTGCACCAGATCAGATCTTGTGCTTTTTCTGACGGCTGTTGTAATCGAAAAATTTTGAATTCCTTTTTCTTGAATTAAAATATATAATTAGAGTTTTGCAATAGATAGATTAATATGATTCCTTGTTTGTGTGGCCTAACAAGGAAGCTAATTCACAGTTAAAATCTAATTCCCAAGTCCTGTTTCAAATTAGGGATAAAATAAATAATAAATAAATTATTTACATCACGTATTTAAATTTTTTAGTTTTTGTACTGAGTGATCCTTTTTCTTTTTAAGTCCCCATCACATGTTGTCCATGCAAATGTTAAGGATATACAGACTCTCCTTTGTAATTTTTAAAGCATTGTCTCTTTTTTTTTTCTTTACCTTTTTTTTCATATTTTCTTGTGTTCAAGATTTTTATCGTTTTGTATTTTGGTTTAAGCTTCTGCAGTTTCATTAGGGAGTAACATGTTGCTATGTATGTGTGATCTCTTGAGACACTGGTTGTGTCTTGCAGTAACTTTTTCTTTCTGGTCATCATGCATTTTCCATGCTCAGATATTTGTTCTTCTGATGATTGAGTTTCTCCAGTAAATATTAGTTGTGATATCTACATCTTTGTTATTGACCAAAGTAGAGCATCACTTTGTTGAATCATATCATAGTAATATTTTATGACAGAGCTATGTATACATTTTGCTGAAGAGTCATTGTATATGCATTATGCAGGGAATCTATCATTCTTTTTATTTTGTTTTGCCGAAATTGTTTCTTAATTTTGATTCTTAACATGTATATTTTCAGGCTTTTGAAGAATCAGAGCTTATCAAATTAAAGGAAGAGAAACCAGGTCTGATGCTCAACCAGTACAGGGATATGATATGGAAGCTTTGGAAGAAATCCCCTGACAATCCCCTAAACCAGGTATATTTTCTGAACAATGTTTTCAATCTCCTAGTCTAACCAGGACATGATTCCATTGGTGTGTGGATTACTTTATGTAGCTATTTTTTAGTACAGATAGTAGCATTGCAGCAAGATTTGCTATTTTGGAACATTCTACTGAAGATGATGCTACATATATTTATAAAATTAGACTTGTAAAGCTCCTTATGTTAAACTAAACAGGAAAATCCTTCTGTTTGTAGTAACATAAAGGAATCCAGATATTTTAATGATAGTTATTCAACAACCTAATACATGTACCATCACAACTAAATATATGGTCTTTTGAGAGCTTGTGATTTTACACTACAGTTTAGGTTATTGGGTTATAGTGGTTCAGCCCTGTCACTTACTGAGCAATGTGGGGCCTCGTCTGATGACATTGCACTCCATATTCATGCTTACATGAGTGAACTGTAAGCATAAAAAAAAACTTTTATCATGCTTCTATGATGTGGAAAGCTTTAATTCCAGGATCGAAATCAAACAACAATAGATCTGTTTTTACGATGTGTACCTTTTGATGCCATCCGCAAAGAAAGGAGAAAGATCTCTGATCTGAATACCTTCCTTTAGATCCAACGCCTCTGCCAATCTGCAAGGAGAACTAGACTCCTTCTCCTCTCTTCCTATCCTTTCACAGGACCACTTTAATTGATGGCTTAGGGAGATTGAGAGGGAGAATGTAATCTCTCAATCGATGTCTGTGAAACATTTTCTTTTATGTAACTCTTAGATGCATCTGTGTTGCTAATCTTTACGCAACTCTTAGATGCTTCTGTCACTTTAAGCCCCCTGAGGTCCTATCTATTTATAGACGAGAGCAGAGAGTTTAGGATAAGTTATTAGGGGAGTTCCTTCCATCAAGGACATTTCCTAAGGTATCCTATCAAAATATGGACTCCTTTTTTATTGGTCGATATTGATATCAGAATCCAATTAGTTATATCATATATCTTTTCCGATTATAAATGGTCACATAATCTAATATTCTCCCACTTGACCCATTAATTGATAAGAAATAAAAGATATTCAAAATAAAAAATAAACAAAACAAAATTTGTTTGAAAACAATTTTATCTAATTGGATCCTGAAAATTTTGAAAAACATTTTATACATGGCCATGAATTTTAAAACAAGCCAATAAGTCCAATAAACATAATAATACTATATTAAGTCCAACCATCAATACGAGTCATAGCGGTTATCTATCATCAATGTTATACTCCCTTCTATGTACTACAACATTATTAGTCTTTTCTAATATAGTCCATAATGACCCCTGTAATTTGTCTTGTCAAGACAATCCTGTTATCACATTCAACCATAATATGTACATACATAACCGTGAACAGGATAGCAGAAATAAATAACTTTAAGTACGTAAGTAAAAATATCAATTACAATGTCCACTCAAATATGCATCACCATATTCTTTATGGGTTGCTCACAAACCTAATCATAAGAATATGTTCTTTCAAAACACTTTAGGCTGTAAGTCTTAAGTAAATGGATCAGCAATCAATACAGTGGAACTCAAGTAATTAATTGACATTAGATGTTTCTGGACTCGTTTTCTCTAACCATCAAGTACTTTCTATCATAATGCATAGAAATGCAATAGTACTTGTCATTCTTAGAGAAGAAAACTACTGCGATATCACAAAATATCTTCAGCGACTTGATAATTGAGTTTGATCACACTAAGTCCTGAGATAAAATTTCACAGTTATAAAATTTGATTAGTGGCCTCAAAGCATACCACAAAATCAACTTTCATTATTAATAATAATATAATAATAAATTGCCCCTCTAATTGATATAGATATTAACCATAAGGTGGACTTTCTGTTATTGAGGCAATTTATAGAATCAACATTTGAAAAACACCATCATTTCAAGCAGGTATAATTTCATACATGTGAGCATATAATCCTTCGTCCCTTTTAGATATCTTATTACTTTTCTTTGTAGTCCTTTAATATTTTTCACTTATGGATAACTCAAATATCTACCCAGTATTTTAACTGCAAACACTGATATCTGTTCTGACATAGGCGTAAGCATAGATTTTCAACTGCGCATATATAAAGAATATTTTCTTTATCTGATTCTTTTGAAGTCATTTTAAAGCACTCACTTTTGACTAAAATTTTACTTTTATAATTTGTTGAACAAAGTTGTATATTAAATCATCTCAAGACTCGGTTAATATATCCTTTCCAAGACAATCTTAATAATCATTGAGATATATTCCTGAGTATCTCAATACTAATAATATAAGATGTCTTATTCATATCAACCGTCTTAAATTCTTAATGATAATTTCTTGGTTTAGTATAATAAACCAAGTCACTATTGGTAATGCAAAATATTATCCACATATATGATCAATATAATAAACTTGCTCCCACTGATCTTTAGATATAAATACCGATTAACAGTATTTTTCTTAAATATGAAGAAATCAATGATATTAATAAACTTTATATACATCATTGTCTAGAAGCTTGTTTAAGATCATTAATAGATTCCTAAATTTGTATGCCAAATTTATATTTCTTTCATTTTCTCTGTGAGTCATTCAGAATAACTTATAGAAAATTAGATCCTTAATAAAAAATTATTTTTTCATATCATTATGATATAACTCAAACTCATAATGAGTCACTAATGTCATGACGATTCTTAACGAGTTCCTTTAATAACTGTATGTCTCGTTATAATCGATACATTCTTTATGAGTAAAATCTATAACCATATAAAAACTAAAAGTTTGACCATTATATCGTTCGACATTGTCCTTTGAGTCATATTTATATAACAGACTCTTTTACAATTATTGGACAATTCGACGAATTTATCAGACATCATTCTGGTTATTGATTTTAACTCTTCTTATATTGTATCATATTATTTTTCAGAATCGTTACCTTTCATGACCTGTGAAAACAATAAGGGATCTATTCTGATTCCTATATCAAAATATAATTCTTATAGATATACCACATAATCATAAATGACAGGATTCTTTTCTCATCGAAAAATTTTCAAGGCTATCAATTGTGGTTATTCTACAAGACCATTATCAGCGATATCAATATAATGTGGGAGTTTGGTAATGTTATTTTTTTGTTCACCTTTATCAAATTATTTAATAATTTGAGTAACAACAATCTCTCGAATAATAAAGAAGTATCAACATATATCTTCTCTATATTAAAAATTAAATTTCGAGATTTTACTCCCACTGATTCGCTATTTTATAGGAACCTTATATTATCATATTTAACTATCCTCGTATTATGATTAGAGCAATAAGACATGTACCATTTTTAAACTTTTTTAAATAAATAATAAAATATTCAAAAATAGTTATTAAATTTAATTTTTTTTTATGTGAGTTGAAGATCCTTGTCTCTATAGGACAATCCTAAATATGTAAATATTAAGTTAGGTGTCCTATCATTCCATAATTCAAAAGAAGTCATGTAATTTACTTACTAGAAACCCCATTTAAGATATACATAGTTGTCCTTAGAGCTTCTTCTCACATTGATTTGGGTATAAAAGAATAATACATCATGCTCCTAATCACATTTATAAGTGTACGATTATACCTTTCAGCAATTATGTTCTGCTACGACACATCTGGTAAATCATATTGAATACATATACCTTGATTTTCCAAGAATCTATTAAAAGAACTAGAGTGATAATTGGATCCATCATGAATACCATAAAATTCATCACCCCTATCAGATATGATGATTTTAATTTTTCTATCTAATTGTCTCTCGACCTCATTTATGCACACTTTAAGAGTGTCAACGGTCTAAGACTTTACATGAATTAGATATATATAAAATTATATCTTAATAGGTTATCTATATGGTGATAAAATGCCTCTCTTTAATGAGACGAAAATATAGAGTGACTCGCAGATGTAAGCATAATCTCTCAAGATTCGTATTAATTCTGTATAGACTATTATACAGAATCCAAAGGTTAACTTTTATTGAATCATATTGAGTTCACAACTAGGAGAAACAATATTCTAACAATTCTAGATAAAGAATCCAAATTCCCAGAATTATAAGAATATAGCACGAATCCTCAAGATTCATCAAATGAATCATCCTTAGGCGTAAGCGATAAATACAAACTACTATCGCTTTCACTTTAAGTTGATTCCCTGTAATGATGAATATTTTAATCTCCTTTGGTTTTTATTCTTTTTTTTTAAATATTAAAATAAATCTCTATTATTGGTAACATACATTGAAGCATCAAATTAATCCACCAAGTATTAGAAAAATAATTTCTATAATATTTGATTTGAACCACATAAAACTTATATTTATAACTTTTCATTTCAAATCAAATCTTATAATTCTTCTTCATATAACTTTCATTGTTATACAAGTAACATTTTATTATAAAGAAATTCCTTTATGAGTTTATATAATAATTATAAACTCAGGTGGCTTATGCTTCATCCTTATTTTATTGTTACCCACCTCTTGAGTAGAACTCAAAATATTCTAAGTCTTGGGCTTACAACTTTGTCAATTATATTGAGGAGGTAATCTTAAATTCCTCAAATACTATCATTTTTAGTCAGTTCTTTCATTGAGGTGTCAACTAATGACTTATCAGAAAATTTAAGTTAATCCTTAAATATTCTCATGCGCTAGTTTTAAACTGTACTGAAATCGAAGTATCATCAAATTGAGTTTTTCAGACTTTTCCTGATCAGTTACCTTAATTATTTATTCCATAGAACTTTCAGTAAATAAGTCTGTGTTTCTTTCAAATAATCTGATCAAGGTCTCACTCATTCAATATAACTTGTATATGCTCAAGCCATTTATTTCAGAAAATATATTTCAGAAAATATAGGGATATTTATAAAAATATAATGAAGGAAGTACTACTGTAATAATATAACATCAATGCTTTGAGCTTTATAATGAATGTTGAACTATTGATATCATCAATATTTTACTTTCAATATTGACATATCTACTGTTCACACATAATCATTTATGGAGGACTGATACCATCCTTGTAAAATAGTGTTAATACCTTTGGGTATAGAACACTAAACTGCAAGGATATCCAAAACAGTATCATCTTACCCTATCACATAATTATTCAAAATAGATTCTCCTTTGGGATTATCTAAATCTTTTAATTATGTGTGTTATTTTGAATATTATTTTTTTTGATGTCATTTAGGACCAATCCCATAATGTATTTTATAGATTATTGGTCTAGGTCACTTTGGTGGCTGCAAGACCAATACAAAAATATAAAATATAATCTAAAATGTCCTATGAATGATAAGATTTTATTGTAATTCATATCCCATAAGCCTATCATCCCAAGCTACTTTGGCAGCTACTGATCAGATAAAACTTAGAAAAATAAATTATAAATAATATTTATCAAATTTCTTTAATATCATTTAGAATCAATTCCATAATATATTTTATAAATTATTGGTCTAGGTTACTTTGGTGGCAGCAAGACCAATACAAAAATATAAAATACAATCTAAAATATCCTATAAATGACAAGACTTTTATTGTAATTTATATTCCATAAGCTTATCATCCCAGGCCACGTTGGCAGCTACTGGTCAGATAAAACTTAGGAAGATGAATTACAAATAATATTCACTAAATTTTTTTAATTCAATTTATGCTAAGTAATTCAATAATAGAACAACAATCATAATGATTATTAAATATTAATGAGCATATAGAAAATTCATATAACAACTATAATCATGATAACACATAAATCATGAAAAATCTTTATGTGAAAATTAACTATCATTTTACAATTTCAAATATATACATATGAATAATCAAACAAATATCCAAGAACAATAATTGGATTTTATTTACAACTTGCAATCAATAATTCATATATATTGATCAGCATAAGAAAAAACTCATATGATAATTATAATCATGATAACATATAAATCATGAAAAGTCTTTATGTGAAAGATAACTATGATTTCACAATTTCAAATATATACATGTGAGTAACCAAAAAAATATCCAAAAACAATAATTGGATTTTAATTTACCACATGTAATCAATAAATCATATGAGAAAAATTATAAAAGGAACAATAATTTATATTTTTTTAATATATAAAATATTAAATTAAACTAATCAATTTTGTTTAATTTGGGCAAGCTCAAAATCGAGCTTGATATTAGCCCAATTAAATAAGTCGATCAAAATAAAAAATTGATCAAAATTTAATCCTTTCTAAATTTGATCAAAATTAAATTTAATCCTGTTAAGGGTAAAACTGTAAATATGATGACATGACATAAATCAGAATTATCATATTGTAAAGGACAGAACTGTCAAAATATTAAAAGTATAAAAAAACTGTAATTTTGATTTTAAGATCCTAATGGCAAACCGCTGCCGCCAACCGCCGCCGCGCCCGCTGCCGCTCGCGCGCGGCGCCTTGCTGCCCGCACGCACTGGCGCGCGCTGGCGAAGCGTGCTTGCCGTCTGCACGCCGCGAGCACGCCGCCCGCGCTCAACGGTCATACAACGCGTGTGCGTGCAGCTCGCCACCGCGAGCGCCGCCTGGTGCGCAGTTCGCTGGGTTGCGCCTACCATCGCGACCGCACCCTATGGCGGCCGCCGCGGCGGCGACGCCGAGGTTCTTATGGCCGTCGAGGTCGGCACTGCAGATACCGGCCGTCAGCCGTCATTGTTTCCTTAATATCGCCGACAAGCAGACGATAAACCAAAATGGATAGGAATACAAATTTGACAGAATTCGGATAATCCAAACATCGTAAATCAGAAAAACAACAGATCTAAAGTTTTGATTTTAAGAACCTAGGCTCTGATACTAATTGTAAGCATAATTTTTTTTTTTATCATGCTTCTATGATGCGGAAAACTTTAATTCTAGGATCGAAATCAAGCAACAATAGATCTGTTTTTACGATGTATACCTTTTGATGCCATCCGCAAAGAAAGGGGAAAGATCTCTGATCTGAATACCTTCCTTTAGAACCAACGCCTTTGTCAATCTGCAAGGAGAACTAGACTCCTCTTTTCTTATCCTTTCACAGGACCACTTTAATTGATGGCTCAGGGAGATTGAGAGGGAGACTATAATCTCTCAATCGATGTCTGTGAAACATTTTCTTTTATGCAACTCTTAGATGCATCTGTATTGCTAATCTTTACGCAACTCTTAGATGCTTCTGTCATTTTAAGTCCCCTGAGGTCCTGTCTATTTATAGGCGAGAGCATATGGTTTAGGATAAGTTATTAGGGGAGTTCCTTCCATCAAGGGCATTCTTTAAGGTATCCTACCAAAATATGGACTCATTTTCTATTGATCAATACTGATATCAGAATCCAATTAGTTATATCATATATCTTATCCGATTATAGTGGGCCACATAATCTAACATGAACTGGACAGGTGGGTAGAAAGCTGATAATTCTCTTCAGAAAAGAAATATGAAGTCTTATGATGTGACAGATTGCAACATATCATGCATGGAAGCATAGATTGCTGTACCGCCCTAAAGGTTATGGTACAGGCGGTACATACTGGTCTGAGCACGGACCGATACATGGACCAGTCCGATTAAAACAATAAAAATAATCAAGAAGTGGTGGGCCCCTGTCCAACTTACCTTTAAAAAAAGGAAAAAAGGCAAATTAGGGCTTGGGAATGCGAAACCTCTTCTTGCATATGATGCCGCTGCCCTCGCCGCTGCTGCTTTGCCACTGCAATGCCGCAGCGGCATTGCCTCTTGGCCCCTGCGTTGCTGCATCTTCACTGCTTCCGCTGTTGCCACTGCTTCCCAGGTATGCTGCCACTGCATCTCCTCTTCTTCTTCTTCTTGCTTTTTCCTCCTCTATTCCACCACTGCCCCTTCCTCTTCACCCTCTTTTTCTTCATTGTCAAAACACCGGTACCCACCAGCATACCATGTGTTGGTACACCGGTACAGACCGGTATGTATCGGTTTGATAGATTGCCATAACGGGTCCAGTACCCCAGGAGACAATCCTTGCATGGAAGAGGACTTCTATGGCAATTTGGAGAAGACCAACATTAGCTTGATTTAGTTAGGAAAGGGGTCAATTCTGGACTGCAATAAGTGTTATTCTCATGCAAACAGGAGGGAAGAGGGGGGCAGTGCGTTACTGTAAGAAGTATTTTAGCTGTGGTGCTTTAGCATAGGGGTACTGTGTATGATTATATAATTGAGAATTAAGATAAGTAGAATTGAGTTAGGAGTATGGTATTGACTTATGGCACGACTAGACTATAAACTGATTCTGCAAATTCAAGAGAAAATATTGCCAAAACTAATGAAATAGAACAAATTGTAGTAAAATGCTGAACACATTGGAATAAGCGAGCAAGTGTTCCACCAAAAACCAACCAACTCGAAATTCCATAACCTACAAGCAAAAGGATCATATATGTCCCTACGAAGGAATTCATTCTCTACTAATATAATCAAGGAGATTGATCCAGTGTGTTTTGGTGCAAAAATGTTACTAGGATAACAAGCAAAGAAATTGATGCCACAATAATTTGAGTTGTGGGAATTAGAAAAAGTTGACAACTGCGAGGAAATAAAAGAAAACTAAGCTGCATCAACTAGTAAGAAACTGTGATCTTCTAGTAAGAAACTGTGATCTTCAGTTTTTGGATGAATGCACATGTTTCAGTATTTTCTTTTGTAGTTTGTTGTCCAACTTGAGGTTGTTTATTGGATATTTTATTCTAATTTACATGGCAATAACCCAGTAGAACTCTTGCATCAGTTTAACTGATGCTGCTGAAACTATGAATGCTTTCTTGTTTTTGATTTTCTTCTAATAAACGCTATGCAGTTCGAGGGAAGATAAAACAATTAAAGAGTATTTTACTGGAGGTCGAGCTTGTAACTTAAGTAACATTAATCTGCTTCTGAACTGAATCTCCATCATAGAACGAATTTTCTGGTACTTGAAATGACTTTTTGAACTTGGCAATCTCAAACTCAAGCAATTTTGACGTCCCAACTAACTGAAATTAGAACCTGAGCAGTATATTAATCTTTTTGCTGCAACAAATCTCAATATTAGTTTTTTTAATAATGCACTAATGCAGGGTTTTAGTAGGATCAATGGACATGGCTATGCTCTTTAATAAGAGAGGTTCTTTTTGTGACTCAAATCATGTCCTCTATTTGCAAATAAGTATCCTAGCCATGGTGCCAAGGCGCGCCTTATACATCTCCTCTTTATTTGTGCTTCATGAAGCTGTCATAGAGGTATCAATAAGAGCTGGAAATTGCTTCATGGTTTTTCTCTTCCCTTAAATGTAGGTAGCATAGTGGAACATAAATATTAGCAGATTTGTAGTATCACTTTCAAATGGATTCTGTGGACTTGGGTTGTTTGTCAGCCCAAAATGTAATTATGCATGATAAATTGAATGTACCACTTATTTTTCAAGTTTTCCTGAAGAATATGTACACTTATAAGGTATTCCTCGGAAGATGAGGCATCGCAACAACAACAACAACAAAGGTGTAAGTCCTAACTAACAAGGCACTGATGAAATCAATTTGTGGATGTAGGTTGATGCTGAGTGACCATATGCAGTTTTTCATTAAATAATCACAAGTCACCTCTTCCTGGTATCCAATTCTTTTGCTGTTTCTTGCAGTTTTGTCATTGGTTTTCCTTAATATTCTGGTAAAAAATGATGCATACTTATTGTGCCATGAAACAGATAGTGGAGGTGTGAGCTGTTGCCAGTTGCTGTCTCTTCATACAATATCTGGGTCGATGGATGAACTCATTAATTTGGATCGACTATGAACTACAGAAGAATAGTGCAGCCACCGGAAGGTTTTTATTCAAAAGTCACATTAGGCTTACACACACAAATTTGATAAGTCCCTGTGGCTGCAAAAATAGGTGAGGATGTTGGTGGCCGGGCAACTGCTTGCAAGTGATGAATCATGAGTTGATGAACGACAAAGCAAATGTATCAAAGTTTCTGCAAGCGTTTCCGATATTAGGAACAATTGGTTGTGTGCGTGTGCCTGAGTTGCAGGGTTGAAATTTAGAGAGCATGATGGAAGTTCCAATTGAAGCCCAGTGGGGGGTTGTTTACCACCAATTATCCTCAAAATACAACATAAAGCAATGAAGACGGAGAGGAGGAGAGCAATTACACATAACGTGACAGCATGGTACTCGTCTTCCACCAGTGCCTCACTAATTTTTAAGCATAACTCTTCACTAACTTCAGTTCTCGTCTTCCACCAGCTGCCTAAAATTGATGGGACTCGCAAATTGTTGCGAGCCATAGTAGATGGCTGATCCTGCAAGCTTGGATGTCGCGTGTGTTGGATGCAGGAGGTCCCAGAACAGGAAGCGGTGGCGCTCGGAACAGTAGGTAGCATTAGGAGTGCATCCTGATTGGCCGTTGAACTTGCCGGCTCCACAGCATGCAGTCTTGATCTCCTTGAAACCTGCAGACACGGTGCTTGTTAAAAGCCCAAGCTTGTGGTTATTTTGCTACAAAGAAAATTGTGGTCATGTGCAGACCGAGAGCTTCTGGGTTTCTTATTATGCCGGAAACCACCTCATAAGAACTTCCGACTGAGTACTTCATCCCTTCCAATGTTGAGCTAAGATGGAGCATCAACGAACGCACGGCCTTGTTGAGCCCCAGAGACAATTCGTTCAAGATGTCCAGGCATCCACCCGTCGGATTCAGGCTTCTCGGATATGGGCAGCACCCAATGGGAGGGACATCAACTATGCCGACTTTCCTTGCTCCAAGAGTATACAATGCCTGCCACGTTTAATTTCAGGCTCTCTAAATCAAGTAGAAAGGTGCAGTGAAGATGTTGTGATCCAGGAAAATGAAATCCAGGGAAAGAGAAAGACAACCTTTAAGTGGTTCTCATATTGTGAGACAAGGGTGGCAACAAACTGATCCTTTTCAGTAGTGTTTGGGGAGTTATTTTTCGTAAAGTAGGCAAATATGTCATTGCCTCCACTGCTGATAAGGAAGATGGATCTTGAGAGCAAATGATAAGTAGTCTCAGTAGCAATTTGCGTCATGATACTCGATCGTATCGTGGAGAAATATTGAATCTGCTTTGTCATGGTGACGGTGCTCCCCTGGCACATTCATCAGAAACAGATCACTGGCTTTTGTTTGAGAGAGTAATTTCTGGACAAAGTAATCTAAGTATCATAATACAAATCGAAAAGCTTACAGTCGAGTCGAGAATTCCCGATCCTCCAGAAGCAAAATTTACACCTTTTAGTCCTTTAAAGATTTGGTGATTGGTCTTGTTTGTGAGGGAAAGAAAAGACGGAGGGCTCCTCCTAAAACCCATGTGGATGGCTGAACAGAAGATGGAATAAATTAGAGATCCAACAGATGCAAATGGAAAATATGGGCCAAAATAATACGCAAAACCATTAATGCATGAACTCATCTTTAATATTTTTAGACCCAAACGCCTTTCACATTGTCCACAATCTATAAGCTAAAGCTACTAAGAACCATTTTCCTTGTCGACTAAGTGCATGGAACCGATAGCCTTCGCTGCCATTGACACTAGAATTTTTTGAAGGTATAAAACAGCATATTCATTCCTGCAAACAATGATTCTATGCCAGGAATAAGCTGATGGGCATCAACATATGATTTTTGCTGGATCTACCATTAGTATCACCCTCTCATAAATTCTACAGGATGTCCTTTCTCTGGTGTATAATACACTATAGGAATGATGAAGATGCTGCATTTTTCATATCATAGTTGGTGAGCATGCCAAAGGAAAGATGTCTTCTTGAGGATGAGTGTAGTGCACCACTCCTGTCACTTTAGACTTTAAACACCTTTTGACCACTCCTTTCATTTTCACTTAGATCATCTTAACTTCCATTCTAAAGCATTCAATTCCTTCTTTCACCTAAGACGACACCATGCACTCATGGACCTGTTCTTTAGTTTAGGGGAGATCGTCTCCTCACTGCTGATGAACAACTAAACATCCTAAGCAAGGAGTACGGAGATGGATTAAGGTTTTTAAGAGCATCACTTACCTAAGAAGTCAATACCATTGTATCCATTGCTGAACCTCCCCGTTGGCCTTGAGAAAGGGAAGTCGATGCCATTGTGGGGGAAGTTGGCCTTGGCGTTGCTCCCCTGCAAGTAGTTGTTGTTGCCCACGTCGGCTGTCGAGTCCCCGAAGACATATATCGCCGGAACCTTGCCAGCTTCAGCCCCTCCAAGTGCAAGCACAGCGGCAGTAACCAACAGCGGGAGGTGGAGGAGGAGGTGGTGGCGATGATGAAGTGGGAGAGGAGGAACTCTCGTGGTGGAAGCCATGGCTTCTTCCCAAGCTGAGCCGCTACCGATTAAAGTAGTGGCTCTTATGTAGACTTTTTTGGCTGGGCCGTGAAGGACATGTGGATCCACAACTTTGAGCAAAGCAAGGCAATAGAGTAAGCAAAGGCGAGAGAAAAGACGGTGGTGGCTGGCAAAAGTAGTGTCGCGCAACAGTGGCAACCCCACCAGCACACTGTTGCCTAAGCCATGCCATGGCCGCTCTAAACACCGTGTGAGGAGGTTCTGCTTTGGTTGATTCAACGTTCAACAATGTCAAAGAAAACAAAGAAAAATAGGAAGCATTGCCGTCTAAATAGTAGCATCAGTGTAATAGTTGACCGCATAGCATTACTATTTAGCATTAGTATCACCATCTTCCAACATAGATGTACTGTCCCTTCAAAATATTTGGAAACATGTTGTTAACACTGCAATAGGAAAACGGAAGACAATATAATTAGCTCCAACCCCCTCCTCCGCCTGTACTCTTCGACTCCTTTTTTTTTTTTTTTTTACCGTGGCCAGCTAAAACTTACTTGACAATGGATCTCGGACTTAAATATTAATGGGAACTCATTATGACTGCGACATATTTATTGAGACTGAGGAAGTTAAACAGTAAAGTAAAAATAATATATAGGGATCAGTGTATCAGAAAAAGAGACATTTGAGTACTGAGATCATGTGCCATTCACTACACTTGGTTGACTGTCACCTCGGTACTCTGAAGACAGTCGTAGATCAGATCCTGTTGAAGAGCATTTAAGACCAGGAGGAGCTTTTTTTCTATTCCAAATGATATGAAAGGAAATAGAAATTCCAAAGGTAAGAAGCTAACAAATTTCATTTTTTAATTCAACTAAATATTTAGATCTGTGAACTCATTCAATTTGGATTAATCTAATTTATGCATCAATGTGGGACTCAAAAATGATCCAATATATGCAAACAAGTAACATGGTGGGATCCGAAATTGATTGTGTAATTCATCGTAATGCACAATCCAACGAGTTTACTGTCTCATTAGATATGTTATTAAAGGGCAGCATTTGCCACTAGAGTTCTATAAAAGAACAAATTTCCAAATTATAAGGTATCGTAATAGTCGAATCTGATTTTGCAAGATTCAAAGCAAAATTAAGTTAACACTTGCAATCAACTTAATATGTGTTTTGTTTTTCTTAAACAGCCACCTGACATCCGTTTAAACTTATATTAAAATCTTGATTTGTCAATGTCAGCAATAAAACCTATAGGATTTGAGCATCTATTTCTCGCTCTTTTGGGTGCTGACTAATATATAATCTGGAATATCAAAGTCAATTCAGCCAAAAGGAAATGGATTGTGACTAACATCACCAATAGCTTGTCACTAATATTTCTTCGTTAAAGAACAGTGGAGGTAATTTGATCAATTTGTCATTTTCGCAACTCAAAATCATTTTTCCTTCAAGTCTGATAAATCTTAGTGCAAAATCTATCTTCATCGGCATGCTAGGTTGTGGTTTATTTTGACAACATAATTTTTGCTATTGTCCTTAATCTTGTCTTAACTCATTACTTCTTATTTCTACGGCATTTTACCTTAGTCTGATTGATTCAAGCATATGCCTCACTATGTTCTTGTGGGAAACGGCAGAATCATTCAAATGCATCCTGTTGCCAATGATGAGTTCTCCTTGGTGGCATAGGTCTTCGATTTCTTTGGTCGATGGTGACATCTTCTATGGTTTCCATTTGTCGATAGTGGTGATCTCTTCTCACTAGCGAGCATATTTAGGGGCTAAATCCATATTACTCTTATAATTAACTATCTTTAGCACCTTGATCCCTACACTTTTAAAAATTATATTATGATCTCTATACTTATGAAAGTAAAATATTTAATTTCATTTCTTTTCATGTCATCGACTCTCCTTGCAGAAATGCTGTTGTCATGTGTGAAAAATGATACTAAAATAGGATTAAAAGATAATTTCATAGTGCTATTCCCATCGATATTAATTTTTCATTTTGTAACTTCTCTAAAAGTAGTAATTGAGAAATCAATAGTTTTACGATATAGTCAACGGATGAGAAGGAAACAAGATCACAAGAGAGAGATCCTTTCCACCAAGTGATTCATTTTTCAATAAAACCTTGGAAGACCGAGAAAAAAATGTGAAACAATCGAATAACACTACCTCATTTTATCCCAACAAAACCCTTCTTTCGCTCATGATTTTTTTTTCCTTTGGACTATGAGAATAACACTATGAAATTATATTTTTAACCTTGTTTTAGCACTATTTTTCACATATGATAGCATCTGTGATATTTCCGTTCCGTCAGTAGAGTTAATAGCGTAAAGAGAAATAAGATTAAATATTTTACTTTTGTAAATATAAGGATTCCAATATAACTTTTGAAAGAATAGAAAGCAAAATGTTAAAGGTAGCTAATTATAAAAAGTAACATATAATTAGGCCTATGTTTAGCTAGTATTTATATTTTTCAAGTAGATCATGTTTAAGAACAATACCATCTCATCCCTAAAATTTGGTCATAGTTTCTTATTCATCAAAGGAGTAAAAGTCAATTAAATCTTTGGCTTGTCCACAATTAGAATAGGATCTTGACTGCCTGATCCAAGTGGGAAAACATGTGGTGTTTCACCAATGAAAAGTTTTCTCTCTTACCATGCTCCAATCGAGATAGAATCAGAGACTTACCGAAGGTTTCAAAGGTTCATCGAAAAAATCATCGAAGGTTCACGGAGATCACTGAAAAGGTTCGAAAGCTTGCTGAAGACTCATTGAACTCGTCATGGAATCTGAAAGCTTGCTGGGAGTCCGTCGAAAGAAATCCAAAGGAGTGTCGGAAGTCCACCGGAATTTCATCAGAAAGCTCACCGGAAGAAGACTTGAAGAATGTCAGTTTAAATCACTTAGAATTATGTTTCAATTTCGTAGTTAGCGTGTAATTTGGGTTAGGATTAGGTGTTAATCCTATAACCCAAGTAGGGGCTCATTAGGCCTTGTTTCGAACTGGTTTGGATCAAGTTTAAGGCCCAAACTAGTGTGCTGAAAAGAACTGGGCGGTGGCATCGCTCAGGACCAGAGAGTTGGGCGGTGGCACTACCCAGTGGCCGAGAGTATGGGCGATGGAATCGCCCAGTACATTATCAGTTTGACAACTGACATGCGATGGCACCGCCATTGACAGGCGGTGGCACCACCAACACCGGGAAACCTAAAAGTAATTCAAGTTTGGAGCCCAAATTTGAATCCTCTTGGGTCTATAAATACCCCTCCTTTCTCAGCAGAAAGATTAACCTTTTGAGAGTTAGAAATTGAGCAAAAACTCTGGCAAAGTCTTGTTTTCTATAGCTAGTGTTCATCTCCTTCTTTCTCTTTGAAAAATTTGTAAGAGTGTGAACTACTTGTAAAAGGGTTGTAAGAGGGGTATTTAGTCCTTCTCCTTCAAAGTGGCTTGCTAGTAGAAGTTGGGAGTCTCATCGAAGAAGGCTTTAGAAGTGGATGTAGGTCATTTGACCAAACCACTATACATCATGGTGTTCCTTGAATGTCTGAATATTTAAATTTCTGAATCATTTCTCTACTTAGCTGCAAATCGTTCGGTTTTCATCTCCTTTACTCAAACTACTTTAACAAAGTCATCTTTTGTTGAATCGAAATCTTCATACTAACTAGCTATTTATGAAATCGATTTCAAACTTAAGAGTTTTAATCCGCTGTACTAATTCACCCCCCCCCTCTTAGTGCCTCTCCGATCCTAACAATTGGTATCAGAGCAATGTTCACTCTCATATTTGGTTTAAAACCCAAGAGAGATGATTTATTCCAACATACAAGAGGGTCACTCCATTACACGTCCGCTTATGTTTAATGGGTCGGATTACACGCATTGGAAGACTTGTATAAGGATCTTTCTTATTTCCATAGATTTTGAGCTTTGGAGCATCCTCAAAAATGGTTTTCAAAAATCTTCTCTTCCGATGAGTGAATGGAATGAATCGGAGAAGACTTTTGCTTTAAACACAAAGGCTATGAATGCTTTATTTTACGCTCTCAACAAAAATGAATTTAATCACGTTTTAATTTGTGAATCGGCTTTTGATATTTGACCTACTCTTGAGATCACTCATGAAGGTACTAGCCAAGTGGAAGAGTCCAAAATCAACATTCTTGTGCATTCCTACGAACTTTTTCGAATGAAGCCAAGTGAGTCCATCGAAGACATGTACACCTGCTTCATGGATGTCATCAGTGGACTCAAAGCACTTGGTAAAGGTTTTTCTAATTTTGAACTTGTAACTAAAATTTTAAGATCCCTTCCAAAGAGTTGGGATCCAAAAGTTACGATCATTCAAGAGGCCAAGGATCTTAAAACTTTTCCTCTCAAAGAACTTATTGAGTCTCTAATAACCTATAAAATGACGTGTCATGCTCATGAAGAGCTCGAGAACCTCCTTCCAAAGAACGGAAAGGATATGACATTAAGAACACAAGAAGACCATTTGAAAGAAACATCAAGTGATGAGGACTTTGACGAAGACATTGCACTCTTAACTAAAAAATTTAAAAAATTCATTAAAAAGGGTAAATTTAAAAATAAAACCAAAACAAAACTTAAACAAAAAGGGACGAAGCCATATGTTATGAATGTAAGAAGTTGGGGCACTTCAAATATAAATGCCCCAAAGACAAGAAGAAACAACTTAAGAAGAAGAAGACATTGAAGGCTATGTGGGATAACTCAAGTGACTCTGAGGATGAAAAAGCAAGCAATAAAGGGGAGGCCAACTTTGCGCTAATGAGCTTAGGAGAAGAGGTTAGTGAGTTATTTAATGAAGAGTTATCTTTTGATAAACTTTCTATCACTTTTCATGAATTATTTGATAAATATAGAACTATTAATAAGAAGTTAAATTTATTAAAGAAAGAGCATGCTTTATTACAAGATAAGTTTGATAGTCTCCAAACTCCTTTACCTCCATGCTCTAAGTGTGAACACTTAGAAGCAATAAAAAATGAGAACTTGCTACTTAAAGAGACCATAAACAAGTTTAAAGTCGGTAGCAAGGGCTTGTACATGATCCTTGCAAACAAGGGTTACATCGGAAATAGAAGTGGAATTAGATATGTGAGTGGATCTCATCGAAATCCTACCATCTTTATTAAAGGACCCATATTACATGTATCACCTCATTTAAAATATAATTTTTATTGCAAATCCAGGCATGTTGTTTACAAATGTCCATTTAGGAAAATTAGTCCACATAAATTGATATGGGTTCCTAAAGGAACCGTAAATAATTCAATGCTAAATGACAAAGTTAGTAGATCAATATTTGAGGCACCCAAAATTAAATGGGTACCTAAAAACCATCCTCTTTTGTAGAACCATTCACCATCACAAGATAGAAGCAAGAGATGGTATCTTGATAGTGGATGCTCAAGACACATGACCGGAGATCCATCTCAATTCTTTATGCTCATTAGCAAAGAAGAAGGGTATGTCACCTTCGGAGACAACAACAAGGGTAAAATCATTAGCAAGGGAACCATAGGTAACAAATCAAGTTTTTCAATTGATGATGTATTACTAGTTGATGGATTAAAACATAATCTTTTGAGCATTAGTCAATTATGCGATAAAGGTTATATTGTTAGATTTGAATCTAATGCTTGTATCATTGAAAAACCAAACAATAATATATCCATGATTGCATTAAAATAAAATAATGTTTATACCATTAACATTGAAGAACTTAGTAATGAAATGTGTTTCTCCATTTTAAATGATGATGCTTGGCTTTGGAATAGGAGATTAGGCCATGCAAGCATGAAATTAATATCTAAAATTTCTTCTAAAGAACTAGTACGAGGAATTCTAAACATCAAGTTTGTCAAGGACAAAGTATGTGATGCATGTCAACTAGGAAAACAAATAAAAACTAGCTTCAAATCAAAGAATCAAATAAGCACCTCTAGATGTCAAAAGTGCTTTCTTAAATGATTTTATTTCTGAAGAAGTGTATGTTGAACAACCACCCAGATTTGAAAATTCTCATCTTCCTAATCATGTGTTTAAACTAACTAAGACTCTCTATAGATTAAAACAAGCCCCTAGGGCTTGGTATGAGAGACTTAGTTCTTTTTTAATTTTAAATAATTTTACTAAAGATAAGGTTGATACCATATTGTTTATTAAATATTTTAAAAATAATTTTCTTATTGTTCAAATTTATGTTGATGATATTATTTTTGGTTCTTTGAATAAATCACTATGTGAATCATTTGCCAAGTGTATGCGTCATGAATTTGAAATGAGCCTAATGGGAGAATTAACCTTCTTTTTAGGATTACAAGTTAAACAACTTAGTGATGATATATTTTTTAATCAAACAAAGTATATATTAAAATTGTTAAAATGATTTAACATGGATGGTTCAAAAGCTATCAACACTCCAATGAGTACTTCCATAAAGTTAGACTTGGATGAAAGTGAAGAAAATTTCGATCAAAAAATATATAAAGAAATAATAGGCAGCTTACTTTACCTCACCGTAACTAGACCAGATATCATGTTTAGTGTAGGTCTATATGCAAGATTTCAAACTAATCCTAATTTATTTTACCTTAAAGTTATTAAAAGAATCCTTAGGTATCTAAAAGGAACTCCTAATCTAGGATTATGATATCCAAAATCCGATAACTTTGATTTAAAAGCTTATGCGGATGCGGATTTTGGTGGATGTAGAATAGATCGAAAGAGCACATCTGGAACATGCTAATTTTTAGAACATGCACTTATTTCTTAGACTTCCAAGAACCAAAATTCAATTGCACTATCTACGGTGGAAGCCGAATACATAATCGCAAGTGCATGTTGTGCATAAGTTGTTTGGATGAAAAATATCTTAGAAGACTGAAATTTATTTAAAGAACATTCCAAAAAAAATATGATAATACAAGTGCTATTTGTTTAACCAAAAATTCAATTCAACACTCTAGAATTAAGCATATTGACATTAGGTATCACTTTATATGAGATCATGTCAATAATAATAATGTCATTCTAGAATTTATTGATACAAAATATCAATTAGCGGACATCTTTACAAAACCCCTAAATGAAGAATAATTTGACTTCATTAGAAGAGAATTAGGCATGCTGAATTGTTTTGATATATGATGTTGTATGTTTCTTTTCAAAATTTTTCAACTTTGGTTTTGATTGTATCATCTTAATATTATCTCTTCATTTTTTAAATGACATCGTTACAATATCATCTTGGCATTTTGATTAAAGCTCTCATTTTTATCTTTCTATTTTGATTCTCCTCATCAATTGATGAATTTTTGAGTTATATCATGACTCTTGATGAAATGATTAAATTTTCAATTTTGATAGTTTCACATTGATATTATATTTTCACATTTTGATGACATCTTTATATCATGGAGCTCTCATTTTTATCTTTCTATCATAATCTTGATGAAAGCTATCATGATGTTGTTCTTCTCTTTCTTTAAATAGTGGATACTAATGATATAGTAAAAACTAATTTTATACCCTCCTTTAAGTATGACTAAAGATATTTCATGACTTGAATTTTATATGAAGCTTAACATATGCATAAATTAATGTCATAATTTGTGCAAAATTAAGTTCTTAAATGTTCATTTTTGATTTTTATTCTTATGCTAATCGGTATGATTCAAGGTTTTATGACTTCCTCCTCACGAATCACTACAAGAATACCACGTCGAAGTTTTTTCTTCAAATTTTTGATATTGATATATTTCATTCGTTGAAGTTTTATGAGTTTTGACATCTCATTCTCATAGAGTTTATCTTAAAATATGAAATCCTTGATGAATGACTTTAATGTTCTATCCTTTCACAATTCTATGCTTGAATTCTCAATCAAAAAATTGAGTCTTATATTCTTCATGTATGAATTCTTCATGAGCATTTTAAAAATTGACATATTTTGCATTATGTTCAACTTATTTATCATATGCTTGAAAATTGATCACTCTTTTTTTTTTGTATGGTATGATACTTTGTGATGGCTACTTCACCTCCTTTTTGTTAATGATAAAGGGGGAGAAAAATATGAAATTGATGACAAATGACTTATATGTAGCATTGGAATGAAAAATGACTTATATGTATTGTAGCTCATCGCAATAACTTACATGGTTCATATTGCAAAGTGCTTTTGCTATGCTTTGAAATTAACAATTAATTGCTATGAAGCATTGCAATGTATTGCAATATATCTCAAATGCTTAAATTTTTTTTAAGCTATTATTTCATTTGATATCATGCCTTAATTTTGTGCACCTCATTGATATCATTTGATCATTGTGTTATTTTAATTTATGATTAGTTTCTCTTGTCAAAATGATGAATGTCTATCATTCGACTAGAAAATGCATATCATGCCATGACATTGTGAAAAATTCGAAGTTTCATATTTCTGGATGAAAAAATATATTTATTAAGCTTGATGATAAATAAAACTTATCGGTTTCGGCTTGAATTCAAAAGATTGAATTCAAGTGTTTTTACCTTCTCATGATATGGCATATAGATAGGGGAAGTTAAGTTTAACTTCATTAAATCTCGGATTTTGATGACGAAGTCAATTGGTGAATTATTTGTTCTAATCCATATTGTCGAGATATGTATGCATGATTAACTATGATGGGATGAAAACATAAAGCGATTTACCGAGGTCAAGTTCGTTGGGAGTTCAAGAGGTCATCGGAAGGATCGTCGAAAGTGCTGTCGGAACCAATCGAGATAGAATCAGGGACTTATCGAAGGTTTCGAAAGTTTGTCAGAAAAATCGTCGGAGGTTCACAGAGATCACCGAGAAGGTTCGAAAGCTTGCCAAAGACTCGTTGAACTCGCCACGGAATCTGGGAGCTTGTTGGGAGTCCGTTGGAAGAAATCCGAAGGAGTGTCGGAAGTCCATCGGAATTTCGCCAGAAAGCTCGCCGGAAGAAGACTTGAAGAATGTCGGTTTAAATCACTTAGAATTATGTTTCAATTTCGTAGTTAGCATGTAATTTAGGTTAGGATTAGGTATTAATCTATAACCCAAGTAGGGGCCCATTGGGCCTTATTTCAAACTAGTTTGGGCTAAGTTTAAGGCCCAAACTAGTGTGCTGAAAAGAGCTGGGCGGTGGCACCACACAAGACCAGAGAGCTGGGCGATGGCACCACCCAGTGGCCGAGAGTATGGGTGGTGGAATCGCCCAGTACATTGTCAGTCTGACAACTGACAGACGGTGGCATCGCCACTGACAGGTGATGGCATTGTCAGCACCGAAAAACCCAAAAGTAATTCAAATTTAGAGCCAAAATTTGAATTCTCTTGGGGTTTATAAATACCCCTCCTTTCTCAGCAGAAAGATCAACCTTTTGAGAGTTAGAAATTAAGCAAAAGCTTTGGCAAAGTTTTATTTTTGATAGCTAGTGTTCACCTCCCTCTTTCTCTTTAAAAAATCTGTAAGAGTGTGAACCACTTGTAAAAGGGTTGTAAAAGGGGTATTTGGTCCTCCTTCAAAGTGACTTGCTAGTGGAAGTTGAGAGCCTTATCGAAGAAGGTTTCGGAAGTGGATGTAGGTCATTTGACCAAACCACTATACATCGTGGTGTTTCTTAAACGTATGAGTATTTAAATTTCTGAATCATTTCTATACTTAGCTACAAATCGTTCGGTTTTCATCTCCTTTACTCAAGCTACTTTAACTAAGTCATCTTTCGTCGAATCGAAATTTTCATACGAACTAGTTATTTACGAAATCAGTTTCAAACTTATGAGTTTTAATTCGCTGTACTAATTCACCCCCTCCCCTTCTTAGTACCTCTCCGATCCTAACAATATGAGAATCATTTAATCATATATATATATATATATTTGGGCATTTTACCTAATGAGACAATGGAGATATACTGATAATAGTTTGCCCAAAGTCATCTTCTTGGTTAGTTAATAATAGTTTTCTACTGCTTTGTTCCTTATTAAATTTGTAATACTTATTTAATTTGTAGTGAATATCATTATATTATATTACAAAACTTCATGATTTTGATTCCCTTTATTGGAAATGTTTTATTATCATTGTCGTGTTGACAATATTTACTTTTGTATATAAATATAATAAGTTTGCATATATCCCTTTGACTCCGAGATGCTTAAAAAAAAAATTGTAAATGAGGGAATTACGATGGATAATATAATTGATTACTCAATAAGTTACCGTAAGCATTATTATGTTATATGTAATAAATTAATTATATCTTTTTCTAGATGTGAAGTCAACCCTTCTTCACCACCCCGTAATTCATCACCCATCATCACATATATCCCAGAGTATATAGTTAGTGATCATGGTTGCATCTATTATTTTATTAGATGTTTTTCTAAACCAAGTGCTATAAGTAGAGGTCGCATGTTTTCGATTTCCCTTAGGTAGTGTCATAAATATAGTTAGGAGAAGTGGTTGATCTTGAAGTAATAACTTTGGCATTTATATATGGGAAATATTTTATAGATCAATAATTAAATATATAAAATATAGAAAATTTCATGTGTAGACTTATTTTTAGTGATGATAGTGTCGACCTCATCGTCTTTTGTTGATTGCATATTTTTATTTATATCGTATTTTTTTCAAATGAATTATAATTTACTCCTCTCTTTTGCCGACGGTTGATTATGAAGCAATAGCTTCAGGATATACGTATGAGAAACACTTTATACATCAGCTTTCGAATATATAAAATATAAAAAATCTCATGTGTAGACTTATTTGATAGTATTGACATTGTCAACTTTTGTTGGTTGTATATTTTTGCTTGTATCTTATTTTATCAAATGAACTATAATTTACCCCTAACTTTGCTATATTTTATTGATGATTTGAATTTATTGACAAATTACAACTAAGCGATGGTCGTGCATTCTTCCCTCTTTGAGTAGATTTCAGCTATTGGGGATCAGATAAAAAAAAAAATGAAGCCAGGTGATATCATAAATTTCATTGGAGATCTTAGAGGTTGTGTGTAAAATTATCGATGATAAACAAAATTTCATTTCGACATATATATGATTTGGTTTATAGAATAATTTTGAGTCCTATGTTTGCTAATAATTTTACATGTTTGACTATACGAGCACATCCATCTATTTTTACCATCCCATTATCCGACTCACTCATGACTTTGGAGATTGAATCATGTAAGTGTTAATAATTAGAATGTTATTGACTTAAGGTTAAAGTCGATAACTAGGGATAAAGTAACTATTTATTTATAATTAGAAGTTCATTTGGATAAATGGATGTCTTTTATAATGTTTTATATGATTGTTATTCAAGTATGCCAAATGCTTATTCTTTTTCCTAGTGAAAGACATCTAATGTCAGTTGATCATATTAACACGGAGGTCCAATGTCTTAATATTTTACATTTTAGTGTATTTGAAATATGATACTTCATTTATCATACATATTATGTTATTTGCAGGATACTTATATAGGTACAGAATAAGAATGCACCAAGTGTCAATAGAATCACGATGAAATTAAGAAATTATAGAAGATCATTAAAGATAATATACTTGACCATCTTGTCACCTCAAATATTGATGAAGTCCATATCTTCTATGGTCATCCAAAGCCTTTCTTATTATATTTTGCCACACCTAGCATGAGGAAATATGGATCAGAGGTTGCACTGTCAAATGTGCATAGGCCGTATTAGATAAAAATTTATTGAGCTTTAATACATAGCCATGCTCTTTAAGGAAGAGGAAATTAGCCGAAGGGATATATGACATTAAAGGTAACCAGTGAAAATATCATATTCCCGAGTAGTCTAAAGGCAGTCTGGATGATTGCTTAGCACTATAAAAATCTGAAAGAGATAAATTAAGATGACTATTTCATTATATTTATAATATACTTAGTTTGATTATGTTTGTTAATATTATTTTAGTTTATAGATTTATGAGAAGATAGACAACGATGAAGAAAAGATTGTCAAAGTAGCTCCAAATCTGAACAATTTACGGTAAGTCTTCATATTAATTTGGTTGTCAAATTAAGTTTGTTGTAATTGATGTAATTATCATTTATTATTTATAGTTTAAGTTTTATATATTGGAGAGATGCTAAATTTATGTGTGTAGACACTTCTTTTTAGACATTATTGAAGATGGGTGAATTTAGTAATGGCGAGGTGATAGATGCTAAACCTCGGTTATCATTGTTTTCGTGGAGTAGTTTTGAGGTTTGTGATATATATTTATATTTTGTTCGTTACTAATGATTTCTTTGTGATGGATCAAGAATTAATATTTTTTTGGTCTCGAAATGGGGGAAGCTTATCATTTATTTGGGTTAAAGAATTTAAATATAAGTTACAAAATCACCATTGATGGCTCAATAAAATATAGTTTTGTCCCTTTTTTTTTTTTTAGTAAAGACCGTTGGCATATGATGGTCATGCATCTTCACGAGAAGTTTTATTTCTATTATAACTCTCTTACAAAAAAAAAAAGTCACATTATGATATTTTTATAATAGTAATAAGTGTTCTATTTTTATTAGTTATTGAATAATAATATTTTCGAACATTAATTATTATTATTTTTTGAAAATAGGTGTAAAATTTTAAGAAAATATTCCCTAGTATTTTTGAGAAGATTCTAAGTAAAAGGTGAAATGCCCTTAGAAAGATGAATCATAAGTATCTTTATTAACTCTTTTCGATGACTTATAGTGATTATTATGCTAAGTCATTATTATGTTTTGCAGGAAGAACGATTGTATTATATTCTCGATGATATATATAGATCACTTGTTGATGGACAGAGAAATGAAATTTATACAAAGGGACTTGTCACTATTTTAGATGGAAATAACAAATATTACATTGAGTAATGCTCATTATGTGGCAATTCAAGGAGAGACTTGATTGCGATGCTCATTGGATTTGGGATACATGGAAGCTTTTATTGACATTGAGACATTGTATTCGGTGCTTTGTGATTAATGTTGCTAATATGTTGTTTTATTTCTATTGGTTATGTAATATTTGTTTTCTGTGATGTGATTGGGTATTTACACTTTTGCTCGTTTCATATCGGTGTGTCGAAGGACAGTATTATAGGTAAGGTATTTAATGTAATATTTTTTTACATTTGTGTATTTCGATTTTATTCATGTTTTAAGCAATATATAAGGGACAATCAATACACTTGGTAGCCCCATTTTGATTGTATTTTGTAGTCATTTTAAATTTATAGACGTAGAGTATATGCGATCATCCAAAAAAAAAAAAAAAAAACTAACTACGAATAGATCATCCAAGTAGTCATTGAGAATTTTTTTGGCTTCACATAATAGTATGAAATATTAACTATCTTGGCACCTTAAAATCATTCGAGTGGCACAAGTTTTGATGAACCTTTGGGGTAGTATTTAGCGTTGGTTCACTACTTAGTTTTATAACGATATCATGTAGGTACTTACGAGGACTTTTAAGCATGATGGATTGCTATGAATCTTTTATTATGCAATCATTTAAAGTTTGCAAAGTATATCTCTGTATTTTACATTGCCTATGAAGAGTTTACTGAAATGTCTATTTATGAGATCCCTAGTTTAACATTTCTTCTAATCCATCATTCTTTTGTAGGTCTTTAGGAGATATAAAAGGTTATAGGGTATGGATGAATACATAAGGGTATGACACAACCTAGGTAAAATCAATTAAGTCTATGATAGATATGTATTGTATATTTATATTTATATAATTAGTTGTATATTATTATTGTCATCCTAGTAATGATATGCTTGTGGTCATGATGTTTGCTAGGACACGTTGATAAGATGATTAGTACAACCTTTTTTTTAAAGAAAATTTGGATGATTAATATGAAAAATGAGGTTTTCTTTTCGAGAAAAAAGTGATGACCGAGTGTAACTGAGATTAAAACGAGTGTAACTCGGTTGATTTGGATGAAACCGATCCAAACTCGCATATAAGTACTATGACATGTTGGTAAGATGGTTAGTAGGATATTTTCTCTCTCTCTTTTTTTTTATTTAGGATTTTAGGGTGATTAATATGTAAAATAGGAAACAAGTTATGATAGAGTGCAATTTAGCTAAAAAAAAAAAAGAGTATAACTTAGTCAATTTGCATGACAACTATCCAACCTGCTACAGTAGGTATGTTAGTAAGATGATTAGCATGACTTCTTCTATTTTCTGAGAATTTTACTATAATTAACATTGATAGAAATGCAATAAAATAAGCTGTAATCAAGTATAACTTAGTTCAAAAACAAATATAACTTGACCAATTTACACAAAATCTATCTAAATTCTTACAAAAGGGCTAGTACATGTTGGTAAGCAGTAAGACTTTTTATATTTTTTGAAAATTTTACGGTGATCGATACAAGAAATGAGAAACGTATCAAAACAGGTGTAATTGGGTGAACTTTCACCAAATCAATACAGCCTTTTTAAGAAAGTATTAGGACATGATTCTAAGATGATTAGTAACACTTTATATATATATATATATATATATATATATATATTTTGATGATTTTAGAGTGACTAATTATTAAAATTAGATATTTTTGAGGTTGAATATAAGAATGAGCCCAACCTTTCCCAATAAATGGAAACATGTTGTTACCATTGCAATAGGAAAAAAGGAAGACAAAATAATTAGCTCCACACCTTCCTCCTGTACTCGTGAACATGTCATTTACTTTGGCCAGCTAAAACTTACTTGACAATAGATCTCGGACATAAATATTTATGGCAACCCATTACTGCTGGGACATATACAGTAAAGCAAGAATAATATATAGGGATCAGAAGACAGATCCACATACCAAGCGAAGACCAAAAAAAAAAAAAGACCAAGTACTGAGATCATCATTTGCCATTCACTATACTTGGTTGCCTGTCATCTCAGTGCTCTGAAGACACCCATAGATCAGATCCAGCTCAAGATCACTTAAGACCACAAGAAGTTTTTTTGTTCAAAAAAAAAAAAAAAGGGAATAGGAATTTCAACTGATAAATACCATCAATTTTATCAAATTCATTCTCCATATCTGATTAACTACAGAGGCATAATGGAAACTTCAATTCGATTTAAGCAGATTATATAGTGTTTATATCTAAAAAATTTCAACTTGCTACCATCAAAGAATCAATCATAGGAGAGGTAAGAGGCTAATAAATTTTATTTTTTTAAAAAAAAATTCAACTAATTATTTTGATTTGTGAACTCCTTCAAGATCTAATTTGGGGAATTTAATTTTTTTTATCCACTCGATTCAATTGTATTTATCTAACTTATGCATCAATGTGGGATTTAAAAAGGATCAACATCTGCAAACCCATAACATGGTGGGATCCAAAATTGATTGTGTTCCATTATAATGTACAATCCAACTTATTTACTGTCTCATTGGATATCTTATCTCAATTAACACTACGCCATGTTATCAAAGGGCATTGCTTGCTATTAGATTTCTATAAAGGAACAAATTTCTCAGTGACTCGTAAGTTATTGTAATCATCAAATCTGATTTTACAAGATTCAAAGCCACTTGTCATCTGTCATTAATGTCAACTGAAGTAAAATTGAGTTACAGGTGCAATTAACTTGATATCTTTTTCTCAAAAATCCACCTGACGTCCGTCTAAACTTATATTAAAATCTTGATTTCTCAAAGTCAACGATAAAACCTATAGATTTTGAATATTTTTTCTCACTCTTTTGTGTGCTGACTAATAAATAATCTCAAATATCAAAAGTCAATTCAGCCAAAAAAAAAAAAAGACTGACTACTCATCATCAATAACTTATCACTAATATTTTTTGTTAAAGAATTGTGGAGGTAATTTGGTCAATTTGCCAGTTTAGTAAGTCAAATCATTTTTTTCCTTCAAGTCTGATAAATTTGATTGCCAGACTAATTGTGCAAAATATATCTTCATCCATATGTTAGATTGTGGTTCATTTTGACTCAACATACTTTTTGCCATTATCCTTAATACTTATATGAAAGCTTGAATCTCGTCTAAACTCTACTCTCTCTCTCTCTCTCTAAGTTTATATGTTTTTATTTTCTTTGATTAAATAGCAACTTATATTCTCTCTGTCTTAATCTATTCTTAGAAGTTACAGCATTCATATTCTCTAGACACCTTCGATCTAGTGAGATCCTAAAGCTTGTAACATTGATGCCTATGATTTCTACGTCTCCCACCACATTGCTCGTCGTCCATAGGAGGGATGTCCCCTTCCTCGATTAGCCCCTCGGATAGTTTGTTGGGTCTTCTCAACCTCCATCTTGGACAATTTTGTTCAAAAACACCAAAAGGATTGAGCAGATGGAAGGTAGATAAAAAGCTTGAAGGAATGATTCAAAGGATATAAGAGAGCTTAGAGCTCACTTTAGAGCTTGACACCTAGAAGATGAACAACATCAGATAGGAGTGGCAAAACTGCTTGTATGGAAAGTTTCTAAGTAAGCATCCGCTATTAGTTATAGATGCCCTACAAGCCAATCACGTGAGTGATGACACTTGTGACACGCTGCGTTGATCTCTTTACATATTATTACTAGTATTTTCTCACATTATCTAGATGAATATTGTTATGTTCTTAGATCTGTGCAATGGGAATCGGATCATGATGAGATCACGATAATGAGACTGATTCACTTTTAAACACATATCCTAAATCATCCTAGTCTAGGTTACACGATGAGGACATCAAGATAACCGGATAGACTGGTGTGCTGTATACTCATCTATATGATGGAGGCGATTGGTCTCATAGTCGCTTGTATGGAGACACTAGAGGTACAGTGCAGGTGTTTATTGGAGAATGAGTTCACTGATTGATTCGCTTATGAAATGCTGGATGGTTAATGATACATAACGTCAAACAACGATTCCGTAGTCCTATTAGTATGTCTAGTCCTTAGACTTGAGACACCAAAGATGCCTTGTATGAGTACTTCATTCTTTGACGTCGAACTTATAGGTTTAGAAAACTCTGGATCTGGTACAATCGGTTCTCGAGAATGATAGCCAACCTTACGAAGGCAATTAAGTGTCAACAGAGGATTATTCATTCTCAATATCATGAGAGGAATATCTTGTGTATGCTCACTTAGACAAAATCCCTAGCTAGGGTCGTTCGGATTGAGAGAGAATGAGTTCTCCGGGAGAATCCGATTAGAGCGAGACTCGAACATAATTTCATATGGACTTGACATTACCATGCCCAGTATACAGTTTCTGGGATATTAGATCGACGAGGGTCTATAGATATATGATAATTAAGGATAGACATGTTTGATAAATTAAATTATTTTATACAGTCTAGGGATTATGGAGTAGTTGCCTAGTACGTCCATAGTCGATGAGTCGAGTGAATTATTATGAAGATAATAATATTATTATAGAGATAATAATTCACTATCTCAGAAGGAGTTCTAAGTTAGAAGGAATTCTGATGGGAGCGACTCACAGCCAGCTTAATATTAGGCCGAGAGAGTCACACACATATTGTGGATGTTACGATGAGTAGAAGTGCAGATATGAGATATCCACAAAGCACCTAGTTTGGATCTTGTAGATAAGATCCAATTGGATAATTGGATAGAGATCTAATTAGATGATTGGATAGAGATCCAACTGGATAATTTGATAGAGATCCAATGAGGATAGGATCCATCAAGGGATAAGCTTGATGCGCCTTTATAAATATGAGGAAACTCACGGTTCATGGGATAGAACTTTTGGTGGTTGTTTGCAACATCCCTCGTATTTCTTGTTTCTAAATTTTCGTATAAGAGTTTAATTGTAGATCTTAGTATCCATTTTAAGTTCTGTAGATGAGCCCAAATGAACCTTAAAACCTATTTATAAGATATGAGAATCTGTTTGTAAAATTTTGAGGACCTATTTGTAAAATCTGAGGACCTAATCGTAAAAATAAATAATACAAGGACTAAATTATAAACTACACAAAATAATAAATCCCACCACCTAAGCCTCTCTACCTTTATTCCTAAGGAACCTGAGAAGGCAACCTGTGTTGGAGAAGATAGGAAGAGAGAAAGAAAAAGAAGAGATTGGGGATAAGGCTTTTTGGCTCAAAACTTTTCATTATGATCAAAATTGATTAAAGACAAGTGTTCTAATCCCATCCTACAGTAAGTTTGATATTTGTTTTCATTTTAATCCTAAAAATTTTGGAAGATTGTAGCTTCATATATGATATTTTTGTAGTTTATCCATCAAACAGTGAATCTAAAATTTTTCTCAAATTCTAACCTTGCTGTTTTATTCTAGCTATAATTGTCTGTATCGAACTCTGATTTAAGAAAAATTAAATTTATCCGAAATTAGACTTGATTATCTTTCTTTTGAGACTAAGATTGATGAATTTGGAGTTCAAATGCCTACCTAAACCTTTATTTGCATTAATCCTATAGAATCTGTAAAATAGTGATTATAAATTCTGACCCTTGGATATTCTATTTCCTGTAATTCACTGTGAACAAATTTAATTATTATAAAATTTTATTTATTAGAAACTAGATTCATAATGCTTTCTGTGCATATCTAGTTTGAAAGAATTGGAGTAGAGATGCCAACTAAAATATTTGTTTTAGTCGACCCTATGAATTGGGTAAAATAGATATTATTAGTTTTGACCATTGGTTGCTAAAATTCTTATAACTTTCTATTGAGTACTCTAATTTATACAGAATTTAATTAATAAAAATTAGACTCGAAGATATTTCTTTTAAAACTAATTTTGAGTAATTTAGAGTATAATTGACTATCCAAATAATTCATGAAATATATCGTTCAAATTCTACTTGACTCAAGCTTTTGTCGATGTTGTCTATTCTTGTTTTATCCTTTTGGGAATTAATTTTAAATTAAATCTATTCTTTGAATGAGATTTATATTATTGTTTTGAATCTTTGTATATTCACTTTTATTTTATTTAAAATTTAAATATATTTGTGAAAGAATATGTTTGCATTGTATTATTTCGTAAAGACGCATGTACGTTTCATTGTTCCGCATGTACTTCCGATATGTGTCAATTTATTATTCACACTATTCTTTTGTACTATGATAGCTGTGGAATTGTTTGGCCCTTTGCTAGAAATGGTGAAGGGTATATGTTCAGAGCCCACGATGCTCTATCACCCTCTTCTGACTTTACCTAGACGTGGGTGGATGGAGCTCCCAAACGTGAGAGACTTCTATCTGGTGGTCATCCAGAAATGGATGGACTATATTCTATTTGAGATCCTACTGTGCCCTCCGTGTTTTTAATATGATATTCAAAGCATTACTTATATGTTTATATATGCGCTTTGGATGATAAGAAAATGAATGAACATGATATTTGAGCTTTTATTTCTTATTGAATATATGGATATGCTTTGAGTTATCTCATATGCTATTGTTATGCATTGAAATATGTTTCGAATCATTTCATATGTCATTTGATATATTCCAAAATGTTTCATTCGCTCTTGATATACTCCAAAACCATTCATACGTCACTGATATATTCCAAAATATTTCATCTACTCTTGATATGCTTCAAAACATTTCATATGTCTTTGCTATATTCCGAAATGTTTCATTTACCTTTGATATACTCCGAAATATTTCATACGTCATTGATATGCTCCGAAATGTCCTGTGCACCATTGATATGCTTCGTAATGTCCTATGTGTCATTTGATATGCTCCAATTATTCTTTATGCTAATTGTTATAAACCAAATATGTTTGAATAAGAGGACATTTGCAATTCAGTATCTGATACGATGATATATACGTTTCTTGTATCTTACTTTACTTTTTGATACCAAGTTTATTGAAAACTATTCTCTTCTACCATGGATATGTTAGTCACTTGCTGAGCTTTGTTATACTCACTCCGTTGTTATATAATATTTTTAAGTTAGCTTATAAGTCTCTGGAATTTTTAAATTAGGCTGAGAAAAGGAAAGCTAGAAGATTTTAGGCTGATCTTTAGTGGTTGATATGTTTTTGTTGTGTAAGTACATTTTGTATTTAGTGAAATATTGATGGTAAATCTAAACTTGTATATTTTGTAAAAGTTAAAGGATCTCTCATATTAGGATTTGAAATGTTAAGTTTAAATGGTATAATGATATAAACTTGTGGTAAAAATTAGTTTTGTGATTGTATGGATTCCCACACTTATGGATTTTTTGATGTGGATATTGTTCGGTTGAGTTGGTTTTGGATTTTATGAATCATTGAGTGACGTGGTATATGAATTATAAATTACACAGATTTTATGAATTATGGGATTTGGATGTGATTTATAAATCGAATAATGGTTAATATCCTTAAATGTCGATTTGGATTTTGGGATTGGATTGTGATGAATTTTAACGTTATGGATTTTAAGACAAGGTCACACCTCCTGGAATGTGATAATTTCGGAGGGTCGTGACATTGCCCCTCCTATTCTCCTCAGTCTTCTCTCCTCTTATTTGGCTCCGATAGCCTTGTGGTATATGTGAAGAGAGAGATCCCACGACAACCTGAGGAATGTCGTCGTTACATTTACTGTGTGGATCATCGCTAGAGAGGAGTATGTGAGTTATCGTTCATCCTCTCTATCAGATCTGAAATTTTTAGAGATATACGATCTCCTTATGTAACACTTCTAACATGATATGTGTGATTTTTTAGATTTATGATTTTTCGTGCATCAATTGTCGCACAATGATTAAGTACTTAACTATGAAAAATATAATTTTATTTTTATTTTTACTACATATGAGATGTCGATTCATAATTTCCCAACACTATCTAACCTATGTTGATCAAGATCCCCTCCGCTACTTCTGTGCTAGTTGCATGTGATATTGGCCTCTCTCTATATCAATGACTTCTGTGCCAACTATGTCAAATGTGATTCTTGTGACATATGATTCTTGTATCAACAATCCATGATATTGGTCCTTCTATGCCAATAAATCTTATGTCATTTGAGTTTATGCAGATCTTTTTATGTATAAGTTATATGTGATATCGGGCTTCCCATAGGGCATGCAGCTTCTTCTTATGGTTCTATCACGATTGATAGTTTCATCATCATGACAACCTCTAACAACTTTGATGCCATCGTGAATTTTGATGTAGCTAATAATTCTGAGACAGAGATGGAAGAAGATAGATAGTCTATATTTGCCAACTTATATCTCAGTGTAGATAAGTATCGTGTCTCTAAGAGACCAACATAGCACTATATGGAAGACATTTAATTTTTGTTTTGCTTCAAATTGCTGATGGGGCTTTGTTTTATTTGTATGCTGCCTTTGTTTCGTAGGCTCTGGTCTATTTCTTTTAGCCCCTATGCTTTAACGAAGTATAACGTATCAGTGCTATATTGTATTATCTTTTTCTTATTATATTTATATCATTCTTGCCTTGTATAAAAAAAAAAGAGAATAGGATTAGGATTTTTAAGCAACCACCATGGGTCCCACCACTTAAAGTTATGGGAGGGACCACCCAACAAATCTCTCCCTCACACCCATGTGGGGAGTTCCTCCAGTAGTAATTAGTTTTTTTAAAGGCAATAATTTATATCTGATCCAATTTTATTACTATGGATATTTTCAAGATGTAATAACTTTATTTTTAATATATTTTAAATCTAATTATATTTGACATCAATATGTTTGGACCTAAAATGAAAAGTTAAATTTTTATTAAAATGAATGACTATCACAACATAAAATAAATTTCTTAGTCTCAACTCTTCTATGTACTTTTTCATGTGTAAGAGTTCTTTATAGGCTTCTGTTATAATTATATTCTTAGCATCATTGGAAGACAAAGTAATATATTTTTTTAATTGTTTTGATTGCTAAGACACTGGCCCCCTAAAAATCATCTCAAGTAATCAGAAGTAGATTTACTAGAATCAATATCACTAGCTATGTTGGTATTTGTGTGGCCAACTAATATATATTATTAGTGGCAAAGCACAAACATAATCTAAAAGTGCATCTAAGATACTTAAAAATCTACTTAACTAATGCCTAATATTTTTTTCTAAGATTTGAGAGACATTGACTAGCCATGCCAACTAATTGCAGCAATATCTAGCCTTGTGCTGGTATATATCAAACTGTCAACTACTAAGGCATAAGACACTTTATTAGTATCTTTTTATCTTTCTCACTCATAAAAAATTATTTTAAACTCAACTTGAAATGACCTATAAGTGGACAATAAATAGGTTTTGATGCGCTCATATTATATTTATTAAGAACCTTTCGGATATATATATATATATATATATCCCTCGTAAGATAACAAAAGTTTATTATTCTTCTTATCATGAATAAACCTTATGCTAAGAATATGTTTAGTCAGACCCAATTCTTTTATAGCAAAAGTCTTGTTTAGTTCTCTTTTTAGATTTATAATTTTCTTAGTATCATGATCAATAATTAACATATCATCCATATAAAGCAAGAGAATAATAAAATTATACTAAAAAAAATATCTCATAAAAACACAATGATAAAAAACAATCCAGTCATATCCATGGTTTGTCATAAAAAAATCAAACCTTTTATACTATTGTCTTCGTGCCTACAAAAGACCATACAAACTCTTCTTCAACTTGCATATTAGATTTTTTTTAATTTTTAACTTTGAATCCTTTATGTTATTTCATATATATTTACTCCTCTAAGTCATAATGAAGAAAGTAGTTTTCATATCAAGCTGTTCAATTTCTAAATTTAAATTGATAGTCAACCCAAAGAACAACTCAAATAAAAGACATCATGTCTATGAGTGACAAAATTTTCTCACAACCAATATTGCCTTGTATCTAGGCTGTGAGTTATTTTTTAATTAAAACATCTATTTGTTCTTTAATGCTATTTTTCACATCTAATATATGATTCTCAAGCAAGGATTTTATTTCTTTCTTCATGACACTCAACCATCTATATAACATAGCCTCTTGGTAACTTTTTAACTCTCTTGCATTAGTAGGTAACACATATTCATGAGAATATATTTGAGAAGGTCAATACTCTCTAGTAGATCTTCTCAATTGATGTTTAGTTTGTGGTTCTAGAATGCCTTACTCATTATATTCATCAGCATCATTGTTTGAGGGCATATTACTATGATCTTCTCGTTCTTCTTGACTATTATCACTAACTAATGTGGGAGAAGGCATTGGACTCAAATCTATAGGATGTTTATTAAATGATTCTGGCTTTTATTTTTTTTTTTAAATCTTCAATAGGTTGATATTTAATAAATACCATATCTCTGCTTCTAATAACTTTTTTATTTTTAAGATTTTATAATCTGTAACCAAAATTTTCATGTGCATAACCTAGGACGATATATTGTTTAGATTTATCATCAAGTTTTAATCTTTTTTTCTTTTAGAATGTGAATAAATACCCTGTAACCAAATACTATTAAATGATTATAAGAAATATTTTTCTTTGTCCATACTCTTTCTCATATATCTTTATTGAGTGGTACTGAAAGGGAAAGGTTGATCAAGTCCACTGTGATTCTTATAGCTTCACCCAAAACGGATTTTGAAATTTAGCATAAGAGAGCATACATCTTGTTCTTTCACCCATTATGCAGTTCATTTTCTATACTGTGGTGTCTTAGGAACTATCTTTTTAAGCTTGATGTCATGTTTCCTCCAATATACTTCAAATGAGCCTCCATATTCTTCGTGTCATCGGCTTTGATACATTTAAATTGCTTTCATGTCTTTCTTTCAACATATACATGAAAATACTTAAAATACATTTCTTTATGTTTCAAAAACAAAAGCCCAAACATTTTGGAACAATTATCAATAACAGTAACAAAATACGCAACATTCATAATGCATATATCAGTATAAATTAAATCTAAAATATGTGAATTTCTAGAATGCAATCTATGAAATGTAATTCTATATTGCTTACCAGCTAAACAATGAGAGTAAGTTTTGAGAGGCAAACATATCATAAGAACAAGCTTTTTTCTAACATGATTATGAAATCCCTTCTCACTAATGTAACTAGGTCTTTTATGCCATAATTCAGTAGAGTCATCAATTGCATTAGTTTCTCTTTGAATTGATTTCACTTGTGTCATATACAGCTTATTGTCTTATTTTCTTTAGTTAGTATAAGATTATCCTTTGTGAGCTGACAACTTTTTTTTTTACCAAAGATGTTGGCATAACCTTCATTATTAAGTATACCTATAGAAATTAAATTAAGGCACATTTTAGGAACATGTCTCACATTTTTAATACTATTTTGCATCCAGCATTGGTTTTCACACAGATTTTTCCTATGTCCATAATTTTTGCTATTGCATCATTTCCTATTCTGACATGACCAAAATCACCACCAATATAAGATGCAAAAAATTGATGCTGAGGTAACATAAAATGAGGCAGTTGAATCAACAACCCAAGTAGAATCCTAGCATGTGAGATTAACTATGCTATCACAAAATAATAAAAACATCATCATCAAATACAACTACAGTTGTATTCATCATTGTGTTTTCTGACTATTCCCTTTTTAATATTCTACACTCTCATTTCATGTGTCCCAACTTACCACAATAATAGTATTTCATCCTTGATTTGATTTTGGACCTTCTCCTTGACTTATCATGATTTTTAGAACTTTAAGAGTTTCTAGTGTTATCTCTCTCCCTTTTTCCTATAACAAGTGCATCAAATTGGGAAGCAAATCTATCATCCTTTTTTTTAGTTTTTTTATTGATTCTTTCTTTCACTGCACTCATAAATAACTTATTATTAGGAGTAGAATTATTAAGAGCTACTACCAAAGTTTCCTAACTATCAGGTAGGGTGCCAAGGAGAATACAAGCCCATAACTCATCTATTAATGGAACTTTTAGATTATACAACTGATTCACAATATCTTTTAAGTCATTCATTTGCTTAATCATACTACTTCCATCTTTATATCTCAAATGAATAAGTCTTTAAATTGAAAAAACTTTATTCTATGGAGTTTTTCTCTAATACAAATTTACTAATTTCAGCCAAAAAGAATATACATTTGTTTCTTGGGATATATGATAAAATACACTATTATCAATCTATTGTCTGATCAAACTAACAGTTTTTCTATTCATCCATTCTCACTTTTTATTTGTTTTGCTACTTGGTTTGGCCGTTGCCTTTCAGGATTATACAAATTTTTATAAAATATCCTCCATTTTGAGCTTCTAGATAAAATAATTGATTGTTATTAATTTAAACATGGTGCTACTTGAATCTCCTATTTCATTCATACAAGAATAATCCAAAAAACTTTGCTTTGATATCACTTTGTTGAAAAAACAAATCTAGTGTTTATCACTTCCATGTATTCAGGACTCCATTTCTATTCTTTTCCTAATAGGAACTAAAGGAAAGTTTGCGAGGATTTGTGTTCTCATGAATATCTCTAAACCGCTCCCTCAAGGAGTGTGGATTAAGATCTATCTTATGAAGTTCTTCCATTTTATTGCTTATAAAAAATTCTCGAAGCTTTGTTTCTTGTGGAAAGAGTGTTGAAAATCTGAGATGACATCATATGCACAACAAAAGAATAAAAATAAAAATCATAGATTTCTCACAGAAAAGGTTTCTTATCATCGCAAAAGATTAGTATGCAAAACCCATGAAACTGAAACACTATGCATATAATAGAATTATGTTATCTAGGGATATCGTATATCCCTGAATTTCTATAGATCTATAAGAGAGGATGAAGTTAGTCTACTGTCCTTCTCTCTAATAGTGATCCACACAGCCGAGACTGCGAAGATGCTCCTTAAATCATTACACCAATCTTCTCTTCGCACACACTACATAATTAAGAAAGGATCGTCCCTTCTTGCTGTCCATACGCCCGAACTAGGGGCTATTGGCTGATGAGAAGAGAGAGAGAGGAGAATAGGAGGTGGCAGCCAAAAGAGCCCTAGTCTATCGGCATTTGATTCTCTCATATTTATGGAGATCCCCTATCAACTTAACCTTAATGGATCATACTTTATTAGGTATTGGATCTCCATACAATTACCCAAGACTCTTAAATTAGTGGGTCTTTACATAATAATCTTATATTAGCTCTTACTGGATATTCAATAAGATAGGGGCTCCAACGAATATCTCGTATCCGAACCTCTACTCGTCATAGTACCTACCAAATGTGTGTGACTCTCTAGGCCCAATATCGAGCTAGCTATGAGTCATACCTGTTAGAACTCCTTTTAAATCAATGAATTATTATCTCCATAATAATTTACACGATAGAACGACCATGAATATACTAGTCTACTACGCCATAGTCCCTAGACGACATAGGAAAATTTAATATTTTTGATCTATCTACACTCGGTTATCATATACTTATAGTTCCTCATCCATCTAATATCTCAAAGACTATATATTGGGTATGGTGCTGTCAAGGTCATATGGTTTCTACCCGAGTATCGAATTCTTCCGGAGAACTCTTTCTTTTTTAATATGAATGACCCTAGCTAGGGATTTGTTTGAGAAAGAACACATAAGATATTTCTCTCATAACATCGAGAGTGAATGATCATATACTGATATTCAATAGCCCTCGTAAGGTTAGCTGCCACTCTCGATGACCAATTGTGCTAAATCTGAAACTTCAAGACCTATAAGTTCGGTATCAAAGAGTGGAGTACTTATACAGGACATCCTTGGTATCTCAAGTCTAAGGACCTGGCATACCACTAGGATAACGGGATCGTTGTCTAATAATGAGGTATCATCAACTATCAAGCATTCCATGAGCAGATCAATTAGGAAACTCATTCTCCAATGAGCACCTACACTATATCTCTAGTGTCCCCATATGAGCAACTATGAAACCAACTGCCTCTATCATATGGATGAGTATATAACACACCAATTTGTCTGATTATCTCGATGTCCCTCTCGAGTAACCTATAACTGCGATTATTTAAGGTTTGTATTTAAAAGCGAATCGGTCTCATTATTGTAATCTCATTACGATCCGATTCTATTACACAGATCTATGGACATCACAATATATATAATAGATAAAATAAAGTAAAAAAAATATCAAATAAATAATAAGTAAAAAGAGTGTGTATCATGTTATACATACCATCACTCACATGATTGACTTGTAGGGCACCTATGACTAGCAATCTCCCACTTGACCTAAAGTCAATCACCCATATGTTTGATCCCCATTAGACCCCTATGACGCTCAATGATAATATGAGATAATGGCTTTGTGGATCTACGATGTTATCTTTGGATGGAACTTTTTCCATTACTATATCTCTTTAGGTGATGATTGTTGGGAAATCTTTCAGGGGAGCGACATCACATGTGCAGCGGAAGAATAGAAAACAAAACCCCAGATTTCCCATAGAAAGTTTCTGTCATCGTGTGAAGATTGATGTGTCAAAAATAAATCCACAAAACAGCACGTGTAAAAGAAGATACCTAGGGAGATCGTATATCCCTGAATTCCTACAGATCTGTGGGAGAGGATGAAGGAGGTCAAGTGTCTTCCTCTCTAGTGGTATCCACACGACAGGGATTATGACGATGCACCTCTCTCTGGGGAGAGGCAAATAGGAGGTGGCTACCAAAAACCCTCAGCCTATAGAGCTTTGGTTCCCTCCTATTTATAGAGGCCCCCTGAAAACCCCTAATGGATCTTTAGCCTTATTGGGTATTGGATCTCCATCCAATTACCCAAGCCTCTTGGATTAGTGGGTTTCTACCCAGTAATCTCTTATTAGCAATTATTAGATCTTATCTCATGATCCAATAATTCAGGGGCTTAATGGATATCCAATAAGATAGGGGGTTCAGCGGATATCTCATATCCGAACCTCTACTCGTCGTAACACCTACCATATGTGTGTGACCCTCTAGGCCTAATATCGAGCTGGCCGTGAGTCATACTTGTCCGAACTCCTTCCGACTTAGCGAATTATTATCTCTATAATAATTCACCCAACTCATCGACTGCAAACATATCAGGCCACTATGTCGTAGCCCCCAGACGATACAAGGGAATCCAATCCTTTGGACCTATCTGTCCTTAGTTACCATGTATCTATAGTCTCTCATCCATCTAATATCTCAGAGACCCTATACCGGGCATAGTGCTGTCAGGCCCATATGGTTTCTCCTTGAGTCTTGCTCTTGTCGAATTCTCCCGGATGACTCTTTCTCTCTCAATCCGAAAAATATTGGCCAAGGATTTATTCGAGCAAGAACACATGAGATATTTCTCTCATGATACCGAGAGCGGATGATCCTCTATTAATACTCAATAGCCCTCGTAAGGTTGGCTACCACTCCCAATGACCGGTTGTACTAGATATGGAACTTTCAAAACCTATAAGTTCGGTATCAAAAAGTGGAGTACTCATAAAGGACATCCTTGATGTCTCAAGTCTAATGACCAGATACACTACTGGGACTACGGAATCACTATCTGACGTGAGGTATCAATAACCATCCAGCATTCCGTAGGCGGATCAATCAGTGAACTCATTCTCCAATGAGCACCTGCACTATACCCTTAGTGTCCCCACATGAATAGCTATGAGACCAGCTACCTGCATCATATGAACGGGTATATAGCATACAATCTATCCGATTATCTCGATATCCTTCTCGAGTAACCTATGACCAAGATAATTTAGGGTTTGTATTTAAAGGTGAATCGGTCTCATTATCATAATCTCATCATGATCCAATTCTCATTGCACAGATCCAAGGACATCACAATATACATCTAGATAATGAGATAATGTTAATAATCATAAGCAAAGAGATTGACGAAGCGTGTTACAAGTGCAATCACTCATGTGATTGGCTTGTAGGGCACCTATAACTAGCAATCTCCCACTTGGCCTAGAGCCAATCACCAACATGTCTGATCCTCATCAGACCTCTATGACGCTCAAAGACAATCTGAGTCAATGGCTTTGTCAATGGATCTGCAATGTTATCTTCGGATGGAACTCTTTCCATTACTACATCTTTTCGGGCCACGATCTCTCTAATAAGCTAGAACCTCCTCAAAATACTTCTGATGAGACCCGGGTTCCCTTATTTGAGTAATCACCCCATAGTTGTCGTAATATAAGGGAATCATATCCTCGCTGCTCGACATAACTCCTAGGTCTGTGATGAACCTCTTCATCCAGACTCCCTCTTTTGATACCTCTGTCACAGTAATACATTCCACCCCCGTGGTCGAGTCAGTAGTAGTGTCTTGCTTGGAACTCTTCCAGCATACTGCTCCTCCATTCAGGGTGAACACATACCCTGAATTAGACTTGCTATCATCGATATTGGACTGGAAGCTCGAGTCCGTGTAGCCTTCAACCTTGAGGCTACTACCTCCATATACCAGTAAAAGATCCTTAGTCCTTCTCAAGTACTTAAGGATACAATTTACTGCTTTCCAGTACTCCAAGCTTGGATTTGCCTGATATCTGCTCGTGACACTCAGAGCATGCACTATATCAGACCTGGTACATAGCATAGCATACATGATAGATCATATCGCTGATGCTTATGACATCATATCCATGTGTGCACTTTCCTCAGGAGTCTTTGGGGACATAATCCTAGAAAATGATATTTCATGTCTCATTGGTATGAGACATCTCTTGGAATTTTCCATGCCAAACCTTTTGACAATGGTGTCTATGTACCTGGACTGGGACAAGCCAAGCATCCTCTTGGATCTATCTCTATAGATCTGTATCCCCAATATGCAGGATGCTTCGCCTAAGTCCTTCATGGAGAAGTGCCTAGATAACCAAGTCTTTACTGTGGAGAGCATTCATACATCATTCCCAATGATCAGGATGTCATCCACATATACTACCAAAAAGATGATAGTGCTCCCACTTAATTTCCTGTACACATAAGACTCATTTTCGTTTTTAACGAAGTTATAAGATCTGATCGCCTCATCAAATCTTATGTTTCAACTTCAGGAAGCTTGCTTCAATCCATAAATGGACCTAAGCAACTTGCATACCTTATCTGGGTTATCCTTGGATATGAATCCCTTATGCTGTATCATATACACCTCCTCATCGAGGTTACCATTGAGGAATGCAGTTTTGACGTCCATCTGCCATATCTCATAATCATAGTGTGCTGCAATAGCCAATAGAATTCGAATGGATTTTAGCATGGCTACACGTGAGAAAGTTTTGTCATAGTCAATACCTTGCCTTTGATGATACCCCTTAGCTACTAGCCTTACTTTATAGGTCTTTACCTTTCTATCTACTCCAATCTTCTTTTTGAAGATCTACTTGCAACCAATGGGTACAATACCATTGGGTGCATCAACTAGGTTTCAAACCTTGTTGGAGTACATGGAATCCATTTCTGAATTCATGGCTTCTTGTCATTTCCCGGAGTCTATGCTCATAATAGCCTCCTCGTAGGTCTGAGGATTATTATCCTCAACATCCTCTCTTTCTGATATGTTCCAAATATCTGTCAGGAGGATGGGACACTCTATCGGACCTATGTAAAGTTGAAACTTGTGTGTTAGGTATCTGAATAGATTATGGAATGGTGCTTGAGCTAGGTTCTCCAACCTCGCTCAGCTCTATCATGCTCCCATTGTCTCCACCAAGAATGTGTTACTTCTCAAGGAACACTACTCTCTTGGCTGCAAAGACCTTTCGGTCCTCAGGGTGATAGAAATAATACCCACAAGTTTCTTTGGGGTATCCCACGAACTTACACCGTTCCATCCTAGATTCTAACTTATCAGGGTTGTGTCTCTTAATGTGGGCAGGGCAGCCCCAAATCTTAACAATCTTAAGATTGAGTTCCCATTCCATATCTCATATGGACTAGACATCACTGACTTAGTTGGAATTCTGTTCAGAAGGTAAGCTGCGGTTTCTAGGGCATATCCCTAGAATGAGATGGATAGGTCGGCGAAACATATCATGGAACGCACCATGTCTAATAGTGTGCGATTCCTCCTTTCTGATACACCATTAAGCTATGGTGTATAAGAAGGTGTCCATTGGGATAAAATCCCATGGTCTTTGAGGAACTGAGTGAACTTTGTACTCAAGTACTCACCTTCTCGATCTAATCAAAGGGTTTTAATACTCTTTCCTATTTGGTTCTCCCCTTCTCGTTTCCTCTTAGACTCACTTACACTCATGATATGTGGAGTTGTATCTATCATAAATAAACCATTATGCATTGTTCCTCTCGTGATGATCTCATCATCTAATATTATTGAACAATCATTGTTCTCAAAAACTAATTTATATCCAATAACTATCAAACATGAAATGAAAATAATATTTTTGATAATAGAAGGAATATAATAGCATACATCTAATGCAATAATAGCTCCATCAGGTAAATGTAAGGTGACCTTGCCTATAACTACTGTAGCAACCTTGGCTCCATTGCCCATCTTAAGGTCCATCTCGCCTCTGTTCAATCTCCTAAGTCCTGCCAGAACTTGCAACGAATTACAAATATGATAAGCACTCCCGGTATCTAATACCCATATGTTATCATAAGATTTTGACAAATGAAGACTGATCATGAATGTACCTGAAGCTTCTCTAAGCTTCTGTTTTGCCCTTTCTGCAAGGTACTCTTTGTAGTTCCTTTTCCAATGCCCATCTTTGCCGCAATGGAAGCGCTGGCCTTTGTCCTTTGTTGGGTCTTTCTTGGCAACCTTTGCCTTATCCATTTTGCCCTTGCCCTTGCCCTTCTTAAGGGTCTTCTCAATCTTCCTTTTCTTTCTGGTCTCACCAGTGTAGAGAACCGGCTTCTCTTTCTTGATGGTGCTCTCTACTTCTCTCAATATATTGAGGAGCTCTGGGAGGGTCACCTCAAGTTTGTTCATATTAAAATTTATTATGAACTAAGAAAAGGAATCTGGTAGGGACTAAAGCACAAGATCCACACACAAGTTATCCTCTAGGACCATTCTTAGACCTGTGAGTTTCTCGATCCACTCAATCATCTTAAGGACATGGTTCTGAACCGGTGTCCCCTAAGTCATCCTAGCACGAAAAAAACTCTTTGATATCTCATATCGCTGAGTTCTTCCCTATTCCTCAAATAGTTTGCGGAGATGCAAGAGTATGAAATTAGCATCCATATTTTCATGCTGTCTTTGTAACTCAGTAGTCATAGAGGCCAACATATAACGCTGAGCAAGAGTGGAATCATCTAAGTACTTCACATAACGAGCGATCTCATCTTCGCTTGCCCCTTCATCGGGCGTAGGGATCACTGTATCAAGGACATACGTGATTTTCTCCGTCGTGAGAATAATTCTCAGATTGCGAAGTCAATCCGTATAATTTGGACCAGTGAGGTGGTTGGCATCAAGTATGCCACGTAAAGGATTTGAAAACGATATTTTTCTAAAATAAAAAATATAGCAGAAATAAATAACATGCAGACTTTGTAGAAATTTAAATAATTAAGATAAGGACTTCTATCTTAATGTACTCCCACTAATTTTTCATGAGACACACAATACCCTTCGGTATGTAAAGGTAGATAACTCTTGCCAATCACAATTCCTTGTGATTCTCGTCCTGTTCAGCCTCCGAACCACCATGGCCTCGAGGGACTCGACCAACCATGATGTTCAGTTAAGTCATTAACATCGTTACCAGATGAGTCTGATTAGTTGATATACTCTCGAGGGACTCGACCAAGTATACCATGTCCTCAGGTCACCTATGACATCTCTATGTCATAGATAAGATGGCGAAACGTGATATAGGTGAGTCTCGAGGGACTTGACCAACTCAACCTATACCGAAAATCAGCTCCTAGCTATAACGATGGAAGGCCACGTGGGTCAATCTAATTGCCTCACGTTTACCGACTTAATATTATTAATAGAGGGGATTTTGGTTTGGTCTCCTAATATAATGTGTCACACATATACTTATTTAATATATGTATCTACATCGCATGCAAATATATATATACATATCTAGTAGGTGTATATCTAATCATACATCACATGAGCAATCACACCAGACGATCATGGACCACATCCTAATGTGATCAAGCTAGTGGGCCCAATCACTCACATCAAGATCTATGTGTGCTTTGGCATATCTCTATGCCCTGTGATTGTCCATCTCACTTCATCGGATTCGTCGATATCTCAACATATCTTTATGCATCGGATCGTCTGTCTCGGCCTCGTGAGTTATGCTACCGCTGTGCCTCCTCATGTAATTATAACATAATTATAGGCATGTAGGCCCGACAATAAACGAGGAAAATAGAGGCTCGTAGACTCAATAATAATAATCACATGTACACACATCACATCACAAGTCCATGATCATCTGTCCACAACATACATCACATGTATATGTTATTTTATAGGACTACTAAATAAAAAAATAATAGTTAATTAAACTATTTAATTAACATATATTTTATGAAATCAGGGATATAGAGGGAATTTTTTAAATTCCTAAGGGTATTTTAGTAATTCTATCAAAAGAACAGAATCTGAAATTTTTGAAAGCTCAAAGGTATTTTGGTCATTCGGTCGTAAGGGACAAAATTAGAATTTCGAAAATTTCTAGGGGTATTTTAGTTATTCTGTCAAAAGGGACAGAAACCGAAATTTCTAAAATTCCGAAGGGCAAAATTATCTTTTGTCCAAAAACCCTAATACCACCATGCGGGCGCGCCGCTGCCATGGGCGCGAGCGCTCGCAGCGCCAAGACGGCGGCGGCCGCTGCGTGCGCCCACATCTACGGCAGATCGCCGCAGCGACGCCGCTTGCGGTGTAGCGCTTGCCGCGCCATGCCCATGCGCGCGCGCCGCCCGTGGTCGCAACGCCGCAGCGACGCTGATTCCTACGCGGCAGCCGGCCGGCGCAGTAACCACTGTGCCGCCGGCGATCCGCACTCGCTTGGCCGCCACGCTTACATGCAGCCGCCGCTACTGCAGGCAGCAAGGCTGCTTGCAGCCTTGCGGTCGCTGCATGAGTACAGCGGGCAGCAACAGTTGCTGCCCTTCCTCGCCCTTCGCGCCAACGATTTTGGCGTCAAAAGCATATCTAAAACACAACACACATAGTTTAGGATCTGATCTTCGCACGAACAACCTGCCTTTGATACCACTGTTGGGAAATCCTTTAGAGGAGCAACATCACATGCGTAGTGGAAGAACAGAAAATAAAACCCCAGATTTTCCGTAGAAAGTTTCTATCGTCGTGCGAAGATCGGTGCGTCAAAAACAAATCCGCAAAACTGCATGTGTAAAAGAAGATACCTAGGGAGATTGTATATCTCTGAATTCCTACAGATCTGTGGGAGAGGATGAAGGAGGTCAAGTGTCCTCCTCTCTAGCGGTATCCACACGGCAGGGATTGCAACGATGCACCTCTCTCTCTGGGGAGAGGCGAATAGGAGGTGGCTACCAAAAACCCCCAGCCTATAGAGCTTTGGTTCCCTCCTATTTATAGAGGCCCCCTGAAAACCCTAATGGATCTTTTGCCCTATTGGGTATTGGATCTCCATCTAATTACCCAAGTCTCTTAGATTAGTAGGTTTCTACCCAGTAATCTCTTATTAGCAATTATTAGATCTTATCTCATGATCCAATAATTCAGGGGCTTAATGGATATCCAATAAGATAGGGGGTTCAGCGGATATCTCATATCCGAACCTCTATTCATCGCAACACTTACCATATGTGTGTGACCCTCTAGACTTAATATCGAGCTGGCCGTGAGTCATACTTGTCAGAACTCCTTCTGACTTAGCGAATTATTATCTCTATAATAATTCACCCAACTCATCGAGTGCAGACATACTGTGCCACTACGCCAGAGCCCTGCATTTCCATACAAGGGAATCCAATCCTTTGGACCTATCTGTCCTAAGTTGCCATGTATCTATAGTCTCTCATCCATCTAATATCCCAGAGACCCTATACCGAGCATGGTGCTGTCAGACCCATACGGTTTCTCCTTGAGTCTTGCTCTTGTCGGATTCTCCCGGAGAACTCTTTCTCTCTCAATCCGAAAAACATTGGCCAAGGATTTATTCGAGCAAGAACACATGAGATATTTCTCTCATGATACCGAGAGCGGATGATCCTCTATTGATACTCAATAGCCCTCGTAAGGTTGGCTACCACTCCCAATGACCGATTGTACTAGATATGGAACTTTCCAAACCTATAAGTTCGGTATCAAAGAGTGGAGTACTCATACAGGACATCCTTGGTGTCTCAAGTCTAAGGACCGTATACACTACTAGACTACGGAATCACCGTCGACGCGGAGGTATCAATAACCATCTAGTATTCGTAGGCAATCAATCAGTGAACTCATTTTCAATGAGCACCGTGACTGCACTAGTGTCCCCACACGAGTAGCTATGAGACCACTACCTCCATCATATGAACGGGTATACAAGATACCAACTGTCTCTGCTTATCTCGATGTCCTTCTCGAGTAACCTATGACCAGGATAATTTAGGGTTTGTGTTTAAAGGTGAATTGGTCTCATTATCGTAATCTTATCACGATCTAATTCCCATTGCATAGATCCAAGGATATCATAATATACATCTAGATAATGTGAGATAATGTCAATAATCATAAGCAAAGAAAATGACGCAACGTGTTACAGGTGCAATCACTCATGTGATTTGCTTGTAGGGCACCTATAACTAGCAATGATCTCTCTAATCAGGTGAAACCTCCTCAAAACGTGTTTCGACTTCTAATGAGACCTGAGTTCCTTCACTTGAGCAATCACCTCATTGTTGTCATAATATAAGAGAATCGACTCCTCATTGTCTGGCACGACTCCTAGATTTATAATGAACTTCTTCACCCAAACTCCCTCCTTTGTTGCCTCTACTATAATAATATAATGTCTTTATGGTCGAGTCAGTAGTAGCATCTTACTTGGAACTCTTCTAACATACTGCTCCTCCATTCAAGGTGAATACATACCTTGAATTAGACTTGCTATCATTGATATTGGATTGTAAGCTTGAGTTCGTGTAGCCCTCAATTCTCGAGGCTACTTCCTTCATATACCAAAGAAAAGATCCTTAGTCATACTCAAGTACTTAAGGATATATTTTACTGCTTTCCAATGCTCCAAGCCTAAATCTGCTTGATACTTGCTTTTGACACTCAGAGCATGGACTATATCAGGTCTGGTACATAGCATAACATATATGATAGACCCTATCACTGAGGCATAGAGTATCCTATCCATGTCTACTATTTTTTCAAGAGTTTTTGGGGACATACTCCTAGAAAACGACATCCCATATCTCATCGATATGAGATTTATCTTAGAATTTTTCATATCATACCTTTTGATAATGGTATCTATGTAAAGATTGGGACAAGCCAAGCATCCTTTTGGATCTATCTCTATAGATCTGAATCTCTAATATATAGGATGATTCCCCTAAGTCCTTCATGGAGAAGTGTTTAGATAGCCAAGTCTTTATTATGGAGAGCATTCCTATATCATTCCCAATAATCAGGATGTCATCCATATATAATACCAAGAAGGTGATAGCACTCCCACTTACCTTCCTATATACATAAGACTCATCTTTGTTCTTAACGAACTCATAAGATCTGATTACCTCATCAAATCTTATGTTCTAACTTCGGGAAGCTTATTTTAGTTCATAGATGGATCTAAGTAACATGTACACATTATCTGGACTATCCTTAGATACGAATCCCTCAGGCTGTATCATATTTAGCCCCTCCTCGATGTTGCTATTGAAGAATGTAGTTTTTATATCTATCTGTCAAATCTTAGTTCAATATGCTTTTGCCTAAGTTTAACTCTTATAATTACCCCTATTGGTGAGTGATAATTGATCACGACTTTACATGTGAGGTAAAGCATTAGATGATTCCAATTATCATGGGTTTAGAGTCACAACTTGATGTGATGAGATACTTGAATTATTGAGCTTAAGCCATTGATCCAAAAGGTTGAAGTCCCAAGTTGTTTTGAGTCTAAGTTAATGGTCCAAAATACTTAATTTCAAGTTAACAATCTTACATGCAATACACTTTAATAAGTCAATTTGACTCTTTTGTCCAATCGATGACAGAACTGATATATGGTGTTAGAGAGAGAAAAAAAAAAAAGGTACCTTTTTTAACCGCAACCGATCTACGATTTGAGATCATATTAATGCAAGAAGTGAATGGAGCAACAACCACGCAACTTGTTGCACGCAGATGAATCAAGCAGCAAAAAGCAGAGCTTGACTTCAACGCATGCAGTTGATTGTCGTCACACAAATATTCCGCCCTTCTTCGCACGGCATTTTTAGCCACCTTACGATTTGTCGTTTTACTTTAAAAATAGTGCTCCATCTCAAATTTAAATTTAACTCGAGTTTTACTTCCAAGTTTCAACCAATTGAAGTCAGGCACAGGCTTGCAATCACGATGAGTTGAGTTGGCTTGATCAATGGAATTATCAACCTGAGGTTCTGCACTAGTTTATGCCAACAAATGCTAATTAGAGAACAACGCCATTGTGATAGAGTTCCAGCAATACTGGAAATGATAAGGTAAACTTTTATACTATTGTCTTCGTGCCTACAAAAGATCATACAAACTCTTCTTCAACTTGCATATTAGATTTTTTGTAATTTTTAACTTTGAATCCTTTATGTTATTTCATATATATTTACTCCTCTAAGTCATAATGAAGAAAGTAGTTTTCATATCTGTTCAATTTCTAAATTTAAATTGATAGTCAACCCAAAGAACAACTCAAATAAAAGACATCATAACTATGAGTGACAAAATTTTCTCACAACCAATATTGCCTTGTATCTAGGCTGAGTTATTTTTTAATTAAAACATCTATTTGTTCTTTAATGCTATTTTTCACATTTAATATATGATTCTCAAGCAAGGATTTTATTTCTTTCTTCATGACACTCAACCATCTATATAACATAGCCTCTTGGTAACTTTTTAACTCTCTTGCATTAGTAGGTAACACATATTCATGAGAATATATTTGAGAAGGTCAATACTCTCTAGTAGATCTTCTCAATTGATGTTTAGTTTGTGGTTCTAGAATGCCTTACTCATTATATTCATCAGCATCATTGTTTGAGGGCATATTACTATTATCTTCTCGTTCTTCTTGACTATTATCACTAACTAATGTAGGAGAAGGCATTGGACTCAAATCTATAGGATGTTTATTAAATGATTCTGGCTTTTATTTTTTTAAAAAAATCTTCAATAGGTTGATATTTAATAAATACCATATCTCTACTTCTAATAACTTTTTTATTTTTAAGATTTTATAATCTGTAACCAAAATTTTCATGTGCATAACCTAGGACGATATATTGTTTAGATTTATCATCAAGTTTTAATCTTTTTTTCTTTTAGAACGTGAATAAATACCCTGTAACCAAATACTATTAAATGATTATAAGAAATATTTTTCTTTGTCCATACTCTTTCTCATATATCTTTATTGAGTGGTACTGAAAGGGAAAGGTTGATCAAGTCCACTGTGATTCTTATAGCTTCACCCAAAACGGATTTTGAAATTTAGCATAAGAGAGCATACATCTTGTTCTTTCACCCATCATGCAGTTCATTTTCTATACTGTGGTGTCTTAGGAACTATCTTTTAAGCTTGATGTCATGTTTCCTCCAATATACTTCAAATGAGCCTCCATATTCTTCGTGTCATCGGCTTTGATACATTTAAATTGCTTTCATGTCTTTCTTTCAACATATACATGAAAATACTTAAAATACATTTCTTTATGTTTCAAAAACAAAAGCCCAAACATTTTGGAACAATTATCAATAACAGTAACAAAATACAAAACACCACCGAGGATTCTAACATTCATAATGCATATATCAGTATGAATTAAATCTAAAATATGTGAATTTCTAGAATGCAATCTAATCTATGAAATGTAATTCTATATTGCTTACCAGCTAAACAATGAGTGTAAGTTTTGAGAGGCAAACATATCATAAGAACAAGCTTTTTTCTAACATGATTATGAAATCCCTTCTCACTAATGTAACTAGGTCTTTTATGCCATAATTCAGTAGAGTCATCAATTGCATTAGTTTCTCTTTGAATTGATTTCACTTGTGTCATATACAGCTTATTGTCTTTTTTTTTTCTTTAGTTAGTATAAGATTATCCTTTGTGAGCTGACAACTTTTTTTTTTACCAAAGATGTTGGCATAACCTTCATTATTAAGTATACCTATAGAAATTAAATTAAGGCACATTTTAGGAACATGTCTCACATTTTTAATACTATTTTGCATCCAGCATTGGTTTTCACACAGATTTTTCCTATGTCCATAATTTTTGCTATTGCATCATTTCCTATTCTGACATGACCAAAATCACCACCAATATAAGATGCAAAAAATTGATGCTGAGGTAACATAAAATGAGGCAGTTGAATCAACAACCCAAGTAGAATCCTAGCATGTGAGATTAACTATGCTATCACAAAATAATAAAAACATCATCATCAAATACAACTACAGTTGTATCTTTTTATTCTTTCTTTTCATCATTGTGTTTTCTGACTATTCCCTTTTTAATATTCTACACTCTCATTTCATGTGTTATCTCTCTCCCTTTTTCCTATAACAAGTGCATCAAATTGGGAAGCAAATCTATCATCCTTTTTTTTAGTTTTTTTATTGATTCTTTCTTTCACTGCACTCATAAATAACTTATTATTAGGAGTAGAATTATTAAGAGCTACTACCAAAGTTTCCTAACTATCAGGTAGGGTGCCAAGGAGAATACAAGCCCATAACTCATCTATTAATGGAACTTTTAGATTATACAACTGATTCACAATATCTTTTAAGTCATTCATTTGCTTAATCATACTACTTCCATCTTTATATCTCAAATGAATAAGTCTTTAAATTGAAAAAACTTTATTCTATGGAGTTTTTCTCTAATACAAATTTACTGATTTCAGCCAAAAAGAATATACATTTGTTTCTTGAGATATATGATAAAATACACTATTATCAATCTATTGTCTGATCAAACTAACAGTTTTTCTATTCATCCATTCTCACTTTTTATTTGTTTTGCTACTTGGTTTGGCCGTTGCCTTTCGGGATTATACAAATCTTTATAAAATATCCTCCATTTTGAGCTTCTAGATAAAATAATTGATTGTTATTAATTTAAACATGGTGCTACTTGAATATCCTATTTCATTCATACAAGAATAATCCAAAAAACTTTGCTTTGATATCACTTTGTTGAAAAAACAAATCTAGTGTTTATCACTTCCATGTATTCAGGACTCCATTTCTATTCTTTTCCTAATAGGAACTAAAGGAAAGTTTAAGAGGATTTGTGTTCTCATGAATATCTCTAAACCGCTCCCTCAATGAGTGTGGATTAAGATCTATCTTATGAAGTTCTTCCATTTTATTGCTTATAAAAAATTCTCGAAGCTTTGTTTCTTGTGGAAAGAGTGTTGAAAAATCTGAGATGACATCATATGCACAACAAAAGAATAAAAATAAAAAATCATAGATTTCTCACAGAAAAAGGTTTCTTATCATCGTGCAAAAGATTAGTATGCAAAAACCCATGAAACTGAAACACTATGCATATAACAGAATTATGTTATCTAGGGATATCGTATATCCCTGAATTTCTATAGATCTATAAGAGAGGATGAAGTTAGTCTACTGTCCTTCTCTCTAATAGTGATCCACACAGCAGAGACTGCGAAGATGCTCCTTAAATCATTACACCAATCTTCTCTTCGCACACACTACATAATCAAGAAAGGATCGTCCCTTCTTGCTATCCATACGCCCGAACTAGGGGCTATTGGCTGATGAGAAGAGAGAGAGAGGAGAATATGAGGTGGCAGCCAAAAGAGCCCTAGTCTATCGGCATTTGATTCTCTCATATTTATGGAGATCCCCTATCAACTTAACCTTAATGGATCATACTTATTAGGTATTGGATCTCCATACAATTACCCAAGACTCTTAAATTAGTGGGTCTTTACATAATAATCTTATATTAGCTCTTACTGGATATTCAATAAGATAGGGGCTCCAACGAATATCTCATATCCGAACCTCTACTCGTCATAGTACCTACCAAATGTGTGTGACTCTCTAGGCCCAATATCGAGCTAGCTATGAGTCATACCTGTTAGAACTCCTTTTAAATCAATGAATTATTATCTTCATAATAATTTACACGACTCAACGACTATGAACATACTAGTCTACTACGCCATAGTCCCTAGACGACACAGGAAAATTCAATATTTTTGATCTATCTACACTCGGTTATCATATACTTATAGTTCCTCATCCATCTAATATCTCAAAGACTATATATTGGGTATGGTGCTATCAAGGTCATATGGTTTCTACCCGAGTATCGAATTCTTCCGGAGAACTCTTTCTTTTTTAATATGAATGACCCTAGCTAGGGATTTGTTTGAGTAAGAACACATAAGATATTTCTCTCATGACATCGAGAGTGAATGATCATATACTGATATTCAATAGCCCTCGTAAGGTTAGCTGCCACTCTCGATGACCAATTGTACTAAATCTGAAACTTCAAGACCTATAAGTTCGATCAAAGAGTGGAGTACTTATACAGACATCCTTGGTATCTCAAGTCTAAGGACCTGGCATACCACTAGGATAACGGGATCGTTGTCTAATAATGAGGTATCATCAACTATCAAGCATTCCATGAGCAGATCAATTAGAGAACTCATTCTCCAATGAGCATCTACACTATATCTCTAGTGTCCCCATATGAGCAGCTATGAAACCAACTGCCTCTATCATATGGATGAGTATATAACACACCAATTTGTCTGATTATCTCGATGTCCCTCTCGAGTAAACTATAACTGCGATTATTTAAGGTTTGTATTTAAAAGCGAATCGGTCTCATTATTGTAATCTCATTATGATCCGATTCTATTACACAGATCCATGGACATCACAATATATATAATAGACAAAATAAAGTAAGAAAAATATCAAATAAATAATAAGTAAAAAGAGTGTGTATCATGTTATACATACCATCACTCATGCGATTGACTTGTAGGGCACCTATGACTAGCAATCTTCCACTTGACCTAAAGTCAATCACCCATATGTTTGATCTCCATTAGACCCCTATGATGCTCAATGATAATATGAGATAATGGCTTTGTGGATCTATGATGTTATCTTTGGATGTAACTTTTTTCATTACTATATCTCTTTAGGTGATGATTGTTGGGAAATCTTTCAGGGGAGCGACATCACATGTGCAGCGGAAGAATAGAAAACAAAACCCCAGATTTCCCATAGAAAGTTTCTGTCATCGTGTGAAGATCGGTGTATCAAAAACAAATCCACAAAACTGCACGTGTAAAAGAAGATACCTAGGGAGATCGTATATCCCTGAATTCCTGCAGATCTGTGGGAGAGGATGAAGGAGGTCAAGTGTCTTCCTCTCTAGTGGTATCCACACGGCAGGGATTATGACTATGCATGCACTCTCTCCGGGAGAGGCAACAGGAGGTGGCTACCAAAACCTCACCTATAGAGCTTTGGTTCCTCCTATTTATAGAGGCCCCCTGAAAAACCCTAATGGATCTTTAGCCTTATTGGGTATTGGATCTCCATCCAATTACCCAAGCCTCTTGGATTAGTAGGTTTCTACCCAGTAATCTCTTATTAGCAATTATTAGATCTTATCTCATGATCCAATAATTCAGGGGCTTAATGGATATCCAATAAGATAGGGGGTTCAGCGGATATCTTATATCCGAACCTCTACTCATCGCAACACCTACCATATGTGTGTGACCCTCTAGGCCTAATATCGAGCTGGCCGTGAGTCATACTTGTCAGAACTCCTTCTGACTTAGCGAATTATTATCTCTATAATAATTCACCCAACTCATCGACTGCAGACATACCAGGCCACTACGTCGTAGCCCCCAGACGATACAAGGGAATCCAATCCTTTGGACCTATTTGTCCTCAGTTGCCATGTATCTATAGTCTCTCATCCATCTAATATCCTAGAGACCCTATACCGGGCATGGTGCTGTCAGGCCGATACGGTTTCTCCTTGAGTCTTGCTCTTGTCGGATTCTCCCGGAGAACTCTTTCTCTCTCAATCCGAAAAACATTGACCAAGGATTTATTCGAGCAAGAACACATGAGATATTTCTCTCATGATACCGAGAGCGGATGATCCTCTATTGATACTCAATAGCCCTCGTAAGGTTGGCTACCACTCCCAATGACCGGTTGTACTAGATATGGAACTTTCCAAACCTATAAGTTCGGTATCAAAGAGTGGAGTACTCATTCAGGACATCCTTGGTGTCTCAAGTCTAAGGACCAGATATACTACTAGGACTACGGAATCGCTGTCTAACGTGAGGTATCAATAACCATCTAGCATTTCGTAGGCGAATCAATCAGTGAACTCATTTTTCAATGAGCACCTGCACTGTACCCTTAGTGTCCCCACACGAGTAGCTATGAGACCAGCTACCTCCATCATATGAACGGGTATACAGCATACTAATCTATCCGGTTATCTCGATGTCCTTCTCGAGTAACCTATAACTAGGATAATTTAGGGTTTGTGTTTAAAGGTGAATTGGTCTCATTATCGTAATCTTATCACGATCCAATTCCCATTGCATAGATCCAAGGATATCACAATATACATCTAGATAATGTGAGATAATGTCAATAATCATAAGCAAAGAAAATGACGCAACATGTTACAGGTGCAATCACTCATGTGATTTGCTTGTAGGGCACCTATAACTAGCAATGATCTCTCTAATCAGGTGAAACCTCCTCAAAACGTGTTTCGACTACTAATGAGACCTGAGTTCCTTCACTTGAGCTATCACCCTATTGTTGTCACAATATAAGAGAATCGACTCCTCATTGTCTGGCACGACTCGTAGATTTATAATGAACTTCTTCATCCAAACTCCCTCCTTTGTTGCCTCTACTACAATAATGTAATGTCTTTATGGTCGAGTCAGTAGTAGCATCTTACTTGGAACTCTTCTAACATACTGCTCCTCCATTCAAGGTGAATACATACCTTGAATTAGACTTGCTATCATTGATATTGGATTGTAAGCTTGAGTTCGTGTAGCCCTCAATTCTGAGGCTACTTCCTTCATATACCAGTAAAAGATCCTTAGTCATACTCAAGTACTTAAGGATATATTTTACTGCTTTCCAATGCTCCAAGCCTAAATCTGCTTGATACTTGCTTTTAACACTCAGAGCATGGACTATATCAGGTCTGGTACATAGCATAGCATATATGATAGACCTTATCACTGAGGCATAGAGTATCCTATCCATGTCTACTATTTTTTCAAGAGTTTTTAAGGACATACTCCTAGAAAATGACATCCCATATCTCATCGATATGAGATCTATCTTAGAATTTTTCATATCATACCTTTTGATAATGGTATCTATGTAAAGATTGGGACAAGCCAAGCATCTTTTTGGATCTATCTCTATAGATCTGAATCTCTAATATATAGGATGATTCCCCTAAGTCCTTCATGGAGAAGTGTTTAGATAGCCAAGTCTTTATTATGGAGAGCATTCCTACATCATTCCCAATAATCAGGATGTCATCCATATATAATACCAAGAAGGTGATAGCACTCCCACTTACCTTCTTATACACATAAGACTCATCTTTGTTCTTAACGAAGTCATAAGATCTGATCACCTTATCAAATCTTATGTTCTAACTTCGGGAAGCTTATTTTAGTTCATAGATGGATCTAAGTAACCTATACATATTATCTGGACTATCATTAGATACGAATCCCTCAGGCTGTATCATATTTAGTCCCTCCTCGATGTTGCTATTGAAGAATGTAGTTTTTATATCTATCTATCAAATCTTAGTTCAATATGTTTTTGCCTAAGTTTAACTCTTATAATTACCCCTATTGGTGAGTGATAATTGATCACGACTTTGCATGTGAGGTAAAGCATTAGATGATTTCAATTATCATGGGTTTAGAGTCACAACTTGATGTGATGAGATACTTGAATTATTGAGCTTAAGCCATTGATCCAAAAGGTTGATGTCCCAAGTTGTTTTGAGTCTAAGTTAATGGTCCAAAATACTTAATTTCAAGTTAACAATCTTACATGCAATACACTTTTATAAGTCAATTTGACTCTTTTGTCCAATCGATGACAAAGAACTGATATATGGTGTTAGAGGGAAAAAAAAAAAAAAGGGTACCTTTTTTAACCGCAACCGATCTATGATTTGAGATCATATTAATGCAAGAAGTGAATTGAGCAACAACCACGCAACTTGTTGCACGCAGATGAATCAAGCAGCAAAAAGCAGAGCTTGACTTCAACGCATGCAGTTGATTGTCGTCACACAAATATTCCGCCCTTCTTCGCACGGCATTTTTAGCCACCTTACGATTTGTCGTTTTACTTTAGTGCTCCATCTCAAATTTAAATTTAACTCGAGTTTTACTTCCAAGTTTCAACCAATTGAAGTCAGGCACAGGCTTGCAATCACGATGAGTTGAGTTGGCTTGGTCAATGGAATTATCAACCTGAGGTTCTGCACTAGTTTATACCAACAAATGCTAATTAGAGAACAACGCCATTGTGATAGAGTTCCAGCAATACTGGAAATGATAAGGTAAACTTTGATTACTACTGACTGACTTCACACACAGAATTATGAATGCATGAGGTGCAATTATCTGGATTCATGTTCATCCGAGCCAAGAAGTTTCTCCTTGATTGGCGCGTGCAGTGGTTGCTGTCGCTGCCACTTTTAGTTGCATTCCACCACCGCGTTCTTCTTGTACTACGCTTTGTCTTATTAGGCTACTTTGACTCGCAGTCTTCTGCAGAACTTTGTAGTTTACCTCCTCCTACATCGATCTCTCGCATATATGATCAGTAGAAGGCTATACCGTTTTCTCCACCTTAGCTCTCGACGCCATGTGTGGTGTTTCTGGTTGCTTAATCTTTCTTATCCTCCTTCTTGGCCTTTCTTCTATGGCCTGTGGCAGGTGCGTCCTCCGATCCAAGGCTGGATACTTCTCTTCTCTTTCTGCTCTTTCTTATCCTCCTTCTTGGCCTTTCTTCCATGGCCTGTGGCAGGTGCGTCCTCCGATCCAAGGCTGGATACTTCTCTTCTCTTTCTGCTCTTTCTGGTATGTTGTATCCCTGTACAATCGTTGTACTTCTTAATTAGATCTTCAGTGGGAGCTCGATCGAATGATTTCTCCTGTGTTTAGTTGGGACTTGTGGATATGGTTCCATGACTTTGGGACTCAGTGGAGGTTATGTCGCTGCTGCAAGCTCCGCTCTTCTCAGAGATGGCGTTGCCTGTGGAGCATGCTTCCAGGTTACCTTCAGAGACTGAAGCTTCTCTCTCTCTCTCTCTCTCTGGTATGTGACCTTCTTATAATTAAGCAGGTGAGGTGTAGGAACACGAGGATCTGTAGAGGAGGAGGGGTAAAAGTGATCCTCACGGACCTTAACGAGAGCAACGACACCGATTTGGTGCTAAGCAGACCGGCTTTTGTGGCCATGGCACGGCACACAGCGGCCGGAGAGCTGGAGAAACTTGGCACTGTGGATGTGGAATACAAGAGGTACTATATGGATGTGAGAGTTGGGCATTAGACACACATTGTTTATTGTAACACTTCCTTTGAGCAGGATTCCATGCGAACACACGAAGAACTTATCTATCAAAGTGGAAGAGAAGAGCCAAAGGCCCAATCTTTTGGCCATCAAGTTCCTGTACCAGGGAGGTCAAACTGACATAGTAGCAGTGGATGTTGCACAGGTAGCCCTCTCTCTCTCTCTCTCTCTGTTGAAGTTGGAGCAGAATGTCACCATATCTGACAGTACTGACGCGAGTGCTTGGGTTAACAGGCGGGTTCGTCCGATTGGAGATTTATGAGCCGGGTCTACGGCCCGGTCTGGAGCACGAGCCGGGCGCCTCCCGGACCGCTGCAGCTCAGGATGGTGGTGACAGGCGGCTACGGCGGGAAGTGGGTTTATGCTCAGAGTGAGGCTCTGCCGGTCGACTGGGGAACCGGTTCGGTCTTCGACTTGGGTGTGCAGATCACTGACATTGCTCGAGGGGTTGCAGCAAAAGACTGCAAGTGATGGATCCTCTCTTGTTTTAGAAGATCTAACACGCTCACCTAAACCAGTTGCAATCTCTGTTCACTCACGTATGCAATTCAGTGGGGAACAAGAGAGCTCTTGGTGTTCTATAGCCTGCTGCAATGATGGGGATCTCTCACCAACAAGAAGACAAATCTGGATGCGGTCTGCGTGTGGATTCAACCATGTAGCGGTTTGTTTGCCGTCAAATTTCCTAGTTTCCAGCCGTGTTTGTTCGTCTGCTGGATTCGTTGTCGGATAGCTTCAGATCAGACAACAGAAATGTCGAGGTTGTGGATTCTCCTAGTACATGTTGACATGTTCAGTGATTAAGAAACCATACAGGAATAACCACATATAAGAATATTGGATCTACCTGCAGCAGGTCAACAGTTTAGCAGACATCTTAGGGACCAAGCCCTGAAATATGAACTCCTGCATCTACAATATTATTATTTACATATTTTAAATATATAATAATAAAATATTAAATTTTCAAAAATCTTGAAAATAATTTTCAAAAACCTAAATGACCAATATTTGAATTTATATCATTTAAGGATTCAAATCAGCAAAAAATATTCATTTAAATGCTTATATAAAAAAAAGAAACATTTAGGACCTTTCAAGTCATGTCCAAGGATTTTTTTTTAAAGTTGTTTTTTTTTTTAAATAAGAGATCAATGTAACTATTTTTTTATTAGAGTTACATTATTTATGAATAAAATCCCGAAAATTATATAACCACATTCAAAAGTAATATAACTCAAGATCTTAAATTTTCTTTAAAACTTCATCAAATCATTTCAGATAATATTCAAGTGATTTTTTGGTGCAAATTGGTTCTAAATTCACTTAAAATTAGGTAAAAATAAAAAGTAAGAAATTCAACTTTTTAAGGGATAAATAAACTGAAAATAAGACTTTTAAATCATAGATAATTAGAAATTAATTATTTAGGGCTTCATCAAATATTTACAAGATATCATGAAAATTTTGAGCATAAAAAATTACAATTTCAATATAGATTGGTAAAAAATGAAAAAAAAAACAGCTTTTAAGATTGAATAAACCAAAAATAGATTCGCCCAAAAATAGAAAAGTGATTATTTAAGATTTTTCTATGAATTTTCAAGGGTTCATAAAAATTTTGATATTTTTGGATAAAAATTAAGTTAAATTGTTGTTTAATAGGGTTATACTATTTTTGAATAATACTAAAAAACAATGTAACCCCACTAAAAAATAGTGTAACTTAAAGTTCAAATTTATTTTAAAACTTTGTAAAATAATTTTTGATAATATTAAACTATTTTTGACCCAAATTTGTTTTAGATTCGCTTTAAATGGTCAAAAATAAAAATTTAATATTTAATATTTTTAAAGGATAAATTAACTGAAATGAAGACTTTAGATGAAGAAAAAGAAAGCATTTAGGTTTTCATCAGATATTTTCAAGGTCCTATAAAAATTTTGATAAATAAGATATAATTTCAGCTTAAATTAGCAAAAAATCAGAAAAATAAAAATTTTAGCTTTTAATATTAAATTAACTCAAAATTGGTCATTTAATGATCCAAATATAGAAAAAGTGATCATTTACAGCTACCCTAGACATTTCCAAGGTTTCATAAAAATAATTATAATTTTTAGATTAAAATTTTCAATTACACTCTTCTAAATAATGTTACACTATTTTTTAATAGAACCCAAAAAAATTATAACCCCATTCAAATTATTTTAAATAAGGATCCGATCTCTCTCTCTCTCTCTCTCTCTCTCTCTCTCTCTCTCTCTCTCTCTTTGTAAAACTGCACAAAATCATGTATGATAATATTAAAGTATTTTTTGACCTGAATTAATTTTATATTCACTTTAAATTAGCCAAATATAAAATAAAAAATTTAACTTTTTAAGGGCTAAATTAACTGAAAACAAGACTTTCAGTGGCCCAAAAATAGAAAAAGTGATAATTTAGGGCTTGATAAGATATTTTCAATATTCATGAATAACTTGATAGAAAAATATAATTTCAACTTGAACTTTTCAAAAATAAAAAAAATATATATATATATATAGCTTTTAAGGTTCAATTAACTGAAAATAAATCCCTTAATGATCCAAGTATAGAAAATACATGTCATTCAGGAATCCCCTAGGCATTTCCAAGGTGAAGAAAAATTTTAATATTTTTAGATAAAAAATTTCGATTACGTTGTTTGTTTTGACGAGTTATATTGTTTTAAAACTAAAACAATAATGTAATCTTATTCAAAATTAATTCAGTATTTAATTTTTTTTTTCTAAACTTCATAAAGTCATCTCTGATAATATTCAAGTAATTTTTGACTCAAATTGGTTCTACATTCACGTTAAATTAATCAAAAATAAAAAAAAACATAATTTTTAAGGACTAAATTAACTAAAAATAGGACTTTTATTTGCCCAAAAATAGAAACAATAACAATTTAGGCTTCATTAGATGTTTTCAAGGTTTCATAAAAATGTTGATTAAAAAACTTATAATTTCAACTTAAATAGATAAAAATTAAAAAAATCATAAAATTTCAGCCGTAGATAAAAGAATATTGGATCTATCAGCTGCAGGTCAACAGCTAAGCCTTGAAATATGAAGTCCTGCATAAAAAATGTTCAATGATCAGAAAGTACTAGTCAATAACATTTTATGTTGATCAATGCATAACCTGAGTTTATTGAAGAAAATATTCAATAGTGATAATCCATTCTCATTATGAATAAACAAGTAGCTATTACAGTTGCATGTCCTATCCAGGTACAGCAACACCTGATATTTCAAATACAAATCCAATAAAAAATCTACAATTTTGTTTTTTTGTTTCTTCTTTTCGCCTTTTCTTATGAGCATATCAATCTACCATCTTGAACTTTAAGAAAACAGCAATTATAGACATCACCATAACTCTTTGTAATCCATGAGAAAGATGGAAACTGTGTTCTCTTTTTCATGCCTTGGGTGCTTAAACAGCAAATTTGTAGAAGGCTAGCTTTGGATCTACCGGCAGACAACATAGAGACAAGCATCGAACTAACGTATATATATGTTTAACGACCAGAAGAATACCAACCGATAGCATACACTTGGATGAAGATTTGTATCAGACTCCAAACCAATCTTGTGGAATTAAGAAGAGCGACCTGTCTGCTGAACTGCTACATGTCTTCCTCTGCAGACCAAGACTTTAGTTGTCATCACATCGATGACCTGGTTAACCTCGAATCCAGTTGTCTCCTTGTCTGTGTTGTGATCCATATATAAGGAGGTAGAGCAGCAGGAACAAAACAAGTCTACCAGCATCCTCGTCCAATCCATTGAATTTGAGAAGAGCATAGCCGAAGAGAAGGCAACAATGGCCAGTTCTACTACAGCAGCAGAGACTTCCTTTCATGTTCGTTCAGTCAGTCTGCCATCCCAAGTTCATCCAACAACACTATGGATCGTAGAAGAGCTGCAAAAACTCAAGACTTTTGTCGAATCATCAGTTTCGACAGTGCCCTCCATGACAAGGGAGATGATTTCCGATAGATTGAGGCAGCTTGCTAATATGTATGATGGCATTGAGGATCTTCTTCAGCTTCCAAGCATCCAACAAGGCCTGTTCTACTCTGACCAGAGGAAATGGTTGGAGGAGGATGTGGAGGGATTAATGAGGTTATTGGACCTCTGTGGTACCATGAAGGATGCAACCACCACATTGAAAGAGTATGTTCAAGATCTTCGGTTTGCACTTGGAAGAAGAGGTGACAACTCTACCGGACAAACGGTGCAGGATTACGTTCGCTCAAGGAAGGAGATACAGAAGATTATTAAGAAAAGCTATAAAGATTTGAAGCAAATGGATGGCAAGTGTCAATCAGCCTCTCTGGTCTCCGAAGACCCCGATCTCTCGGTGGTCTTAAATGTGTTGAATGAGGCAAGAGAGATTACTAGATCTCTTCTTTGCTCGATATTGTCTTTGATGTTCCTGCCAAAGGCAAAAACTAGCAGGTGGTCTTTTGCCTCAAAGTCCATGAGAGTGGCATGCAAGGAGGACTTATGTGAAATGTGGGATGTAGATGTCTCGCTGCGTGCAGCTCTTAAAGATGCAGATGCTGAGAAGATAATGATGGTGCAGAATCAGCTAAAAACAATTGAGATCGGTTTTGGAGGTGTTGAGAATGGTTTAGGATACTTGTTTCGGAGACTAATCCGAAACAGGGTATCACTTCTTAACATTCTCAGCCCCTAGATGCTCATCAATCACTCTGCACCTCATACACCTCATTGTCATCCGTATTTTAAAGGATATGCTAATGACTTCCAATTTTGCTGCTTGTGTCTGTGATGTAAAATTGTACAAAAGAAACGCAGATTGAAATGGAAATGGAAATGGAATACTCAAACGTCCAAATTTTACTTGACCTGAGATATCATCTTTCAGTTTGTTGTTTATTATCCACTAAGTTGGTTTCTGTCTATTTAACGAACTTAGACTGTGATATGGCATATTTCAGCACCGTCTGCGTGACAGCGGTTAGTGATTATGTCGATGCCAACAAAAGAGCCCCATGCTGACACGACGTAACACCTCAAACTCGAATAAGACAGCTGCCTCCCTTGTATCGTTCGGCACCGTATAAGTTAGTACCGAATACCCCAAAACTGCTCCGGAAAGCTCGGATCGGTGCCGCTCGATGTAGGGCCGTACAGCTCGATCGACGCTCGTACAAGCCAGCTGCCCGAGGAGTTGGCAATTATTAACGGACTATATACAACTGACCCTTGTCCGTAGGTATAAAAGCTCACCTCTGGTTGATGCCATAAAGCTCAACTCCTTTACACACAATGTTGACTTAAGTTTCAGATGGATCGAGTCGGGAAAACTCCTCCCGACCCGACCTGTGTGTAGGAACCGATGGGCACATAGTCAGTTGCTTAACAGGAGAAAGGATCATGCCCAAGGGGCAAGTGACCAGCTCCACCCGACCTGACGTCGACTTCTGGCTCGAAGCATCTGCCAAGGTAACCTAGCACATTCGGTGCCAGACCAAGCTGTGCTGACTCTGCGGCCACGGCATAAAGGTGCACTATATAGAAAAGACTAAGAAAAGTTGTTCTTGAATACCTTACCCTAAAAACGTAGGGCTAGATCAAAGCAAGTAACTCTAGTGTTGTATTGTGTGGATGCTCTCCTTTCATCTTTCTTTCCTTATTTGCCTTTCTCTTTGGTGAAGGAACTTGGAATCCATGACTACCAGAAAACAGAGAATTTTATTAGGACCTAGTAAATAAGAAATGTATGGTTGCTTTCTGTATTGATAAATGTCCTTGTATGAGATAAAAATACTTTCGGAGATCATATATACTGCACAATTCTAATTAGTTACTACAATTTACTTCTACTGTATATATTTGATGCTAACCACAAGCCATATTATAAATTACTGTTGGATATTTTATTCTAAAAAGTCTCATCTACCTGGCCTACCAAATTCACCATTTACTTTTTGCCTATAAAATGTGAAGTTTGTGTGTCACTGTGAAGGTCAGAAAATAACTCTTGTTCATGCTTAAAACATGGTTAATTGTGGTGTGTGCTACTGTGTTACTAGCTCACTTTTGGATATGAAAAACTCTTACAACTTCAAAAAATTGTGGCATTGAGAATCTCTAAGAAAAGCAGCCATCTTACAACTGCTTTAATTGTATGCTAAATGATAAAGAAGGACAATCAAATTGTTTCTCATGTGGACTACCTAGCTGTTAAAGATTCTGGCTGTCAGTCCAAGCATAACATAAACTGAGCACTATGAAACAATAATTTCAATTGATTCTTAAACCCTGGTAAATCTGGCATTTGCTTGTCTGAACTGTAAACTAGCTAGATAAAATTATCAGACAACAGATGCATGTAAAAGATTTAATTGGATCCACTAGAAAGAATTAATCTTATATTTGCTGCTTTGAGATATAATGGACAAATTTGCACATACGAATAATATTACTCTATGACCTAAACTATCACAAAGAAGAATATATTGGAAAAGTACACTTCAGAAGATTATATTATAACCGGGACAATAATGATAAGTAGAAAGTTCGCAAAATACTACAAAAACAAAAAACACATTAACCATACTTGGTTAAGAAACAGCGGATGAGCTCTATGCAGGATTATAAGGTTGTGTTCTTGAATAAGATGCAGCTACAGGCAGAGAGGGCTGATGGTTGACAGTATCTTCATGTCCATGAGCTCTAAATCAGCATAACTATTGCAGGTCTGCAACTTTTGAATTACAGGAGGAACATCTAGTGCTATAATTCGGAAAGCTCATCATTCCTAGCCTCAAAATATTGATTGATAAAGGTGTACAAGATGCCCCATGTTTCCTGATCTTCTGAACAGATGCTTACTCTTAAAAAATAACAAACACAGAAAGCATCTTCCAAACGAGTTCACATATATTTAAAGCTCTGCTGCTCAAGAAACACAAAAAGACAACTGCTGGAACAACAAAAACACCAAGGGTGTGCATGGACATGACAACAAGGACCAAGTTGGTACCTGAATTATTGATAATTGTAATCTTTGAGGTAGAACCTATGTGATTTGTTTTTCATGCCTCTGGTACATAAGCAAGTCCTTTGTCAGACTAGTTATAAAGCCAGCTTTTGATCTACCAGCAGTTTAATAATTTAGCAGACAACTTGGGACAAGCATCAAAATAAGGCACCTGTGATCATAAATGTTTCATGACCAAAAGGATATTAAACTATATGATGCACCTGCATGAAAACTTTGGCTTAAAAAATTATAACTGACTTAAATCAGTCAAAAATAAGGAAGAAAAAAATTTCAGCAGTTAAGGTTGAATTAACTAAAAATAGATCCTTTAATGATCCAAAATTTAAAAAAAAAACATTTATAAGGAGTCTCCTAGGCATTTTCAAGGTTTAATAAAAATTTTAGTATTCTTGGATAAAAGAGTCAGTTAAATTATTTGCTTTGAATAGAGTTACACTGTTTCAAAAATAAAAAATAAATAATTTTATTCAAAAATAGTGTAACTCAAGATCTAATTTTCTTTTTCAAAACTTCATAAAATCATCACTGATAATATCGAAATCATTTTTGACCAAAATTGGTTCTACATTCACTATAAATTAACCAAAAATAAACAAGAAAAATTCAGTTTTTTAAGGGCTAACTTAACTGAAAATAAAACTTTTAATGACACAAATAAAAAAAAAGGTCATATAGGCTTCATTAGATGCTTTCAGCATTTCATAAAAAAATTGATCCAAAAAAATATATAATTTCAGCTTAAATTGATAAAAATGGCAAATAAGAAAATATCAACAGTAGTTAAAGAATATTGGATCTACCAGCAACAATTAACAGCTAAGAATTGAAATATGAAGTCCTCCATGATAAATGTTCAATGATCAGAAAGTACTAGTTAATGACATGTAATGTTCAAGATCAATGCATAACCTGAGTTTATTGAAAAAAATATTCAATAGTGATAATCCATTCTCATTGTAGATAAACAAGGAGCTTAGGTCTGCATGCACTATTCAGCGACAGCAACACCTGATATTTCAAAAGACCAATCCAATCCAACATCCACAACTTTGTTTTTGGTTTCTTCTTTTTGCCTTTTTTTTTGTCGGCATATCAATCTGTCATCTTGAGCTTTAAGAAAACAGCAATAATAGAAAGCACCGTAACTCTTTGTAATCCATTGGAAAGATGGAATCCGTGTTCTCTTTTTCATGACTTGGTGCTTCAGCAAAAGCTTTGTAAAAGGTAGCTTCGGATCTACCAGCAGATTAATAATTAAGAAGACAACATAGAGACAAGTATCGAACTAATGTACATAAATGTTTAATGATAAGAAGAATGCCAACCAATAGCATACACTTGGATGAAGATTTGTCAGACTCCGAGCCAATCATGTGGAATTAAGAAGAGCGACCTGTCTGCTGAACTGTTACTTGTCTTCCACTGCAAACCAAGACTTAAGTTGTCATCACATGAATGACCTGGTTTACCATGAATCCCGCTGTCTCCTTGTATGTGTTGTGATCCTTGTATAAGGAGGTAGAGCAGCAGGACCAGAACAAGTCTATCATTCTTCTTGTCCAATCCATTGAATATGAGAAGAGCTTAGCAGAAGAAAAGACAACAATGGCCAGTTCTACTGCAGCAGCAGAGACTTCCTTGCACGTTCGTTCAGTCAGCCTGCCATCCCAAGCTCATCCAACTACACTCTGGGTCATCGAAGAGCTGCAAACACTCAAGACGTTTCGACATTCCCCTCCTTGACAAGGGAGATGATTTGCAGTGGATTGAGGCAGCTTGGTAACATGTGCGATGGCATTGAGGATCTTCTTCGCCTTCCAAGCATCCAGCAAGGCCTATTCTGCTTTGACCAGTGGAAATCATTGGAGGAAGATGTGGATGGATTAATGAGGTTATTGGACCTCTGTGGCACCATGAAAGATGCAGCCACCACATTGAAATAGCATGTTCAAGATCTTCGGTTTGCACTTGGAAGAAGAGATGACAACTCTACTGGACAAAAGGTGCAGGATTACGTTCTCTCGAGGAAGGAGACATAGAAGATCACTGAGAAGAACAATAAAGATCTGAAGCAAATGGATGGCAAATGTCAACCAGAGAGGCTGATCTCTGAATGAGGCAAGAGAGGTTACTAGATCTCTTCTTTGCTCAATATTGCCTTTGATGTTCTTGCCAAAGGCAAAAGCTAGCTGGTGGTCTTTTGCCTCGAAGGGCGTGAGAGCGACATGCAAGGAGGATTTATATGAAATGAGGAATGCAGATGCTGAGAAGGTATTGATGGTGCAGAATCAGCAAATTACAGTTGGGATCAGTTCTGGAGATATTGAGAAAGGATGCTTGGTTCGAAGACTAATATCAGTTCTTAACACTCTCAGCCCCAAGTCGTTCATCAATCACTCTGCACCTCAAACACCTCATCGGCATCCGCATTTTAAGGATAAGCTAATATAAAAAATGTACAAACGAAACACAGGTTGAAATGGAAATTGAGTACTCGAACATCTTTCAATTTGGTGCTTCCGCTAAGTTGGTTTCTGTCAATTTAAAGAAGTCAGACTTAGTATATAGAAAAGATCAAGAAATGGAGTTCTCGTATTTTATTGATCCTAATGAAGATCTTCAGAATAGCTTACCCTACAAATGCTGGACTAGATCAGAACATGTAATTCCAGCTTCCAAGGTAAGCAACATACTTCAATGCATTTAATCAAAGGTCACCATCTTGACATCTCAATCTTAATGCCAATGGAGAACACTTTTTCTATAACTGCACAATCAAGATATTTCCTTTTACCGAACTAGAGACAGTTAAATATGCATCACAGCAGGTGAAGATAACATGCATCGGAAAATATTTTTATAGAATAACAAGTTTAATTTATCATTGACAACACAGTTATGATATCTGTGACCTTCAACACAAGTGAGCCAGAGAACTGGTTTCATAGCTTTTGAACTAGAAGTTGTACAACACTTGACTAATGAGATTAGATGATGTAATTTGGTGTAATTATCCCATCTTTTATTGCCAATTTTAGGTTCTATTTGGTAAGACGTTTCTCCACAAGGCCCATGCTAATCTGTTGTCCCAAACCTTCTACGGATATTTGATATCGTAGCCGCTTTTCAACCTTGGTTTTCCATTCAAGATACCACAAAAGCGTTCTGTAATGGTGGACGAGCAGGAAGTCAGGTGAGTTGGGGAATATTAATCGTACTAATAAACATTCTGTAGATTAGTATGGGTTATTTTTCATCTCACCTAAACAGAAAGTGTGTAGCATTAAGTATAGAAAAGACCCAAAGCATAAACACCAACTTTTTTTTTTTCTGTCCTCCAAACATGTAAAGCACATTACTGTTTGATCTTATGGGATAAATTTTTTTTCTTATATGTGAATAAATATTAGCAGCTGGTAATACATAATGAAATTAAATGAAAATCAACACCCATGAAAAATCCATTCAACGTAAAAGAGAAAATCTACAAGATAAGTCAGAAAAGCAAATCCACTATGAAATAATGAAAGTACAATTCTTAAAATCTCTTATCGAAAAAATTACTCAACAATCATAAGATAATAATAGGGATACAAGGATTATGTCACTGTACACATTGCGCTCGTCTTCTTCCCTTCTTTTCTTATCTTGTTTCTCTACCCTCAATTATTGCTACTACAGTTTCTCTCAATCACGTCCATAGCCACCATTGTCCTCTTTTTTTCTATGCTAACTACCACAAGTCTAGGTTAAAAAAAATAGGGTTTAGATTAAAAGTGAAGAGGGTTAAAGCTAAAATAGGTTATGTTATTAAATTCCCTTATAAGCTGAACTAATGGGCTAGGTGCTCAACAACCTCCCCCTTCAGCCCATAAGGGAGGGTGTCCCATGATTCCTCGATATGAAGTCATATTTATTAGCTATCAACATATCTCATGTCTTTCTTTTGGTAAAATCTTTATCAACATGTCTGCTCGATTATCATCTATGTGAATATTCGGAAATTGTAATTGCTTCTCTTCAAATACATTTTGAATCCAATAGTATTTGACATCTATATATTTTAACTTAGAATGTAAAGTTAGATTCTTACAAAATGGATGATGCTTTGGCTGTTACATTGCACCACATAATTTTTTTATTTCAACCCTAATTCTTTTAAGAATTATTTTATCTATAATATTTTTTTGTAAATCTATGTAGCAGCAATATATTATGTCTCTATGATGAAGAGAGCAATATATCTTTACAATTTGGATTTTCATGACATAGCTTCCCCTACAAAAGTGAGTACAAAACTTGATGTGGACTTATTTGTATCAATATCTCTTGTTATACCTACATCTGTATAACCTCTCAATACAGGTGATCTATCTCAAAAGCTTAAACAAACTTTGGAGCCCTCTTTAAGATATCTAAAGATCCACTTCACTACTGTCTAGTATTTTTTGCTTGGATATGCAAGAAATCTATTAGCAACACACATTGCATATGTGATGTCTAGTCTCATACATACCATCGCATATATTAAACTTTCAACTACTAAAACATAAGGAATCTTTTATATTTTCTTCTTCCCCCCATCACTTGATGGACTCTATTATAAGCCCAACTTGAAGTAATTTGAAAAAAGGATAATCAACTAGCTTTGCATTGCTCAAATTGGACCTATCCAATAACTTCTCTAAGTATTTCTTCTATGACAATCAAATCTTCTTGCTTTTCCTATTACGGGAAATATGCATATCTAGTATTTACTTTGTTAGCCCCATGTCTTTCATTGCAAAGGACTCACTCAGTTCCTTCTTCAACCTATCAATTGTAGATATATCTTTCTCAAGAATAAGTATATCATAAACACAAAATAAGAGACTAATAAAATCCTCATCAAATTATTTGATATACACATAATGATCTAAAATCATTCTTTAATATTTATTTTTAGTCATAAATAAATTAAACTTTTTGTACCACTGCCTTGAAGCTAGCATCAGCCCATACAAGCCCTTTCTCAACTTGTAGATAAAATATTCTTTACCTTTGACTTTGAAGCTTTCTAATTGCTCTATATAAATTTTTTCCTTCAAATCATTATAAAAGAAAGCTATCTTTATATCTAATTGCTTAACCTTCAAGTCCAGGGTAGCAGCAATACTAAGATCAACACGAATAGAAGACATTTTAACAATAAAAAAAATCTCTTTAAAGTCAATACTTTTCTTTTGACGAAAGGTTTTCACAACCAATCTAGTTTTTTATTTTGTTTGAGAATAATTTTCTTGAGTCTTTAATATAAAAACTTACTTATTCTTCAATGCCTTTATTCCCTTTGATAGTTATACTAAATCATATATGTGGTTCTTTTATAGAGCATTCATCTCTTCCTACATAACAACTAATCACTTTCTTTTTACTCACTTTTAACTATTTTTTGATAACTCTCTAGTTCACCTACATCAGTAAACATCACATACTCATCTATAAAGTATCTTTGGAATAATATTCTTGAGTCTTTAATATAAAAATCCACTTGTTCTTCAACACCTTTATTCTCTTTAGTAATTGTACTAAATCATATGTGTGGTTCTTTTGTAGAGTATTTATCTCTTCCTACATAGCAACTAACTACTTCTTTTTTTGCTCATTTTTAACTACTTCCTGATAACTCTCTAATTTATCTACATCAACAAATATCACATATTCATTTATAAAGTATCTTTTGGAAGGTTGACATTATCTATAATATCTTCTCAATTGAGATTCTATAGGAAGTTGCTTCCTATCTTCTTCCTACTCAATATATCCTATAGGTATATCAACATCAGCCTTTACACCATCTTCCTATATATCTCCCCCATCACTTTGTTATATTAGAGGAGTAACAGGGTCACGGTCTACTAATCCTTCTGTAGAGTCTTGGTTAGTACCTTCTTCTTCAAATTCTTAAGGGTTTAATCCTCAAAGTAGACCATATCTCTGCTTTTAAATATTTTTTACTTTTCTAGATCCTAAAGCCTGTAACCAAATTGATCATGTGAGTAGCTAAGAAAAATATATTCTTTTGTCTTATCATCTAGTTTAGACATCTCATTGTTTGGAACGTGTGCAAATGCATGACAACCAAACACTCTAAAGTGCTTATAGGAGATATCTTTCTCTAGCTATACAGACTTTGTAATATCATCATCTAGAGTTGTACAGGGTGACAAGTTTATTATATTAATTGTAGTCCTCAAAGCCTCATCCTAAAACTTTTTAGGTAGTTTGGCTTGTGAAAGCATACATATGATTTTTTCTATGATAGTGCGGTTCATCCTATCTGTAATTGTATTATGTTGAGGCATACCAAGAATTGTCATCTCATGTTAGACATTATGTAACCTACAATAATCATCAAATAATCCTATGTACTCACCACCATTATTTGATCTTATACATTTCAATTATCTTTTTATCTCCCTTTTAACTGTTGCATGAAATTCTTTAAAAATATTAATAACCTGATCTTTGATCTTTATAGCATAAGCTCAAACTTTCTTAGAAAAGTTATCTATAAAAGTGATAAAATAAAGTACTAATGCTAGGAATATTAAGAGTTCCATCAGAAGTTTTTATTCTTAAAGGACCTTATACATTTGTATAAATACGGTCTAAAGTGTGTATTTTTCTAGATAAAGTAGGACTAGCAAAGAAAACTCTATATTATTTATCAATTAAACAATCAATACAAAGGTTCAGATGTGTACCTTTAAGACCTAGTAATATCTCTCTCTTGGAAAGAACTAATAGCTCCTTCTCGCTCATGTGTCATAATCGCTTATGCCACAACTCTATGATGAAGTCTTTCTCTATAGCATTTATCTGCTCACCACAAGTTTTGGCTTGCAACCTATACAAAGTTTAACATTTTTTCCCACTAGGTACAATAAAAAAATACATTCTGAGCTTCCATTGTCCTATATGAATTCTGCTATCAAAGTCTTCTTCGTCTAGACTTCCAACTGAAATTAAATTTAGCCTCAAGTCAACCATATGCCTCACATCCTTAAACACTAACTTGTATCCAAGGTTGGTCTTTATGTGAATATCACTTATGTCAATGATATTTGCCACGCCATAGTTGTCCATCTTGATAACATCAAAATTTTTAGACTTGTAAGTAGCAAAGAACTCCTTTTATGGTATAGCATGGTAAGAAACACTTGTGTTAATCACCTAGTAGATATCTGAATACATATAAGAAAAAATTATTAGTCATAGGTGCCCTATAAACCAATCACATGAATTAAATTTAGCCTCAAGTCAACCACATGCCTCATATCCTTAAGCACTAACTTATAGCCAAGGTTAGTCTCTATGTAGATATCACTCATGTCGATGATATCTATCATGTCATAGTTACACATCTTGATAACACCAAAATTTCTAGACCTATAAGTAGCAAAGAACTTCCTTCATAATATAGTATGGTAAGAAGCACATATGTCAATCACCTATTAGAGATCTTGAATTGTTAGTTATAGGTGCTCTATAAGCCAATCAGGTGAGTGATGACACGCATGACACGTTATGTATTCTTTTTTGCTTATTATTATTTATTGATATTATTCTCACTTTATGTTGCATGTTGCATATATTGTGATATCTATGGATTTGTATAATGAAAATCATAACATGATGAAATCACAATAATAAGACTGATTCACCTTTAAACACATCCTAAATAATCCTGATCATGGATTACTTGAGAGAGACATTAAGATAACCAAACAAACTTATATGTTGTATATTCGTCCATATGATCGAGGTGATTAGTCTCATAGCTACTTGTACGGGGACACTAGGGATACAGCACAAGTATTCATTAGAGAATGAGTTTACTAATTGATCCATTGATGGAATGCTAGATGGTTAATGATATCTCATTGTTAAACAGCGATTCTGTCATCCTAGTTGTGTATTTGATACTTAGACTTGAGACACCAAGGATATCATGTATAAGTACTCTGCTCTTTGATACCGAACTTAAAGAGCTAGAAGTTCTAGATCTAGCATAGCTGATTATTATGAATGGTAGCCAATCTTACGAGAGTAATTGAGTATCGATAAAGGATCATCCACTCTCGGTATCATGAAAAGAATATCCTATGTATTCTTATTAAGAAAAATCCTTAGCTAGGGTCATTCAAATTAAGAAAAAATGAGTTCTCTAGGAGAATCCGATAAGAGCGAAATTCGAGTAGATTCCGTATGAGTCTGATAGTACTATACCCCGTATATGATCTCTAGGATATTAGATGGATGAAAAACTATAGACACATAGTAATTAAGAATAGATAAGTCCAATCGATTGGATTCTCCTATATCGTTTAGGGACTACGGTATAGTGGCATAGTATGTTCGTAGTTAATGAGTCGAGTAAAATTATTATGGAGATAATAATTCACTGAGTTAGAAGGAGTTCTAATATGTATAACTTATGGCCAGTATGATATTAGGCCTAGAGGGTCATACAAATATGATAGGCGTTGCGATGAGTAGAGGCTCTGATATAATATATCCGTTGGAGCCTCTATCTTATTGAATATCCAATAAGCCTCTGAATTATTAAATCCTATGGATGAGATTCAATAAGAGCCAATGAGAGATTATTGATTATAAATCCACTAATCTAAAAGGCTTGTGTAATTGTATGGAGATCTAATACCCAATATGGTAGGATCCATTAGGATAAATTTATATAGACCTCTATAAGTAGACCTGTTTTAGTTGTCATCTCTTATTCTCTTCTCCCCCTCTCTTCCTTAGTTGCCAACCTCATATTAGGGCATGTGGACAACAAGAAGAGCCGATCCCTTCTTGATTGCATAGTGCATGTGAAGAGGAGGTTTTGTAGAGACTCCACCAATAAACAGAATGAACAAGTATCCAAAATACGAATGGAACCACTGTTTCTACTAAGAGGAATGAAACCATCAATTAGCCTCGAACTAGAAGATCGGAAGCTATAAGACCAGAGCCATAAGATAGGTTATTAAGAGTTTGGACAAGTTATGTGTTTGGGATTAGCAAATACATAATGGAATTCATAAATAGAGAACTCCTCCAATGATTTGAGGAACATCTTCATAGCACCTATCATGTTGATCACTGTTAAAGAGGAGGACAGTTAACCTTCTTCATCCTCTCCTACAGATTTGTAGATTTTCAGGGATATACGATTTTCCTAAGTAGCACATTTTTTACATATATGTAGTTATTGGTTTTTACGGGTTTTTGCACACTAATCTTCTCACGATGATGATAAACTATTTTTTTTAGAAAATCTAAGATTTTTGTTTTATATTCATCCATTGTACATGTGATGTTGCCTCAGGTTTTTCAACAAAAATATCATCAGAAATAGATAAAATTAAATAATCACCGCCCTATACTATAGTTGTGGCATTCTCTTTTGACTCTGTAGGCTCCACTTCTTTTTTTTTTTTTTTGATCTTCTTAGGTTACTTACATTGATTCTTGTAATATCCTTTCTTACTACAATTATAGCAAATAATATCTTTTCTTGATCGTGACTTTCTTCTACTCATGCATGGATCACTTCTATCGTTTGATTTTAACCTTCCCCTATTTTTTGAGATAAGTGCTTGTGAATCAATTTGAAATATTATTGAATTCTTTCTTCTCAACTCCTCATTCAATATATTATTTGTTACTTGGCTTATGATGACAATACCATATAGTATAGAATTATTAACGGAAACTACTAGTGTCTCCCAACTTTTTGACAATATACTAAAAAGTAATAATGCATGTAATTCATCATCAAGAGATATTTTTATAGAAGATAACTGGTTAGTTATAACTTTATATTTTATTCAAATACTCAACAATAGAAGCACCCTCTTTATATTTCAGGATCATAAGTTTTCTTATAAAAAACCTCATTGCTAACCCTTTTTTCTCTTATAGAGACCTTCTAACATTTTCCAAAAAGAGTATGCAGAACTTTTAGTAGAAATATGATGAAAGACATTATCATTGAGCCACTATCAAATAAACCTGATTGTTTTTTGATCTAACATCTTCCACTCATCATTTGTCATAGTTGTAGACTTTACACTATCCCTTTACAAAGGTTCTTATAAATCTTTACAATATAAGAGATCTTTCATTCTTAGTTTTCAAATTACCTAATTATTTTCGTTCAAGCTAATCATGCGACAAACACTACTTGTCTCCATATTCAAATATAAAAATTAAATGTCACCAAAACCTTACTCTGATACTAGTTGATGAGATAAAAAAAATCTTTTGTATATGAATAAATACTAACAAGCTGTAACATAGTGAAATTAAATAAAAATCATAATCACATAAAATACTAAAATTTATATGAAAAATCCTTTCAATACAAAGGAAAAAATCTCGGGATAAGCCAAAGAAGCAAATCCATTATAAAACAATGAAGATATAAATTTGAGAGTCTCTTACCCAAAAAATAACTCAACAATTATAAGAGAATAACATATATATATATATATATATATATATATATATATATATATTAAAGGATTACATACTCTCATCTTATTCCCTTTTCTTCTTTTTTTTTTTTTTTTTTTCACCCTCAGCTATCATTGCTACGGTTTCTCTCAGCCATGGCCATAGCCACCGATTCCTTTTTTGTTTTTTTGAAGGAAAAAAAGTTAAAAAATGAAAAGGATTAAAATTAATATGGACTGTGGGTTATTAAAATATACTGCAGGCTGCCATGTGCCCAACATGATCTGTCCACGACGGGCACTCTCCCCAAGTCACAATGAAACCTTTGCTGGCGAAGGCTCATGGTGGATGTGGATCCACTCGAAATATTCAGAAAACTACCTATATAGGAAATCAATACAAACATGGTGCTATATAATTGCAGAATCATCATATGAGTTGAACATTTACCAGGATTCTGGCTCAGTCTAGTTGGATAAAGCAAAGAAAAAAGAGCTACTCTTTTTTTGTCCCCCCGCATGAGCTTTCTATTTCATGGAAGTCTTAAAAGTCAGTATCGAGTACAGGAACCTGAGGCAAAGATTATCGCCTCCTAATTCTTTCCACGTTGTTTCCGATATAAGCAAGGCAAGTCAGACATAAAACTTGAAGGTGGACTTTGGTGCCACAAGAAAGTTCCACTTTTGCAATGCAAAACCATTATAATAAGTTGGCTGATGCAAAGATTGAACAACATGGAAAATGGATGCGGGAAAATGACAACCAGCTACTATAATTCCTACATGAAGTCAATCACCCAGGAATCCAGAAGTGGTGATCAAATTAAGGTAGAATAACCATCAGGTTAGCTCATCCATTCATACCCAAGATGCAAAATGAACAGAATGAGAATGAGAATGCGATTTTATGGATATAAAAGAACAAAGAATCCATGGAACACTTGATTCTCTGGCTATCAGTCGCTATTCAGTGTTTATGTAGCTTTAATATGCGAGGCCTAGTCTTGATACCACAAACATTTCACATGGTGAAACTAAATATATCAAACACTTGAGATTGTTTCAGTAGAAGAGAGTAGATTTTTTTTTTTTTCTTCTTTTTCCCTGATTTCTTGAAGTATTATTGGCGTCCACAACTCTTCAAGCTAACCTTATTGTGGCTCACCATTTCGGAAAGTGTTGTCTTCTTCCCTCTACGCACGCCATCCACACTGCCCCCATCCCTCCATCGTTGGCTCCAAATCCCTCGAATCTGCTCCACAAACCAACGTGCCCTTTAACGAACAGCACACAATCCAAGGGTTAACGCGACACTTGTAATGCAACGCGTCAGACACTCACCGGTGGCACAGAGATGGTCGTAGAAATGCCCAAAAGAGATAAGACGCCACCGGTGACTCCTGTTCATAAAAAATACGCACAGATTAGTAGGGAAAATGTTGAGGTGGATGCCTCATCCTTCAAGCCTTCTGTGGCTCTTGAGCTGCGTGCCCTCTTACAGCCAACATTACGGCATATATCATTGATGGTTTAGCTCTCGATCTAACAATTAGAGTTGAAGAAACGGGCGATATGTTTGCTCACATGTGATCAATCCTGCACGGAACATATAAGAACAGTACAAGACACGAGTGGCTTATGGTCGAAGAAGCGAACACAGTACACGCAATCTTTTCCCGTCAAGTGGGGACGCGTGTCGACAAGTAGGGCCACATGAAACTCGTCCTCGTCGCGCCAACCGGTGGCCTATATATGCAAGCCCTTCCCCAGCACCGGGGACGGTAGTCGTGTGGCCTACGCTTTCCCCCGTCTCGTTGATCTAATCTGATACAGAGCGAGAGGGAGCAGTCGATTGTTCTCCCATGGATCCCTACAAGGTGCGTTTTTCTTTCTGTCCGTCGATGATGAAAGATTGGATGTTGGAGGGGTCTCCTTTCATAGCGTTCTTGTTTTTCTTCTTCTTGATGGATTGTTTGGTTTTGGATTCCTTTTGCTTCCCAAGCCGATTCCTCTGATAATACTCTTCAATTTTCTTGATTTGCGGGCGCGATTCCGGAGTTCTGCCCTTTATTCGATGCTGAGGTTTCGATCCTTCACCTGATTTCTACTCTTGTTTTGTGATTCCTTTTGTTCAAGAATTGGATTTTTCGCTTCACGCCATAGAAAATTTTGGTTCCTTTTTCTTGTTTGTTTTGCCCTCGTCTCTGTTGTTTGATCTTGTGGGTTCGGAAGCTTGTGTTTTTGTCGTTTTTGGTTCAATTGACACTTGGATGGTTCTGTGTTGCCCTACTCGTAATCGGCGTTTCACATGGTGCAGTTCCGCCCCTCGACCAACTACAACTCGCCCTTCTGGACCACCAACTCTGGGGCACCTGTTTGGAACAACAACGCCTCTCTCACCGTTGGATCCCGAGGTAATTGAAGACTTCTTTTTCTCGCCTGATTGATTACACGTGTTGCCTCCGTTAGCCTTCCACTACTGCTGGTTGGTCTCTGTTCGGCTTGTTTGTCTCAAGTTCGAAGACATGGTGTTTCTGAAATTTGTTAGTCGATGAAGAAACTTCACGCGAGGTTATCACTAGAGGAAAATATGTAATTTGTTTCTTAACAGTTTGCCAGTCCTGGAAATGCAAGGGACCTAATATAGGATGTCACAATTGCAATTCTAACAATCAGTTGATTGGCCATGTTTCTTGGAGCAATATTATCAAATTTTTGTACAGTTAACCCTTTGACAATTATTTGTGTTGCCAGTCATATTTCATGTTATGAAATTTGGATAATTATTATTTTTTTCCCCATTGCAATCACTAATTATATCAGTAATATTAGGAACTTGTATTTCCGCAAATAAACATGATCATCTGCTAAGTTAAGGCCTCAATTACAAAATTGCGTCTTCCTAATTTTGTGAATTATTTTAAAAGCCTATTTCTAATATTATGTTATCATTGTTTGTGGCATCCATGCGATAATAAAACTAATTCAAAACTCGTAGCAACCAAGGATTGAATTGTGTGAGTATATTATTCTATTTATTAATTACATATTAACTGATTATTAAGCTCGTTAATTTGCACACACAGAGAGAGAGAGAGAGTCAGAATTTAGAAAATTGTTGCATGCGTATGATTTTGATAACTGTTTAGATAAATGCCATCTATTGCATGCATGCATTTCTGTAATTCTCTTTTATTCTTGATATTTATTAAAATTCATATGGCATACTGCATATAAAATATGAATTCGTTTGTTTAGTTTTAATACGTACATCAGTTTTATTGATGTGGTTCTTGACTATGTAATGTCACCCAAAAACGGAGCAAATTATACATTGTTTCACATGGACAGGGAGAAACTTTTGATGTCTAATGGAATGAGGGAGAAAATTCCCCAAAATTGTAACTCTTTTTTAAAGAAAATTAGGATATTTAGATATCCACTGTTAAGAAGGTTTACTGATGCGCTTAACCCGTGGGACATCCTGACACTCTATATAGTGTAGTCCATTTCAACAGTATGTGATTTGAATGCGTCAGCTCATGACCAACTGACAAGATCAATGCTTAACTGAACATTCTTAAGGTCGCAATATATTTAAGCTTGACATAAGTTATCGCACAATAAATTTAATATGATGGCAAGGTGGCTCTGTAATAATAAGTAGCCAAAATATGAGCTGCAGCAACAACGTAGTTAAGTATTCAGAGTGGAGCCGATCGAATCTAATGGAGTCTGGTGCTTGGAATGGTTGTGGAATCCAACTAAAATTTTTAGCGGATTAGCTGATGTATTGTTTACAGCCGTTTGCTTTCTGCACACAAAGTAGTAGCAAGACAGTTGGTATTCAGATTTTTATTGTTATAATTCAGTCTCAAAACACAGTGATTGCTGGTGATATTTGATCTCGTCTTCTTGTTGAAAAGGACCTATTCTCCTCGAAGACTATCATTTCGTGGAAAAGATTGCTCAGTTCGACCGAGAGCGCATTCCGGAACGTGTTGTCCATGCCAGAGGAGCTAGCGCCAAAGGCTTCTTTGAGGTCACTCACGATGTCTCTCACCTAACATGTGCTGATTTCCTTCGTGCACCAGGGGTGCAGACCCCAGTCATTGTTCGCTTTTCGACTGTCATTCATGAGCGTGGGAGTCCTGAAACGTTGAGAGATCCCCGAGGGTTTGCAGTGAAATTCTACACTAGAGAGGTAAGCAGGGCCAGTTTGCTTTCTTGTTCCTCTTAATCATTTCGTTATCAGTTTTCTACAGTGAATAGACCAATTTCCCTTCACATGCTAGTTAAATTTTATGTAATCGTATGCTCCATTTAAGGCATTCAGAATCGACTCTTTAAAGATCCAGACTCTTTTTTTTTTCGTAACATGATCACTGATTAGCACTCTTCTTGTTCGATTGCCAGCTGACTTAAGATTCTAGTTTGGCAGTAGCAGCATTATTCATTGTTCTTCAACCGGTAATTTCTGCAAAATGCATCAACATACAATATTGAAGCAACAAACCAGGCATTCGTGTCAGATTGTGGACTCGTAGGATGAATCTATGCAGAAGTTTAAATCACGCTAGTGCTTACGATTGTAAATTTTCTTGCTTCAGGGTAACTTTGATATGGTGGGAAACAATTTCCCAGTGTTTTTTGTCCGTGATGGGATGAAGTTCCCTGACATGGTCCATGCTCTCAAACCCAACCCCAAGTCCCACATTCAGGAGAACTGGAGGATCCTTGACTTCTTCTCGCACCACCCGGAGAGCTTGCACATGTTCACTTTTCTCTTTGATGACATTGGTGTTCCTTTGAACTACCGACACATGGACGGCTCTGGTGTCCACACTTTCACGCTCATCAGCAGGGAAGGGAAAGCTACCTACGTTAAGTTCCACTGGAGACCTACATGTGGAGTCAAGAGTTTGCTGGAGGAAGAGGCCGTGATTGTAGGAGGCAACAACCACAGCCATGCCACCCAGGATCTGTATGACTCCATTGCTGCTGGAAAGTATCCAGAGTGGAAGCTATTCATCCAGACCATGGACCCTGATCACGACGATAGGTTCGATTTTGACCCACTTGATGTCACCAAGACATGGCCGGAAGACATCTTTCCTCTTCAGCCGGTTGGGCGGATGGTCCTGAACAAGAACATCGACAACTTCTTCGGAGAAAACGAGCAGCTTGCCTTCTGCCCTGCACTTGTGGTTCCTGGAGTCTATTACTCGGATGATAAGCTGCTTCAGACCAGAATCTTCTCGTACTCCGATACCCAGAGGCACCGTCTCGGACCGAACTACCTGATGCTTCCAGCGAATGCTCCCAAGTGTGCTCATCACAACAACCACTATGATGGATTCATGAACTTCATGCACAGGGACGAAGAGGTAGTGTCACATTGCTCCAAACTTCATCTCTGACTTTTGGGACATCGATTAACATATCTGTTTCTTTCAGGTGGATTACTTCCCATCAAGGTACGATCCTGTTCGACATGCCGAAAGGTTCCCAATTCCAACTCGTGTTCTTACCGGCAAACGTGAGAAAGTGAGTCTCTTTGATCTAGACCTCAAGCTTCTGTAATAATAGCAACTAGTTTTTGTGGTGTCAGCATTGTTATGAATTCTACTATATCTGTGAGTTGCATCTCCCTCTAGAAAATGAACACCTTCCAATTATTTGTTTTGGTTGTATGATATTAGTGTCTCATAAGAATCTGTTACTTCAGTGGAACACAGTGTAGTGAGTCAGTAGTGCGATCCTAATCATCGAGCTTCTTATGGAGCTTAAGATCTAATGTTCTTTGTGCTTGGTGAATTCAGTGCATGATTAGCAAGGAGAACAACTTCAAGCAGCCTGGAGAGAGATACCGCTCTTTCTCTCCTGACAGGTCTGTCCCCCAGACTCGAGTTTTGCATGATGCATATAGTATGCACTGGATTTTTACATGAGGTTCCAATGTTCATGGCAGGCAAGACCGCTTCATCCGCAGATGGGTGGAGGCTCTATCTGACGCCAAGGTCACCCATGAGATACGCAACATCTGGATCTCTTACTGGTCTCAGGTCAGATTAACCTCCCACTCGTGTTCTTTTCTTGTTGAGACCCACTTTTTGTACTTCTTCTTCATGCTAACATCCTCATTATTCCCTGTGGAGTACAGTGTGACAAGTCTCTTGGTCAGAAGCTGGCAACTCGTCTCAGCGTTAAACCAAGCATGTAAAACTGGTTTGTTGTGGTCATTGTTGAGAGTTCTGATGGATCCATTAGAGACCGATAATTATTGCATATTGCATACCAAATACATGTGGATACATTATGCAAACTTTTGTCTGAATAATGTATAAGAAGTTTTCCCAAAAACTGACGACTGTACCATACTAAGTACATTTGAATACATTGTGGAAGTTATACTTGAATTATGTATATGATTAATTTTCCCAGCGGTAATTCTATGCCCATGTATTTGTTGATGTTGTCTTTACTATTATTTTTTTTTCCTTAATCGTCATCGTAATCTAAAATTTTAAGAGAAGAATTAGTTTGCAAACTGTTTCTGACTAAAAAAATTAGAAGATTATTGACTTAATTTTTTTACTTTGGTTTGATTGGGTCGAGTCGAATCTTAAAAGCTTATTTAACTGGCCTGTGGATGGTTTGGCATGACAAGCGTAACGGGCCGGCCCGAGCTCATTTTTAAGCTGAATTGAAATAAGATTTTTTTCTTACTCCCTTGCTAACAATTCTCTGGTTTGGCAATAACTAGTTCATTCCTTCGGCATCTCTGGAGAGTGGGGGGTGGGGCAAATAAACCCGTTGCTTTTGGTTTGTACTCTTACAGGGACGAACGAAGCGGTCGTTCAATCTTGGGACGAACGAAGGTAAAAAAACGTCCATAAGCCCTGTTCGACGTCATCTCCCCGGGTTTCTCACCAACTCGATCGCTTTGTCGTAACACTTCGTCGTGAGAGGAGGCAATATTAGGCCACAACGTCGACCAAGGGCAGGTACTGGTGAGACACTCTAGTGAATGGGACCAGCGAGTTCCTTCGGTCTCTCCGGAAGAGACAGATAAACTCAATTTTGGTTTGTTCTCTTACAAGGACGAATGAAGTAGCCATGCAACTTTTTGCCTGGGAGCATCAATGGATGCAATGAATAGTACTGTCACATGTAACGATGACGTGTTAAATAGGACGATGTAATGAGTATTAATAAAGTATAAATAATATATAAAAAGTATCGAGACATTCAGAAATATATTATATTTTAGTTAAAATCAGATCCGACAAAACTTACAATAATTCAATTGAAGTTATATAAAATAAAAAAAATACTGGATTCATTGAATGTCTCACCTTAGAAGGACCAGAATGATTAATAGGATCAAGTTGAGAGTCAATTCTTCTAGATAATTTAGTTCATATTCCATTAATCATAGTGCATATCAATCTTCTTAATAAATTTTTATTAATCATATTAAATCTATCTAGTTTTATGATTTTTTCATCTTGTAGAATAGTTATATCATATGCATATAAAGAGTCTGGTAACCAGGCTTTCATATACAAGCATCATATCCGTTTTAGACATATAAATCATATTTTAATGTATGGATAATGAAAGACATAATCAAGTTCTATTATAATCCAATTCATGATGCTTATTTTCAAGATATTAATTTTATTAAGATGATAATTACTTAGGAAGCAAAATACTATTTAGAATATGATATAAGTAATTTTATATTAAATAGTAAAAGATGCTCCCAACTCTTAGGGACAATAGATAAGTTGAAATTTTTAAAAATAATGACAATAGCCTCGTGATAGGTGACCTTAATGGACTCGGTATCTTATTATCCTCAGAAAAAGAAACCTTGATTCTTTTCAATGATGCCTAAAATGTCACAAATTATGTTATATGTGATAGGTATATAACACCCAAGAATATAAGTAGATGACTTATCATTTTCATATATTACAAATTATTGTAAAACATTTTAAGTAGTCTATGGTAGTTTGAAGAATAAGAAGGATATTTAAGTTAGTGAATCATTGAATAGTCTTTAATTCATTTAAATCCTCTAGATCCACATATTTTTCTTTGTAAATAATTTTATATTCAAAATAAATTTTATGACATGTTCATAGGAACCAAATAGGATAGTATCATAGGTTTCATCTATTTTCCTCTTTTCTTTATCCCTTGAGGATCTTTCAAGTATCGTGAAGATTATAATATTTATTAAAAAAATAAAAATAAAAATAAAATTATAAGTTGAGAATAAAAGGACTCAAAGATTACCCTTGTAGTCTTAGTCTTTTGTCAAGTTAAGATCTTTTTCTTAATTATCGAGAAGAGTGATTGAGTTATTAACTTAATTCTTAACCTTATAAAGGAAGGAGGGATGAGACTCCTAGACTTTGTGTGAGTAAAGAGTAAGAGGAGAACTTGATGAGAAAGAAGGATAAAGAGGGTTGTGGAGGAGATTTAGAGAGAGGAAGAAGAGAGTTAGGGGAGAGAGAAGTCAATAAGGGTGAGATAGAGAAGAGAAGAGGGGTTTGGAGGGGTTTAAGATGGTTCTACGCTAGCCTTAAAGTTATAAGATCTGGTAACAAGTCACTAGCTGTAGTATTGTTTGCTTGGATGGTGCTACTACTATTGGATAGAATATTTTGACAATAGTATCCCTAGGCCAATGGTGTTATCATTGAGCACCAATTTTTTTTTTTTTTACCCTATGACCAAAGTGATCTCAAGAATCATTTATAGGTTTAATATGTATAATTCTCTTATTATAAAATCAAATTATTCTTTATTTAATGGTTTAGTAAAAATATTCACTAATTGATGTTTTATGTTAATAAAATCTAAAGATATATCATGAGTACTTATATGATCCTTAATAAAATAATATCTAAATATCAATATGTTTAGTTTGAGAATATTGAATAGAATTTCTTGATAAACAAATTTCACTAGTATTATCACATTTTATAAGAATATTTTTAAAATAAAATTTATGATATTTAAAAATAATTTGTATCTAAATTACATGCACACAATATGCATCTACTATAATAAATTTAGCTTCAATAGACAGTACAATAGAGTTTTACTTTTTAAATGATAAAGAAATAAGTGCATGATGTAGGAATTGATTAGTTCCAAATGTACCTTTTTTTATCTATTCTACAACCTACAAAGTCAACATCAACATAAATAATCAAATCAAAATTTTTAGATTTAGGATATCATAATCTCATATTATCTTTTTTTAAAATATCAAAAATAAAAGTTTACTATTTTATAATGAGATTGTTTAGGATTAAATTGAAATACTATATAAAATCCACTATTAAAATTATATCGTGTCTAGTTATAGTAAGGTATAATAAACCACATATCATGTCTCTATAAGTATTTTGATCAAAGTATTCTCTTTCAATATTCATATCTACTTTAATAGAGATGCTCATTAGTGTATTGATAGGCTTAGCATTATCTATGTAAAATCATTTTAATAGATAAAAAAAATACTTGATTTGACTAATAAAAATTTTATTATTTAGTTAATTTGTAATTTTAAGAAAAATATTAATTCATTTATCAAGCATATTTCAAATTCTTAGCTTATACTCTTAGTAAATGATTCACATAAAGATTCATTAATAAAATAAAAAATAATATCATCAACAAAAATTTGAATAATAAAAATTATTATTAAAATATTTAATAAATAATGTGTTATGAACCTTATCTTTTGAAAAGTTATTTTGTATAGGAAAAGAACTAAGTCTTTAATACTAAACCCTAAGGGCTTTTTTTAACCTATAAAGAGCCTTAGACAATTCATAAATATGATTTAAAAAACTTATTTTTAAATCTAATGGTTGTTCAATATAAATTTCTTTACAAATAAGATCATTAAAAAAATTACTTTTGATATATATTTGAAATAATTTAAAAATTTTAAATTATGTATAGGTAAGAAGTATCCTTATAACTTTAAGTTTAGCTATATAAGAATATTTTTATTGATTGAAACCTTTAGCCACTAATTTAGTCTTATTTCGAATCATGACACCTTAATAATCTTGCTTATTTTTAACGACCCATTTAGTATCAATTATAAGATGATCGTTAGGTATAAGAACAATCGTTCAAATTTTATTTTTAAATTAAAATTAATTTAACTCTTCATGCATTGTTAAGTCCCATGAGTCATCTTTAAAAGAATTATCCATATATTTATGCTCATTTGAGATAAAAAAAAGTAGTATTTACATTAATATCTTTTTAAAAAAATAATTTTGAACATTTTTGATATATTTCTAATAATTAGATCTTTAAGATATGTATCTATAAACTTTTATTCCTTGGATAAGGTTTATTTGGAAGTAGAAGTATCTAAGTTGTTTTAGGGAATATATACCTAATTCAAATTCAATTTATCAAATTTAAAATCATCATCTAAATTATTTTTCTTAATGTAAAGAGATTTATCGAAGACAATATGAATAGATTCTCTAATAACTAAATATATTTTACTAAAAACTAGATAAGCTTTAGAGGTAGAGGAATATTCAAGAAAAATATCTTCAGCGGATTTTGTATCAAATCTTATAAAGGTATTATTGTCATTTAAAATAAAATATTTATAACTAAAATCTTTAAAATATAAAATATTAGATCTTTTGTTGTTTCACAATTCATAAGGAGTTTTAGATAGATGAGGTCTTAAAAGAATCATATTCATGACATAGCATATTGTATTAATAGTTTTAACCCAAAACTATTTGGATATACTATGTATTTAGCATAGGCCTTGCCATCTCTAGTAAGCTCTTATTCTTTCTTTTAACAACTTTATCTTATTATAAATTTTTTGAAATACAGAAATTATGATCATACTTATTCAAATCATGAAATTCTTGAAAATCATGATCACTACAAATAGAAGAAATTATAAAACTTCTTTTTAATTTTGAACTTATTTATAAAACTTCATAAAATACTTAAAATAATTATTTTTTGGTGTAAAAAAATATATCCAATTATATCTACTGTAGCTATCAACAATCATAAAGATATTTACTACTTTCTAGATTTGTGATATCAATAGGTCTAAATAAATTCATATGAATTAGTTATAATGGTCTAGAGATACTTACTTAATTTTTGGGTTTGAAGCTACTCCATATATATTTTTCTTAATTGGTATGCATCACAAATTTTATCTTTAACAAATTTAATTTTAAATATTTCTTTTATAAGTACTTTAGTTTTAATTTATGAAATTAATCTTATACTAGTATGTCTTAGTCTTCTATGCCAAAGTTTTGTATCATCATTCAAAATTAAAAAATAAGTTATATCACAAAAATCATCAAGATTAATATTATAAATATTATCACTTCTTAAGGCTATCATAGATTTATTTTTATTTTATATTTCTATTATGCAAGCATAAGATTTAAATTTAATATTATATCCCTTATTATAAAGTTGACTAATGTTTATTAAGTTATGTTTTCAACAATCAATCAAAAGCACATCTTTAATCAAGAGATTTGATTTATTACTAATATTTTCGATGTTAATGATTTTTCTTTTGTTATTATCTCCAAAGATAACATATTCTTTATCTCGACTAGTAAGCATTGAGAAGTTTGTAAAATCTCTAATTATATATTTTGAATATCCACTGTTAAGATATAATCTTTTACTCATAACTCTTGTTTGGAGACAAGTACAAAAAAGAGGGATTTGTTTTAGGTATCCATTTAACTTTGTATCATTCATGGTTAAATATACTTTTCTTGCATCTTGACTTTAAATCACTTATGGTTTCTTTTAGGAATCCAAACTAATTGAGAATTGTTATATTTTGTATGAGAACATATATAAGCATAAGCATAGTGATTAAATTTCTCACAAAAAGTTATATTTAACTTTAGGAGAAGTGTATAGTGTGGTTTCTTTTACCAATTTAGTTGACTTTTGACATACGCTAACACTTGTGAAACCAATATATTCTTTTCTAAATACATAACCTTACTTAGCAAAAGTGACCTATTTTTAATTTTAAATTTTTTTAATATATATATTATAGAAACCTATTTATCTTTGTAAGAGATTTTATTATATCATTACTATCAATTGATTCTTCTAAGCAATGTTTTAGTTTTTCATTCATGGCAATTAGTTTTTCTATTTTTTTAAAGCATATGATTTTTTAAATAACTTTTTTTCAAGTTCACCATATAAATGCTTCAAGTAGATGATTTTAAATAAATCATCTAGATGATTTTTTTTAAGTTCATCATATAATTTTTAAAATAAATTATACTAGATGATTTTAAATCTTGACATTTAGTGCAAGGAATACAAGATGTTGATATATATTATCATATATAATTTTTAATGTATCAAATTCATTAGTAAGTAACATTTGATCTCCTTTTAGTAAATTATATTTCTTATTATTTTTTTGAGTTCATCATATAAATCATGAAATGCTTCATGTAGTTCTTCATGCTTAAGGAATTCTCAGGAGAGTTAAATACCTTATTGTTAAAAGCTATGAAGGTATAATTTATCACTTCTTATTCATTAATTTGCTCTTTTATTTTCGATTCACTTAATTCATCTCATGTTATTTTGAGTGTCTTATTCTTTTGGATTAATAACCTTTTTAATTATATATATTCACTTTTGAATTATCCTGACTTTTTGCACTCATAGCATATGATTGTATTTTTTAAAACTCATTTTTAGTCTTTCCTTCTCTTTTTGATAGATTTTTTATCTTATTTTTTTCTTCTGCACTTTTTGAATCTTTTTATAAGAGTATATGTTTTCATTATCATCACTTGAGCTTTCTAATCTTATTTAGATTTGAGAGCAATATCCTTCCTTCTTTTTGAAAGATTTTTCTCTTTATCATGAGCTTTGTATGTTATATCATAGATCATTAAAGATCATGAGTTTTTCTCTTCTTGAGACAATATCACATATATAGTGGAAGAATAGAAAATAAAATTCTTAAATTTTTATATAAAATAAGATTTTTATTATCGTACGAAGATAGGTACGTAAAAATCTATAAAACTAAAAGAATCACGTGTATAAGAAAGATATATTATCTAATATATCTCCACTAGAGAGGATACTTGATCTCCTCAAATCACTACACAAATCTCCTTACTGTATGTACCATGTAATCAAGAAGGGGTCGACCCTTCTTATTGTCCACATACCCCAAATAAGGGCTATTGACTGAGGAGAAGAGAGGGGCAGGAGAATAGGAGGTAACAACCAAAAGGGCCTTAACTTATGGGCCCTTGGTTCCCTCATATTTATAAAGGTCTCCTATCAACTTAACCCTAATGGATCCTATTCTATTGGGTGTTGGATCTCTATCCAATTATCCAAGCTTCTTAGATTAGTAAATTTTTAACCAATAATCTCTCATAGGCTCTTATTGGATCTCATCAATATAATTTAATAATTCAAAAGCTTAATAGATATCTAATAAGATAGGGGCTCGAGCGGATATCTCATATCTAAACCTCTACTTGTCACAACACCTACCATATGTGTGTTCCCAATATTAAGCTAACCGTGAGTCATACCTATCAGAACTCTTTCTGACTTAGTGAATTACTATCTTCATAATAATTCACTCGACTCATCGACTATGGATGTACTAGACCACTACGCCATAGTCTCCATACTATATAGGATAATTTAATCTATTGGATCTATCTATCCTTAATTATCATACATCTATAGTTCCTCATCCATCTAATATCCCAAAGACTACATATCAAGCATATTGCTGTTAGACCTATATAGTTTCTATTCGAGTCTCGCTTTAATCGGATTCTCCTAGAGAACTATTTCTCTCTCAATTCGAATATCCTTGGCTAGGGATTTACCTAAGCAAAAACATATGAGATATTCCTCTCATGACACCGAGAATGGATGATCCTCTATCGACACTCACTTGCCCACGTAAGATTGGCTGTCATTCCCGATGATCGACTATGTTAGATATGGAACTTCTAAACATATAAGCCTAGTATCAAAGAATGAAGTACTCATACAGAATATCCTTGATGTTTCAAGTTTAAAAACTAAATATATAACTAGAATAACGAAATCATTATCTAATAATAAAATATTATCAATCATCCAAGATTATGTGATAATAAAATATTATCAACAATAAAGTCTTTGTAAGCGACTTTCTCTCTTTATATAGATTATTATTGTTTCTTTCGTGTTTTCGTTTCAAAACTTATTTTTTCTTTTTCTAATATGTTATACTGATGATTTGGATGTGCCTTCTTATGATTTGGTTAGCACGGCTGGTGGCGACAAATGGAAGTCGTATGAGGCTGCAAGTGTTTTCTCTAAAGTTGAACACGATAGTCTTTGGACATAGCCTTCATGTTTGGTGGGAACGTGAAGTCTTAAGAGTAAGTGGAGGGAGAGGTAGTCTTTGGACAGTCTTCATGTTTGGTGGGAATGTGAGCCTTAGGATATAGTGGAGGGAGAGGCCTGTTGAGGTAAAATGTTGAGTATTCATATTTTAATTAAGAAATTAATAAAATATTAATATAATAAAATAAAAGATAAAGTTTAGAAATAACATAAAGACATGTGATCATTGTCTTTAGACGAAATATCATCCTTATATGCGGGATTGATCCGAAATTTTTATTCCAATATTCAACTAATATTATCCCTCCAGCATGATCATAAAGTACCTTGACTGTATCTTAACTGAATCGAGCAACAAAATTAAATAGTAAAAACATACTAAATCAAATAGAGATATTGTATTATACTTTAAATTAAATAAATTAGGATTATTTAGAGAGTCTAAAAGTGCTCCAAAGATGATCATGAAAGAGCACTTGTAAAGGGACATGTCCTTACATATATAACCACTAAAAAATTATTTTAAAAATTTTAAGTTATAAATTAAATCTAACAATCTCATACAAAACTTAAAATTTTTAAATATCAAAATTGAAACAATTAATGAACAAAACTAGAAATAAGGAAGTGGCTACTTGATACTTATCTATGCTTTTGATAGTTATCTATGCTTATATTATGTATTCGATCAGTGAGTACCTTATAAAACTTGAACTTAGTGTAAATAGCTTCCATAAGAAAGAAACAAAATGAACTAGATCTTTAAACCACATTCTTTTGACTCATATTTCTACTATTATACACATGGTATAGATGATTAATCATAGGGTTATGCATTAATGGTCATGCACGAATCGTAATTCTATAAGCATAAAATCTATAATTCTACTATCTGTAATACGAAAAAAAATTTATGCTATGATAGAAATTAAATAAAAATAAATCAAGTTTTACAATGTGTACCTTTTGATGCTATCTGAAAAAAAGAAAAAGGTCTCTGTATGATCTGGATACCTTCTTTAGATCCAATACCATTATCAATCTGCAAGAGGAATTAGACTCCTTCCCCTCTCTTCCTATCTTTTTACAGGACCACTTAGATTAATGACTTAGGGAGGTTGAGAGAAAAACTGTAATCTCTCACTACGTAGATACGCCTCTCTGAGATACTTCTCTATTAGTCCCTAGCAAGGTATGCAATTTCGAATGGTACTGCCTGGTATGGGCTGTATATACCGATCCGATAGGTTACTAGTACGCGGACCGCTTGCTATTGGGTGAAACACCTAATATCCCTCGTATCGGACGATATAGGGATATATCGGGTGGTAATAAATGAAATTTCAATCATTACCGATTGGTAACAGAACTCCAATCGTCAAATTGACTATTGGAGCCCTTTCTCATATGTTTTTAAACTCTTCTTCCCCTCTATTTCACTTTATTTCACTCTCCTACTCTCTCACATAATCTTAAACTCTTTTTTTCTCACATTTGCGCTCTTCTAAACTTTACAAAATATCAATTTGTGAATTGAATCGAGGCTAATTTGGGAAGATTAAGAGGAATAACTTTCTAATCAAGAGGTATGTATTCTCTTTTTTAGTTAGAGAGTAATTAAGATCTTTAATATTATAATTAGTGTGTTTAATATTGATTAATTTAAAATTAGAAGTTTAATAGGTCAAATATTTATATTTCATGCATATTAAATATTGAAAGATATTTATGATGGTAAAATAGGTTTAATTATATTTTATTAAAATTATTTAATACTATGATTAATCATTTTAATGACGATTTAATTCAAATACAATCGATTTTATGTCAATTTAATATCTTTAATACTTATTAGAGTATTTAACATATTTATAGTGTTGAAAGAGAATTAATTAGTTGGTAATTAACTATATTAATCCTGTAATTAGTCTATCAAATGATGATTTTATCAAAATTTAAACTATATTAGATCAAAATTAAATATCTAATGTTTCTTTTATGTGTTTCACATATTGATGATGGTAAAATAGGTTTAATTAGGTTTTATTAAAGTTATTTAATATTATGATTAGTCATTTTAATGATGATTTAATCAAAATTTGATCTATTTTAGGTTAATTTAATATATTTAATACCTATTATGGTGTTTGACATATTTTAGTATTGAAAGAAAAGTAATTAGTGGGTAATTAACTATGTTAATTAGGTGATTAGTGTATCTAATGATGATTTCATCGTAATTTGATATCAAAATTATGTATTTAATATTTCTTGTATGTATTTTACATATTTATGATAGTAAAATAGGATTAGTTAGGTTTCATTAAAGTTATTTAATATTATGATTAGTGGTTCTTGATTGATATATGATCAATTAAATATATTTATACTTTATAATTTATTTGATTTAAATTTGGTAGGATCATCACACCAAAAGAACAGCCACATAATAATGCTTGGCTCATGCCAAAAAGATAGATGGGAACCGTCATCATTGACAGTATATTTATTGTGACTATATTGGCAAGGGTGAAGGATGCATTTGGCCAATGGGTATCCTGATGTTGCAAGATACAAGAAGGTTCCGACGGAGTTTCATAATTTTTTTCAAAGCAAGCTACAATAAGCAAAGGAAGATGCATTAAAAAAGAAGGTAAAAGTTAAGGAAGAATATAACAAGGCTACATAGGAACCAGTTTATGATCAGTATGAGGGTTACGATGATGAAGCTGATCCAGATCTCACATTTGGGATTCGTGCATCATTGGAGTATCAGTATATAGTCGAAAAAGTAATAAGGCATCGACGTCCTGACTTGCAATTGGAGCATGGCAGTGGTAGTGGAATCTAGAGGTCGGCTAGCATGAGGTACCCAATTGCTCCTCATAAGTTAGGTTGAATTAGTAGCATAAGGTATGGTGGACTCTGTGGTTTTATGAGAGGTCTTGGCATGAGGTCTGCACCAGATATTGTTGATACTGATCTACAAGCCTATCCCCCACAAACAATGAAATAGACACGGATTGACGATGCATACATAAAGGAAACGAAGCGGATATTGGGAAGGCAATTTCAAAATGGTTCAACTTTCATAGGATTCCAGCCAACACAACCCAAGGTCCATATTATCAGAGCATGATATCTTCTATTCAAAAATCTGGCACGAGGATCCAACCTCCAATACTGAAAGAAATTTACGGTGTGTACTTAGATGAGAAGATAGTAAAACTGAAGGATTGGATCAAATCCTTCAGGAGGCAATGGAACGAATATGGGGTGACACTAATGTGTGATAGTTGGACAGGACGAACAAGAATGAGTATCATCAACTTTCTTGTTTATTGCAACAGAAGAGTAGTTTTTCATAAGTTAGTTAAAGCTTCAGAAAAAATCCAAGATGTAAACTACATTGAAAGTTTGATGGACGCTATAGTAGAGGAGATCGGACCACAGTATGTTATCCAATAATAACCGATAATGGAGCAAATTTCAAGAAGATCGATTTATAATTAATGAAAAAAAAATATTATTTTGGACTCCATGTGTAGCTCACTGCATAGACATCATTGGGTCTATGCTTTAATACAAAAGTATGTAAACGATGAGATACTTCAACCTGGAGTCACTCGGTTTGCTACCAATTATATTATATTAAAGTCATTACAGCAAAAAAGGCATGGCTTGAAGGCAATGGCCACCTCACAAGAGTGGTCTGATTCTAGATATTCGAGATTGAGCAATGGAAAGAAAATAGAAAAGTCCATTCTTTCCTTTAGATTTTAGAAGACCACAGTAGAAATAATAAAATGTATGGAACCACTTTATATTATTCTCTAAAAGGTTGATATGGACAAGTATTCACAGATATCGTATCTAAAATATATATTGATTTCAGTAAGAGAAGAGATCAGGAAAGTATTCAAGGATGATTTTAAAGTCAACCAATATATACGAATCATTGATCATCGGACCGAAGTTCATATGGATCAAGATATCCATAATGCAGGTAAATTCATATTCAGAATAAATTAATTTATTATTTTTTATATAATAAAAAATCATACTAACAAAACTATATCTTGTAGCGTATTATCTAAACTCGATAATTCAATATCAGTTTGCTCTCGGAATGCAAAATGATTTACTAACAGCACTATTAAATGTTATATATCAGCTCTTGCCAAATACTACTGATATAGCTGATGCCCTTATAGAAGGTCGATTATTTCAAGAAACAGTTGGTTCATTCTCCGATGTTGTAGTAGTATCCTGTCATTACACTATGGATCCTAGTGAGGAAAAGTTACATATATTGATTATCAATTATCAATTATCAATTATATTTTATGTTAATTATTTGTTATGTTAATAAAATCTTATTTATATTTTTTGCAATCGAGTGGTGGCTATAATTTGGAGGGGATGCAACACATTTAAGGAAGGTTATTATTCATGTACTTTCACAAACGACAACATCTGATGGTTGTGAACGTAATTGGTCAACATTTATATTGATTCACACAAAGGTCCACAACAAACACTCATATAGATGGTTAGAGAAATTATTATATGTCCATTATAACATGCAACTAAAGTTGCAATATGTTGAGCTGGATAAGGAGCCAAAGGAACCACATATTGATCCCATCGGCATCCAATTCAATAATGAAGATGTAGAGTCGATGTTAGATTGGGCTGAAGTAGTAGAGAACCAAGAGGATCCTCTACTTGATGAGGTGGAAGATCCTCAACGTCTTTCACATTTTATTACCAAGGCAATAAAAGAAGAAGAAGTACAACCTCAATAGGTGAAAAGTCCCCCTCGATCACAACATGGCAAGAGTACATCAAGTCAAATTGCTCGAGGAACTATAAACACCTAACAGTCACAGTCATCCGCCCAACATGCAAAGACAAAGGGGAAGCCAGCAACATCAGTCATATTGTTGGAAAGAATTGAGTCAGGTGATGAGACACCTTCACAATCACATTCAGCAACTCACTTAGTCCAGAGACATGATAGCAACACAGACAACAGTGCCTCGATGAATGATGGCGACGATGTCGGGCAGTCGTTGGTCTCATCTATACAACTTGAGAGGTGCATGGATCGAGGAGCAATATTTTACACATGCCACCCAAGATTCAGATCATGGAAATCAATAAGGTTTTGGTCAAGTTTATACATGAAAGGGGAAGAGGAAAGCAACGGATGAATCTGAGCAGATGTGACAGAGCCTACATGATGTAGATACAGAATGAAGCTCATCGTATTCACAGCCGTCTTATTATGAAGAATTATATGGCCAACAGTAGTATAGTGATAGTTGGTCATACTTCTCCGAGTAACAGCATGATACAAAGAAGCAGATCAGTAGCGAAAGTAGAAGCTTTGATATTTACCAATATATGTCTCAGGAGCTACCTAGAATAAATGTAATTTATGACGATTAGCCTACGATCATGACCACATTGATGCACTAATGACATACGGTGTATCAATATACTATGTCCTTGAATCAATTTCATGATTGGGTCCAACAAAAATATCATATTGATATGTAAATGTATAGGATTGAGGACCCCGATCTACCACCCGTAGAGGCCCGTCGTTCGTTTTGGTGGTAGAATTAGCAATCAAGTATATCTATATATGTGATTATTTAATTTATTTAAATTTTAAAGTTTATATTATAATAAAATAGTCTAATAATTTAAATAATTTTTTTATAGATATTTCAATATTTATAAAAAGACAATCTAGAATGGACTAAAATACGAATCATGCACAAGACTAATCCTTAAAGTCTTAAAAAGATATATGATACTATTCTTACCTAATTTATATTATTTTACTAAACTTATACTATTAATATATTTATTTCTAACTTAAAAATCATATCCTAATCTTTTTTTTATTTTTAGAAATTTTTGGAGGAAATTACACCTAAATTAAGTGTATCGCTCGGTATGCCCTAGCGTACCACTCAGTACATGGTACCGTACCATACCGACTAACTCTCGAAACACAAATATGGTACGATATTATAGACCTTGGTACCTAGAGATCCTGTCTATTTATATGCAAGAGCAAAGGATCTAGGATAAGTTATTAGAGGAGTTCCTTCCATCAAGGATATCCCCTAAGAAATTATACTATAAAATAGACTTCTTTTTTATTAGTCAGTATTTATCATTAGAATCTAATTAATTTTATTATATATTTTATCTAATTATAAAGGGTCACATAATCTAACATTCTCCCACATAATCTAACATTCTCCCACTTGGTTCATTAATTGATGAGATATAAAAGATATTTAAAATTAAAATAAATAAAATAAAATTTGTTTGAAAATAATTTTACTTAATTGGACCCTAAAAATTTTTGAAAAGTATTTTATATATAGCCATGAATTTTTAAAATAAGCTAATAAGTCCAATAAACATAATAATACTACATTAAGTCCAACTATCAATGTGAGTCATAGCGGTTGTATATCATCAATATCATACTCCATTCTATGTACTACAATATTGTTAGTCTTTCCTAATATAGTCCATAATGATCCCTGTAATTTGTCTTGTCAAAATAATTCTATTATTACATTCAACCATAATATGCATAAACATAAATGTAAATAGGATAGCAAAATAAATAACTTTAATTATGCAAGAAAAAATATCAATAATAGCATCCATAATAGCATCCATCTAAACATGCATCATCATATCTTTTATGGTTTGCTCACAAGCCCCATTCTAAAAATATGCTCTTTAAATATTTTACACTATAAAGTTTTACTAAATGGATCAGCAATCATCATAGTAATATTTAGGTTTTCAATTGACACTTGTTATTTCTAGACTCCTTCTCTAATCATCAAGTATTTTATCTCGATGTACTTGGAACCACTAAAGTACTTGTTATTCTTAGAGAAGAAAACTGCTCTAGTGTTATCACAAAATATCTTTAGTGGCATGACAATTGAGTCGACCACACCAAGTCCTAAGATAAAATTTCACAGTCATAAAGCTTTTCGTGGCCTCAAAGCATGCCACAAATTTAACTTTTATTGTAGATAATGCAATAAGCGATTGTTTTATACTTTTCTAAGAAATTACCCCACCGCCTAACATGAATATAAATCTTGAAATGGACTTTCTACTATCGAGGTAATTTACAAAATCAGCATCTGAATATCCTATTACTTCAAGCTGATCTGATCTTTTATACGTGAGCATATAATATTTTGTCCCTTGCA